>OY764962.1:34160320-34760320 GCA_963668005.1 Melieria crassipennis | reverse complement strand
TATCTCAACTTGATTAAACTTAACTCATAATCAAATTCGACTTAATTAATTTTTACAAACTTTCAAATAATTACCTCAACTCGATTAAACTTAACTCATAATCAAATTCAAATCTTCACTTAATCTCCACTCCCCTCAATCTCCACTAAACTCGATTTAACTCAACTCTTTCTCAAATCCAAATCATTTCATTACAAAATGAGTCAAAAATAATTAATTAATTCATTTTTAAAAATTAATTGAATTAACTTAAATTTAATTTAATTCATTTTTAAAAATTTTCAAATAATTAACTCAACTCAACTCGATTAAACTTAACTCATAATCAAATCCAAATCTCAATCTCCACTCCACTGCACTCAATCTCCACTAATCTCGATTTATCTCAACTCTTACTCAAATCCACATCATTTGATTACAAAATAAGTGAAAAATAACTAAGTAATTAATTTTTAAATTTAATTTAATTAGTTTTTACAAACTTTCAAATAATCATCTCAATCTCCACTAAACTCGATTTTACTCAACTCTTACTCAAATCCAAATCATTTCTTTACAAAACGAATCAAAAATAATTAAATAATTAATTTTTAAAAATTAATTACATTAAATTTAATTAATTTTTACAAATTTTGAATTTTTTAAATTAATTAAATTCAATTCAATTAATTTTTACAAACTTTCAAATAATTATCTCGACTCAACTCGATTGAACTTAACTCATAATCAAATTCAAATCTTTTTTATTCGGATTTAATGAAAATTAAAATTATTTTAAATTTGAAAATGGTTAAAACCATCGCAAATCCGAAAATGCTCAAAAAATGTTGACTTAAATTTGTAGGGATATTTCCTTAACTCTCAACTTTGTGATTCAAGAACTGACAACATTCTATTTAAAACTTGCTAGTTTATATATTTCAAACTCTTCGCTTTAATAACTCCTCAAGAGTCCAAAATTTATGAAAATCGTAAAAGTTCCGTAAAAGTTCCTAACTCCGAGTAAGTAAATCGAACTTTAAGTGTTCAAGTTATTCTAAAAACTAAACAACAAAATTAATTTCTGAATTGATTTCACTCAAATTCATTTTTATTTATTAGGAATCAGTTAACTAATCAACTAAATCGAGAAAAAATATAAATACAAAATTTGTCACTGGATTCTTTTCTACTTCATGAAAAAATATGTGGGCATGAGTGAGGGAGTGTGCGTCCCTCTACTTTAGTTTGCATTTTTATTCCAAAAAAAATTTATCCGTACCGACTAATAAATAAGTTAATGTCTTTCAACATAAAAATATATAATCTGCATACAACACATGAAGTACAAATACACACATACAAACATATGCAGCACATACGTGTAAACACGGCAATTTTAATAAACTCGCAACAATTTACAAACATTTATTATAACGTTGCCTTTGTCGATGCTGTTATTGTTGCACTGCGCAACACCTCACGCTGCAAGGCATAATTATTGCTTTATCGTGTCACATTACCAAATACACACTGAAAGATTTATGAACCACCCCAATCCCAACCATAATTAAACTGCATGCCTGCCCGGCCATCGCCGCAGTTATGCTAAACCAACGCTGCCCGGATAGACAGCCACGGCCAACAGCAAACGACGACAAAGCTGATTTGCCGCTACCGTCGTTGCTGATGCTGTGCCGTTGGGTGCTGTTGTTGCGCGTGGCGTGGGTGTTGCGGTCGCTGTAGGCGAAGGTGTGTGTGTGTGTTTGTGTGTGTGCGCGCATGTGGTCTCGTGCCAGCACCCAACATGTTGGCAACAGGATAACAGCGCAACAGCCACGACTAGAACGCCGCTGCACAATTTATGACTCTATCGAAAGATCAAAACAAAGCAGCGCGAACTCGCACACCCAGCCGCAGTTGTGTGATTGCATTTTGCTTCGAAAACCGCACATTTAATATCCAAAGGCCAACAAGTTCATTTCCGTTGCAGAATGGCACAACCAAGAACGGCATAGGACTGCCAGTGCCATGTTACGATATGAAAAAGTACATGCAAGTGTTGCCCAGCTGTGCGCGGTGCACTGTTTTGCAGAGTTGCGGGTGCAAGAACACGCAAAAACACAGTGACTGCCCGACCAGCGCTCTGCAGATACGCCAAAGTGAGCTGATTGTGTGCACTCGTTTTGCGGTCAATGAAGTGTCTGCAACTTTTAGGGGAATTGAATGTGGTTTTTCTGTCCACCAGCGTGTAGCTGACTACTCCTGATGTGATTTTCTTGAATCCTCATTGGCAAAGCGCTCAGTGGTCGCGGTGAACGTCAGCACAGTCAGTGATCAGCGCAATCTTGCAGTGGCAGCAGCGAACAAACAGAAAGCCAAATTTTTTTTTTGTGAAGCAAATTTCTTATATGTTTTTGTGAAAAGTGCAAAAAAGTTGGCATACGGGGCGTATGAGTGATATGAATATAATTGGTACACCACTGACAAGTAAGTTAAATGGCATGTGGCGAGACGCTGCCACACGACGCATTCAGGACACTAATTGCCATACTTTTTATGATGCCACAAATTAAAAAGTGATGACTGTTTTCTGCAGGTCATTTCAGAGTCCGTTTAAGTCAGTTTGATGCGTGAATTATATTGGCTGAAAATATTTTATAATTATTGAAATGATATTGGATGATCTGCGGTCATCCAAATTCTGGAGAAATGGTAGGCCTAAGGCTTTCTATTTTCTTCTATAGTGAGCAGGGCAGTGGGTAAGAAGTTAACTTTGAGGAGTTAGCTTTATCTTAGAAGTGCCCACTGTTCTATCAAAATCGCTACTGTCTCTTTCTTTTTTCTTCCGTTTTCTTCTTCTTTTTTCTATACACTGTGAAGAATTAAACAACGTGTACACTTCTCTGCCTTAAACTTAATCAATGAGTTCAAAATCAAAATCACCTTATATGTCAAAATCTCTAAATTCTGCTGATATCCCTTCTGCTTAGGTTGAAAGTGGACCAGGGCTGCTTGGTTAGGTGCTCTCGTCTTACTACGTCTTATAGGTTGTATCAAGAAAGAAGAAGCACATTTAGTTCACAGGGAACTAAAGGAATGCAAACTGTAGATGTGATGTTGCACTCCGACAGCAGCACTTATCGAGCTCGTCGACTGTGGAGTTTTCCTTGATACTGCTTTGGTATAATACACAAAT
The DNA here is from genome assembly GCA_963668005.1 of Melieria crassipennis. Classification (NCBI taxonomy): domain Eukaryota; kingdom Metazoa; phylum Arthropoda; class Insecta; order Diptera; family Ulidiidae; genus Melieria; species Melieria crassipennis. Next base: position 34,757,142 of record OY764962.1, on the reverse strand, counting down.
AAGAATTGAGCCGTTCAGTGCACAGAGTGATTAACTCCACTTTTCGAAAAATCTTAAATTTAAGTGTCAAAGCACTTGGTATAGTCATAACTTTTTATATTTATTAAAACTTTCCTGAATAGTAAAGATTAACACCATTAAACGACAAAATATATATATTTGAATTTAAATTATAAAGGGAATTTTAAAAAACAAATTTTTATTTCATCGCATTTCTCAACTTTTTGTTTTATGGAGTTAATCGATTTGTGCACTGAGCGGCTCAATTATACTATATTCAATGTAATGGAATCGTATTCAGGGCTTGAGTTGCAAGCCTCATTGTCTGTAAAAATAGAAACACTTCCTCCAAAAGAGTTTGAGTTCTTTTAATAGAGGCAGTTGAAGTAGAGATAACTGAGTTGAAGAAATATAGAAAGTTGAAATTTATAAAACCTCAACTGACGTACGAGTACTTTAAGTCTTTATAAAATGCTGCATAAATTTGAGAGCCTGAAACTGTCCACTCTCGCCTACCAAATCAACCTACCGGGGTAAAAAAATTGCAGTTGTGAGATCTTCGTCTCAATACCATTCCTGCGTTATGCTTTCCGAATAAATTAATGGTAAGGAAAAATTGAAAAGTAAGACAACTGGATATTACAAATTTTCAACCCATTTGGATAAGCAAAATCAAGGCAGACCGAAATTGTGTTGGTAATATAACTTAAACGCTCAAAAGAATGAGAACTGTAACGTAAAAAAACAGTGCAATATTAAGTATGATGTAATGTTAGATGTCAAATAAAATTAAATTGTAGAAATAAAACATCCAAAGATCATTTCAATCAATGATGGAAATACCGAGCTGATAGATCATAGAGAGATGGGGAGAGCTGAGAAAATTATCTAATGGAAGATCTATTCCTCAAACATTCAGAATCGTATTTAAGGCTTAGAAAACAGGATAGCAGGATAGAAGGTGCGAGAAGGTCTGGGAAATGACCGAATAATAACAAATGAAATATTGTAATACGAGGCGTATGAGTAACTTTTATTTTGTTTGTTTTCTATTTTATTATTAAAAGAGAACTTATTGGATGTAACATGAAAACAAGATTGATTGAAAAAAAAAAATGTTAAAGTTCAAAAGAAATCACTCCGCAACACGTCTACCCTCCGCGAGATGATAGAAGATAATAAAGTTGGTTGCGGAAGGATAGAAGGGCCGCTAAGGATACACGGTATACAACTTTAACTTATTTAAATTTAGGGTTTGTATTACACTAAATAGTTTCCAAAAAGGAATTTTCAAAGTCAATAGAAAGCATGTGGGGATTCGTAGAAATCGGCGCGCTTAACCCTTTCGACCCCGAATTTTACCCTGTGTCTCGATATTACTTTTTGGTATTTAAATCATGAAACATTTGCCTAAGAAGTGTGCACACGACATTTGAAGTCACCACGCCTCTTTGTTAGAGTTCTAGAGTTAGCTTACTTTTGAACAATTTTAGCGTAAAACGTGTTAAATAAATTTTGTATCAATATTTTTGAATTACAGAAAAATATTTTAATATTTGTGGAAAAATACAAAATTATCACATTTTAACTTTATTTAACCATTATTAAAGAACCAGGGTTTTGATCAAACGCACCCAATTCGTAGACTTCAATTAGAACACAAACTTTCGCTGATATCGCTGCAATTTATTGGAAATTATTTTGGGAATAACCGTAAAATTTTTGCTTTGAAATCACTTCTAAAAATATTAATTTCTTGGTGCCTACTTAAATTAAACCCGTAAATCAATCGAAGCTTTTGCTATGAGATGAGAAATAGGTGGAGTTGCTCTCAGGCAACTTTGGGGTCGAAAGGGTTAAAGTCGTAAAGCTTCTGCCCAAAATAAGGACAATGAAAATGCTTTACATAAAAAACAAAAAAATGCAAAAAACAACAAAAATACAAAATGTGCTATAAATTGATGCCTGCACCAAAATCAGATAAATGTCGCCTGTATTACAGATATTACAAATTATATGATTTGACGATGAGAACCAAACGCATGTCTGAACACAATCCAAATAAGTGAATTTGTTTATCTCAACTTGCCTACAAATTTACTACTTTACCATTCGCCGTTTTATCTAGCACCAGTTTAAACGCAACTTCAGATCACTTGAACTCATACAAAGTCCGCATTAACAATGCATACTTACTGCAACTGCTTAGCAATAACAACAATAACTATGAAAACACATATATCACATGATCTGAACGTTCAATTTGCAGATATGCCACGTACAATAACAACAAGAAAAAACGCCAAAACGAAAGCACATAATCAATGCAATTTTCCAACGATTGTGGACCTCAGCAGCTGCATAACAACACTAAGTAGCACCATAAGCCCGAACACAAAAACAACAACAACAACATCAACATTTACCCATCAGCAACATTACCATCAGCGCCACTGAAACGTCGCCAACATAATCAGCGTCGCAGTGACGCTATATCCGTTAGCTTTGGCAGCTATTAGCAACGCCTGATGAGATCGTCAGCAGTGTGGCACGCAGCGATGGCTATCAGCCAGCCAGCCAACTCCACTCAACTCGACTCGACTCAACAACGCAACGCCATCTAAGACGAGTCTAAGTACAGGCGGTGGGGTTGGCATATCACGAAATCGAAGCACGTTCATCGATGTTTGCTGATTTTCGTATTTTGCCATACTTTCAGCGTGCTACAGTCACCAGTCACAAAATTGTTGCAACTTGCTGCAAATACACAGAGTGCGACGCCGCCACTGTTGCCAAACTATTTATGAGACTTGATTATGTTGACAAAGTTATCGCTATCGAGCAATTGAATCGGCAACATTATGCTTTCCGCCATCACCAATCTCTACCTCCTTGCTTCCTTCCTTCCTTCCCGATATCAATTCGCCAAGTTTGCACCGGCGCCAGTTTTCGTCGCCGCTTATCGCAGCGCCAATGCAAATGGCGAGGAAATTGCAGTGGCAAGAAAATTGCGCAAAACATTTCAGAATTATTGCCAGCCCATTTGGCGCACCTCAAAATTCGCACGTTTTGTCGCCGTGCAGTGCAGTGCGCAAAATAAAAATGGCACAATTTTCCATAAAACCAACAACAACAAGCAAACACACACAGCAAAATGCAATGTGAAATTCAAAGACACTTTTTTCGTATTTGTTTGTGCATTTGCATACGCAACATTTGGTTTTCGTCGACAACAGCAGCGCGAAATTGCAACCGGGAGCCAACGCTTTCAGCTGCAGACAAACCATAACTCCTACTATGCCCGGCATGCCGCAGCCAAGTGGCACAGCAGCGCACTTGCACGCAACACCTCGACGCGGTGGGCGGCGACCATAAACGAGACGACACCCACTATGCGGCACGTTCGCGGTGCCGCCCACTTGCAGACGTGTGTATGCGATAAAAATGCATGAAATACCCTAATGAGATTAAGGATAAAGGCGACCCGCATCAGAGCTGCAGTTTCTTTGTATAGCACAGACGCAAGAAAGTATGCAACAAAATGTGATGCATTATAAAATGCGTCCATCGAAATGCGGTTCAAGCAGCGTTAAAGATACGAGTACATGATTGATTTGAAATGAAAAAGAATTGAGACAAAGTGGAATGGGGACTTGAGAGCCAAAATAGAGATCAAACTTTAATGAAAATTGGAACAAACCTAAACAAAACTAAAGCTTGATGAGTAAATTGAGGCACAAAGGTAGTAAATAGAACCCAAAGTTTTGGCAAGGATTAGCTATAATTTGTTTAAGTAAACTGAGGTTCGATTGATGCAAGAACAGTCTTATTAAAAGTTGGCATTTTTTGTATTTTGTCGCAACACTCTGACAAGCGCTGCACTCAGAGAGAATACACCGTGCGACAGCATTTTTCACACCGGGAAATATCCATATGTGCGCGAAACTAGAGACCAAATATAGTAATACTGCGTACTCAGTTTTTGATTTCTACATCCTTTGTCCTTTGAAATGATTTCAAAATTTTGAAGGGGACAAAAAATGAAAAAAATATAAAAAATACTTAATTTCGTTAGAATACGGCGATATGTATACCAAATGAAAGAGGAAAGGCTCAAGAATATATATAAAATTGACTTTTTATCTATTTGTAAAAAAAATATATGAAAAAGGTCCTTTACAAATTTTAATCCTTTATATCCTTGAAAATTTATAGAGAATTTTCTTGAAAAGTAAATATATTAAAACCCAAAATCTCCTTGATCACGTGTCAAAATTTCTTTACTCTAACTTTATTGGTTCGAAAGTTATCTAATGAAGTACAAATATTCTAATTTATTTGAGTATCAGTATTTTAAATTATAAAAAGATACAAAATCAATGAAGCGAGAATAATGAAATTTTGACACGTGATCAAAGACATTTTCGGTTTTAACATACTTACTTTTCAAAAAAATTCTATATAAATTTTCAAGGATATAAAGGATTAAAATTTTCAAAGTACTTTTTCATATCCTTTTTTTAGAAATAGATAAAAAATCAGTTTTATGTAATTTTTTGAGCCTTTCCTCTTTCATTTGATATACATACCGCCATATTCCAACCAGGTTAAGTCTTTTTTATATTTTTTTTATTTTTTATCCCCTTCAAAATTTTGAAATCATTTTAAAAGGACAAAGGATGTAGAAATGAAATACTAAGTACGCAGTATTACTATATTTTGTCTCTAGTTTCACGCCCATATGCATTTTTTCCGGTGTGAAATTTTTTTTTTTATTTTTAAGTTTAATGAATAAATGAATAGGAAGGATTTATTCATTCATTCATAAACAAATGAAAGTGAAAAACACTGGGAGACAACTTTTGCGCCACCCTGTACATGCATTGTACTGCAACTTGAGGCTCCCACAACACACAGCCACCGGCCAAGTCTGCATACCGCTACGCAGAAAACTTTCCTTTTGAAAGCGATAATCTCTCAGGAAAAACGGCAGCCTCTTTGCTTCTTCTGCTACGGCAGCTGACTACAAACGTTACGCAGACACGAGTCGAACTCGGTGCAAACGCAGCAGAAAATTGCACCTCCATTGTGGTGCACTGCGCACTTTTGCTGCTTTTTCGTTTTATTACTTTGTCGCTTTTGGCTGGAGCCGCCCCCGCCCCACCAACAAACAAACAAATACTTAGACAGCCAGACAGACGTCCGTGCACCAAGCAACCGTAAGCGCGACAATGACTACCAAAGTCTGAAGCGTAAATTCAACGCAATGCAACGAATGTGTCGTTTACACGTTTTGTGATTCGCGGCGACGACGACAAAGACGAAGACATAGAAGTAGTGTGAATGGCACAAAACAAACAAAATGACACGAGACGAGCAAAAAACAGACACACCGAGAGTGTTATTGTTGTATTTGTTGTTCTAACAGTTATCAATGAAATGGGTTTTGTGTCAAACAAACAAACAAACGAACACACATTGTCATATGCTCGCGTACGCACGCAGCAACTACAGCAACATTGTTATTGTTATTGATGTTGTTGCTGTTGCTGTTGATGCGAATATGTGATGCGATGGCGTTGATTTTCGCATAAGACCGCAAAGCTTTAAAGTGTCTCGCAGCGAAGGATTTGCCAGGATCGCTGAGTGCAGATGACTTGCGACCAGTGGCGCGTACAGGGAGAGGTTTGAATCCCCAAGTCTCCCTCAAACACAAAATGTGCTGCTACAAAATATGGTTTCAAATGGTATTGGGCTCAAAATTTGTACACAAAAACCCTCCAAAATGAAATTCTGTGTGCGCCACTGCTTGCGACAAAGGTGTGGCATGGCGCATGTACGCTGCCAGGCCAAATCAGCACAGCAAACTGTAAACGGATTTATGCCCAAGCAGCTAGGAGCGGCTTTGAGCGTTTTCGCAGCGAAGTTGACGCAACACAATTGTTGCAGTGTGGTGCAACAAATTTTGGCTATTAAAATATCTTTCAAATACATTCAAAAATTAATTTCAATTTCTATAATATAAATGTTTTTTATTTAGTGCTCTACAAATCTCCTATCGCACAATAAATGGAAAATCTGCTATCAAGCGAATACATGCAATGTACCCATAGACTGCAAATGACAAATGACAAACAAAAATGCTAAAACTATAAAAACGCAAAAATATTTGAAAAAAAAACAATTGCATTTCCAGATGTTACTTTGATGACATTTTTTTATGGTTTGCTTATCCCCAGTTTTGTAAAATTTCTTATTTATAGCAACTAATGTCAAGTGTGCACACATACACGCACGCCCTCACAGATTAACTCACAGCCACGTACGCCAAGACTTGAACGTCAGCATCACATTCATCACATTTCAGCCGGAAGTGACAGCGAACTCTAAACACAGACACCACCACACAGAAACGGTGATATTACAGGTAATGTACAAATACGAGTACTGATGAAAAAGTTATGGCACTGCTTGTGTACGTGTGTGTGTGTGTGTGATATGACTTGTCATAAGACATATTGATGCATACAAAACGTGGCTTGAGCACATTTGCAAATGTTATTTCCTTTCTTCCTTCTTAGTTCACATATTTCTCTTCTATCTTTAATTTGTATGAATTCCAATACTTTTCTTACTTTTATTGTGTTAATATGTCATTTTCATCTTTGTTATGTTTTAAAGAGTTGAATTTCTATCATTAATATTTCAGTTAGTTCTGCCTTCTGAAAGCTTCTTAATTTTCCTTTCGCTCTATAACTTTACCAGCAACGGTTCAGGTGAAGTACCAGTCACTTTGATGCCCCCAGAGGAAGATGTATGTGTTTACATAGGTAAGAGGGATTATCTCCAATTGACAACAGAAAGAGCATCCTCTTCGAAAAATATTTGATACCTCCGACTTGTAGAACGAACCAAATACTTTAATGCATTCTTGACGCTACTTTCTTCATTTCATTCTAAATTTTTAACCTAATTATTTGTTCCTTTTTTTCTTGTAAACTTGTATAACTAACCAGATACTTTATTGCATTCTTGAAGCTATTTTCTTGATTCATTCATTCTTGATTCTTCATTTCTTGATGCATTTTTAGTTCCTAACTCAATTATTTGTTCCTTTTTTTCGTATTTCCAATCAATAATCTTTACAAAATCTTCATTCATCATTCAATCTTAATTTCTCTTAAAGATTTTTTGCACATTCCACATTCTCAGCTCCATACTTCATACATTTAAAATTCAAATTCACCTTAACCCTCTAGTTCCCAAGTTTTTAATCTTGTTAAAAAAAATTACCAGTGATAGTTTTGTGGTGGAGAAGTAATCTTTGTTCGGGGAAAAAAATTTCGTGTCAAAAGGAGGCGTGATAGAGGGTGTAGAAAGTAGTTGTGAAACAAAGCCGAAAAAAATCCTATATGAACATTTTTTTAGTTAATTTCATTTTTTAAATTTTTTTTTAATATATCGCACACGCACTACAAAAGTGACACAACTCAAAATTTTTTATTTTAGGGTTTATGTGTTAATACTGTGCACAAAGCATCAATCTGCAAAAATACAGTTAGGTCTCTCTTTATGTCAGAAGTTTGATGCTATTTGATCGCTGAAGCTCAATGCAAAAGTGTCCTAACTCAAATTGTGACACTTTTGACGAAATACATTTTTGTTGAAGTTAATTTTAAGCAAAGTTCTGAAAATTTTAGTAAGTATATATTTTGAAATAAAAAAATTAATTTCGAATTTTCAAAATTTGTCTTTCAACTTTTTAACTGTAATTTATAACTATAAAACTCAGCAAAAGTGACATAACTTAAAATAATTCCGTAATTATTGAATTAAAATATCATCAAAACAGTCAGAACTCAAAATTTTGGATTTTCTAGTGTAAAATTAAAAAAAAATCTTGTAACTTATCCTAAAGCATAATCTGTAAGGATTTTCTACTGAACGGTTTATACGTTGTTTTAAAAAAATGTTTATTTACCTCAAAAACAGTTGTTTGCGTTTCCTGAAAAATCAAAAATTTTGAGTTGTGTCACTTTTGTAGTGCGTGTGCGATATGTAAACATAAATAACGGGTAACAGTTTCAGTTCATACGCGTAATAGACAATAAATAAAAAGGGGTGGGGGTAAGGCGAGGAGTAGTTTATACAATGCTTTTGAAGGGTGTATACACTAGGAAAACTAAAAAAACGGTATAGGTATATATATATTGCGGTTCTTATTATTTTTTAATGCCTTGTTATCTTTTCACACCGATGTCGACGAATCTACTCCATGAAATAAAGGACTATGGGAGACTAGTTCTCTTATCTACCCCCGCGGACTACGTCTTCGTATCAATTTTTGCAGTGACACGATTTTTTTACATTGCGGTGTATCAAAATTTCGATTCAACTATAAAAACAATGCTTAAATAGGGAAAAAATATCATCAATGACCTAATTTATTTACGCTTTTTATCCCAAGCAGGCCCACAGACACTCTAGGGTTCGGGTTAGGTAGGAGGAGTGTAACAACTTTTTCACAATTTTTTTTATTTTCTCAAAGAACACATTAACAGCTACTCACCAGTATTTTTTTAGTTTTATTGAGGCTCACAATTTATTTAAAACAATTTTTGTTTCTGACACAATTTCAAAAAGAGTTAATTATTTGCTTTCTCAAGAAACTTCAACTTTGTCTTACAATTACTTACATTTATTTTATAAAATGGAGATTCCCCTTTCCATACGTGTAAAATCAGCTAAAAAAATGATAAGGTGTAATTTACAGAATTTTTTTAAGCTTACGATGTCTACAGGCCTTCTTCGGAACTAGAGGGTTAAGGAAGGAGGAACTTATCCTTTTCAGTACTTCCTTTATTTACATTGCTCTACATTTCATTCTACACAATTCCTTTCATTTCTACAGTTCCTCATTCATTTCAAGCCATTCTTTGACTTTTTAGTCATAGTTCTAACTTTGCTGCCTCATAATTCTTCAATTCTTTCTTAAATTTTACCCACTAACCACTTTTCAACTCCTCCTAAATGTTTTTCTTCGCTTCCTATTGCAGCTTCTACATCTTCTCCTCCTTCGCTTCTTCCCAACACCTTTTTCTCTACAATAAGCATCAAATTGCCGCACCACCAAACCTGTTCTACAAACCCACACACACACACGTTCGCTGTGCTCATGTCGCTCATACACCGATGGCAATCGCTTTCGCCATTGTTGCATTTGCTGACATTGTATGCAGCATAAATTTCGCGTGTAATTTGTTGCAAATTGCAAATTGTGCGGATACTTTCATATTTTATTCACGACACTATTGTTGCTATTTCATACTGCAGGCACTTGTTGTTGTTGCTATTGTTCGTAGTGTTGTCAAGATGATGGTTGTTGTTGTTGTTTCTGTTTTCATCGTTGTCGTCGTCGTCTGCCACTGTCAGTTGCAATGACTCTGGCACTTGAAGTATACTTCAGACTTTTCAATATTTCATCGCTCTCTGCTGTGCTGCATAATTTGTATGTTTAGCAGCAACCGATTGTTATTGTTGATATTGTTGTTGTTGCAATGCCTGTTGGCTTGCAATGTTGACATTGCAGTTGCATATTTTATCACTGCTTTATTGTAATTTTCGACAAATTCATTGCGCACTGCGCTGCTTTTTAGCAGCTGAAAGTAATTGCGGCGCAGCGGAAGTGGACACTCACCTGATATGCCATCGTACGTCCACCATTCCTCCCAGCTAACTGCCAGCGATACTGAAATGAGATGGGAAAAAATATGTTGTCTGCATGAGAAGCTGTTAAGGAAGTTTTACTATTTTTATTTTTAATATAAAAGCTCAGTAAATGGAATACACATTTTTTTGGTGGAGACAAAAAAGATGTCAGCGTGAAGGTAAATAAAAGGTTAACTATTGCCAACCTAATCTTATGATCTACATGGGCATTTCTTTACCGAGAAAGTTCATAGCTGAAATACCAAAATTGCGTACCTTGGAAGTTAGTTCGTATGACTTGTGATAAGTTTTGGAAAATAAATTGGTTTTTGTATTTTTTTAACATTGAAGATCAACAATGAAAGAATCATTCAAAATCGTTGAGTAGTTTATATTCTGTTCTACTACTGCGTTCTATGTTTTTCATAAGAATGCTCATGTTTGTATAGCGAACAATGCCCTTAGAAGTTGCAGATAAGGTTTAAGTATGTTTGCAAAAATGTTGGAAAGAGTGTACAAATGAAGGTTGGTCTTATTTTTTACTCCTTTACAACCAAACTGGGAGCATTGGAGAGTTTAATTCATAAAAGAGTTTAAATTTTAAACTCACAATATACATTGGAGGTCGAAGGTAAGAACGTTAGGCAAAAGGTTTAAAAAAAAGAATTAAAATAGGATTAGTCTTCCAGTTAAAGCCACTGAAACAATCTGGAAGCAATGATTCAATTAACGAAACAATGATCAATTTGAACTGGAACCCTCTTACAGGTTAGGGACAGTTGATAGTTAGATATGCTCGAGGAAAAAATGCTTGTAAAGAAAATTTATTGGATGTCTTCCTACATAACATAAAAACGGTAAAAAATTAAAAAATTGTTTGGATAAGAAGCCAAGACTGCCGAACGAAAGATAAGAACCTAAAGTTAAGTTCAGCAACTTCCAAAGCTTTTAACATTCTCGCTAGTTTATAAGTTTCTAAATTCAGACTTGAACCGTAGACCTACGTTAAAAAAAAACTACTAATCTTACGTTTTCGACCCTCACATATGGAGTTAGTACAAAAATTGACGTTTATTTAAAAAAAAAAAAATCTTCTTGGTACGGTTTATTCAAAAACTTAATTACTAATTTTGTATCTATTTATTATTTAAAATACTGATACTCAAATAAATTAGTAATAAATTTTTTTACTTCATTAGAGTTGCAGCTTCCGCCTTTTCTTAATAACTTTCAAACCAATAAAGTTAGATTAATGAAATTTTGACACGTGATCAAGGAGATTTTGGGTTTTAACATACTTACTTTTCAAAAAAATACTATATAAATTTTCAAGGATATAAAGCATTAAAATTTTCAAAGGACCTTTTTCATATCCTTTTTTACAAATAGATAAATAAAAATAAATTTATATTATATTATATATTATATATATTATATATATATTATATTTATTATAATAAATTTTATTAAAATTCTTGAGCCTTTCCTGTTTCATTTGATATACATATCGCCATATTCCAACTAGGTTAAGTATTTTTTATATTTTTTTATTTTTATCCCCTTCAAAATTTTGAAATCCTTTTAAAAGGACAATGCATGTAGAAATCAAAAACTGAGTACGCAGTATTACTATATTGGTCTATAGTTTCAGGCACATATGGATTTTTCCCGGTGTGAAAAATGATGTCGCACGGTGTTTTTATTCATGACTTTTTTAAATAAAAGGCTCCAATAATTGTGCATAAATAAATAAATAAATAATAATATGAAAACAATCAAAAATAATTGTTATAATAGGATTTTTAAAATATAAATAAAAAATAATTCTTATGTTTTAATTTTTCCATAAAAATTACAAAAAAAAAGTTTATTACCAAGTTTGATTCTCGGTGCGAAAAGAAATGTATTGGTATATTTCATTTACTTGTATGACATTTCCCTCATAGTAATTTTTTCAATTATAGTTTTCATAAATAACTGTTATTTCCGGTCCCTGATTTATACACAAAATTTTGAATGTAGTCTCTTAGCGTTATTAGTACACACCATCAATTTTCATAAAACCATACATCATATATTTCAACTAAAATTGCCAATGTTGATCTTGCCTGATATATTTCGTTCGAACTTAATTACTTTAATCGTTTGGGTTGGTCTAGAATTGGTTGTCTCGCCAATGCATTTTCCATTTTCTTTTGCACACATTAAAACATAATCAGAATTTAGATCGAGCACTTTCATTCCTCGCAACACAAAACACACAAACGACAAGCAACAAAGTGTGAAAGCGAGAAATTTGATAAATAAAAACACACAACACTTTGCAATCATTAATTTCATTCTAAGTATTTAGCAAACTAAATGCATTATTTACCACTCACGAGATAACATTAACTAACAACAAAAGCAATAATAACAACAACAGCAGCAACAGCAACTAAAGCAGACACAACCATAAAAGCCGGCGCACTATTTGCACGCCCCTCGACGCACCGCTGCTCCTCGATAGCTTTCTGCAATAACATTAAAATGAAATTTAATACCGTAAACTCATCGCGGCTGGCGCTGCCGGTGTGAGCGAAGGGTTGCACAACTACCGAAAACTAAAGCGCCACCACTCGAACACCGACCACCGACCAAGCCAAGCCGAGCCAAGCGTCACGGACATGTGTGGCTGTGTGTGTGTGTGTGTGTGCTGCGCAGTAAAACGTAGCAGCCGAAACGTGGCAAATGGTAGTTGAAACATTTAGAAATCCATTAATTTCAATCATTGCCCATGACTTTGCAATATTATTGTGCAATTTTCGCTCGTTTTAATGTTATAAAACGGACGGCAACGGCAACGGCGCGAGCAACAGCGGCCGCAACATCGACACCAACAGCACCGCCAACCAACCAGCGAACGATTGAACGCTCGAGCGACGCTACAGCTGCATACGAAAATGTTAGGTTAGGTCGTTTACGGGGCCGGCGCATGGTCGCAGAGCGGACGGTGAGGGAACGCGAGCGGCTTCTGAACGAGTAGCAAAAACTCCACTAAACAGTTTCAAGGTTTTTCTGCAGCACTTTAGTTTTGGGTATTTGTTGCTTTCGTTTGTTTTGCTAGTTGCTACGGTTGGGGTAACAAAAACATTGCCATGCAAAAAATAAATTTCATCCTTTCCTTTGGCTTCGTGATCAATATGCGTTCAAGTGCCGCATGGAAGCGACAAAGGCGCAATGAAGGAGAGAAAGAGAAAAGTGTAGTATGTAGTTGCTGCCCGGTGGACGTTGATGTCTGCAAAAAATGCCGTAAGGTAGAGTTGCAAAAATAAAGAATTTGCAATTTTTCCGCCATGCTTGCTGTCTGTCTGTCTGTCTGCTGTCTGCACGGGTGCCAGCTGGTTTTTTTTTTCGTGTGCATCGCAGCGCATTTGATGTTTCGTGCGCCAACAACTAAAGAGCCAACAGTTTCGAACTGAGGCCGGCTGAAGCAGTGGGGCCACCAGGTTTGAATTCTTCAATTCTTTGTAGAGATGAGACATATGAAGATAGGGTTGGCAGCTCGTCTATTTCCAAATTTTCTTCGATTTATTTTTAATCCCAATAAATGCCTTTACTACTCAAAGGAATTTGCAGCCGGCCTCACCTTTGCCAAACCGCTCGCGGCCAAAGCAAATACTGCAGTCGCACTCGAGGTGTCGCATCGCGCGGCACTTTAATGAGTCAGCAGTTTGATTTGTGCACTTGTATAATTCAGGAAGGAAGCTTTTTAACTGTCAAAATAAACACACGCGATAAGTGCACGGCAGCCTGTACGCTTTTGCGCTTTTGTTGCCCCGGCACTTTGCTCCATTCTTCGTCTGCCATTCAGGCCATCAAAAGGTGTCGAAAGCGTGTTCGCCGTGTGCAGGCAATTTCTCAACCTCATTGCGCAAATTAAAATTTAAAGCACATAAGCAGCCACACTTAACCGCAGCGCAAAGGGATTTTCAGCGCCATTAAACATGCCAAACACAAAATGCCGCCGCCGTCGCCGCATGAATAGCCAGCAATTGAGGTTACTCATGGCGGCCGCAGTCGCACCGTCGCACATCTGCGAATGCAGGTCAGCAAATGCGCTTTGACTGAATGCCACGCAGACACAGTGGGCGGCCGAAAAAAGGCAACGCGCGCCGACTGCCACTCGAGGCGCACCAACTATCGGACGCCAGCACTTGGCCAACGCAGCGCACTTAATTAACTTAATTTATAGTACTGCAACTGGCTGTCTGACTGCCGCACTCCTGGCTCCACCCTTTGCGCGGCGCCGGTGCAGCGAGATTAAGTGCGTTCCGGCGCGTCGCGATGGAAATTGAAGCTGCGCTGCTTAGTGTCAACACTGCTGCCGTTGCTGGTTCAGTGTCTTTTTTTCGGCGCCTTCTTTTTAGCAACGCAAGTGCTGACAGCGCGTTTTCGCTTAGGTTTTACTTTTGTATTTATTTCGCCGTCTGTCGGTGTGTTTGTGCGCGCTGCACTTTTTCCAGGTGATTTATGCGCCAAATTCGCATTTGGGGTTTTTAGTTCTTGGATTTGCCCACTAACGTTAACTTAGATGCAATGTGGCAAAATGCAATTTAAAAATAACATTTAATAAAGTATAAATCTCTGTGCTCGATCTAAGCAATGCAATAAATATTGGCGAATTGTCCAAGCAAACTATTAAACTTCTCTTAATTTTGCTGAGAGTTCCTTTTTGTATCACTATCGAAATCTTTGGGGAATGAACTTCTAAGTATATACCTACAAAATTTTAAAACTATTGTTGTACAATTTTTTAACTACACTTAAAATGTTTCTCTCAACCCTGACGAAAGAGGAGATCGAAAAGATTTTTACTTGGGCCAAAGAAAAATACCAGAAAATAGTTCACTCGCTTTTCTTCTAAATAGAAATTTTGAAATGAAAAATGCTGCACCGTAAAAGTGTATGAAATCATGAATAAGGTTCAAGAAGGTTTTGCAGGCAGTCGCAATAAGTATCGCTAAGGAACTGAAGATCGAATACAAAACAGTTTTAAGCCATTTGCACAAAGTTGGCTTCAAAAAGAAGCTCAGTGTTGGGTGCCTCATAGTGTACATCATTGAATTAACCAATTTTCACGAACGGAACGAAGGTTAGGTTAGGTTGCGGTGGCTGCCTCTGTATGAGACACACTTAGGCCTCTTAACGGGCCCGTTGTGATACCACAGATTCCACCTGTTTGAAATGCGTATGCAACACTGTTTTTTTTTTTCAACATGTGATACAACACACATTTCAAACGGAAGGGGAAAGGAAGGGGAGGGGACCTACAGTTTAACGCCGAATCCGAACGGCGATTGGCCGGTTTTCTTTCACACTTGGAGGTTTTGCCATTGCCTGCCAAGAGCGCACTTGTGCGATTCTTGTAATTCTCATTCCCTTGATGTGGATAGCGATAGAAGTAGATGAGTGTTTTTTCCAGCCCAAGCCAGGAATCGAACCCGGGGCGCTCGGTATGAGAAGCCAGCGCGCTACCCGCTGAGCTATCGAGGCCGACAAAACGGAACAACGGACAAACGGAACGAAATCGACCCATTTTTGAAACTTATAGTAATAGGTGATGAAACATTGTTTGTAGTTGTTGTTCTAGTTGTTGTTGTTGTTGTTGTTTGAAAACGGCCTTGGTCGAAGAAGCTTCTATAGACGCAAGCACATAAGAAAAAGTTTACCCTTTGTGCCCTGGCTTGCACCTCTTTGCTTGAAAAATAAGCAACGGTCTAACTTCCGCTAGCGATTAACATCAACAGGAGCTCTCCCTTCCAGGAATTCTCCCTCTGGAAGGATCATACGGCCAAGGCCAGGCCCAGGCCTGGACATGTATGAAGTGCACCGCGGCTTCGTTCTTCTCAAGCCGCATATCACATAGAGCCGAGTCTTTAACCTCAATCCTAATGAGATACTCGTTCGAAAAAAGAGTAAGCTTCAAGAAAATTAAGACCGGAATTGATGGCAAGGAAGGTGATGCTATGTATATGGCGAAACTATAAAGTTATCCTACATTATGAGCTATTACCGCCTGACCAAACGATTGATTCCAATCTCTACTGTCAGCTGTTAATGCGGTGAATGCAAGAAATTGAAAAAAAGAGGCCGATATTTATCAACAGGAAAGGTGTTGTGTTGTGCTTCATTGTGGCAACACAAATCTTTTTTGACCCGGCCTAAACTAAAAGACGTTGGTTAGAAAGTTTCAATGCATCCACCGTGAAATCCTGCATTGCAACGTCAAATTTTTTTCTGTTCCAATCTTTCCAATACTCGTCGTTGAGACCGAAAGTTGAAGTTCATGTCTTTTTAACCCATAGTAAAAATATGCCATTATTTTTTATTTTATGTTGATAACAGCGAAACTCATAGGAAAACGAATCAACCCTCGGAAAACTCCTCAAAAGGGCAACGAATGTAAAATTCAATCTGACTTTAACTTCAATTTTTATTTCATACTGGTTTTTTTTTTAGTATAATTAGAAGCATTATTTATTTATTTTTTATTTTTGTTGATCGAAACAGCTAAACTCATAGGAAAACGAACCAAACCTTGGAAAACTTCTCAAAAGGGCAACGAATGTAATCTTCAATGTGATTTTACCTTCAATTTTTATTTCATAGTAGCTTTTTAGTATAATTAGAAACAGCCCCGATTGGCGATTTTGTTGCTCAATCTGCAATTTTTTCACCCAATTTGTTTTTCTAAAAAGACTCCTTGAAATAACTTAACAACTTCAATCTTTCACTTGTGACATACATAAACCATCAGAATTTATCAAAAATCAAAAATTATAACTATAATTTTACGTGCCAAATATTTTGTATTATTAGTTGTTTTCATTTTAAAGGTAGGTATGCAGCTCTCAAGAAAACGCTTAAGAAAAAACGAGCATATGTTTCTTGAGCGTGAAAAAGTAGTAGTCAAGTAAATTTGACGTTTTGAGCTGGTCGCTTGGGTCATAGTGTTTTCCATTCTGAAATTAGTAAAATTACATTAGAACTACATAAAAAACATTAAATTGGAAGTTTACTTACTTTTGTGCAGGCAGCTGTCACTTTTCCTTTGAGAAATAAATAGGTACACATATGTTTCTTGCCGAAATCAGTGTTGTCATTTCACTTTTCAATGAAAAAAAGTATTAAAAAACCTAATCAGTTTTCTTGTGAGGTGCGTACACCTTAAGTAAATTTGACTCAAGGAAATTTCCTTGAGCATTTCCTTAGCTTTTTTTTATATGAAGGTTTCGCTTTTCTTGAGAGCTGCGTACCGACCTTAACAAGTAAATAGCTAACGATTATCTAATAATAAAAATTGTCAGTGCCAAAAATCATAAAAAGTGGTTTGCCGTTCGTTTCAATGATACATTCAACTTGAGACGGACCTACTCATTTAAGAGTTGAAACACAATCATAAAGAGAAAAATTTTTTCCTGAGAAAAATTTTTAGCCAACTAATGTATCTAATACTTACATATATGCAGTAATATATCAGATATAGTAAGATATTCCATAATCCAAATGCAACGCTCCTCTGATCACAGAGCGATCATTCTCTGAAGCCAAAGGCGGATTCATCAAAATATTTTGGGCGGGTTTCAAAAAGTAATTCTTTAATATTCATAAAATGCCATAAAAATGCGTTTTAATTTGCATGTAATTTTAAAGTCGACCCTAATATTTCGGGGGTTTCAACCCCCAAACCCCCTCCCCTGAATCCGCCACTGCCTGAAGCAGAAATTACTTAACCCCTTCGCTACAAGTTTTTACTGGGGAAAGTTAAAATTTTAAATTTTACGTTTTAGGCTTCTATGTAATTATATTAGAAACATTCCATAAGAAATTTTTTAATTTTTATACTCGGACCCTGTATTTTAGAGTGTTTTTCTATGAGAGCAACCACATCGTTGTGGCTCTAATAATGACTTAAACATAAAACTGTATAATTCAGCCAAAGTTAAAAAAAGTATCTAAATTGAAAGAAAATGTCAAATTAAAAAGTTTTTTCTGCTTCTTCTTCCTTTACTATGTCAAGATATACCATAAAAAAAACGTGTATACTTCTCTTCTTTAAAATTAAATATTCAGTTTATTAATTTCGTATTTTTCCTAAAACTTCAAACTATTCTAAAGACCAACAAAAAAATGTATTCGTGCAACCATAGAGGATGCAGACGTCCACAAAGTAGCATGTTGCCATATGGCAATAAAATAGAGAAAGGGGTAAGATTCGCGACAACACGACCATTAGAACAGATTTTAGCAACGCAGTTTTAATTGATGAACTTGAAAACCTCAAAAAGCTGGTTCAAATAACAGAATAAAAATTAAATTCTCAAAATCATAGAAAAAACTATAGTTTAGAAACTTTCATAACAATTTTCAATTCCAATATTCCTTCTGCAGCTCAATGTAAATTTAAATTTTTCTCAAGTGCATGTCACTTTTTTTGTAATATGGAAATGTCAACTTTATAGACGCTGATGTGTTTGCTCATCAAAATTGTATCCCGTTTGCATACTCGTACAAAATAAATGCACTTAAATGGAAGTTAAATGTTCATTCAGCTTTCTACTCAAACTTCTAGAAAAAATATCGCCGACAACAGTCATAAAAATGGTGACAAACTATCGCACAAAACGCTGCCACACCGAAATCGCTGATATTGTTCAACGGTATAGCTGTAACGGTTATTTGTGTGTCCGTTCGTTCGTTGCGTTGTTTGCACTGTAAAACGGTAATTCTGATGTCAGCGCCACAGCAAACAACTGGAATTCAAAACTAAACAATTGTCACACCCACCATTTGCGCTGACAGCTGACAAGCAAAACACCGCTAAAAATAGTGGCAGCAAAGAGTTTATTGCTTGATTGGTCGACGCGACGGCAACAAATATCAAATTTGATTATTGCTCTATGCATATTGCGGGCAATTAGGGTGTGCCGCAACGACTGCAAAACTGCTACTGCGACTTTGTTGCCGGCAGATGCCTCGAAAGCGAAAAGTGTAATTAATTCTCGATGGTCGCTGGCGTTGCGACGTTGCAGCGGTAGTGAAATAAAATTTAGCAAATTGTGCAGCGCGCTAAAATGCTCTATCGGAAATTTTAAATAGGCGCCAAGTCAAATGTGTGCGCGTCGTTACGGGCTCGGCTGTCATTAAAAAATCATTTTTCGGCTTATCTGTCAAATACGACGATTCCGTTTGCTGTACTGCCGCTTCGTGTCATCCAGTACCTGCTTGTCGGCACACAAACAGCAACAATCAACAGCCAACAAACACAAATACAAAACAAACAGCCACACACGCAGCCCCGGCGTAGCCTTCAATCAGTGTCGGCAGCGTGTTGCCACACTTGTTTGCATTCATTTTTTGCGCTTCATACGTGTTTTTCATGCCGTTTCTTTGCTTTCTCGGCTTTGACATCTACAACGGCAACCACCACACCTTTGTGCGCCACATTTTGTTGAGCATTTCCGCCAACTGTGCCGTAACGTACGCAAATGTGTGGCGCTCCTTTGTTCGCCGTCGATATTGACGCCTTGTCTCAACGCGCTCTCCAGCTCCAATAATGGCATTTCAATTACTTAAATGCAAACGCTGCCACATATCCGACTGCAACTCGGAACTTTCAACTTTACGGCCGCGCCAACAAAAACCACTACCAAGCAAAAAACTGCGCAAAATTCAAATACGAGGCGTGAGAAAGCTTAGCACGTTTATGGCGGCCATTACACCCCGACCGACCCGAACAGCCAACAGCCGCACTCCACACTCTGTGTATCTCTGCGTATTTTTCACAGCCATCCAAGTGCTGTCAATATTTTTTGGCAGCGCACTAAACGAAATACGTAGTAGAGTCGCGTTTTTTCGCCGCGCACACGTCGCTGGAACCTGTAGCTGCTTGTAGCCCGGAAAATACTTTCATTATTGCAATTTAACAAGCGAAATGTAAATGTTCCAACGCCGTTTTGCCTACGACGGTTTTTTCTGCCGTTTCGTTTTCCGTTCGTGCTGTTGTCAAAATACAATTTGACATTTCCGGCGCTCACCAGCGCCCCAGCTGTCACCCGCGAACCGACCAACCCAACTGGCAGACTGTCTGCAAAGCTTTGTCAATTTCCTGGCAGCAAACAATCGAAACGAATTTGTCAAAGAAGATTTGTGTGCGTCAAACACGCGATTCGATTTAACACTCGAATTCAAAGCGCCCCAATTGGCTTTAAAACTTAGCGAAATAAGCTGCAAAGGTTAGTTTCTGACGGGGTAAAATGAGTTAAAGTAACATACACCGCACAGTGGCTGATTCTGCCGACGTAGGTTGCGAAAGTCGATTTGGTCATGTTCGATTTGGGGGAAACTGTTATACTTGTCCGATAGATAAATGCTTGGACCTAAGAAATCCGAAAACCTTAACTAAATTGGACAAATAGTTTTGCTTGTAGAGCCCGTCAAAGTTGAGCAATTTTTAGAGTGTGAAATAATATCAGCAATTTGCACTTTTTCGGCAAAGCTGAAGTTTTAAAATACGGAAAAGAGCAAATTGATTGAAACTTTTTGCACCAGCATCGTAAAAGAAGGCATTTGTAGTAAATAATTAAATATAGAAAAAAAGTTGGTTGTTGTTGTTGTCTTTTCATAGGCACTCACTTGAAGCACTGTTTTTATCACTCTTTTTGAACTTTCGATAGACTTTCAAAAAAAAGGCCATACTTGCCACGGTTCCGTCTTTGGGAAAATTGTTCACTAGTCTTCTGTGAGTACTGCCCTGAAGAGATCGGGTGCCCGATTTTTCCCGATTGGATTTTACAGCGATTTTTCTGGCCTCGCGCAATTTTGTGCTTTCGGGTGCGTGCGTTCGAACAAGTTCGTCAAGATTTTGATAGTGAATCACTTAAACGCGATTATAATCGTTGCCAGGGCATGCAAATTTGGATTTTGGCTTCATTTAAGATGTGATACAAGCATGCAACTCCATATTAAGTCGACTTTTTTTTTTGGCGTATATTGCTGTAACCTCGAAGTAAAGAGTACTTTTGCTGGATGTGCAGTTCGCACGTACGAAAAACAAGTTGGCTTTCATTTCCGGCAATCAGCTATCATGTATCCTTTGATGTAATGTTTTTGTTTTTAATAAAATACTAACACTGTGTCTGGCATAAAATTTTTTTTTAATTTGAGCAAAACTCAGTCAGTCGCCATTAGTCTTTGAGTTGAACCGCGCCAATGAAACAATTAGTTATTGAAAAACAAAAAGCAGACTTATAAGTATCTATGTGCACTGTCTAAAACTCACTTATGTGTCTGGGCTGTTCAAAAATCGCACAACGCGGGAAAACCTAACAACTGTTTAGGTACCTGCTAGTATTAGAAGCTTAGTACCTGCTATTTGAATGCATATGCAAATCCTACTTATAAATAAAGGAGTTTGGAGTAAGTGAAATTAGTTTCGAATTTAATTTGAACTAAACATCACTTCAACTCCGCCACTGCAACTAAACCAAAGAAGAAGCACAAAGATGTTTTTGAAAAATTCGAAGCTGTTTGAAATATTTACTATTTCGAAGACAAAGGAGAAGTTTGTTCTGGCTGTCACTAAAGAAATTGGTTACGTCGAAGGAAGTTTGCCTGCAGCCAACATATCTATGATTAAAGAGAAGATATCCAGGACTTATCGCACTACAAAGTTGAAATGGATTGCGGCAAACCGTACCAAATTCAATTTTGTCCAGAATAATGAGGAGTGGTTGGAAAAAACAATTTACTTCGATGCAGGAGATGCATGTAGCATAAGCGATGACCAACCATCGACATAAAAGGCGGCAAAAGGAAGGCCGAAAAAGTCAATTCAGGACTGTGCGTCATTTAATAAAAAAGGAAGCTTATGGAGGCAACGGAAACAATAACTACCACCCACCTGTCAGAAGCTTTGATCATAAAATAAAATAAGGATCAGGAGAAAATTTAAGGCGTCAGTGGCGGATTCAGGGGGGGTTTGGGGGTTCAAACCGCCCCCCCGAAATATTAGGGTCGACTTTAAAACTACATACAAATTAAAAGGCATTTTTGTTTTTTGAATGACTTTTCGACACATTTATATACTCGTATCTACGTCTGTACCCGGCGACATCGCTCGTCGATTTCATAATTAATTTTTTCATAAATATTTTTGCTATGACAAAAAATGTCAGCGCATAATTGCAGGAATAGAATTGTGATCTTAGCCGATGTTTAGACTTTGCAAAATCAGTTTATGAAGAGTTACAAGAGTTGCGTGGAAACGCTCAAATTGAGTTTCTGAATATCTTTGAACAAGCTAAAGAAAAGGCAAATAATGTTGGATTTATGATAGAAGTACCTCGACGAGTTGGACGTCAAATTAATCGAGACAATTATGTTGGAGAGCCAGAGGACTATTTTCGTTGCTCCATATATATCCCCTTTCTAGATCATTATTCAGATCAAATAAATGTAAGGTTTATAAAGCATAGAAATTTACTGTCCAAAATGTAGAATATTTTACCCAGCAAGGCATTGTTTTGCAAAGCAATGATATCCAGAAAACGGCTCAATTGTTCGAAAAATATTGGCCAGACGATTTTTCAACGTCTGTTGATGACTTCGTGCCAGAGCTGATTATGTGGCGCCGGTACTTTTTTGTAATAATCTTTGTAATAATTGTTAAACAATTAAATAATTCTTTCAGATATTGGGCCAATGTATCAAAAATTAATTTGCCGGAAAATTTTATTGACGCTTTAAACCAGTGCACTGCAGTGCGATGAAAAGCTCGGTCTATTAATTTTCCATTTTTTGAAGATTGGTGCAACACTGCCAGTGTCTGTTGCAACAAGCGAACGGTCATTTTCAACACTACGTCGATTGAAAACATATTTACGGAGCAGCATTGGGCAAGACAGATTACTTTGGTTTGGCACTTCTTAGGGCCAATTTTTCAGTGCGAGTTTAACTTAGTTTCTAGTTTAAACTTAGTTTAAACGCAAAATCGAATTTTTCAGTCATATTTGACTGAAGTTTAAACGCATAACCCTGAACGGTTAAACTAAGTTCAAAGTGTCAACTGCCAGTTGACAGTCTGACAGTTCATTTATTTTGGAAATTTGAAAAGCGCAATTACAATTTTCGATATAAAATAAATATAATTCGACCAAAAATAGCAATGAGTGGGCAAATTCGTGACGAGGAAGATGATAGCGATGCAGAAATGTTTGATGTGTTAAATAATACGGTGATGAGAAATCGTGAGAATGCGGCCGGACCATTTCCGTTTATTTGGGCGACAGGGACTTTTACGGTCGCTTGCGCATGAGCAAAGCTTCTGCTTATAATATTTTACAGCTCATCGGTCCTCATATAAAGCATCCTATCCTGTATTTCCCCCTTACAAGTACAAGAAGCCTTTAATTTTCCCGATACGGAAAATTTGCGCTACGTTTGCTTATTTTGAATTTTTTGATAAAGTACATTTTTTGAGCGCAAAGAATTTATTTACGAATGACAATCAAAACCAAGAAAAATTATTATCTAGATACAAATATTGCCAGTATTGCCACACTCAAACGAGTCAAATTCGATCTAGTTAAACTACTACTGAAAAACTGCTTTGTTGTTTAAACTAACTTTAAATGTAAACGAAGTGCTAGGAAACTGCTGGGTTTAAACTCGGTTTAAACTCGCACTGAAAAATTGGCCCTTAACCCTTTCCGAAATGAAAATAAACCCGTTCTGTATGAATTTTATGGGCTGTAGCCCAATATATTGGACATTGTGACTGAAAGGGTTAATGTGCATCGAGACATAGAAGTTGATCCTACAAACATTTTAGACGAGCTTGCACAAAAAGCGTAAGCGTAAACTGTCTTTCGTGTTATAAGCAAAATACATGTATATATCTTTTCAATTAATATCTTTATAATAAATACATACACATAAACATTTATGAATATTAAATTACTTACTAAAAACCCCCCCGAAATATTTTTCTGGATCCGCCCCTGAAAGGCGTTATAGTGGAAGCAGTTTTACCAGCAATCCCGGGTCGTGTTAAAAGAATAAAAAACAGTATTCCCACCCCACCCAATGTGCTACCCATCAAATATAGTCATAATAAAACTTTAGCACTGTTTTTGTCCAAAGAAAAATTGACTTTTTATGTAATTTTTTCGAATTCTGGTTCTAATTTTTAAAGCGAAATTTATTAATTTGTATCTTTAAATTTTACTCTTTCAGCTTATTTTTTTAATTTCTTATTACTTTTCATCTTTTTTAATGCATTTTCATTAATTTTGCAACTGAAACTTATCATTGTTGCTCGCATTATTCTTATTTACAGTAAGCCTAACTTTGACAAAGTATTACGTAGCACCCTGTACTTCGATTGAGTTTATTTTTGAGAATATGAGTGAGTTTATTTTTGAGAAGCCTGATGAATTTCTAATCAACAGCAAAAAAAAATTTTCCAATTATCTCTATTCGTTCAGAAGTTATTAATTTTGCAACCTGAAATGACAAATTGAGCCACTGTGCACCTTGTGCTGTTAACTCTGGTGCTATAGCTTTTTTTCTGAAAAGATTAAAATTTTATATTATTTTATTGAGATCTCTGTGTGGCCATGAAAGCAATATTCCATTATATAAGAATTCTTCATAATAGTCTCAGATGTGACTCGTTATCGTTTAAGTTTTTATATTAATTGAATTGAATTTTATTGAATTTAATTGAATTGAATTGAATTGAATTGAATTGAATTGAATTGAATTGAATGAAATTAAATTGAATTGAATTGAATTGAAGTTTTCAATAAGGACGCATCGCTGTTGTATCTGAGGTATAAATTAATTTTTTCTTTATTCGAAAAGCCCATGTATGCCATTATCTATGAAATACGGTATGATGAAACACTACAGGGAAAGTTCGTTTCTGGCCCGTACAGCGCGGTTGTGGAATGGTCTCCCTGCGGATATTTTCCCCAGCACTTATGATCTCGATGGGTTCAAGGCGAGAGCCCATAAACACTTTACACGTAACCCTATCTCCTAACCTTTATATCCTTCCTGAACCAACGCAATGCTTCGCATTAATAGGGGTCATCCCCTGCGCGTTTGTTCCTGTTTAAAAAAAAAAAAAAAAATTATATATGATATCGCTCAAATATCCGCAGCGGTCTTACACGGTGGCACGGATCCGAGAGGTTCAATCTTCAATTACTCTTCTGTATAGATTCGGCTGAGTTTGATCAACAGCCTGGATTATGTTAACTTTGATGGTATGTTGAAGAAGTCCAGCGAAGTCCAATCGTGCTGTCTTGCTGACCAATTGACGTCACATACGCGAGAAAGAACCATACAGCCACTAAAATCGCTCATGCAAGTTAGCCCTTTCGCTATTTTGTTGCCATATGGCAACATCCTACTTTGTGGACGTCTGCATCCTCTATTGTTGCCAGAATACATTTTGATGTTGGTCTTTAGAATAGCTTGAAGTTTTAGGAAAAATACGAAGTTAATAAACTGAATATTTAAGTTTAAAGAAGAGAAGTATACACGTTTTTAAATGGTATATTTTGAAATAGTAAAGGAAGAAGAAGCAGAAAAACTTAGATAACGTTTTTAATTTGACGTTTTCTTTCAATTAAGATACTTTTTTTAAAAAAATGTTGGCTGAAGTAAATGAAGAAATATTCAAATTTTCGTTATGCGTAAAAAGTGTTATGTTTATGTAATTATTACAGCGACAACGATGTGGTTGCTCTCATAGAAAAACAATCTAAAATACAGGGTCCGAGAATAAAAATTTAAAAATTTCTTGTGAATTGTTGCTAATATAACCACACAGAAGCCTAAAACGTAAAATTTAAAATTTTAACTTTCCCAGTAAACAGCTGTAGCGAAAGGGTTAGTAACCAAGCGACGTTATAGATAAGTAATAAATACATTTTTTCATATTCCTTTTTGTTCAAAGTGTTGCCAGATGTATAAAAAATCGTCTGCTCATCTGTGTAGGCTGCATAAAAGGATCTTTCCTCAAACAGATTTTTGGATGTAATGAAAAGTTAATTCTGTGTTAAGTACATATGTAAACAGAGAATAAATTCCATCTGAGTTTCCAGAGCAGATCTTCATCCAAAAAGAATATATTGTGCTTTAGTCGTATATGGAGTGCTATAAGATGTCTTAAATTAATACACAATCACAAATAAGATTTGTATTGTGGATAGTTAATGTAAATAAAACCAGCTATTGAAGAAAAGTGACCAACAACTGAGGTACCATTTTCATCAATTACACGACTCCATTCGGCACGTGAGACTCTACTAAAATTGCAGCTGTTGAAATAAGAAATGATGGCTCATCTCTCTTACTGATCGGACTTCTTCTATCAGGCTTTTTTAACCTTTCCAAATTCCTTTCTAAAGTCCACAGAACTATCTGAATGAAATGTTGTTCAATTCTGTAACAGAAATACGAACCCATCATAGCAATTTTTCAATCAGAACGCAATGCTTGGAATTAAGTTTTTGCAAGCACGATGCATAATAATATTGGGAAATATATATAAGTTTCGATTAAACTCCATTTATCTCTGGTTTAGTACTTTGAACATGACCTACCAAAGCCCGCATTAATTATAGCTGACCCAATAAAAATGCACATCAATATGTAAGTGCATAGGAATCTTAGTTACAAGACAACACATACGTCACATCAAATCAAACAGATGAACTATTTCACTCATATGATTGTTTGGAATGAGTTCAAAACGTTAACAGCTAAATGGGAAATCACAAAATCTGTCAAGTGTCCAAATTTTAATTAAAATCACAAAATTGTACAAATCCATTCATCGCAGCTGCATCTAATCCAAGCCATTCCACACCTTGGCAAAAGTTTTAAATATTTCTGCTTCGAAACCAACTTCAGTAGTGTTATTGGAACTTCGGCAACCGCACCAGTCACTTTGCCCACCGCTCGCTCGCGCAGCAAAACTGTCCTTAATGCAGTGTCTCAGTCACTCTTTCGCTGGTTTATCCTTTCCCACTTGCACTAATTAACTGTCGTCATTTTATATTATCCTGGCGGATCACTCCAAATCGTGCATTGTTGCTCCCATTGCGGTCATCTGTTACAACAACAACAACATCTGCACCATCCACACCAACAATAGCAGCAGTTGTTGCACGTTGCTGCCATTCAGTGCAATTTACTTTTCACTGTTTGCACTTTGGCCACTTCGGCTGCCGCGTACGCGTCCCACTTTGCGTCCGCCTCTCGGCTGGCTGGCTGGCTGGGTGGCTGACTGACTGGCAGTGTGTCTGTCAGTCGGTGGCTGTACGTTTCATTTGTGCATTTACCTTTGTTGTTGCTCTGGCGATTCGAAAACCGTTGGGTGCGCTGTAGTTCTTATTATTGTTGTTGTTGTTGTTGTTACTGCCATTGGCGGCATTACTCGAGCAGCCATTGTTGCACATTTTCCAGTTTGCCGTGTTGACCTGTATTGCTGTAATTCTTCTCCCATTGTCTTGCTGAAATAACATTAACAACAACAATGACAAACAACAAAAACAACTACAACAGCAATGGTGACAGCAATAACAATGAAAGCTGCAGTCACGTCACAACAACAACGACAACAACAACACTACTGCTGTAATAACCACGAGACTCGGATGGGATGGGATGGGAGCAATAACAACAACACCAACAACAAAATAAAACAACTACCACTTTGACAGTATTCACAGCACAACAATAAGCAACAAGCTCAACAACAAATATGTGAGGCTAGCACAAAGCTACAACGAAAATCGCCGCAAACAGCCACACAAACAAATCAATGTCAGTTGAAATTTACGCTTAACGTCTGACGTTTTCTTGCTGCATAAACACAACAACACAACAACGTTACATATGCAGCGCACAGGTGCATGGCGAATTGTCCTATTCCGTTGGGTTGTGTTCGGTTTGACAAATTAGGGAAATGCAATTTAATGTGATGGCTTCCTGTGAGCATCCGCCAGCAATTACAGCGCAGCCAGCATGTCCGCCAGTTGTTAAGCCTTTCATGTGGTGAAAATGTGAATGTCAAATTATTTCCATCCGATGCGTATTCGAACTTATTTGTGAAATTCCAGTGTAATGCATGTTGCCATGTTTAACTGTCGCCGGTGGATAAATTTACGCTAATGAAATTGGTTTATAATAACCTTGAGTTTTCAAAACAAAGTAAGGGTGTTCATGGTCGGACATTTGTAGCCAAATATCTGCGGGTACTTACAGTTAATTGTTAATAGCTGAGGAATGGTCATGCAAAGTAAGTCGCATATTGAAAATCTAGACTCAAAGATCTATGGTCATTATATATGTATAATAAATTTGTACAAGTATGTAAAGAATACAAGTATGTAAAGACGCTTAGACTTAGTACTGCTTAAGTTCGTCCAGGTCCAGAAACATCTTTCATCTTTCTCCAGAGATACAAATCACTGATTAACTAGAGCAAAATATATAAGGAACACTGACTATTGGCGATAGCTTAACTAAAATATTGAACCAGATTGATCAAACTTGAACTGAAGCATACATTCTGACTTATAAAATTCATTTTCTAACCTGTCAATATTGAGGTACCAACACTGCCATTAGCGAGTAGAAAGTTCCAGGTTTCACTGACAAATCAAAAACAAACTGCGGAATAAACACAATGATGCATTGACGCGGTTACTAATATGTAAATGTAATTTTCAGAAATATCACTCCGACCTTTAACCGAAAGCAACTAAATGGACCAATGACCAATGGAGCATTCGTCCTGATTGCAGAATATCACGCGCGCAGTTACCGAATTCTATTCAAAACTATACTCATTTTTCTTCTACGGTTTATCAATCCGAAACTTTGCATCTTTACAGACGATTTTAATGAGACACTTTGTTAGGCCTTTCTGCAGATAGGCCTCGTTTGTCCCACAGAGATTAGTCCTATGCGACTGTTCTGTAGAGCTGTGTAACTATCGTTTCATTTGTTCCATTTTGACACTATCGATACTGTCAGTTTTTTTTGGGAATTTTGAATTGTCGCGCTTATCCAATTAGCAAATTTTTATTTCCTCAACGCTGGCAATACTTTAGTTGGTTTTCTGTCAAATTTTGACGCATATCGTAAAATTAATATTCGATTGGAAAGTTCGAGGAAGTCGAAAAATTGTGGCATGGCAATTTGTGTGTGGCAATTTGTATAATGGATGAAAAATTATAACAACGCGCGTGCCTAAAATTTTGTGTTAAAAATTAACTTTCGTGTGCCGATTCATTGAAAATGTTACAAAAAGCGTATGGTGAAGCGTGTATGTCGAAAACACGAGCATATGAATGGTATAAAAGGTTCAAAGGCGGCCGAGAGAGACTAGAGCACGATGAGATGCCTGGACGGCCATCAACGTCTGTTACCGAAGAAAAAATCAAATCGGCGAAGCAAATCGTGTTTAAAATCGCTGTGTATCGATTAGAGAGATTGCTGCGTTGTTAAGCATCTCATTTGGATTAGCCGAACTCATTTGAACTGGTATTTTGGGCATGAAACGCGTAGCTTGTCGGCTGGTGCCAAAAAAGATGAATTTCATTCTCATACTGCCTTGATTATTTTGGAAATTATTTTGGCCAAAAATTCGACCAACGTCATCAGCCACCAGCACCATACAGTCCAGACATGGCCCCGTGTGACTTTTTTTATTTCCCAAACTCAAATTGCCATTGCGGGGAACGCGTTTTGAGACCATAGGGGCCATAAAAGAGAATTCGCAGCGTGAGCTGAGGGCCACACCTTTGACGGCCTATAAAAAAGGTATGAAAAATTAAATCAAACGTTGCTATACATGTATTGACGTATTAGGAGAGTATTTTGAAGGGGATAATAAAGAAATTTATTAAAAATTGAAATTTCGCATTTTTTTAAATTGCCGTTCTTTTTTTATCATAAGGTATATTGAAATATAATATATATTTAATATATTTTCATATGCACTCAAAAATAACAGTTTCATAAAAATCCACAAAATTGCAGATAACCGAAAAACTATAAATTCAAAATTCACCTGCGACAAATGTTCAAATAAAAATTAAATTAAAAGCCCGCAACACATGGCGTATGATTGATATTTATTCGAAAAGTTGAAAGCGCTCGCAAATATGGCCACAAAATTCAAATTACACAAAGTGCCAATGCAATCGCCACGGGTCAAAGAAAACATAAAGTTTGAATTGTTTTTGTGTAATTTTGTTGCTTTTGATTACTTTTTGTGTTGTGCGCTACGCTGAGATTAGTTTTCTGTTGCTGCGGCTGGACAGCTAATAAGTCAAATTAGAGTAATGGGAAATGGACAGCACAGCACAGCACAGCACATCACAGGACGAGAAGGTGAAATATTTAAAAAGAAGATACAAAACTAGGCTCGACAACAGATCAACATAGAACGATTTATTGCCGCACAAAGTTGAGAAAAACTGATATTTATTCAGAGTGCGACACATGACGGCGAACTGACGGCTAGAGATATTATGAGTAGAACCTACTTGACCGATTGATCTGAAATTTAGACACAATGGACGACATGTCCAGAAGAGCATTTCTGGATATTATATGGGCAAGAGGGCGTGGCACTGCCCATTAGACTGGATTTACTGTTGTATGGAGATTCTTAATAATGGGTTCTCGATGCTCCGCAGCCTCTCATTTTATGCGGTTTTGTGAATAAGTGCATGAGCCAAAAAATTTTGGGGCTGGGATGGGGCTAAATGGCGTCGCATCGAGGTCAAATTTCACAAAAAAGCTGGGAAATTCGACAAATTGCTCCACAGCTGGTCAGAAGTTGCTGTGAGAGGGTTACAATTTATGAATGATCACCACTAGTTTTCTCTACTGAACATTTCTTTTAAACATATTTATACTCTATCTCCAACCCTTGATGGGGCTCCCATACAAAATGGTCTTTTTTATAAAATGGGCTCCCATTGCTCCCAGGTTGCGTCCAGATGTATCAAATGTATGACCGACACCCATTTATTTTCCCTTCCGCATGTTTCATCCAAACATACCTACCCGCTAACTCCAAGTCTTAAGGGGGCTGCCATACAAAACTGGCCATTTTCTATGTCATTGGCTCCCCACTTGCAAATGTTAAGTTGCAAATGTTAGTTAAGTAAGCGAGAAAACATCGTATCTCGGAAGCTACTGAACCGATTTAAATGATTTATTCAGCGATCGCCAACATTCTTGAGTACAAAAAATACAAAATTAATTAAAGTTCAAAAATTCACCCCCAGATGGCGTCTCCCATACAATCGGAGTTGAGATGTTGCCAACTTTTAGGTTTCTACAAAGCAATAATCAAAATGTACTGTCGAAACCCCATCGAAATCAAAAAATCGTGCACTAAATCCAGTCTACTGCTCACACAACTCAAATCTATCATATTTAATAACGTCTGATTTATAAGTCGGATAGCGTTGAAATTTGGTACAACGACGTCCCATGAATCTGTTGTTCGTCTGATGAAATCTCATGAGTGTTGGAGAAAGGACGTGGCATTATTATAGTAACAAAACTTTGCTGATAACTTTGGATTCTCTGCTTAAAAGTACCCTTCGACTAGCAAAATGGGGTAGCATTGAACAAAGGGGCGTGGCATTGTCTCAATAGCTTAAATTTTTATTATGAAATACCTTCGGAATTACAAAATTTTACAGCATTGGAACAAGTTAGTTGTATAGACATTCGAAGAAGAGCGTAGGACTCTTCAAGCAACTCAAAATCTGAATAACAAACAACAGGCATACGTATCAAAATAGAGGTCTTGGTAAAAACTTTCAATATAAATAAATATTAAACAATTTTTGTTTATCCAAGAGTATCGATATTTCTCAAACTATTCAAAATATCGAATGGGCCAACTATCGATAGTATCACAGTTCTACTGTCCTGCGTTCTAGTATGCGCCACCGTTTTCCAAGCGACAGTTTGACTGGAAGATATCGCTTGATTTATCTGAAGCTTAGATTGGTTTCGATCTCCAGCGAGCGCAGAATGATGGGAACCTGCCAATGAGTGGTCACTGAGTGTACTAGCCGAGAAATCGTCAAGTTGCCTGTCTTAAATGACCTAACCTAACTTTAGGCGAGATTATCTACAACTAAAATCCAAATACAACTTTTACAGGTTGCATAAACATCTGCACCTGCTAATTGTTTGGTTTAAAACAAAGTTAATTTTAGTTTTTATTAGTTTATTTCGTGCAAGGTTTCGCATTAAACTTTTTGACATAATCAGTAAAGAATGAACTACACACATTTGAATATAGATTTGTAGGTAATATAAAAGTTACAACTTTATTTGAAAGCAAATTCACTGCTCAATGTCAGTTACAGAATTATTAACACCGACTCGGTCCGAGTGCAGTTGAGCGCATGCAATTTTCCTTTCATTATCCTTTCATGTATTTACTTTCGCAACCAAAATTACTGCTGCCAGGCAACTTAAAGCAAATATAAAACTTGGCGCAGTTTGTGCTGCCAAAAGCAAATTCACAACTGGCGCACACAACCACACACCGCACAATACCGGCCCTAATTGTCGGCCTTTACGGAATCTGAGTCATCTACCGTGCTGGCCACTTTTCCAAATATTTCCGCATGCAACAGTTGCCGCCAGAACACTCTTCAATGCACTTTGCCTGCCATCTTGCGCAAAATAACAGTTACTCTGGCCACACACATACACATACATACATATGTGTAGGTATGTGAGTATGTATGCATCGCACGACTACAATTGTCTGGCAACATGAGATGTAAATTTCTTGTGCAACCCGCCCGCGCATTCAACTCAACTCTGTGACTTACTGTGATGGAATAGAAGAAAAAAGTGAAATAGAAATGAAAAAAAAAATGAATAAAATAAACTATAGTGAAATGGCTGAGAAGGGCTGAAGCTCGGTGCGGCAAGTGGCTGGTGGCAAGTGGCAAGTGGTGTGAGTGCGCGTATGAGTGGCTGTGCGGTGCGCACTTTGCATGCGGAACATGTGCCAGTGTCCTGCAGCTGCAAGACAAACGACCAACAACATGCGCTGAAAGGAAGTGCTACTTTGGAGGTGTGTGTGTGTGTGAATGTTTATGTGTGTGAGTAGCCACGCATCGCTGGCCAAATTTAATAGAAGCAAACATTTGTACGGGTTGCGCCAAGCAAAATGCAAAATGAAATAAATGAAAAATAGCACAAAAAGAAATCAAATATAACCAAATACAAACGGAATGTAAACAGCTGTGTTTCTCATATGTTGTGCGCAACAACAAATGAAAGTAAAGGAAATGAAAGCAAGCAAAACGACACCGAACGAAACGGAACGCAAGTGCGGAAAAGGAACCGTAAATAGAAATGTTGATTTGGCCAAATGCTCTCGCGCACACATGCAGATGTTTGCGCAAACATTGCCACAGACGAACCCTCAGGCGAGTGGCACACATGAAATTGGACCTTGAGACTGCAGCCCTGATGTCAGCGAGCGCGCGGTCGCTGCAAGATAAATTGCACTCAACGTCACGAAGACGGCCGACATTGCGGCTGAGGTTAATGCGCACCAAACTTTGCGCTGTTAACACTCTTTCGCCGAGCCTGTGCCGCGCACGAGCTATCAACAGCCAGCAGAATGGCCCAGTTAAGTGACAGCTTTCGGGCTCGATTCCAAGTACTGTACGTGGAAACTGAAATTGCTTGCACTTTGATTGGAAGATTTGAAAATCGATTGGGCCAAACTTTGCGTTCACACGTCGTCGCACATTTGAATTTTGCATCGAACTTGAGTTTGCTTTGTTGCCTGAGGACAACGCTTTCAACGCCAACGTCGCGTTGCAGTGATAAATGGAAGTGCCATTAATTTTCGGTCAGTGAAATTCTAATGAACTTCAGCGCACCGCAATGCCAACTGTGCGGCCACATTGGCAGGTGGCTCAAGGTGAGCGAGCGGCGCAAGTGAAAGTCTTTACTCGATTCTTTTGTTGTGATTGCGTAAACGTTGTGAAAGCCTTCTTATTAGGCAAAATTTAAATATTTCCAAACAGTGTTTCAACGGTTGTCAGTGTTGGAAAAAAAAAATAACTTACGCACTGCTTAACACTAGAATGCCCAAGGTCGAGGTCTTTTATAATATCGATCGAGGTCTTTTATAATATCTTACGTGACTTTTACTAATTTTTAAAGCTAAATGGAATAAATAAATTTAAAATATTATACAAAATTTGTTTATCCCAATTTGGCAACATTTACCTTAAATGCCCAAAAGGAGTCATTTTGACTACCTATATAAAATTTTCAGCAAAAGTGAATTTCTTACTAATAAATAGACAAATATGCATCTTCAATTGCGAAATAAGAAAATTTCAAATAATTGCAAACATAAAAAGCTGTGACAATTCCCAAATTTTTCAATCCAAAATTCACTCATAAAATGCATTCACAAATTCCAAATTTCATTCCATTTTATCCCATTTATGTGTAAAGTACGCTATTTTATTTAAATGAATTTACTTTGTAAACCATAAAAAAATAAAAACTAAATACTTATTTAATTTTAATCTCGTGTACATTTATTCGTATTTGCTACTTAAAAACCAATAAAATTAAAAAAAATTTAGTAAACAATATTGTAGTCAAAATGTCTACATATGGGCATCTCCCAAAAAAGGTCCACCACGAGTGAAAAATTCAAATTGCTCAGAAAAACTTTTTATTATCCAATAATAAAGCTTAAATATCTATATTTTATAAATGTAAAAGAATTTTTTCTTTTTTTTAATTTTTGACCGAAATATACTACTGTAAAAGAAAAATAAAATTTTCTGAGCCTTTTGACGAGTTATATGCACATTTTTTCTTTGCGTTTTTATCTTATTCAAGTAATATTATATTTTTCTTGTAATGCAAAAGTTTTCTACTAACAACAATCTTATGTATTAGAGAAAGCGAGGAAAGTGGAGTTCGAAGAACGGAAGTTTTTTTAGTTTGCTTCTTCCTGTATCCTATTGTCGCGTCCGTGCCCAAAAAACCTTATTATTATTAGAAAAAAAATGTATGGGTGTTTAAAATTTGTCGCGTCCGTAACCGGAAGCTCTGAATCGATTCGATTGTTTTTCGATTTCCGGTAAATTTCCGCATTTCTTGAGATACAATTTTTTTTTTCAAAATATTGACTCTCATTTAACATTTTAGCAATAAAATACAAGAAAATATCAAAAAAAATCATTTAGGTTGGGAATTACAACTCAATCAAATGTGTATGTTATATTGTACAGTGGTCCGCAAAGGAGTATGCATGAAACTTTTTTTCGTTTTTTTTTATTTTATGAATAATTCATTGGTTTATTTGATAAGAAAACATAAATTATAACAACAAAAATCAAAACGTGATTTCATTTTGATCGAAACCTATATAAATTATATATATAAAAAATTGAGTCACATTTATCAGACCTTATAAAACCGTTATTGCTGTTGCAAATCCCTTTTCCCTTCAATAAAACACAGAATCAACTAAACACCATATTTTTGTAGAAAGATACCGAATATAGCCGATTCTTATTATCGTAGTGGGAGTGGCAAGTACTCATGTCTAACCTTACATAATCTGTGTCTGCCCAGCGAAACACAAAATCGTTAAGTAATTGTTATTTCTGAATAGAAATAGTCGAATTTTATTAGTCATAAAAAAATTCTGTTACCTCTGAAAAATTCTGTTACCAAATCCATAACTTAAAAAAAATGCAAACATCACTTGCAACCTTTGCCTGCCATTTGTACGATAAATCGTACAAAGCTTCGCAAACCTTGTGGTCATTTGTACGATATATCGTACAATTTTTTAAAGGCTCGGGAAAAATATTTAGAAGCAAAAATTGTTAAATTTAATAAGTTTTATAAATCAACTGAGATTCAAACTTTGAAATTGTTTGTCTTTTTGCTACTAAAAAGTATTACATATTTATAAATTCATATAAAAAATTCGGTTTCATAAAAAATACGTTCGCTGCCAAAAAAAAAATCTTTAAAAAAAATTGTACGATATATCATTGTACGATATATTAACTTGTTATGTGTTATTTTTATTAAAAGTTGAAGTGTTATAATGAAAACCATTACTGTATTTAATAAGGGGAATACCCTTGGAAAAATTTGTCGCGTCCGTGATGTCGCGTCCGCATTCTTGCTGTACCTAATTAAAAAAAGCTAAGACAAAATTCTCATATTTCATAAGTCTACGATGAAAATTTATCCTTTGACCTTCATTTGCATGTATATATATAAAAAAAAGTTCCCTAAAATCGCTAAATTTTGTATATTTCTATAAGAGCTTCAAAAAAACTTCTTTTTTTTGTCGCGTCCGTTTCATTGCATAATTGCTTATTATTTTGTATTAATTTGTACTAAATCTTTCCAATATATTTCTAAAATGTAGCACTATTTCAGCGCGTTAGAACACTAAAAAAACATATCGACTATTTGTGTTTCTTTCTTGTTTTTGGTGTAATTGAAAGCGTGCGAATGTCGCGTCCGTACCACTGGGAGATGCCCATATGGGCATTTTAGGTATGTCAGATTGTCGGGCATAGTGTTAAATATAAAAGACCAATAGAGTTAGATTTGTTGAAACTGGAAACTAAACTGAAGCTGAGCTAATTATCATGGTTTGTCGAATTCAGAAAAAAGGTTTAAAAACAGAAAGTGGTCTCCTAAGAAGCAGTGAATTTTTATAATTGAAGCTTGAAAATTGCGTTAAATTCAAATCCGCACTAAGTAAAGGTTACTTCCATTCCGATTGCTCTTCAGTTAACTTTTCTTGTATTATCAATTTTTTTAGTCTTCTAAAAAGGTTGATATTAATTCTAGTTGAAGATTAGCTCAAGGTTGCTTTATATTGAACGCACAGTTTGGTATATATTGAAAAAGTCGTACCTCAACTGGTCTGGCGGTACGTGTCCTGGTCCTAATGAGTTCATAGGTCGGTAGGTAATACAACTTTTGAAAACGTCAACCAATTGCAAACTTCTTTTTCACTCATGGCCTCAAGTGGCTTGGCCTGACGCGTCTTAATGTTCCTAAATTTATAGACAATAAAACAAAAAATTGCCTGAGAGCAACTTCATCTATTTTTCATCTTATAGCAAAAGCTACGATTGATTTATGGGTTTCATTTAAGTAGGTACCAACAAATTAATATTTTTAGAAGTGAATTCAAAGCAAATTTCAAAAATTTTACTGTTATCCCTAAAATAATTTCCAATCATTTGCAGCGATATCAGGGAAAATTTGTGTTCTAATTGAAGTCCACGAATTGAAGTCTTTAATTTTTTTCTAATAATGGTTAAATAAAATCAAAAATTATTTTGATAATTTTGTATTTTTCCATAAATATTAAATAATTTTTCTGTAATGAAAAAATATTGATACAAAATTTATTTAATACGTTTTAAGCTAAAATTATTCAAAAGTAAACTAACTAGCTCTAGAAATCTAACAAAGAAGCGTGGCGATTTCGAATGGCCAAATGTTTCATAATTTAAATACCAAAAAGTAATATCGAGACAAAGGGTAAAATTCGGGGTCGAAAGGGTTAAACCTCTATGTTTGTCTGCTCTGTATTTATATCGCTTTTGATATTGAAAAAGCTCTAACCAGACCTGTAATGTCTTGATCCCGATGACTTCATAGATCAATAGGCAATAACATTTAAGGAAACACTAAGAAATATCAATTCTTCTGATACATATTTAAAATTAAAAAAGGTCAGGCCAAACAAATTTTAACCAACGGAGAGCTAAAATAAGCTTCAACAAAGTTCCAGTTTGAGTCGAATAGTGGTGGGTTCAAAGATTATTTGCTATTTTGCGTCATATTTTATTAAGGGAGTGTTCCCGTCTAGAATGCCGATTTTAGGCTGTTTTTCAAAAAATTTTGGAGCTACAAGGCAACATGCAATTTTCTGGTTTTTTGCTTGTTGTTCCTTATTATTTGGAGAACAGAAAGTCATATTTGTGTCAAAAAATTTTATTTTCTAAGTACAAATTTTCAGTGGTCAATGTGACCTTGTTTTCACTGCTGGCCGATAAGAAATTTCGGGAACCAGTAATCTGAAACAGAAATTGATATGCAATTATTAATCTGCAATAAATTCCGCGGATGCTAAACCACAGTTTTAGTCAAAATGTTGATTAGAAACAAAATGGCGGCCATATGAAAAAAAATTGTCCAGTTTTGCCACCTTTTTTTACCTTTAGAGTGCTTGAAAATATATTTAACAATAATTTTTTGATGAAAACTTTAGTTTAGCATCCAATGAAAACTATCTAAAACATTTTCCCAAAATTTCAAGTCGATACCTCTCATAGTTGCTGAGAAAAGTTATCGGCCAGTACAAAAAATGTGGTTTCGAGAAAAACGCGTTTAAAGTTTCGAAAGCGGAGCAAAAAGAGCTGAGATTACTTCAATTAACATGCAAAAAAGTGGGTACTGAGTTTGCGGATTGAAAAACGACTATGGGGGGTGATAGTATATAGTATAAGGTACAATAAAACGCTAAAAACAAAAATCGATTTTTTCAAACTTCTACCCGGGAACACCTCCTTAATGCCTTGTTTGAAGATATGTTTAACAATCAACACGCCAACATTTTTATGTTCATAGCTCGCCAGCAATTTTTTTTTTTATAAATATCAAAGCGAAATTGATATTTGTGCCTATATTTGTAATAATTATAGCATCTTCCGATGAAGCGATGACTTTTATTTATAGACTTGGTAAATGACGCCTCTCGTCTACTGATATCTGATGCTGAGTAGGAAACAGAAGCAATAGATTTTCACCACTTCTTGGTCTTCCTCATGCGACGAATCCATATCATTGGATTAAGGTTCTAATTGTTACCGGAATTGAAGTAAATTTACCAGAACTACTCTGCTTCATTGTGAGCAAGCAGTGATTTGATACTTTACACCCAAGGCGTTCCTTGTTACAAAATGCGTGCAAATTTATCAACTTAACTTTACCAATTTGTGCAATTTCTTTAAAGTTCTTAAAATACGAAATAATTCCAAGAAAACGCCACAGCTTCAAGCCTTGTCACTCGAGCTTAACTAAGCACATCAGTAACCCTGAAATTTCCTGCAGCAAACATGTAAACAAATACTTTAACTTGATAACTTTTCGATACGAAAAGTTAAACAAAAATCGAAAACTACAAAAGCAGACGAGTGGAAAAGTAGCAACCGGAAATGCGGCATAGGCAACGAGGACGCTTTCGGCTGGTGCTGGCGATTTTGCATAGTTACGCAATTCACTAAATTAGGTTATAAAAACAAATTTAAAGTGACCCGCATAAAAGCGAACACAAATCCAGCAACGCACAGTGCACACAACCGCACGTACACAAATGCGCAAATCGCCTCCTTTCCATGTGGTCACACACACACACACCACAAAAACACACATATTTGCATGTGTGTGTTTGTCTGGTTGCTGTTTGACTGAGTCGGCATGTTTGTGTGGGTTTGTTTGTGTTGTTTGTATTGAGTTGAATTGAGTTAGTATTGTTGCAATTGTTGTCAAAGCCAAAGGATAACCACGTTACGTATACGACACGTATGCCCTTTGATTTGTCTACGGCGCTATGTCCAAACAAATGTATTTAAGCGCACATCTGTGCCATGTGCGAGTGTGTGCGAACAAATAGCTCGGTTTGCGTGCGTGTATGTGTGTGTCTGTAGCAGAATAATTTTCGCTTGAAATCAAAGTGTAAACAAGTTTAGTTCGTACGTAGCGACTGATATTGCGAATACGTGGATGGGCGGGTGCAACTGTCACGAGGTGCGCATGTCAAGAGGACAAGTTAAATTAGGCAAAGTTAGGCGTAATTGACTTGCATTGGCTCCGCTTGCGCAGCCACAGGAATTGGCAAATAGTTAGAGAATTTCTAGCTGAAGGACTTTTCGAAAAGTTTTCCGAAAAAATATTCAACTTGCGCTCAAGTTAAACGTGTAGCAGCTGTTGGCGCTACACATGTGCGCACGGCACATAAATTATGATCAACGCCACAAATTGAAATTGAAACGCACCTAAACGACAAAGTCGAGCACTAAAATTTGATGACAAGCAATAAACGGAAAATGGAAAGCAATTGAAACAGCACTCAACGTGCCATTTAAAAGACAAAACAATTTCCCCTACTCTCGCTTAAGCAAACGCAAAACTAATAAAGAAAGATAAAATAACCAAAAAAAAAATTGTGAAAATTCGAAAAATGCCACACACCACAGTCCGACCCCAACAACAAGGCAGCAGCAACAGCTTACGGTGACATTTTTGACATGGCCAAACATTAACCTGACCCCACGTTGCGCACTCACACACACACAACCGTACCATCAACGCCGACACTGACCCCAATAATAGAGCAACTAGCTCCAACGTCCCGCACAGGCGCGCTTTGTGCGAGCGTGAATGTGTTGGCGTGAATGTGTTGGTGTGCGTGTGTGCGCCGTATGTGTGCTTAATCACTCGTTTTGTCGGCAATTACCATTAAACTCATTTGACTTCCCGTACGTAGTTCACATATTAACCTCATGTGCGGACAACCGGCTGCCGCACAGTGGATGGGCTGCACACACCGACTGCCGGCCAGCCGGTCAATGGACGACACAGAGACACTTGAGTTTTTATTATTATCACTTGGCAGCGGGGCGTACGAGTGTCGCGCTGCTGCCGACCACACTCACTAAAGCTGACACTTCTAATGGACTGCAACAACAACAAAAACAACAACAATGGATTCTAGTGCACGAAATTTGTAACAGACAAAAGTCAACATTGAGCAGAATTACAATTGGCCAGCCAAGTCCAGAGTGGCCAGCACACGCCACGGAGCACAGTGTCGCGAGTCCATAGTAGCGAGGGACAAAAATAGAAGGAATAGTCGTACGACAATAAAATTTTGTACATACGATTTTGTTATAAAGAGAAGTTAATATGCTAAAAATGGCTTCAATCGCCCCACGGACACGCCCACCTCCCATACAAACCAAATACTAAGTTGACAGTATCTCGGAAATTGTAAAAGATATATTGATGAAATTTAGTACAGCAACTCATATCATCATATAATTTAATTTTTTTTAAATAATTGACTGGCCATATCATCATATACCAAAAATAAAAACCATAAAAAAGGAAATATTGAAAAAACTACAAATATCTGTGCATACTTATAAGCAGGGAAAGGATTTTGTGGAAATTTCTTTTTTTGTTTGCTGCTAGATAGAGCCTTTCTGATTGAAAATGAGCACGAATTAGGTCCTCCTGATTAGAAATATACCACTTTTATTTTGCCTTTTTTGGCCTTAAAAATGCAGTTTGCCTTTTTCACCCATAAATGCCTTTTTAGTGCCTATTTTACCTATAAATGCCACAAAATGCCTTTTTCAAGATTTGTCGAGCGCCTTTTTATTTTTCTTTCGTTTTTAATATTTTCCCCCTTTTGTTTCGCAAAAATACCTTGAAACTAAAAAAAATTAAGTGGCAACATTGAAATTTCCTTAACTTATCGATGTTTTTACATTGATTTGATCATTCCTAAGCCGTTATTTTTTGTTGTGCAGTGGAAAATTTAAAGAAAAAAACATGCTAAAATCAAAAAGTTCGGTTAGCGCAAAAATTTTATTTATTTTTTTGTGATACAAGTACGGCTTTTATATGAGAAGTTAAAATATGAATTTACAATATGTGCAACATTTCAATTAACCCTTTCGGAACTTCTTTTTTGTTTTTAACTTTAAAAATCATTCTTTTCCATTTTATTACTGTTTAAGCCTACATAATGAATAATCAAAAGTCATTTTTTAAAATATTGTTCGAAAAAGTGGTTTTTGGGCATCATGAAATATGGCATAGTAAGAAATAAAAAAAATGGTACAGCCTTAGTGAACTATATTTGGGATCTAACTTTTTTTACACTTACTAAAGCAATAAATACCTTCTAGATTACTTACATAAACCTATAAAATAAATTTATTTTTGTAATAGAATAAATAAAAGTACGAAGTGACCTCTTTTTGTAAAATACGCAGCTCGATAGGACTGCGCACTTTCTGAACCCTTACAATTTACTTGGTACACTAATCAAAATATTTTTTTCATTATTTGGTATAAAAACCTTCAGAGAAAAATACAAAAATTGAAAAATATAGTATCCACAAGTTTTTGACCTAAAACAGGCACTGAAAAGAGGCTATGCCATATGGCATAGAATAACCGAAAGGGTTAAAATATCTTAGTTTTTTTTTAAACTATCTTTGAAAACCTTGTTGTTCCTTTTCTTTTACAAAAAACGAGGTATAAA
Source organism: Melieria crassipennis (assembly GCA_963668005.1). Classification (NCBI taxonomy): domain Eukaryota; kingdom Metazoa; phylum Arthropoda; class Insecta; order Diptera; family Ulidiidae; genus Melieria; species Melieria crassipennis. The sequence goes on along the minus strand of OY764962.1, from coordinate 34,714,958 downwards.
TATTGTATGTTGCATACGTCAGATGAAATAAAATTATTAAAAAATACATACCGTTTCCCCTTTTTTTTAGTATTTTTTTCTAGTATTTTTTTTTTCTTTATTTTTAAATGCCTGTTTTAGCCTTTTTAACAGTTTTTAATGCCCTATTTTGCCTTTTTAGGTAGTTTTTAGTGCCTTTTTCTGCCTTTTTGGCAGTTTTTAGTGCCTTTCCGTGCCTTTTTTGATATTTTATTTTGCCTTTTTTATAGGCTTTTAGGTCCTCAAAATCCTTTCCCTGCTTATAAGTAAGTTTCAAACCCAAATAAAAAATTATAACACCTCCTATTAAACTCAGTAGAGCATATATTTCCATTAAAAATTACAGTTTGTTAATTTGTACTGCTAGGATAATCGGTTTTCGATCATGAATTATTGGAAATTAAACCTTCTACATCTATTTTTGACAAAATTTAAAAACTCCTTTCTTCAACTTCCTCAGATATTATACTTACTATATATTGCAGTATATCAGAGTTTTGGTTTTCATGTTTAACTTTCATTTTCCTATTAACTGATATAATTGGTTCTGCAGGCATTAACAAAATTTGCTTCTTTTCGAAAGTTGCCTTAATTCGATGGCAAGCCACCCAGTATTACCGAAGCCTTCCACCGAATCTACATGTTTTTTTGTAATTTTTCTAAATCAAGTGGTGTTTGCATATTATTACAAACAAAAATTTATAGCTCAAGCGAAGCGTAGCAGTCGTCGCTATGTTTTCCTGCCAGCCGGTGCAAGAAATATGGAAAGCAAAACAAAAGAGGGAAAGCTTCCACAAAGTTGCAAAAATTGTATATTTATAGAATATATTTACTTAACATAAGGTTCCATGGGAAATTTTTCAATAAGAGGCCTCGAACTTACATTCAACAAATTGCAATAACTTCTACCCAAGTCACCAACCTTCACAAAGTGCAAGTTTGGTGGCCAGCCATCGGTATATAAATTGATATTTTTAAAATTCGTTTTCACATTTTAGAAAATTGAGGTATTTACTTCAGTACTACAAACTTAGTTTTCGACATTTACGACATTCATTTGTTTGATTTTTGTCCCTATTCGCGACACTGTGCGGAGCAGCCAGCAGCGCGCATGGCACATGGCTTCATTACAGACGACTGTGCACTTGCGCCAGTAGTCGTTGCCCATTATTTGCGCTCCTATTAAGTGACACAAACTGTCCAATATGTGTCCTTTGTGCAATAAGGCACACTCACACTCACACACACACACATATGCGGCTCGATTTCGATGGCGCACACAAAATCCAACACATGTCCCATGTATAATGCGCTTGCTGCGAGTTGTTGTTGTAGCTATGCCGGCGCCCAAGTGACACAGTACGCGTCGGCGAGCCACTGGCAATCACCGCAGGTGGCTTTAAGCGCGTGCTGCCAATGTTTGCCGTTAAAGCGCCGTGTAGTCCTATATGCAATTCGCCTCAATGCCCGCCAACTCAGCTAACTCTGACTGCCTGGTTTGCGCTGTCGATTGATGTGAGATAAGAATTTATTTGGTAATGAAGTGGCAAAATGTCTGCCCTCCGAAATTAAATAGTTTCGTGGCAACACGTTTTGATTCAATTTTTGTCTGTCTGTCTGTCTCTGTGCTGCGCGCACTCACCGCATGTAAATATTTTCCTTTGCTTGCGTTATTTCGTATTTATAGTTGGCACGCGATGTGTGTTTGGTAGTAAAATCCAAAGCAGAGCAACAGCGACAACACTTCAACCGTGTCAGCACAGGTGTCTTCCGTTAAGACTCGGCAGAATGTGTGCTTTTTGACACTATAAAAGGAATTTTATTGCATTTCTCAACTATTCACTGACGCTTTTATGCTGCTCGACTTTATGCCTGCGGGAATTTTATGGGATATAGCCTGGTCCGCAACTGGGTTGACTTCACTGCTAATAATTAAGTTGATTAAAGGAATAATTTCGTATGGCTTTTGCCCCCAAAAATTTAGTATCATGTTATCACACTTCAGCCCATAACGAAGAGATAAAATTTGTGGTTCCTTTCCATTGTCTGAACTCACTTCTTAACTTTATGAGGTTTAAAAATTTTTAATTAGTCAAGGATTTGTCTCTTTTAAATCAAACTGAATTTAAAGAAAAGGATATTATTTAGTATTATTTATTATTTAAAAGAATATTATTTTTTTTATATAACTTAGTTAAAAGATTCGCTGCCATTCAAAAGAACTCAAGGCCTTCCATACTTTTTTCAATAGGTTTCTTTCGGCAAAAATTGCTACTGTCTGTTTAACTAAAGTAGCTCAGAGCCCCTGCTGATCGTTTAGACACTCTTATATAGGTTTAAAAGTTTCGAAGAGTAGTTCATTCCGTTCGCAGTTGTCATTGATAGCAAAGGGTTAAGTGGTCAATACTTTACTGACGGCTCAAAATTCGACGGCTATGTGGGCTCTGATGTTTTCCTTGACCCACAATGCATTGGTAACCCAACAAAATTATGGCAAAAAAAATAGCAGTACGCAAAGAGCCGAAGTTAGTGCAAATCTTTACACAATAACGCGTCGTTTTCTTTCTTCCTTTCGCTATTTTTTTTATCTCCTCGGACAATCAAATGTCAGTAAGTCGCTTATTTTTAGTGTCCGACCGAAACCTTGTCTTTTTTGGGCCGAAACCGAAACCGAATTTCGGTTTTTTTTAATATTCGGCCGAAACCGAAACTTTCTAGTTGAAATAAACATCACCATATCAAGCACTTTTTTTCAACAAACGAATTTTACATTAAGTAAATAAAGAACAAACAAACAAACCTTGCATAAATAAATAAATACTTATTAATAAAAACAATTTATTCATTTTTTAAAAACATAAACATAAAAAAAATCACCTTATCGTACCTTACTCTATGCTAAAAAAAAAGTTTATTTACATTGGTGGCATCCAAATTTCTCCATTTCTTTCGAATATTCGGTCGGACATTTCTTATTTTGTTGTAGTTATTGAGCGTCATTCAGTATTGAATAACCTATCTAAGCTATTAGAGGTCCAGTTTTGTTGATATTCCGTGTCCTGACTTATTCAACAGGGACTTCATGCTACCTGAAACCATAAGATTTGGCATGAAAAAAACAAGGATCGCTTAAACTTTACAAACATACAAAGACATGCTTGCAAGTTGTCCAATAAAACCTAATAATCGCTTTTTCATAGAAGGAACATACACATTTGGCACTTTGAGGCGGAAAACACTTGTTTCAAAGATGTTTAATTTTTGGCAGAAACGCACAAAAACTCGGCTTGATTAGAAAAATGCATTGTGAAATATTTAAGTAAACCAGGAGAATGGCAGCCTCTTTTTTGTATGACAAAAAGAAAGAATTTTTAAAAGATATTTGTCATTGATGTCATAATGCTAAAAAAAAACTTTTAATAAAAAATAATATTTAAAAAAAAAAGAAGAACATTTTAGAAAGTCGTTGCTGTAGCCCATCTAATAAGACAATTTGTATATTTTGTATATTTGTCATGTTTGTCACGTCAAGAAATATGAAGCCATGTCAAAATCTGGTCTACTGTTTACTGTGCAGCGAACGAAAAGAAAGAAGACGTCCTGCATTGTTACAGAATTAGTAACCTTGCAGACTCTCTTGAAGTAATCTCTTTCATTGTAGTATTCTCTTTACTAAGATTGCACTTTTTTGTATCCTAAACTAATAAAGTTAGAAGGAAGAAATTCGAGCATGAGTTAGTGTATATATTAGTCCTTAAGATATATTTAAAAAAAACTATTGGAAATTTCCAAGGATATTCAAGGATAAAGTTTTAAAAGGACGTTTTCAATAGCTCTTTGTCCTTTTGCCATGACATTAAATTTTCTAAGGATTTTAAGGACATTTCTCTTTCATTTGATACCCATATTGTTATTCTACAATGCGCTCAATTTTTAAAATAATGTTTTGAAACAAACATGTGCTTGAAATTTCAAAGTCCTAAAAAAAAAAATCCTGACATCAAAGAGAAAAACTAAAAATGTAGTTTTACTACATTTGGCCCCTAGTTTCGCGAGTATATAGAATTTTTTGCGTGTTTTGAATATATTTAATTTTTGTCGCACGCAGATATCTATTAAAAGCTAACATTTAGGATCTAAATTTTATTTTTTGTTATTTATTTGAATCAAAAAAATTAATTTCAAGAGAAAACTGGTGAATCTGGTCTGAGTTATATAAGTATTCAGGTCGAAAACCCATAAACAATTTGTTTCTTCTTTCTTGTTAAATACATGACGACTTTACGCCAGCTTGCGATTTTGCAACGCCAAAAAATTACCCCATTCCAGGAGGAGAAATATTTGTATATTGTTGACGCCAATTGATTGAGAGGTAATTTTATCTTTTGGCTATGTAGATAATCAATAATAAATCAATAGTTTTAAAAGCTTATATTTACTTCTAAATTTGTAGGTAATATAAATAAAAAAAGCGTTTTTGATCCCTACGTGAACATAAATAAATTTTGAATTTTTCAAGAAATCACTTCAAGTCATCAAGACGTGACCAAAGTTAAAAATTAGTAAATTTTTACTTACAGTATAACATTGGCTCAGCAATCAACCTAAGTGAGTAACCTTGACTCATCTAATCTTAACCCATCTTCGGCTGTTACCAGAAATCTAAGTATTCATGTCGAAAACTGTAAACAATTTATTGCTTTGTTTTTAGATACATTCATGGCAACTTTAGGTCAGCTTGCGATTTTGCAACGTCGAAAAATTACTCTACTCTAGGAGGAGAAATATTTGTATATTGTTGACGTTAATTGATTGAGAGGTAATTTTATCTTTTGGCTATGTAGATAATCAATAATAAATCAATAGTTTTAAAAGCTTATATTTACTTCTAAATTTTTAATATAAATACATCTAAGGAAAGCGTTTAAAATAATTTCAAGAAACTAACAAATGACCGAAGTTAGTTTATCCATCAACAGTTGAAAAAATAATGTGATGTGCTCGAGTTCTTCAAGCTTGCAAGTTGAAAAATCTACCAGCAGCCAAAAATGGGTTGAATTTGAAATAAGATTAATCCTTAACCTTAACGCTTTCGACCCCAAAGTTGCCTGAGAGCAACTTCACCTATTTGTCATCTTATAGAAAAGGCTACGATTGATTTATGGGTTTAATTTAAGTAGGCATCAACAAATTAATATTTTTAGAAGTGAATTCAAAGCAAATTACCAAAATGTTGCTGTTATCCCCAATAATAATAATTTCATAACAATAATTTCCACTAATTTGCAGCGATATGAGGGACATTTGTTTTACTAATTGAAGTCTACGAATTGTTCGTTTCTTTAAAAAAGTTAAATAAACTCAAAAAGTGATAATTTTGTATTTGTCCACAAATATTAAGTAATTTTTCTGTAACTAAAATATATTGATACAAAATTTATTTAACCCGCTTTAAACTAAAATTGTTCAAAAGTAAACTAGCTCTAGAACTCTAACAAAGAGGCGTGGCGACTTAAAATCTCGTGTGCACATTGCTTAGACAAGTGTTTCATGATTTAAATAGCAAAAAGTAATATCGAGATGTAGAGTAAACATCGGGGTCGAAAGGGTTAAGTGACTTACTTAAGGGGTCATTCTCATGTGAAATTTTGTAAAAATCAATTTTTTTTTTTAACATATTTGGAATGAATCATCCTTGAAGAAGGTGCTGTCAACATTTTGTTGGAAAATTTCAAGTATTTCGGCTTCTACAGACATTTATATAACGAGCGGTCAAGGTTTCTAGCAAGGATTCAATCAGTTAGTCAAAACTTTAAACGTGTTTTTCTCGGAACGCCTTTTTTTGAAATGGCGGGGATGATTTAAAAAAAACCATTCATCCGATCTCTTTGCGATTTTGTCACGTCATTCTACATACTGTTAGCTATCGCCCCTAGTAAATTGACTCTCATATGTTAAAAATTTCATATTTTTTTTCATTGATAAAATCTTCAAAAACAACCATTTTTTACTGCTCTAACTTCCAATGCCTGCCATTTTGTGAGATTCTTATGAAAAAATTCAAATTTACTACGGGCGAGAGGTACGTTCATACTGATTAAGAATTTCTTTGAAATTTATGTTTCAGATAATCCTGTGACTCAAAACAATCCCCGCCAGCTGACCATGACGCGGCAGAAGCCGTGTCTTTAATCGAAAAGAAGTGTTTGAAAAAATTAAAAAAAATTTTTATTTTGTTTTATTTTTGTACCATAACAATGAATAAATTAAAGTGGAATATCTTTTTTTGATAATTCCTCGTATTAACAAAGGAAATAATTTCTGAAAAATGTCCATTTTTCCTGTCCGCGCATGAGAATGACCCCTTAAGCCACAAATATTTATTGGAGCAATTTGGAATTCAAGTTGCCAAGAGAAGAATTTTAAGCATTTTTCTCACAAGGTCGAACTATTTTTAGCCAAGTGTTCTATTCAAATGTTGACTGACGTCGACAGGACAACAATACAAAAACAATAACTATCCGCTATTCCGCTATCCATAGCCGCACTTTGATCAGCCAAAAACGCAACGCTCTTACTTTCTCTCTCTCTCTCTATCGTTTAATCCATTAAAAGTTGCCTTAAATTTTACCTCCTCACAGTTTATCCATCGATTAGTCCCTAAACACACAAATACATAGAATTTTCGTTGCAATTTGCATGCGCCAAACCAATCCAATTCCTACATCGATTTTCACACCTAATCAACGGCAGCGCCGAAAAACAGCTAAACTGCCAATTTTTAATAAAGCATTGAAACGTTCGGCCTCCAATGCAAATGTACGAATGTACGCTGGTGTGTGTGTGTGCGGGCGCTGTGTCTGTGTGCGTTGTATTGAAGTTTAAATGAGGCGTAAATAAATGGAAACATGTGCGCCGCCGGCTCGTGCAGCCGACAATGCTACTCTTTCTCCGTAACGCACTTTCCTTGGAGCGACGTTTGCTTCTTAGCATGCAGCACACAAACACAAAAGCACACTCACACACACACACACACACACACACATTCGCAGAGTATTTATGCAAATTAGTTTGCGCTGGCACTTTGCTCACTGCCAGCGGGAAATGTATGTACTCAAATTACGCCATTTATTAGACAATGCCACTGCACTGCCCGCCACTCTGCCACTCCGCCACTTGGCCACTATGCTGGAACTTCTTTTACCCTCCTTGTGCTATTGCGCTTTTGTGGATTTGCCGCACTTCTTACGTCGCCTTAAATGTGCTCGGCCGCAAGCCACAAATCGAATTGCAGATTAAGTTTCCGATTCTTTGTGCGCCAGAAGAAAAAACCGCTGCACCCACACTAATAACAATGGACGATCTTTTCCGGTTAAGCATTTTACATTTGCGTTTTTACTCTACAACTTTTGCCCGATAATAATTAATCGACTCATTCATTACGCAAATCGGCGCCGCACAGCCACCAACGCTCCATGTAATTTCTTCTAATTTCTATTGTCTGAGGCTGCAAGAAGGCTTGGCCCATCCAACAGTCCAGTTCCAGTCCAGTTCCGTGCCGCTTTCGCGCCCAAATTACTTACAAAACGAACCAAGCCGAAAGCGCATTAATCTGCTTTTGTGTTTTTTTTCCATTGCATGCGATATTTTTTCACAATTTTACTTTACATTCTCCATGCTTTCTGCTGTTCGCCAATGGCCACAAATTGAAAGGCAAACACTGAAGTGATGGTCCGGAAGGCAGTCCTGCAGCACTTGCCGGAAATGCGGAAGTTGCTGTAGCGCTGTCAGGAAAACGGGGCAAAAGCGATTGGCTGTAAAAAATTGTTTAAAACAGGAAAAACAGATTGAAATCAGTCTCAAAACAATTCAAGCGTAAAACTGCATTTTTACAGTGTTAGATGCCGTGTGGCAGTGGCAGCAGCAGCAGCGCCATACCAGAGAATTTGTTCGACTAGTCTCACTCACACCGCATTGCGCTGGCGCTGGCGATGGCGTCTGAAGGGGTCTGAAGAGTTGGCTTGCGGCAGGCAGTGCGCTCAACGGTAAAATTGCCGCACTGCCGGCCAGGGTAAAGTGTTGGAAATTATGTTATATCCAGCCATTGTTTTATGTGTCTATCGGGGATTATTGAGCGCAGTAGACGCTGTGGCGGGGCGCTGCGGAAGCGCCAAAGCGCGCCAGGAAGTGTGCTAGTATATTGCGCACCCAGTCTGTAATGAAATAATGCAGCGAGTTAAACGTTTTGCGCGATTTAATCCTTCATCTTTGCTCTTCGTTTTTTGTATGTGCTTGCTTGCTTGTTTTATTTTACAGCTTTCAATGCTCGTTTTTATTGCTTCAAATTTTATTGTTTGTTTGCATTCAGTGATTTATGATTTCTTTCGTATTCTGGAAAAAAATTAAAACGTTCGACTGGTTTGCAAGTAATTAGAATTTAATTAATTGGATTTCCCAGCAAATATAAATTTGTTAAAGGTAAAGTGGCGCACACCCTACCCCGTTTAATTCAATAATGCAAAATATACAAAATACGGTTTCAATTGGAATCGATATTTTTTTTTTCTGGTGGAGGTAAAAAATCTTCCAAGTGATGTTAGATACGGTCTGCTAAACTATTTTTCTCTCAGACAGAATTGAAATCTCTGTTAGGTTTGGGAGATAGCGCGACCTCAAACTGCTTTGATTGTCGGCATCAAAGATGTGGTTAATCTGTTCTAACCCTCCTTCATTTTTATATTTTTTGCCAAATTTTCTACAATGTTCCACCGTTGGTACTGTAAGTTTCCTTGGATTTCCCAGTAAATATAAATTTGTTGTAGGTAAAGTGGCGCACACCCTACCCCGTTTAATTCAATAATGCAAAATATACAAAATACGGTTTCAATTGGAATCGATATTTTTTTTTTCTGGTGGAGGTAAAAAATCTTCCAAAGTGATGTTAGATACTGAACCATTAAAAGCTAAACTATTTTTCTCTCAGACAGAATTGAAATCTTTGTTAGGTTTGAGAGATAGCGCGACCTCAAACTGCTTTGATTGTCGGATTCAAAGATGTGGTTAATCTGTTCTAACTCTCTTTCATTTTGATATTTTTTGCCAAATTTTCTACAATGTTCCACCGTTGGTACTGTAGGTTTCCTTACTACAGATATATTGAATCCAAAAAAGTCCTTTGCTCTTTTTCTATTTAAATTGCGCTTTGTGACTTCGCAATCACTTCAGTTAACCCATTAATGCAAAGACTAAGATTCAGGGTTTTAAAGAGGGAGTTTATGGACACTACTAGCCCACAAAAAAAACTGTTTTAACAAGAAGTTCATGCCACAAATGTGCAATATGTACGTGTTAGAAATTAAATATCTTTGTAATGTGTTATGCGTTGAAGTATCGTATCAACATAGAATGCTTGAGCTCCACACTTTGATCAGGTTGGTCGTGAGGAGACCCAAAGTGATGACATCAGATTGCTGATCATCGCTGAGCATTTACTAAAAAAGTATTTATCAAACACATAAAGTTTCAACATTGTCCCAAGCAGTCAATAGAGTTGAATGCCTTATTACTTCCTCATAAGCTTTATGGGTGTTGAAAGTGTGTCCGAAGGTTAGTCAGAGGGTTGTGGATACAAACTCAAACCTCATAAAAAACAATAAAATTTCACAAATCAGTCATTTTTAAATCCCGCAGCGGTCTTAGCGACGTAATGAGCTGAAATTCTGAATGTCAAAAGTTTAATTTTAATCAGGGACAGTTATAAGTTTTATTATAAAAATCAATGTTTAAGAGTTATTTTTTTACTTTTATTTAATGACTCAATAAATAACAGTTATTTTTTATTTATATTTTAAAAATCCTATAATAACAATTATTTTTGTTTTTTCTTATTAGCCCACAAATAACAGTTTTATTTCGATTTTTATTTGAGTTGTACTATGATGACAATTATTGGTGACTTTTATTTAAAAAAGTCATCAATAAAAATCGTTCAGTGACTTTTATTTTTTAAGTCATTAATAAAAATCATTCCGAGACTTTTAATTATAAAAGTCATCAATAAAAATCATTTAGCGACTTTTATTTTTTAAGTCGCAATATAAAAGTCATTGTCATTATTCACAGTACTGGATTCATTAAATATCGAAATGTATATATATTCTTCAACAAGACCTGACTTGAAAGTTCTGTTTCCTGGATGAATCATAACTTTTGCATGCATTAATGAAAATGACTTTTATATTGCTACTTAAAAACTAAAAGTCATTGAATGATTTTTATTGATGACTTTTATTGATGACTTCAAAAATAAAAGTCATTGAATAATTTGTTTGATGAGTTTTATAAATAAAAGCCACTTACTGATTTTTATTGATGACTTTTATAAATAAAGGTCATTGAAAGGTTTTTATTGATGACTTTTATGATGATTTTTATTGATAACTTAAAAAATAAAAGTCATTGAATAATTTTTTAGCTGAATTTTATAAATAAAAGTCAATTACTGATTTTTATTGATGACTTTTATAAATAAAGGTCATTGAAAGATTTTTATTGATGACTTTTATAAATAAAAGTCACTGAATGATTTTTATTGATAACTTAAAAAATAAAAGTCATTGAATGATTTTTCTTGATTACTTCTATAAATAAAAGTCATCATTTTTATTGATGACTTAAGGGAGTGTTCCCGGGTAGAATGCCGATTTTAGGCTGTTTTTCAAAAAATTATTTTGGAGCTACAAGGCAACATGCAATATTCTGGTTTTTTGCTTGTTGTTCCTTATTATTTGGAGAACAGAAACTCATATTTTTGTCAAAAAATTTTATTTTCTAAGTACAAATTTTCAGTGGTCAATGTGACCTTGTTTTCACTGCTGGCCGATAAGAAATTTCGGGAACCAGTAATGTGAAACAGAAATGGGTATGCAATTATTAATCTGCAATAAATTCCGCGGATGCTAAACCACAGTTTTAGTCAAAATGTTGATTAGAAACAAAATGGCGGCCATATGAAAAAAAATTGTCCAGTTTTGCCACCTTTTTTTACCTTTAGAGTGCTTGAAAATATATTTAACAATAATTTTTTGATGAAAACTTTGGTTTAGCATCCAATGAAAACTATCTAAAACATTTTCCCAAAATTTCAAGTCGATACCTCTCATAGTTGCTGAGAAAAGTTATCGGCCAGTACAAAAAATGTGGTTTCGAGAAAAACGCGTTTAAAGTTTCGACATGACATCAGTTTCGACATGAAAGTCAGTTTTCGGCGAGCTGAGATTACTTCAATTAACATGCAAAAAAGTGGGTACTGAGTTTGCGGATTGAAAAACGACTTTGGGGGGTGATAGTATATAGTATAAGGTACAATAAAACGCCAAAAAAAAAATCGATTTTTTCAAACTTCTACCCGGGAACACCCCCTTAAAAAATAAAAGTCACTGACTGATTTTTATTCATAACTTTTTTCAATAAAAGTCACCAATAATTGTTATCATAGGACAACTAAAATAAAATCGAACCAGAACTGTTATTTGTAGACTAATATGAAAAAAATCAAAAATTATTGTTATAAGATTTTCCTATAAATAAAAAAATAATTCTTATATGTTAATTTTTCCATAAAAACCGCAAAAAAAAAGTTTATTGCCAAGTTTGACTCTCGGTGCGAAAAGAAATGTATTGGTATATTTCATTTACTTGTATGACATTTCCTTCATTATTATTTTTTCAATTCTAGTTTTCATAAATAACTGTTATTTCCGGTCCCTGATTTTAATGCTTTATTCCTTTCAGATTGTTAAAGTGGCTCTACACATCTTTTTACTCATATATCCATATTTATAGCTTTTTTCTCCCAGCAGACATTGGCAACTATCAGACAGCGAAATGATGGCTTTAGAACCAACCTTCTGACATGAGCTTAAAACTGTTTGTAACTCTTATACTTGTTCAAATAAGGCTTCTCACTTGCTTATGTACAATGCCAACTTTTTTAGTTAAAGTCATATGGACACCAAAGTTTAGCAACATGAAGATAATTGCATTTCGAAATGATTTTATTGACCATAAAATTCGCAACATTAGCTTTTCATTATTTCATATAAATTTTGTAATATTTAAAACTAATATTCAATGATTTATATCCAATATTCATATCTTTTATTAACTTGCAAAGAAATCTATTTATTTCGTAGCCGGTTGACCATAAAATTGGCACACTTTGCTAATATGAATTTTGCATATAACACAAAATCAATCAACAATTCCAAAGTTAGCTCTTTGCCCGGAAATGCAACTTGCACTAAATGCTGCTTGCAATTACTACGTATTCGTGTTGCCATTTAAATGTTTTTGCTTTTATTTTATTCCAATTTATTGATTCATCTTGGTCGCTCTAAATGTGTTTCCTGTGTGACAAAGGCAACTTCAACTCGCACTGCTCGCCCTCCTGTTGCTCGCTGCCAGTGTGGCTAAACGTTAACTGCAATCGTATAGCAATTTTTCAAACGATTTTGTATCACTTTTTTCTTTAGTTGGAGATGCAAACAAACAAAAATTCGAATTTCCATTTCAAATTGAATTTTCATTTACACTCCACACCCACACACACGCACGCACGCACAAACGCTGTAATCACAATTTCACACACGCAGCCCCGACTCGCCCATGTGGCACCTGCAGTTGCTGCAGCTGCGGCGCCAATCTGCTGCTCCTTCATGACGGCAACTTTAAGCGGATCGTAGCGCACGCACAATGCAAACGCACGCACACAAACAACTACATCTCCTTCGCCTCGTTTAAATGCTTCTCTGTGTGTGTGCGTGTGCGTGAATGTTCACATTTGAGTTTCATGTTTCGTAAATAAAATCAAATTGATTTCGTGTGTATTTGGGTGAAAAGCAACATTTTTGAATTGTAAAGATAAATCATGAACAACTGGCAACCGTATCGAAGCACCAAAATTGTATCGAAATCACTTTGGGTGATTGTCTTCCAGCCCCAACCGCACCGCCAATTGAATGTGTGCGCAGTTGATTTGGTTATTGATTGCGTTGGCCACAAGAAGTCGGTCGGTGCATGCAATGCTGGCCTTAAGTTAAAACGAGTTCATGCCGAGTTGCTTGGCTTCGCACTAATTGCTTTCGAATTATGATTGATGCAGTCGCATGTTGATACCATCAGCTGCAATATGAACAAAGCACACTGCAGCTTCAAGTGAGCAACAGGCCAACTGAAATTGTTCTAAAAATGATTTTGTTGAATTTTGCATTTAACCCAAAACCAATCAACTTCCAGCTAAATTCAATTGTTTTACACTTTTGGCTGGCAGACATTAGCAGCAGCGAGAGGTTAAATATTTTGAAACATAAATTCTGTAGCGGTTCACCTTCCACTTGTGTCAAGTGTTTTTCAATTTTTTGTTTTTGTAAATGGCTGCGTTTCCGGCAGCCACATAAATATCGGTTCATCCCCCCTTTATTTTATGCATCCAATCAATATTTAAATGCAACATTTTTTACAACTCTACGTTATACTTTTTATGTCTGCTTGCGCATATTTTTTCGACCGCACTTCACGTTTTGCATTTGCTTTGGCATGAAATCCTCAGTCACCTGTTTCCCGTTTGGGCGCTCGTGTCGTCTCGTTCGACCACTGCTTGCGGTGCATATGCACTGAACTCCTAAATGGCTGCGGATTACGCGGCTTGTGTGTATTTTATAACTCCGACCGCAGCTGGAGCATAGCTCGGCTTTTATTTTTTAAACGAAAACAAATACAACAAACAGTTTTGCAAGTTTTTCAACCACAGCCTAAGCGACAGTCATAAGGCTTTTAAAAAAAAAGTAAAGGGATTATTTCCGAAAATAAATTCAGGCTGTGGTCAAGTCAGTTTCATTGGAGAGTTCTTGACTCGTATTCGAAAAAATCTTTTTATAAAAATGTTAGAATCCAATTCAGGCAATTAAATTTGAATAGAAGTAAAAAACGATTTGAATTATTTTTCTTAGAGGGACTTTAATTGAATGTTTATAAAACTATCTTACTATTCATTACTATTTGTATTTATTAATATATAGGGTGACCAGATAGCAGTTGTATTTTTTCAAATATGATTCAGCAACTATCAAAAATATCAATGACATTTAAATGTCAAATATTTAGTTTAGTTTTCCATTTCATGCAAATAATTCGTTGAACCGTAGAAAATTTTAGTAGTGAGAACACTTTTTTGGATCTAAAATCACCAATCAGACAAAGATTGGTGGGAAATGAAGAAAATATAGCATACCAGTTTGGACGAGCTCGAGGCAAATATTCGCACTTCACCGCACTTATTGGACCGAGTCAACACAAATTAGACCAACGCACAGGGATTCGTTCCATAGACAAAATTCAAAAAATTTATAAACTCAGAATTTAATACTACGTTTACATTGAGCCCAAATGCGTCATTTGGGCAAAAATTCTCAAATGCGAAGTCAAATAACGCATTTCCCCATACAAATTCAAATCTACGAAATGACTCATTTCAACAAAACGACGAAGCAAATGCGATAAAACATGACCAATTTTATCGAACGCATCACAAAATGAAAGCTCTTTCAAATGCTTCAAAAGCTTTTGCTTCTTTTTGACAGTTCAAAATCAAAACAAACGAAAATTATCACAATGGAAAATTTGAATTGAAATTTTCGTCTGCTTTAAATATGTAGAATATTCTTAGCATGTAAGGTATGTAATATATTTGTATTCAAATATTGCAGTGTGTAGAACATAGAGGCAGCAAAAAAGTCAGTAACCGGAGAAGCGCTGATCTATGAGCTGCCAAACAAAATGCAAATGCAATGCAAATGAGGCAATGTAAACACTTTGAAATTACTCATTTGAAACTACGCATTTGTGTTCAATGTAAACGTAGTATAACCCCAAAAAATCTGTGCAATTAGTTTCTGTGCAAAAGTGGCTAAAAGTTGAAACTTTTTTCACGAAAAAATTTAAACACATATTTTATATTTTTTAGTCTATTGAGTAAAAAAAATTGTAAAAATACATGGTCACCAAGAAATTGCTAAAACTTTCAAAATAAATTAAGAACTGATGTGGGGATTTTCAATTTTAATGTTTTCTCAAAATTTGCAAAGTTGAGGCTTTTGCTCCACTTTTAATTTAAAATCGTTTTCTTAATTAAAAATCTGAAAATTGGCAAAACTTAGAGAAAAATATCTAAAAAGGATGTGAAAGTGGATTTTTTTTTTATTTTAAGCAGCATTCTTTCTTTGTCGGATAATGTAATTACATCCTCCGATATCTTCCGATCTCAGGAAATAATTCTATTTAAAATGTGGTCTAAACACCAATTTTTCGAAAAAATTTATTTTTTTCATCCCTAAAAGTATGCAATCAGCATGAAAAATTGAGAAAACTGCAAAAAAGCAAAACATGCGTCTATTATTATCGTTTTTATTGCAAAACTAAGGGATCCTAAGACCAGTTCTGTGACTCTTTGCAATTATTAATGCTGACGTTACCGATTAAATGTAAAATCTGAAAAATCTGGCCAACACACTCGTTGCTACAGCTCACCAAAAATGACGAAAATTGCAAGTTTAAGTCTCAGAAGTTGCCAAACTACAAAAGTTTAAGAAAAACAAAATGGAGATTTCAATTCAGCAGACCATGATTAACTAGTAAACCAAATTTTATGAAGAGCGGACCACTGCTTCTAATTTTGTCCCTCGGTTGTATGGAGTCGAATCACTGTGCGTTGGTGTTTTATTTATATTCAAAATTAAATTGATTTTCTTATCGTTCTTATCTGGACACCCTTTACAATACTATTCTCCTTGAAATACTATTTCTATTATTTAGCAGTGCCTGTTCGGCCTAACGAAAACATGTCACAGCGCATACATCATTCAAAATAAGCTCATCAAAGACACCAATCGCTGCGGTTTTCAACAACACTTCCTACCTAATAGCAACGGAGGCACAGAGGACATCAGTTTTTTTCTACAGTCCAAAGATGTAGACTTTTATCGGCAGTACTTAAACATACACATTGAATCAGTCTTCAGTTGGAATTTATGAAACCATAGATGCATGGCAATCACTTAACCAACATGACTTACTTAAACATTAAAAATCATTTACTGCCAGTCAACGCTTGATATGAATTTAATGTGCCTTTAAAACCGACCGAATAATATGAAAGTCATAATTCCATAATTTGACCAACGCACCAACTTTATGGCATTCATGAATTGACAAAAATGTTGACATAAACTGAAATGTTCAGACAGTACTTCTACTTTTGGCCTATGCCAATATCAAACAACCATTATGGTCGATTCGAATGGCTTTCATGCATTTGAAAAATTAAAAACCCTATATTAAAAATTTTTAGAACATTCTTGAGTTATAAATGGAAGCAAAACACAAGAAACTTTTATGGGACAATTATTACAAAATTAAAATCACCCAATATAAAATACTCTGAACTCGGAACACTCATGCTTGCAAATATTTTCTGCCAGCATGAAGGAGATCATCATTGACCCAGAGATCTGCCATAGTTCAGCTGGTTAATGCTTTCGAACGCGAGTCTCAAGCGATGCTTTTACCCAGGTTTGAATCTTTAACTTAAACAACAACCATCACAGTTCACTACTGTCTCAACAATAAGTAGGAAACTTTTAATCATAAAATTATTCATAGAATAGCTCCCAATTAAGCATTTCGAGGGAATTGTGGGAAGCCCAAGTCCTTAATTTCCTTAAAAAATTTAATATAGGTCTATATTTTTTCAAATGCATGAAAGCCATTCGAATCGACCATCATTTACTCCACTTAGGAGCATAGCGCCTCAACAAGGCTAATTGGCTTTGTGTTGGTTACGTTAGTCAATTGAAGTTTTGCCAGGATGAAAGATTCTAAAAGAGAGAGAAAGAGCCTATTGCTAGCAGTTGTCAAGCTTACCTTCTGTCGTTCGTTAGGAGAGATGCTTTCGTTTGTGAATGTTTATTACTGGGTTGCATAGAAAACCCTCTGTGCCTCGGTTGCTGCTAAGAAGGAGGTGTTGTTGGAAAAGGCCAGTTATGTATATATGTGTCCTATAGACCCTATTGAAGTTCTTGTTATGAAGAATGTGATTATTCCTCCTATGACGATACCAGCATTGAGATGGCATAGAGCGATAGATAAATGAACTAACCATTTGACCAACATTATTTTTGCATATAACTTTTCATGAGTATTTTGTATTGTTACGAAAATTAGTTTTCTCTAGGCTTTCGTCTCTCTGGATTGTGCTTGAAAAATTAAACCATTTCAATTACTCAACGCAAAACGCATTTCAAAACCAGCAATCACTTTATTTACAAATTTACACTTTGGTTATCTTTACACTTGCTACTACTTATTGGACTATTGCATGTTTCCCCTTTGCTTTCTCAAAAAGGACTCCCCCTCTGCGCTGCACCCGGCTGCTTTTTTTTTCACATTCCGGTTGGACTATCTCTCGATCGTTCTCACATATTCCAATTGGCCTATCTCTCGATCGTTCTCGCACATCCCATTACCATCGCGAGCCATACTTGCCATATCGAAATTATAGCGTACTCTAAAGTTCGTGCCTAAAAGTATGCCCGCAAAAGCATTCATGCATAGCACAGCGACAGAGTGCCTCATCGTTACAGTATGTTTTTTTCACCCTTAATCACTTAGGACCTCAAGAAGGCTAATCAAGAAGGCATTGTGTTGGTTATATATACTGATTGAAGTTCTGCCAAGATGGAAGAAAAGACTAAGAAAGACGCTGTCAAAGTTTATTACTGGGTTGAGTAGATCGCTCATGTGTATTCATCGCTGCTATGTAGAACATAACTATTGTTGGAAACTCAGAGGTTGGTTTCTTCGATAAATCTAGATATTGCTACGAGGAGGCACTCTGTGCTGTGCCACACTGTACTATGCCTGAATGCTTTTCCAAGCATACTTTTAGGCATGCACTTTGAAGTACGGCAAATTTGGTATAATTCGCTTGGTATAGTCCGGGCAAGGATATGGCAAGGATGATTCGCGAAGGAATGGGCTGTGCGAGAATGGTCGAGCGTTTTCCAATTGGAAGTTGCAAGAAACTTCGGCGCGATAAGAAAACTGGTATAAAAGCAGCAGTATACAGCGCAAAGGGTCGAGTCGGTATTGAAGAAGCAAAGGGGAAACATGCAATAGTAGTAGTAAAGTAGTAACAAGTGTAAATTTGTAAATAAAGTGATTGTTGATTTTTGACTGCGTTTGCGCTGACTAAATGAAGTTGTTTTATTTTCAAGCACAATCAGATACGAACAGCTTAGAGAAGTCATATTCGTAACAATATTTTGGATGATTTATGTGCTGAGTCATATTTTGGTTAGTCCAAACTGGCAGACCTAATAGTTTTTGTTGCATTAGTACAGCTACAGGATATGAAAATCTACTGCGAGCAGCTCATCACAACTGATTAAAATGGGAAGAATTGGAACTTGTCCAAAGGTAACTGGGTAATACTAATGAAATAGGAAACTAAATTAAATAAAATTAATCAAAGCGAAGTAAAAATTGAGTCCACCAATCTTGAAATGGCAGCCCAGTTTACCATATTTATTTCTTATAAATCAATTTAAAATAAATCGATTTCGTATTTAGCATAAATCAAAATTAAGTAAGAAATATAGGCGACTTATCGATTCTATCCATTCGAAATTCTTAATTAAAATAAAAACATCCTGGCGCCAGGTTTCTTTTTGGCCCATTAAACTGCAGCTTACCACATAGATACCCACATCTACCTTCATCTGTACATATATATAAAACTACTAAAACTATACTAAAAACTTTCTGCATAAATTCAACGGACGAGCTAGCCCGAATGCGTTGCCGCCATTCGACCACTTGGCCAACAGCAAAACAAAACGAACCAACCAACGCACAAACTCTGCATTGGCGAATTTCTTTTGGCTGCAAAATTTCACAACGTTGAAATCTCGTTAGTTGCAATTTTCGGGTGCGCCACCTTTCGCTTTCTACTTTGCCGCCACTTTGTTCAACATTCAGGGCCGCTGCTATGCCCACCTATTATTATTTTTTACTTTATTTTCTTATAATTTTTACTTTATTTTAGTTGCCAACTTGCCACCTGTATTTAAGTTGCCGCCTGCCACTGTTGGCATTTTCTATAAATAAACTCGGCTCGCTTGCAAGCGTCGGTGGACGCAACAAAATGCGAACAAAACAGCAGCAAACAGCATCCGCCAGGACATTTAAGCTTCAGCATTTATTGCAGCACATAGCCGGACACTATCTGTGTGCTGAATTCCAAATTGCACGCTTCAGTTGCACGCTTCGAGCCGGTGGAAAGCACGCTCGACGCGCCCACCGTCGACTGGCCGTAGCCAGGATGGCTTAGGGCGGCAGCGCACTTTCAGGCACAGACTGAGTTGCAATTTCAACACTCACACACACACACACACAAAGCTAAAAAAAGCAATCGTGTTTCTCAAGACAACGAGCAAAATGCTCGGATTAAAGTTACCATAAATTTTATGAGCGATAAATCAGCCGCAAGGGTGCAGCAGCAATGCATTTGTATCGGCTGAGGGGGGCTGGGGCAACAAAAGCATTCAATAAAACAGGGAAAGGAATACGGGAAGGATGCAAATGCGAGGAGGTGAGAGGAATTGAGAAACAAATAGCATTTCGTATGTGTGTTGTGTGTTGTGAATTGCATTGCAAATATTCAAATTCGAATATCGAATATATTTTTTGCTAATTCCTGCAAACAAATTGCAACTTCTTCCATTGTTTGTTCGACACAAAGAACACAATTCTTTTGTATGTCAAAAAATTCATAAATATATTATGAGAAATATGTATGTGTGTGTGGGGGGGTAATTTGTGTTGAAATATCCTAATCGCCTCGTTTTGAATGATTAATTTAGGTGCAACGTTTTAGCTCAAACTTGTTGCAGTTGGATTGTAACTAGTTTGATTAGGTGAGATTTTAGTCGATTAGAATTTAATTAATTGGAATTAGTTTCAATTAGGAATTTTCTCTAATATTCTGTTTTATGACTTAGCTTCAGGTTGTTCCATTTGTTGTTATTATTGGCAGATCAATTGGGTTAGTCGGCAAATATTGCCACTGTTCATTTCAATACCATGCAAAGATGACTTGGAACTTGGACTTGGACTTTGGACATAACAGCGTTCCTGAACGAAATCTGAAAGAGCCAGAGAATAGTCCATTCCCTACGTTTATAGTTTCAACGTTGATCATAACAGCATCTTTGTACAGAATCTATAAACTCCAAAGAGTAGACCATCCCTCTATGCTTTGAACCTGCGTTAACAGTTTGGATTCTAAACAGAGCTGATTGGTTAATCTGTGAGTATTCTGTTCCCAATTCTCAAAGGATCTTCAATGATGGTTCAAAATTAAAAACTAATGTGAACTGTGTTGTCTTCTCTGACAAACTACTTAAGTCTTAGTAACTCAGTGTGTCCTTTTGATCACAGCAGTTTGTTCTCAGCTGAGCAGCTTTTTGTAGTACAAATAGATTGTTTTCGGAGTGTGTATGATATATTTTACAACAACACCCAATCTTCAAATCACTAACTGGGACTTACAACTTGTCGAAGCTGGTCGATGGAGCACCGGCCACTGGATAATCAATGAAAAGTGTGATGCTTTAGTCTGTGGAAGCCTAACTTTCATCTGGCATTTTAGTAATAAAACACAAACCAAGCGAATACAAATTCTAAAGATTACCCAGGAAATAGAGTCAATCGATTTTTTTACCTAAGACTAGACGCTTTAATGATGTTTGATCTTTGGCAAACACATCCAGAGAATCGCCCGCTCCTCCAATGATTAGTATCAAAGTATCATGGAGGTCGCATGATAAGGAAGAGGATATTCTGCGCTTTACTACACTTGTCACATACTTGAGCCTTCTTCTTGTCAACCTAACAAAGTTACAGCTAATTTTGGTATATTTGACTCAACCTGCTAAGAAATCATTAATCATTGCTTTGACGAAGAGGAGCCAATCAGGAGCCGTTTTATCATTGGCAAACGCATCCAGAGACTCGACCGCTCTTTTAATAAATACTATCAAAGTTGGTGGTCGATTGATGAAGAAGAGAATGTTCTACATTTTGTTCGCATTGTCCTGCATTAGCTGACAGCAGATCTTTCATATACATGAACCCCACTTCTTCTCGAAATAGTAACGACTAAGTCTTGTATATTCGACTTAGAAATCAGCAGCTTCACTTCTTGGTAAAAAAGAAAGTTGGTAATTGGTTTTGTAAATCTGGTGAGATTTCATATTACTAAGAAATTACCCTCATTGGTGTTGAAAAATATTTAAAAATATTTATAAAAGCAGGCAGTTTGTTGATTTCTTAGCAAATACACTCAGGTCCTCAAAATCCTTTTGTGATGCTCGAAGAAAATGTAGGCAAGGCCCAGTCATTCTGTTTTTGTGGTCAACACCAAATTTAAACTTATCCTAAATGTCCTTTTTTCACACCTCAAACTTTTCCTCACACCACGTATTTAAGTTCGAAGAACTTCTTAACTTCTAAACTGCTAAAAACAAAAACCTTTTTTTAATTTTGGATATGAATTAATTTTTAGTTGTTCTAAATTGACAAACGAAAATTAAATTAAAACTTATGAGGCAACGTAAAAAAATTTTCTTTTTAATAATAGCTATCGGCAACGTAAATAACAAAAAATCATAAATAAAAGTTATGAAGCAACGTAAACAAAAATTTTCTCAAAATAATATTTATCGGTAACGTAAATAAAAAAAGTCATAAATAAAAATTATGAAGCAACGTAAATAAAAACAATCCTAAAATAATAATTATCGAAAATGAGAAACATATCTATTTTTCATAACAGTTATTATGCAACGTAAAAATTAATTGTCACAAATAATAATTATAATCAACAAATAAAATTGATGTTGCATTGTAATTGTTACAATGCAATTAATTTCTTAAAAAACTTATAGCCAAAAGTTAAAATATTTCAGCTGTACCAATATATCATTTTAATCTAATATAAAATTCAATTCCCGTCATTTATTAAAAAACTAAAAATACGTAATCCAAACAAATTAAACTATGCAACTTCATATAAAACTTACCTTGAGTTCTGGTTAGCAATACCAGAAATATATAACAGAGCACTTCTAGCATTTCCATGTTTCATCAGTGTCAAAGTCCTTTGGCGAGCAGAAATCAACTGCGAACTGCCTACGTTTAGTCGCCACAGATCACAAAATATGGAAGCAAATATTTGAGAGTTAGTCAGCAACAGTTGCTGGCTACTTTACTGATGAAGTTCGCTTGGTTTGTATTAAATATTTTAGTACTTTGCACTGGCAATGCTGCATTCGTTAGTTGCGTTTGCCACACCACTGTCATTGCCACAAGTGCCGAATGCCACACAGATGCACAGATGAAAATCTTAAGCCGCTGCACACTGCAAATATTGAAGTAAAATGCAAAAATTGAATTTTTAATTTTTAATTATTTCACCATTCACAAAAGTTTCATATGGAAATTTTGTTTTTGTTATGGCAAGTAATCGGCACGTGCTACATTTAACACAATTGCCAGCATGCAGAAATCTTTATCGCCTTAATCCTTTCTCCTTTTGGATAATCAAACAAAAGAACAAAAACCACTTTCCACATTTCTTTCCGACGGCACTCCAAGCCTAAGTCGACATGTGCGCTGCCGCCGCTTTGCCTGTTTACCAAACACACTGGCGCTGAGTGAATCGTTGTGCTGCAAGCCACAGCCACAGCCACAGTTACATATAAACTCATATTCACATGCACACAAACGTACATGCGTTCACTCATATGCACACAAACAATGCAAACGCGTCTGTACGTAGTACTGCATTCAAGCAGCACGGCGCACAGTGGAAGATTGAAGTCTCTTTCAAGTTGCAACTCGAACTCTTCTATTACTGAAAATGAAAACAGGCTTGAAATATAATTACCTAATTTTTTACTTATATGTATACCTTTTCAAAACATTCAACATTAAAGTAAGTTTTGCCTTTCAAGCTACTAAAACTTATTAACAATAATTTGTAATATGCAACTATTCTATAACTTTCCATAGTGCAGCGTGCCAGCTGGCAGCCAATCGAAATCAGTTTATGAATTTAAATTCCTTTTTGCCTTTGCCAGCTGACCGCAAACTCCCGAAAATGGTCGACAAGCGAACGTTTTGCACAGCAGCCGCATTCGGTGTGCAATTGTGTGTGTGTGTGTGTGTGTATGAGTGTCGCATATTGTGCGCCTACAATTATTTTACATGTTGTTGGTGTTATTTTCGTTGCTATTTTATGGATAAATGCGCGTTGGTTTGTTTGTAAAGCCAGAGCCAGAAGCTTTAATGCGCAGCTAAGCAGAGCGCTTTGCATTCACATTAGCTACGACACAAACATAAACACACACACACTGCTGGAAGTATGTGAAGAGCAAAAGTGAACCGCAAAGGTTTATTTTTGTGTCCTAATTAAATTGTTTTAACGCTGTTAGAGCACATTTTAATGAGTTAGAAAGTCGTGTTGGCCCCTCAACATGACAAATCCCAGTTTATCGACCTGAGTTGAGCTTGAAGGTGGAAATAGTCTGATGGTCAGTTATCAGGCAGCTCTGATAGAGTAAAAATGGATTGAAAGATTTAATACATTTAAAAAAATATATACTGAAGTGTCCTATGAATCAAGACAAACCCCACACATAGAGTCGCATTATAGTAACCAATAAGCATTTTGGGTTCTGAAGTTATGAGAATACTCTGCGCGATCTGCTGAAATTCATTAACACTAGAAAAACGGCAAATTTTCAATAAGTACAAAGACTATATATTATATCAGCTGATATCTCGAAAAGCACACATTGAAATTGGCTAACTGTAATTGTAGAACTAGTTGTAGAACCCGATAAAAAAACAAAAGTCATAAAACCAAAGGTTGATTAAAATACTAAAGAAAATACCGTAAAAAATGACCGCAATAGTCTTTTTAGTGTTACAGAATCCAGGAAATTCGTGCAGAAAAACTTGTAGTCCCATCCCTTCTCTTCTACTTTCTAAGTTGAGTGCTTGAGAAATGACACCCTCTAGGGTTCACTTTCTTGGCTCCCCTCCAGTGGCGCACACAGGGGAGGGTTTTTGGGGTTTAAACCCCCCGAAATATCTTTAAGTTCGTACAGAAATTTAATTTTCAAGGTGCGTCCCAAAGTAAACAGGACTTTTGCAATAGGGACGTTTCTGGTGGCGCCATCTATGTGTGAGGACATGCGTTGGAAAGGTACATCTTTCATTCACATACTGTCTAAATTTCATGACATTTGGTCTAGTAGACGCCGAAATATCCCGCTCAATGTGACAGTATGTTTTTAACTTTGGTACGAGAATGTCGATCGAACAAAGAGCTAATATTAAGTTCTGTTTTAAACTTGGTAAAACTTTTACCGAAACGTTTAAATTGTTAAAGCAAGTTTATGGTGATGATTGTTTATCCCGTGGCCGTGTTAATGAGTGGTTGAATCGATTCAAGAATGGTCGTGAAGACTTGAATGACGACGAACACGTCGGCCAGTCGAAATTTGTGATTACTGACGATGCCATCAAAACTGTGCGTGATTTTATCAAAATGCAGCCAAAATCATCATTGTAATTGATGGAAATGGAATTGAACATCTCCAAAACATCAATTGGTCGCATTTTAACCGAACATTTGGGTCTCCGTAAAGTGTGTTCTCGCTTCATTCCGCACACTTTAACCGACGACCAAAAAGCGCAGACAATTGAGCACGCAAAAGACATCGTTCGGGAAGCCAGACGTGATCCAAATTTCTTGTTCAACATCGTAACCGGTGACGAAACGTGGTGCTTTCAATATGATCCCGAAACAAAGCGTCAAAGTGCCGAATGGAAGCACCCAGATGAGCCAAATCCGAAAAAAACCCGCCGTGAGAAGTCAAAAATCAAAACTCATCTCATTTGTTTCTACGATTCAAAGGGAATAATTCATCGAGAGTTTGTTCCACCGGGAAAAACAATTAACGCTTTGTTTTATGTTGAAGTTTTGAAGCGTTTGGTGCATCGCATTCGTCGTATTCGGCCAGAATATCGCGAGGAAGGAAGTTGGCGTTTATTGCATGATAATGCACCGGCTCACAGAGCCCTAGTTACGACCGATTATTTGACCAAAAATCGCATTTTTACCATCAATCATTCACCGTATTCGCCTGATATGGCTCCCTGTGACTTCTACTTATTCGGTCAGTTGCATTTGCCGATGAAAGGAAACCGTTATAAGGACGTTGAGGACATCCAAAAGGCTTGTACCAACATTCTGAAGGCGATGCCGGCCGATGACCTAAAACACTCATTCCAAATGCTTTTGGACCGTGCAAAACGTTGTATCGAAGCAGAAGGAGAGTATTTTGAATAAATAAAAAGAATTATACAAAAATAATCATCCGTTTTCTTTATTTTATAAAAGTCCTGTTTACTTTGGGTTGCACCTTGTATAATCGCATATATATTCAATCATCAATAACACTACTCAACACAAAAAATTCACCTAAAAATAAAAGTGTTTCCTAGACTAACTTTGGGCCGCTGAACACGAAACTGAAGATTAAAAAATTGTTGTAAAAAATTTTTGTTTTTTCCGTCGGTCAGAAGATAATACCTTAGCCTTTCCAGAGATATACAGATTGCCCAAATCAGATGAGATTTGGAGAAATTACTAACAGTGGAAGTTGTAAAAACGTGAATTTTTCGACCAATTTAAAAAATCATAAATTTTCGAATGTTTTTTTATAGACAAAATAAATTACTTTCTCGGGTTCTAAAGTCTAAGATGAAAGATATATTATTTGAGCAAATAACAAGCCTAAAATCAATAGCATTGAAAGAAAAATGACAAAGTAATGAAGCAGTGATTAAACACATCAACTTGACATCTATTACACCGTAAGAAAAAAATTTTTTTTTGCCGACATTTTTAATGTATATATAGGCGTGAAACTAGAGGTCATTTATAGTAACCTGGCATAGTCAGTTTTTCATTTTCTGACCCAAAGTCCTTTTTAACTCTTCAATTCCCATGCCCAAAATAGTGAAAAAAAAAATTTTTTTTAATAGAATAGCTTAGATACGTTTAAATAAGACAAAAAAATACATTACAATTTTTAAACTACCCTCATTGTTTTTTTAAGGGTGGTCACCTACAGGTGACACTGGGCATTAAAAGTTGTTAATAATCTGAAAGATAAGCTTGACTTTGCTATACAAGTGTTAGAATTTAAAAATAAAAACCTATGTGGTAGGAAAAAAAGATTAAGCATCTGTCACCTACAGGTGACACTGGGAATTGAAGAGTTAAAGGACTTTAAAATTTTAAGGACATACACATTTCAAATATTTTTTTTTTATATTTGCGGTTGTCCAATAATGAAGATATGGGTATCAAATAAAAGAGAAAAACTGTCTCCTTTAAATAAATTTTCTATTTTGAGCTTTCAGGACCAAAATATGTCGGGTAAAGAAAACATAAAGATTCATACATCTAAATTGTATTCTATTTCAAAGTTCTCAAAAAAGTTACACAAAACCCCCGAAACAAAATCCTTCGTGCACCACTGCTCCCTTAATATTCATTCCATCCATTCCAACCTATAAAATTTCGAATACCAATTCCACACAAAAGCCTGAAACTTGTTCTAAACTAAATATTTCCAAAGAACTCACTAGAACAGTCGAAATTGTGTGCGCAAGTATGTTATGCAGCACACTTTTTAACCCACCACAGTCACATGTAATACAATCGTGACAGTTGCGGCTTTTTACCGTTTTCTTGTTGTTGCAGATAAATACGAATGACCGCAACCAACAAGCCCGAAACTCCGAAGGCGAAACCGCAGCATGGCAAGTAAATAAGAACAAAAATTTATTTACTTTACTTTTCAAAATGTTTGCTAGCTAGAAATATTGTTCAGCTGTGCCAGGCGAGCACTCACTGTAATTCGTAAAATTTTTGGCATACTTTTGCAGAACAGCATCGGTTCGGCGCGTTCTTTATTACTTATTTATGCATATGTGTGTTGGCCTGCCATCAAATACACAAACATACACTTAAACCCTCACACACACACACACACACACACAAATGTACGTAGAGACGGTTTCGCACGGCATGCGAAATAAATGAAAGGCATGCAATCAAAGTGCCAAAGCTATGTGCAAGTGATTTGGCAAAATTTCGGAGCACGGCACAAATGCGCACAACGCCGAGCCGAAAGCAAATTCGAAATTAGAGCATTTCGTAATTTTTCATTAGACGCTAAAGGGATATTTATGCAGTTGCAGCTGAACTCTGAACTCGCTCGTTGGCACACACAGTGGCGCTCAGTTGGCATTATGGCTTTTGTGGCTTTGAGCGACGGTGCGAGAGTCAAAAAACTATGCAGCTGCATTGTGGCAAAGCAATTAAAGTATTTTGCATAGTTTACAGTATTCTGGCAAAACTTTAAATTAAAGTTGAGGCCAACAACCAAATGTGGAGACACAACCAACGACGACGGCCTGGCATTGGGCATTCAAGGTTGTGGCAGGCGCTCAAGGACAAATGCAAAAGTCCACTTATATTCGGATTCATACATCAACACGAGTGCATGTGCAAGCGCCGGAAACAACGGAATTCAGGTGAGGGCACACTTATTAATAGCAACTGACGTCAAATGGCCAGCACGCGGCCATGTCAGCTGCACCCACACTCGAGTCGGCAGTAAAAGTAAAGTTGGAACTTTCATTTTCAAGTTTTGCGCAACTGAAAAAGTGCATAAAAACACAACGACTATGGCAACGACGAATAATGATAATGACGATATTAGAAGCGAACACAAGTGGAAATGTTGGTAATGCAAAACAGTAACAGAACACAGAACACTTCGAGCAAAAGGCGCACAAAGGCACAACGTCAACATGAAAATGAATTGTTTTCGCTTTGCAATTAGCATCCTTAGTGCAGCGCTGACTGGCGTCTAGTGCGAGTCAAGCAAGACAGAGGCCACATCGAGCCGCGGAGGAGTGAGCAGCGGGCGCGCGTGTCGGCAACTCACGTCAGCTCGGGAAATTTCAATTACGCTCATGACATGACATAAAATGTAAATTACGACATACGTTGCGAAAGCTGGCGCGCTTTCGCCGGATTTGCGCCAACATTTTCGCCGCATTACGATTTACACTGGTTGCCACAACTAAGCGCGTCCTAATTGCTGTCATCAATTGGCGAGAACCGAATGGAGTATTAGAAAAACAAAAACTTAGTGATGTGTGGTGGCGTTTTTATGACCATTTTACTATCAGCGTTAATAAATCGGGCTCAAAAAACAATAAGGTGTGATTTATGGAATGACCAGAGGGCTGACTACTGTCTCACAGGGACAAATATTCATTTCGAATAGGGCTGCCAGGCGTCCCGATTTTGCCGGATATGTCCCGGTCTTAGACTGTTTGTTCCGGTCCAACCTTGATGTGTCCCGGTTTTCGCTTGAACCTTCCCGGTTTAAATATTTGATTGCAAGCCAATTTGCAAAAATTCAATTTCAGAATTATCTACTAGTTTTTAATTGCGACTAGTTTTTAATTGTGAAATAGTTACATCTTCAGCTAATTGAGCTTTTCGCTAGCAATAACACAGCACAACAAAAAACACTTTTCTTCTGTTGCATGGAATTTTTCTACTGTTTCTTACTAATTTGGGTGCGCTGATTTCGAATCTATCCTCAGATTTTTTCTAGCAGCTCTAGTTAGTGAGATATAGGTACCGTGTCATTTTTTCAGTTTTCCCTCTAATTTTTCCATATTTTTAATCGTAATTTCTAAACCAAAAAAACGATTGACATGATTTTCACCTTATCGCATTAAAAACACCGCACGGCTTCTTTTCCGATGCAACTTATTTTCAAAAGTTTTAAAATGCCGCGGAAATTCGACCTCAAAGTCGGAAAATATGGAATTTTAAGGCGTTTTCTTTGATGGTCAAAAACATACTCATTTTTTATAAATCAATTAACGAGTTAGGTGTATAATGAAAGCCGACACATCAAGCAATACAACACAGCCAAATTATTTGGCGGAATGCACATTCGCATCGAAATAATAGCAAAAATGTACCATAGTCATTTTCATCACTTTTCATAAATTTTCCTTAAAAAATTAGGGGCCTCAAAATATGCTCTTTTATACAAGGTGCGTCCCAAAGTAAACAGGACTTTTGCAATAGGGACGTTTCTGGTGGCGCCATCTATGTGTGAGGACATGCGTTGGAAAGGTACATCTTTCATTCACATACTGTCTAAATTTCATGACATTTGGTCTAGTAGACGCCGAAATATCCCGCTCAATGTGACAGTATGTTTTTAACTTTGGTACGAGAATGTCGATCGAACAAAGAGCTAATATTAAGTTCTGTTTTAAACTTGGTAAAACTTTTACCGAAACGTTTAAATTGTTAAAGCAAGTTTATGGTGATGATTGTTTATCCCGTGGCCGTGTTAATGAGTGGTTGAATCGATTCAAGAATGGTCGTGAAGACTTGAATGACGACGAACACGTCGGCCAGTCGAAATTTGTGATTACTGACGATGCCATCAAAACTGTGCGTGATTTTATCAAAATGCAGCCAAAATCATCATTGGAATTGATGGAAATGGAATTGAACATCTCCAAAACATCAATTGATCGCATTTTAACCGAACATTTGGGTCTCCGTAAAGTGTGTTCTCGCTTCATTCCGCACACTTTAAACGACGACCAAAAAGCGCAGAGAATTGAGCACGCAAAAGACATCGTTCGGGAAGCCAGACGTGATCCAAATTTCTTGTTCAACATCGTAACCGGTGACGAAACGTGGTGCTTTCAATATGATCCCGAAACAAAGCGTCAAAGTGCCGAATGGAAGCACCCAGATGAGCCAAATCCGAAAAAAACCCGCCGTGAGAAGTCAAAAATCAAAACTCATCTCATTTGTTTCTACGATTCAAAGGGAATAATTCATCGAGAGTTTGTTCCACCGGGAAAAACAATTAACGCTTTGTTTTATGTTGAAGTTTTGAAGCGTTTGGTGCATCGCATTCGTCGTATTCGGCCAGAATATCGCGAGGAAGGAAGTTGGCGTTTATTGCATGATAATGCACCGGCTCACAGAGCCCTAGTTACGACCGATTATTTGACCAAAAATCGCATTTTTACCATCAATCATTCACCGTATTCGCCTGATATGGCTCCCTGTGACTTCTACTTATTCGGTCAGTTGCATTTGCCGAGGAAAGGAACCCGTTATAAGGACGTTGAGGACATCCAAAAGGCTTGTACCAACATTCTGAAGGCGATGCCGGCCGATGACCTAAAACACTCATTCCAAATGCTTTTGGACCGTGCAAAACGTTGTATCGAAGCAGAAGGAGAGTATTTTGAATAAATAAAAAGAATTATACAAAAATAATCATCCGTTTTCTTTATTTTATAAAAGTCCTGTTTACTTTGGGTTGCACCTTGTATATTCCATTTATAGTCTGAAATACAAGCACAAACCAAAAAATATTCTGAGTTGATCGAAACAAAAAAAATTAAAAACTTTGCATATTTTGAGGCTCCTAATTTTTTAAGGAAAAAGTATGAAAAGTGATGAAAATGACTATGGTATATTTTTGCTATTATTTCGATGCGAATGTGTATTCCGCCGAATAATTTGGCTGTGTTGTATTGCTTGATGTTTCTTCTTAAGATATTCATATACTTCGTAGCTTGATTTATGAAACATCTGCACAATTTTCGCCATCAGAAAAAACGCCTTGAAATTCAATATTTTCCTACTTTGAAACCTCATTACAACGCCAATTTAGAACGCATAAAATTGATTGATGTCAGAAAAGATGGCGTGAGATGTTCTACATGCAACGATATAAAAAAAATTTCGATAGAATTATTGGTTCAGAAATTACAGTCGAAAACGAGAAAAAAGTCGAGGAAAATTCGAAAAAGTGACACGCTCATTTTTTGCGAAAACTAGAGCTGTTACATAAAGACGGAGTATGATTTTGAAAACAGCGTGGAAAAACGATTCAGAATCATGCAAAAAACTCCATGCGACAGACATGCTGTTGTGCAGTGTAATCGATATGTTTCATGCATTCCATCGCTAATTAGCAATTTTTCCATTGCTATGTTATGCATATCGTCGCCTGAGAAAACCAATGTCGTATGTCTTACTAGGCTTAATGGAACATACGACATTCGTTTTCTGAGGCGACGATATGTTGTGCATTGTCCTAATTTTTTAAGGAAATTCACACATTTTGATGAAAATGACTATGGTATATTTTTGCTATTATTTCGATGCGAATGTGTATTCCGCCGAATAATTTGGCTGTGTTGTATTGCTTGATGTTTCTTCTTAAGATATTCATATACTTCGTAGCTTGATTTATGAAACATCTGCACAATTTTCGCCATCAGAAAAAACGCCTTGAAATTCAATATTTTCCTACTTTGAAACCTCATTACAACGCCAATTTAGAACGCATAAAATTTATTAATATCAGAGAAGATGGCGTGAGATGTTGTTAGTGCAACTATATAAAAATCATGTCGATAGGATTATTGGTTCAGAAATTACAGTCGAAAACGAGAAAAAAGCCGAGGAAAATTCGAAAAAGTGACACGCCCATTTTTTGCGAAAACTAGAGCTGTTACATAAAAACGTAGTATGAATCATGTAAAAAACTCCATGCAACAGACATGCTGTTGTGCAGTGTAATCGATATATTTCATGCATCCCATCGCTAATTAGCAACAGCTTTTTTTTCATTTCATCCATTGTGTGCTTTTTGTCCGCTTTAAATATGTTGGTTTATTTTTGTTTAATATCACAAAATATAGCTTATAAATTAGCTAAGTTGTTTTGTATGTGTACGTTGAATTGGCCTCATGATTTAATGTTTTTGTGTATTTTATGGAATAAGTCTACATACTATTTATATTTATATAAAAGATATGTGAAACGTATATACAAAATTTTAAATAAAAGTTTTAAAGCAACGTAAAAAAATCCCAAATCATAAATAAAAGTTATGAAACATCGTAAAAAATCCTAAAATAATAGTTATCGATGCAAATAATGCAAATCAAAAATATTTATTACATGATAATAGTTACAGGTCACGTAAAAAATTTGTTATTGAAAATAATTATTATAAAGCAATATTAATAAAAATGTCTTAAATTAGAGCATTTTTCTTATTTCCAAATAAATACGGATAGTAATTATTTTACGTTTCTGTTTTTAAGAGAGTTGTTTTTCAGTGCAAACCATACTTTGCGCTAAATGTAAGAAGCATGTGTCCCATTGCAAGGATTTGTTTTTTAACAGAAAACTATAATCTGCTCCAAAAAATGCAATTACACAGCACAATGTGAGAAGTATTGCGTACTTTTGCAATTATTTCATTATTTACATATTTATTTTATATTTTTATAGTTGCCAATCATAAATTTGCAATTACTTTAGCCGCCCCAGCTCCAGTTTGGTTTTACGAAACGTTTTACTCAATCACATATTGAAAGTTTTTCCATACAAGAATTGTTGACAAAAATTATAAAATCTATAAACCAAAAATGTATCCTTATTTTGTTTATTCTTTCAAGCTTCCAAGTTATTTTGTGAATCACAGCCCTCAGGATCGATAACATAAGGCAGACCGAACAATTGTTTTGAAGACCAGCTGATCGCTGACATAAATTGTTAGGTGAAAAATAAAAGGTAGCAGTGGTTCAGGCAATGACTCTTGCAATCAAGGAAGATATAGAATTTACAGATTATTTAGTGCTCTTTTTGGTTTCCACATATTTTTTTAATTGTTTCTTGTTTTTTAAATGTTTTATGAACAAATTATTTATTATTTTAAATATTTATTACACCTACTGAACTCTTTCTGGTACCACTAGAGAACCAAGACAGCTAACTTAACCTAACTTAATGGTAAATTTTACAAGAAAAAATATTCCTGTTATTTCCTTCCAATCTGCAAAGAGTCGACTGCACCCAGGGGCGTAGCCAAGGAGGGTTTTGGGTGTCAGAACCCCACATAGCCTATAAGTTGTCAACATTTTTCAATCACTATGCATCGCATCCCACATTAGCAAAAAGCTCTTTTCATCTTTAAATATTTAAAAGAATATTCACAAGCCCCTTTTTTTACCAAAACTAATTTGTTTTTTAATAGTCATGTTTAGGTTTAATACAGCGATTTGCATGTTCTAAAAACATGTCTAAAGAGTAGTTTAGTTCGTCGACCGGAATGCCCTTCGGGATGTCGGTACAAGCTTTTGGATAGTTTCTACGTTCTCAAAACGCTTTTTTTCATCGGCAAATGCATTCTTTGAAAAGGTAAAAGTCGCACGGTGCCACATCAAGTGAAAAAGAGGAGTTGATGGTTGATGGTTAAAATTCGACTCTTAGTAAACAAAAAAACAGTCAAAACAAGTGTCAATAGATGGGATGGCATCCTTCGATAGCCAAACGTTCAGTTAAAATGCGATAAATTTTGCTATTGAGATGCTTAACCTTCGCCTTACTAAAGATTTTTGTATACTTCGTTTACCAATGTCGTTCACTCGGATGATCCCAGTCACTTCCGCCGCTATTTTAAGTAAAACTCACAATAAATAATTATATCTCACTCACAATAATTATAAATTGTTTTCATACTTCAGTATTTAGTATCTTCCTCTGGCGATAGTTTGTATTTCGAAAAAAGGCTTAACTTTAATGATTTATTTTGAGACTATGGAAAATATTAGAAGATTTATTTCCAGAGGGTTTATTGAACACATAATGAGGTACGGAAAAAAATGTATCGTGAGTTTTAATCAAAACGGTATCGAAAGCGCCTGGGATCATCCAGCTACATTTGTATAAAAAATGACAAAATTCAAGTTTAACCCATTAAAACCTGACCCCAGAAAGGCTTGTGCGATTTCCATAAAATTTTACACAATCTTATTAATTGACCTAATCAAGAAAAAAAAATCAAGCAAAAAATGCATACCATGTTTTTTTTTTGTCATGTTTTTCGCAAACATTACACAAATATACAAAATCAAGCATTTGCGGAAAATAAAATGTGCCACGCGTTGCGTTGTATGAAAATTGGCAGTGTTTAGGCCCAACGTTGCATTCGCGCAACACAAAACTTAAAGCATATTTTTTGTTTAAAAAATAAAAAAAAAAATTTTCCAAACTTATTTTTAAATAGTTTAGCATTGCAAAATGCAGCCCACTAAGGGATTTTGATAGGTTTGAAGAATAAGTATTTTTGATTGAATTTCAAAAATTCCCCAAAAAAAACCTTTGACTTTGGATCGAAAAAAACGTATGAATATTTAAATCATTTTGAAATTTGAGTATGGCAGAATCTAAAACGATCAATTCTAATCCAATTCTACCCATTTTCAAGTCTTATGTCTTTATGAATGACTTAATATAGCGAAATTCCCAAACGTTGCGCAAACGCAACGCTCAGGGCTTAATGGGTTAAACATGAACAAAATTTCTAAAAAAAATATTTTTCATGTTATTGAAAATTACCTTAAAATTTGTGCAGATATTAAACATGAATATTAAAAAGATCACCCGGGTGTGTATACCTAAGTAAAGCGAGATTCAAAAATTTCAATGAAGATTTTGGCTACTCTTTTATGAATTGCCGCCCAGTTTTGTTCTACGGGGATCGCGGATTCAGTTGGCTAACACGTTGGTCATCATTTATGTTCTGACAATCGCTTTTAAATCGCGTTTATCACTTATGAACTCCACTACGGTATAAAAATCCATAAACATAAACCATAAACTTGGTCCATCAATTTAAATGCTTCGGTTATGTTTAAAAATCTTAAAACATTAGTTAATATTGGATCTTTGTTCGATGCACATTTTTGTACGATGACACAAACATACTTCCACTTCAGATGCAATAACTTCGCTTTCAGTACACCAAATTTCATGAAATTTTTACTAAGAATCAGGGAAAAAATTTAGTTTTTAATGCATTAAGTCACATAAGCCGCAATAAAATGCTCTATTTGGAAAGTGCACTTTACTTTAAAAAACATGTAATACTAAACTGGCAATCACATTTTTTTAAAAGCCCCCCCCCCCATGACCAATTTCTGGCTACGCCCCTGACTGTACCTATTATGATTCGAAAATGAACCTCAGCTAATCTCTATTGTTGAGTTCTTTAAGGTAATCTAAATTATTTAAAACGATAAAAGTTTAAAGCTTCCCATTTGTGTCTGAACAAAACCGCCCAGTGACAGAGAATATGACTTACAGTCTTCTTCTTTTCCTCATTGAGCAACTGCAGCAATGGTTTCAACTGTCAAAACTGTCTAGTCTACTGGTTCACTGGTATTTCCCGCTCTCGTTGAGTGTGGACAAAATTCAATTTAAGAAATCGTAAACTATTTTTATAACACAATTTTGTAAATTTGCACAATTTATTTTAGGAAAATATTTTGTAATTTCAAGTCTGCTAATTAGCGATTTCTATAATCACCTCTGATTATGTGCACTTAGAACAGCACCGAAAATCTCTTCGTTGTGCTTAATTTTTTACCATTTCTATTTTTCACGTATTCCCTCTAAATCCTGCTCCTGCTTGTTCTTCAAATTTTTAATGATTATGCAAGCTGCAGCAGCGGTGTTGCAGCGTCAGGAGCGGCAGCAACAGCAACAACAACAACAATAACAGCCACAGAACCGAGCGCATGTTAAGTGCCTTATTATCCTACTTATGCCAGACAAAGTGAGCGAGCGAGCGAGCGAGGTTGCACGGAAAAAGGGACATTTTTGTTATAATGATTTTGTCTACGCTGTGAATTAGTTTTTCCTGTTGCCTGGTTGTTTGTTTAGAGCTGCTGCTGCTGCTGGCCGTTGTGGTGAGGTTGCGTGTTGTGCTTTACATTTCATAGCCAACATGTGACATGACTAGCTACGTTTTTGCGCGCTTTTTGCATAAAACGCTGAAAGCGCAACATGTGAAACACTGACATATTCAAGTCGTGCGGTTTATGAAAATACTTAAATTCTTAAACTTTTTTAATTGCTGCATAGCTGAGGCGGTTTTGGGCATTTGAAAGCGCTAAAGTAAAAAGGAAAAATATTTTAAAGCTTAATCAAAAATGCCACAAATAATTGAAATGTTCCCAAAATAAATATTTAAAAATATAAATAAAATTAATTAAAAAAATTAAACAAAAAAACTGCACAAAACGTACTTTTAAATTAAAGAAAATATTTTCAAGTATTTTTAAATTAAAGAAAATAAAAATTCTTTCAATAAACTGAAGCTCAGGTCTAAATTCTTAGCCAATTGAATGTTTTTCCTTAAATCAATCTTAAAAAATTATTTTAAAATATAAATAAAATTAATATAAAAAACTAAACTCACAAAATTCATGAAACGTACTTTTAAATTAAAGAAATTATTTTTACGTATTTTTAAGTTAAAGAAAATAAAAATTCTTTCAATAAAGTGAAGCTCAGGTCTAAATTCTTAGCCAATTGGATATTTTTTTCCTAAAATAAATACAATTAAAAATATAAATACAATGAATAAAAAGTTAAACCAAAAATCATTTTTTATGTAATGTACTTTTAAATTATAGAAAATATTTTTACGTATTTTTAAATTAAAGAAAATGGTAACTCTTTCAATAAACTGAAGTTCAGGTCTAAATTCTTAGCCAATTGAATGTTTTGTTTCGTTAAATAAATGTTAAAAAGTTAAATCAAAAATCATTTATGTAATGATATAGAAAATATTTTAGCGTATTTTTAAATTAAAGAAAATGGTAAGTCTTTCAATAAACTGAAGGTCAGGTCTGAAAAAGTCCTTTCAAATTTTAACAAGTTTTGACCCCCAAACAAATAATTAGGCAATTCTTTCGCTGAACTCCAGTCTAAGAGAGTTAAAAAGTCGCTTTTACAAATGACAATCAATAAAAATGCAATCATTAAAAATAAACAAACAACATTTATTAAATGTACTTTTAAATTAAAGAAAATAGTTTATCGTATTTTTAAATTAAAGAAAATAAAAATGCATTCAATAAATTGGAGTTCAGGTCTAAATGTTTGGCCATTTGAATGTTTTTTTGCTTAAATTAATTTTAAAAAATTATTTTAAAATATAAATAAAATTTATAAAAAAAGGTAAACCAAAAATCATTTATGTAATGTACTTTTAAATTATAGGAAATATTTTTACGTATTTTTAAATTAAAAAAAGTGTAACTGTTTCAATAAACTGAAGGAGAGGTCTGTAGAAGTCCTTTATTAATTAATTAATTAATTTTAATTTAGTATTAATTTAGTTTTAGTTTAAATTTAATTTTAACAAGTTTTCACCTCAAACAAATATTTTGACAATTCTTTCACTGAACTCCAGTCAGAGAGAGTTAAAAAGTCGCTTTTACAAATGAAAGAAATTCTTTTAATAAACTAAAGAAAAATCCCTTTCAAATCTTAACAAGTTTTCATCCTAAATAAATATTTTTGCATGGTTGGTTGTTCTTTAATAAAAATTTAGGCTGAGGTTTAAAACAGTCTTTTCAAATCTTAACAATTTCTAGCCCCAAACAAATAATTTGATAATTCTTTCACTGAACTGAGACTCCAATCTGAATGAGTTAAGTAGTCATTCTTATAAATTAAAGAACATTTTTATTCTTTCAATAAACTGTGGCTCAGGTCTGAAAAATTCCTTTCAAAACTTAACAATCTTTAACCTCAAACAAATATGATAATTTAGCAGTTCTTTCATCCAATCGAGACTTCAGTCTGACAAAGTTAAAAAGTCGCTTTTACAATTTTAACAAGTTTCACACCTCCACACAAATAATCCGGACTTGACTGGAATAAACGAAAAGACGCCATTTGTCAATATTTTATTACTGTAATTTTCGAACAAAAATCTGTGTGACTGCTTTTAACTGGGCAACTGCCATCGCTCGTAAATACTTTAAGCACCTTTTCGTACTGTCGCGTCCGCCAGTAATTCCCCGCTGACTTATATTAATGAACATTTTGCTCGCTTTTGGCAACTGTTATGCTGTGTGCGCATCGACATAAGCGCCTGGACAACGGTCGTACGTGACAGCATAAAAACAACACCTACACCTATGGATCCGCATTGATGTGCCATGCCAATGTGTGCTTATGTGTGTTTGTGAGTTCTGCGATTCAGTTGTCATAAATTTGTCTTTGTTTTTTTGTTGGACTGCCGTCGATACACACTGGCACCTTAATTCATTCCGCTTTTTTTTTGCATTTGCCACACGTCTATAGGTGCTTGATTGTATGCGAGTGTGTGTGTGTGTGTGTTTGCGTGGCTATGACTCTACGTTTGTTTGTGCGGCACTGCAAAAATGATGAATTCACCGTGGCCACAAGCAGTTTGGCACACGACACCACCCCACACCACACAAATAGTACGTCGCCAAGCCAGGTTGTGCGACGCCGATCTGCTCGATTCGGCGGCGCCGAATGAATATTAAAATGTTCGTCCATTTTTCACTCTATTCATTTCATTCGGTTTTCATTCACTCGTCCATTGATTAATTGCTTTTTACACCGAATCCCTTTATTTGGTTTTGGTCGTTTTGTTTTTATTGCTTTATTAGTTTTTTTTTGTTTTTTGTTTTGGTTGGCCTTAAGCAAACAATGTCTTTGTTTTTCGGTTTATGTGACGAACTGAAAACGTTCATAGCAAAAATACTGCAACAATGTGCATGAATTTTTTATGATTTCAATGAATCGTAATACATAAGCTCGTATTTTCTCGCATATAAAACGAATGCGGTGACTCTTTAACGCGAATTAGTGATTTGTTGCACTGCCAGCGCATTTAACTAGGTTTTTGTTGGGAATTTTGCATGATTTGTCATTTCGTTGGTTTTGCGTTTGGTCTTGTTTAGTGGAAACAAATAATTGTTTGATTTCATTGAAATTATATTGGGGGAAATTATTAAAACTCAAAAAAAACCAAACAAAATATTATACAAACTACTCAATTCGTCAGCAATCACAAACCGATTACACATTCTAATAGGACACAATATTTTTCTAAAAACATAGTATAGGTATATGTATATCTAACACCGTGCGAGAACAAATTCTAGACGAAAAAATCTATATACTGGCGAAACTAGGGGCCAAATGTAGTAAAACTGCGTTTTTAGTTTTTCTCTCTGACGTCAGGTCTTTTTTTAAAGGACTTTGAAGTTTCAAGGACATGTTTATTTAAAAAAAAATATTTTAAAAATTGAGCGCATTGTAGAATAACAATATGGGTACCAAATGAAAGAGAAAAATCCTTAGAATCTTAGAAAATTTAATGTTTTGGTGCAAAAGGACGAAGAAGTATTGAAAATGTCCTTTTAAAATTTTGTCCTTGAATATCCTTGCAAATTTCCAATAATTATTTTTTTTTAATTTATCTTAAGGACTAATATATACACTACCACATCCTTGAATTTCGTCCTTCTAACTTTATTGCGATTTTAAGATATAAAAAATTTAATACTTCTCTCTATCGGATATGGATAATTTGTTTTGAAATTTTTTGATTTTTATCGCACGGTGTAATAAAATAACTTAAAGATATAATAATAATTTTGAAGAAAGAGAAAAAGGAAAAGCATTGCACTCTACGCTTCAATGTCCGTCCCTTGCCGTTCTCACTGAGAATTTTACTCGAAATGTGAAGAAGATAGCAAGATTTCAATTCCAGGTAAATGTGCGAGTCGCGTCATCCCAATGTTGCTTCAAACTTTCCTAACAAGGCCACG
Organism: Melieria crassipennis; assembly: GCA_963668005.1. Taxonomy (NCBI): domain Eukaryota; kingdom Metazoa; phylum Arthropoda; class Insecta; order Diptera; family Ulidiidae; genus Melieria; species Melieria crassipennis. Next base: position 34,674,938 of record OY764962.1, on the reverse strand, counting down.
CGCTTATCGTAGAATATATTAGCTTCATTCTGTATACAAAATTTGTTTTTGTTTTTTTTAGCCAATATGCGATTGGCAATCTGAGCCAGAGACCAGAGCTAATTGCTGGCGTCAACTTAGCAGAAACCATACAATGGAACATTTAAACACTTCAATCAAGTTGAGAAAAGCTCAATATTCAAGTTGAAAAGTGGTCCAGACTAGAATTCTTTAGAGGCAAGACATATTTTTACTATGAATTCACCATGCAAGAAGATAAGTTCTTCTTCCCGGATGAAGAAAAGAGATCAAATATTGTATAAACTTTAAAGGGTTATGGTCAAAATTTCAACTGCGGATTACATCGTGCGACAATAAATTTTACACACAAAAAATCTAGGGGAGACCGGGGCAAATACGCCCACGTTTTGGAAAATTTATTTTTCAACATGACAGTAATGATTCTCGAATAACAATATATGTCACGCGCTAGTGTCTTTCCTAAGGAACAAAACTCACATTATCATTTTTATAGATTCCTCTTTATTTTCAAGTTTCAACGAAAAATTTAAAGTAATATCGAATTGGCCATTCGGAAAACCCTCGGGGAAATACGCCCACTGCCCGGGGCAAATACGCCCACTTTATTAATTCAAGAATCTCGGACGAAAGTAATAGAAAACAGCATTTCAGAAACGAAATACTATAAACAGAGAGCGTTAATATTATTACGCTCTCACTGTGCCGACGCTTGCTTCCTCTTGATAATGAAAATATTGCAAATTCGAGCTTGCCCTATGCCATTCGATTGTATGAGCGTAAGACATCTTATACTTAATTGTCTTTGGTGGTAACCTATAGTCAATAATAAAATTATTTGAGGAAGAAGTTTTTTCCACGAATGATAAATAATATTAATAATTTTATATATTCCTAAAGTCCTTCACCACTTTTTACAAAACTATCAATTGAAAAAAATATTTTAGAAAAAAATTGAACAAATATGCTTTATTAAAACTTCTAACTTGAATACTTTCTTCGATTTTGAGTTCTGCGAAAAGTGGCGAAGGATTTTTCAAATTCGGAAAAATACAGAAAAAGTTTCGTTAGATTTTGGTCCGTAACTTCCATACCACCCTGTATATTAAGCAGGTCATTTATCTGGACCACGCTGTATATTAAGTGGATGTATTTCTGGACCACCCTGTATATTAATATAAAATTGTCATTTATAATCTTCAGGCAGTAAAACCTTGATAAATGCGTTAGGTGGGCGTATTTGCCCCGAAACGAACTGGGCGTATTTGCCCCAAACAACAAAATGTTTTTTTAAAAATTAAAAAAAATACAAAAAAACTTTTTACGACAAAACTACTTTGGCCTACAGTTTTTCTTACTTCAAATAACAGGAAAAACTTACCTGGCTGCATAAGGAACGAGAAACGAAGATTGTAGATATTTTTTCCCAAACTGCAAAACTTAGATGTTCAGACTATGGAACGACAAAACAATCTGCTTTTATTTATAACGTTTTAACCGCAATGTCAATCGCCCCGATTTTTTTGTGGTTATGTCTACGATTTAAGGCGCACTTACAAAAAAATTGGCGCGGAATTTGAATGAATACTTTAAAAGAAACAACGAGTGGGCGTATTTGCCCCGTGGGCGTATTTGCCCCGGTCTCCCCTACATCTATATACTCATAAACTAATAAAGTTAGAAGAACGAAATTCACACATACATATACATATTACATATGAGACCTTAATATATTTTTTTTTCAAAAAAAATTATTGAAAATTTGCAAGGATATTCAAGGATAAAGTTTTAAAAGGACATTTTCAATACCCCTTCGTCCTTTTGCACCAAAACATTAAATTTTCAAAGATTGTAAGGATTTTTTCCTTTCATTTGATACCCATATTGTTCTTCTATAATGGGCTCAATTTGAAAAATAATTTTTTGAAATAATCATGTCCTCGAAATTTCAAAGTCCTTTAGAAAAAATTCCTGACGTCAGAGAGAAAAACTAAAAACGCAGTTTTACTACAGTTGGCCCCTAGTTTCGCGAGTATATAGATTTTTTTGTGTGTTTTTAAATTTTTTGATTTTTGTCGCACGGTGTTATATAAGAAACACAAATGTACATTTCATTGTAAAATTCTATTTACATATTTTCTAAAAACTAAAAACCCATTTTTTAGCAACTGTTTGCTTTATTTAAAATAGCCAAAATAATTTTGAAAAAATTCATTAAATTTAACAGAGCCAAAAAATTAAAATTATGTTCAAAAAAATTAACTTAATAGGTTACAAAGTGCAATTTAAATATAAGTATTTTAAAGTCATCTTTAGTCGTCTTAACTAGAAAGCTAAGCGTGGGTAAGAAGTGTGTGTTTGCGGTTTTTTAATTAATTTTCATTTTGAAAAATTTTAAATTTTTATTTCTAATTGTAATTTGAAGCCTTTTCTAGTTAAGAGAACCCATCCAATTAAATAAAACTTATATATTGAGTTCTTTTGAGAAATTTACACCGTTGAAGAATTAACTATAGTATATCGCTACAAAGAAACCAGAATTATAGAGTGATTCACCACCCTTTCGGGACATGGAGACATTCCAGAAAATAGTAAAGCATGCAAACTCGCTTCGCACGAACGACTCAACAGTTACGTCATGGCATGACAATGCTCGGGATTCCTCTTTTAACCTCTAAACTTTGTGCTCATACAAGCTCCATGTAAGAAACTAACCTAACCAAGGCTGAACCGGGCTGATGGTCCAACCTGAAATTTTCCTCGTTCTAGAAAAATTGCATCACTAAAACAGGAACCAGATGTAAACCATAACTATGCAAGAAGGTTGGGTTCATCTCTAATGACTTCTGTCGAAACTGTATGGGCGAGGAAAAGGAAAAGCAATGCACTTCACCTTCTATGTATTTGTGCCGCATTATCTAAAGGAAATAAAAGTCACCTGGGCAACTTATTCTTTGACAATCTAGGACTATTCATAGTACTAGGCTTCGTAAGGAACTCAAACTAGTTCAATGAGTGAGTGGGTTTAACCATCTTCTTCTATCGTATCCTCTACTTTTGGGAACAGTCAGACTGCTTTAAGGGAGCTTCAATCAGTTATTGGAAGCTAGACGGGCATGTTTCATGTAGATTATTCCCCCACACAATCTAGAAGAATTAGGGCTTACCCAGGCAACTTATTCTTCGACAACCTAGGGGATCTATCCAATAGGACTTATCTCTGATTGAGCAGTTTTATGCGCGACTACTTGTGGTATCACACTGGGCCTTCATGGCCTAACTAGGCTCGGGCTTGGGGCAGCCACTACTACTTAACTACCTTACCATTTACTCGTATCAGGATTTTCGTTTACAGCCAGGCTGCTTTTAAGGAGCTTTAGTCAATTGTTGTTAAAATGAATTTAGTGCGAACATGTCGCGACTCACTTGGGTTCCCAGACACAGTGGTGTCAATAGAAACTAGTCCGCAGATGAATTGGCAAGAAAGTTGAGCCGACTAACAGTGAAACGGAGAGCTCCATGCATTCTGTCTTATTTGTCCTGTAATATCTTATTTGTCGTATACATACCCGTTGACAGAAAAAATAAAAGGAAATTGAATGTTTCTGGAAGCATACAGTCGATTGTACACTTGCCGTGCCTTTTGGCTGAAGTTGTCCATGAGGAGGAAACGAATTGTGTTATTATTGAAGCATTTCAACATTTATTGTTTATATTTAAAAAAATTTTAAGCAGTTTGAAAAGATTGTGATTTATAAACTTTCATAACAACGTCATAAAACCATCGTTACTTGAATGTTTCGAATATTTTTTAGTACTTTTAGAGTTCAAAGCAAACTTATCCAGGAGATTTTTTTCAGTTCCACATAAGGACTGTACCGAAAAGAAACTGCACACTTTTGATTCAATATTTCTCTTAGTGTAGACGTTTGATCGCAATGCGGAATGTACCGTTAGAAAGCATGATTTGTCATTTCGTTGGTTTTGCGTTTGGTCTTGTTTAGTGGAAACAAATAATTGTTTGATTTTATTGAAATTGTATTGGGGGAAATTATTAAAATGAACCAAAAAAAATACTATACAAACTACTCAATTCGTCAGCAATCACAAACCGATTACACATTCAAATAGGACACAATATTTTTCTAAAAACATAGTATAGGTATATATCTAACACCGTGCGACAACAAATTCTACACACGAAAAAATCGATATACTCGCGAAACTAGGGGCCAAATGAAGTAAAACTGCGTTTTTAGTTTTTCTCTCCAACGTCAGGATTTTTTTTTAAAGGACTTTGAAGTTTCAAGGACATGTTTATTTAAAAAAATTATTTTAAAAATTGAGCGCATTGCAAAATAACAATATGGGTACCAAATGAAAGAGAAAAATCCTTAGAATCTTAGAAAATTTAATGTTTTGGTGCAAAAGGACGAAGAAGTATTGAAAATGTCCTTTTAAAATTTTGTCCTTGAATATCCTTGTAAATTTCCAATAATTTTTTTGAAATAAATAGATCTTAAGGACTAATATGTACACTACCACATCTTTGAATTTCGTCCTTCTAACTTTATTGCGATTTTAAGATATACAAAATTTAAATTTAAATTTATCATTTGTGCTTTTATTGTCCTTGTTTTCTCTGCTACTCGTAGTACAGTTTTCCCGATGCCGCGAATCGAAGAGCAGGTGCGTAAGCAAATTGTGCACAATTACTGCGCGGAAAAGGAAATTTCGTACTGATAGTTCGCCAATCGATACGAATTCAGTGTCAATAGTATAAAAAATGTAATCATCAAATTTGGAGATACTTGTTCTCTCAAAGATTTGCCAAAAAGTGAAAGAAAAAATGTCCAAATGACCCAAAACTTGAAAAAGAAGTGCTAACATTAATAAGAAAACACAATTCAATGTCTGTGCGAAATTTAGCAAACAAGCTAGTGCCACTATGATTCAAAGAGTGAAGCAAAGGCATAACCTAAAAACTTACAAAAAACAAAATGTACCCAAAAAAACTAAAAAACAAGTGAAAGTTGGGATAATAACGCATCGAAAATTGTACGATCGCTTATATCAAAATGTTGTTGAGTGTGTTGTGATGGACGACGAAACTTACATTAAAATGGACTGAAGAACATTACCAGGTCCCCAATTTTACACAAAGCAGAAAGGTGGTTCTGTCGACCTTTCAGTGTCAACAATTGGAATCGAAAAGTTTGGCGAGAAAGTTCTCATCTGGCAGGCTATTTGTTCTTTCGGCCTTAGAACTTCTCCTTTCTTTACAAAGGGCACTATATCCGTTGAGATTTACAAAAAAGAGTGTATAAACTATCGGCTTATACCATTCTATAAAAAACATAATGTTTCGACAATATGTTGGCCCGATTTAGCTACCGCACACTACGCCGGTTCAGCATTGACTTTGTTAGAAAAAAAAAAATGTCAATTATGTTGCAAAAGAGGAGAATCCGCTAAACGCTCCAAAACTGGCTTAAGGCCAGCACTGTCGGTACAAAAGAGGACACCCTCTTTAATAGAATTTAATAAAGGGGATAAAACAAAAAATTCGCCATAAATTAAGAGAATACATTTTTAAAATACATTTTAATAAAACACAAACAAAAACACAATAGGCTTCAATACACAAAAAATTTGAAACGAAAAATAATAAAAATCGTTATGTTGTGAGCAAAAGAATGTGTGCAGTTTCTTTTCAGTCCTTAGTTGACTGCTAAGTTCGACAATTTCTCAAAATGTTTTATGATTTGTTTATAAATTAGTTATTAAAAAAAAACTGAATTCTAATTTCTTAAGATATTTTTTTTCTATTAAAAATATCCTGTTCGAACATTAATATACACTCACCACATCTATTCATCAGAAACCTTGTATTGGTGAGCGAATATCAGTTAAAAAATTAATCACAAGTGCCAGCACAGTGGCGCAGATGCCATAAAAAAGCGCACATAATCACCACTCGAATTGCGTCACTGCTGCGGCTTTTCAAACCCACGTTTTTTGTTTCTGCATGAATATTTATGAGCAATTTGGACACTTACCTTTAATTCGATACATGGCATTCGAGCGTTGTTGTTGTTGTTGTTGTTTGCGGCCATTGCTGTTGGCATGTGAAGTGTTGCAACGTCACTCGCGCACATATTCAGCAAAAATTAAACTTGACTTTTAATTGCTCGCAATTTTGCACCGCGAAATTCGCACAACAAAAAAAAAATGTGCCACTACGAAAGCCAACCGTACAACAACAGCGACAAAATATGGCTTGAATAAAAAAAGTGTAGCCGCGTGCGCGTATTTAACACGAAAACAAACCGAAATGGCTTCTCCTGCTGCTTTGCCCACCAACGATTTTTTACAACGCGCTGTCAACTTTCATATTGTCGTTGTCGTAGCCGTTGTTGTTGTTGTTGTTGTCATTCTTGTTCTCACTACCGTTGGTTGCAGCTGTTGTTATGGCTGTTGATGTTGTTGTTGTTGTTTGCTGTTTGCGTTTTGTTGGTATGATGGCCAAATGATGGCGCGACGCTATTAAAACGTTAACAATTCGAGCCACGGCCAGACAGCGCCTGGGTGCCGCGCACACCTGCGGAGAGTCGGCACGTGAAGTTGCCTCCCCCCGTCGCGACGGGGCGGCAGCAGTGCACGTACCTGCGCTCGCTGGTGTACGCAAACGGGCAACGCAACGACACGCTTAATAAACTTTATGGCTGTTGATATTCTTGCTATTGTTGTTGTTGTTGTTGTTGTTGCGTTTAATGCTATTTTTTCGCTGCCGATTTGTGCTTATTGTTATTGTTGTTGTTGCTGTTCGTGTTTTGTTGTTCGAGCCACTAGTCGCGCGCTTTTTGTGATTTAAATGCACTTCCGTTTCCGGTTTGTTAACTGCTTCGCATTACGCCAACACGTTTTCGAATCGCGCGCGCACACAAATGCAGTCGTCGGGCGCACCCGCTTTCACACCCACAACCCCCCTAATGCCACTTCCGCTCAAATCGTTCCGATAGTTCGTCTAAATGTGTTTGTTGATAATTTGTTGCTGTCGCTTTTGGCCGTTTTGTATTTTGTGTATTTGTTTGTGTTTTCAATTAAAGCCCTCGCGGCGACAGCTCGTGGGCGGGTGACGGAGCGCGAGCTGCTGCAATTACGCCATATTAATTTGAGTGGCCTGTCATTTGTGGTCGTTAGATATTTCGCTCTAGCACCATTAGTCGTGTGTGTGCTGTTGCTATTGTTGTTGTTGTTGCAACTGTTGATGTTGCCGTGATATGTTTAATGATTGCCACCAAATTTAATTCAATAAAATTATTATTTTCGCCAAAATGTCAAATACGCACGAAAATCGCGTGATTTCATTAACGCCAACGCGGCGGAAAGTCCTCAACTAAAACAAAACAACGTGGCCGACTGACTGTCTGCACGCGCTGCTGTACATTCAGCTAAAAGTTGTGCAACACGGAAGTTTCGATTCGATTTCATTAGCTTCTTCTTACTTCTATTATTCCCTATTAACTCCGCGCACGCATTTGACACGCTTCGAACTGCTGTTGCGACAGGCAGCAGGATGGTGCGATTTGCGCTAAGCGGATTTTCAAATTGTCACTTAACCGTTCGAAATGTGTTGCCTTCAACTTGAACGACGAAATTCACTGCCGAACGCCGCGTGAAGCGTCCTTTCGCTTGCGCCTTTCAAACACAACTGCCACTTGTTATCCTGTCGCCGACACTCGTCTGCTTTCTGTGTGCTTCGCAATGCCTTCGTGCATTTTGCCCAGTTTTGCACTCGGCAATTATTGCGCTACTACTGCTGCTGTTGTTGTTGTTGTAAAATGCTGTTAACGTTTGCGCGTTGGCCATTAGGACTCACGAATCGAGTGAGAAATTCACCACAGTGGCGCGTAAGTCTCCCTAAAAAACCGTTGTGAATGGGCCAAATATTTATTTTTGTTTGTTGTTGCTCTCAGTCTCTCTTGAAATGCCTTTTTCTTGGGCATGTACAGTGCACGTGCTGGTTTTGTTATTGTTTTGTTTACGTTTGACATTCCACTGCCCTTCCAAATCCTTGGAAGGTAAAGAATTTCCATTGAAGCGGCGGCACCGTGCGATGTTTTTGATAGCACGAACAATTCAATGCAAAGGCCAAAGCCATCAGAATGAAATGGTTAGTAGTTCGGAGTTTAAGTCATGGCAGTTTAAGTCACATCTACACGAAACGAAAAACGTTCAAAAAATTTATGAATTTGTGCATAACCTGTATGCAAATATTCATAATTTTTGAACCAGTGAACGCTTTCATACAAATTTTAGGAACGCATTCATAAACCTTCGTGTTTACCGAACGCTCATGAATGCGTTCATAAAAATAATGAATGTATTCAAAAAGCTTATGAACGCATTCATAAACCTTCGGGTTTACCGAGCGCTCATGAATGCGTTCATAAATTCTATGAACGCATTCATAACCCGAACGTTTATGAACGAAATTCATAAAATATTTTATTTTATTCATAAAAAATTCCTGAAATTCAAAATCAATAAAAAAAAAAAATTTTTTTTTTTTAGTTTATTTGACCACACCACACCAAGTTTTATATGTAATGGTTGTAAAAGAATTTTTTAATATATATTGGCACAAGCGGTGGATGGAGAATATTGCTCGCCTAATGTCCCTTCAGCTCCCGGCTCCCATTGTTTTTTGAATATTGGTTGCGCTTCCATCTGCTATTCCACGTGCAAGTTTTGTAGAACTTTTTAGTACCAATTTTGAATAAGTACGAAATAAACACTTAAACACATTTTCAGTTTCGGCTTAATTCTGGCGTTCAAGTTAATTTCTGAGCTTTGATGTATTCAGAGACCTATAGTAGAATCTTATGGCGAATATTTTGGTGGTACATTTTGTCCTTAAAAAGTCCTGGTTTACAGGACATTTATGGCATTTTAGAAAAAAGGGTCAAATTGACCCATACAAATAGGAGCTACAGGGTTAAAATGCTCCACAAAAATGTTCTTCGTAGTATTTTACATCAAATTGCTGAACACACCATATACCTAAAATGTCAGGTTACATGGTTTTCGTATGCCGATTAACCATAAGAATGTGCAAAATGGGGAAAACTTTGACGAAAAAATTCAGACGTAAACTTTCAAAACGCCGATGCACGTATATTTTTTTTTGGCCCCCTCTACCAGAATCCGTTGTCAGAACCTTGTTATATTTTTTTGTGTTGTACAGTGTTATGAATATGAATAATTAATTTTTTAATAATGATATAAAAATTCAATACATTTTCGTTTTATAATAAACAGCATATGGCCGCCACCCGCATCTTTGACTGCTAAAAAGAAATTGACAATTAATAGCAATAAAATAATATAAAAATAAATAAAATAATAATATAAAAAATTTATTTAACTGAATTCGACTTACCTGTCTCGCTGCCTGGTAAAAACGCTTAGCTACTTCTATCGCTAACCACATGAAGCAGATGAGAATTACAAGAATCACACAAGTGCACTCTTGGCAGGCAATGGCAAAACCTCCAAGTGTGAAAGAAAAAATAACCAATCACCGTTCGGATTCGGCGTGGTCGTACGAATGGTTTAGGAACGAATTTTAGAAACTTTATGAACGTGTTCAAAAACTGATTCATAAAGTTTATGAAAAAAATCAAAAAATTTATGAATGTTTCATAAAAAGTTCAAAATAAAGGTAGCCTGCCCGCTCGGCTCGTACCCGAACCAAAAATGTGAGATTCGGCTTTTATGAAATGGTTTATGAACGAAGTATCACAAATTTTATGAACGCGTTCATAAACATGTACGAACTGTTTCATAAATTTTATGAAAAAAATCTAAAAATGTATGCATTTTTAATAAAAAGTTTAAAATAAAGGTTTATGAACGCCGCTCATAAGATTTTTATGAATTATTTTTACCCGTGTATATGCAATAATTTATTATTAAGTATTACATTTTGATAGGTCCCAAATGAAATACAACTGCAGTGCCTATGTTAGCGACTCTCGAAAGTCTATGCTGCCGAAGAGGACTGAATTTAAGTTGTTTATTGATTTGTCTATAGATATTTTAATTGGTTCTATATGCTTCTTAAACTTTGAGTACGTTTTCAGATTTTTTTATGAGTTACTTACACAGTGCAACACTAAAAAAAGGGACAAGGTCAAACATGTCAGTAGATGAGAAAGTGTCAGAGGATTTTTCACGGGATGTTCGAGTTTTTTTAAATGCAGTTTAAAGATGGCGGCTTAGTGCCCCTTACTGAAACTTTTAAAACATCGTATCTCTTGACTCAAATGTCACAAAAACATAATTTTTACGTCAAATGAAAGCTAATGATATGAAGTCAACAAAACCATATCCTTTTTTGAAAGATTTTATAAAAAAGGACATAAAGGACATCAACTAAATTTTTATCCTTGAATATCCTGGAAACCGTAAGAGCTAAATTTATATAAGTGACTTCTGGTAAAAAAGCATTCAAACATCTGTACTGCTTATAAATTTCATGTAAATCACTTTTAGAGTTAAGACTCTACAACGATTAAAAAATATGCTTTGCTACATTCGATGTTTTTATGCCAGTAAGCAACTACGAGATATTATTTATCAGAATATTCAAGGAGCAGAAAAATCCACAAACTTTGGATCACAGCCTCTGGATCATAGAATCGCGCTGCTATCTCGAAGCATCGTTTAGCCATCTTGGAATTCTTTGAGTTCTCTGTAACAGACACTCATTTAAGCATTTGGCTCTTCTTTTTTATCTCTTCTTCAGTCTAACAAACGCAGCATTTAGGCAGAATATATTTTCCGTCCGTTGTTTTATTTATTTATTTATTTAAAAACGTGGAACAAATAATACAATTATTTTTTCACGAAAAGTAAAGAGCACTGGCTGCCAGGACCTTCGGCTCGTAGATGATATAAAATAAGATAACTTAATCTTTACGTGTTATTTACGAGTAAAATTTTGTAAACGCTAACGTGAGAATATTTATTGGTTGTACGTGTAACAATTGATGGAGCTGAAGATTTATTATATTAATTTTTTTAGACCAGTTTTATTTAAATATGTTACAATGATTTCTATGTTTTCTAGAGATGGAGATTTTAATAAGTTAGACGGGATTCTGTTTTTAAAAATATGGAGTCTTATTTGGTTAAACTGTGGGCAGTCATCAAGGATGTGTTTGATAGATAAAGGTGTTGCCGAGCAGAATTGACAGCAAGGAGGACTGGAGCCAGTTAGGAGATGGGCGTGCGTGGCAATAGTATGTCCTAGGCGGAGTCGAACAAAGGCTTTGATGTCGTTGCAGCGTCCCGATGGTGGGTAAATAGGTTTGCTTCCATTTGAGTTGCAGAGGGTGTAGTGGTGATGGATTCCTGTCCACTTTTCTTTGTGTTTTTCATTTTGGTAGGCGGAGATGAATTTGTAAAAGTCTTTTTTTACCAGATAGTCGAATATTATGAGTGGCTCCATGGCGGCGGATTTGGCCCGCTCATCAGCCAGTTCGTTTCCTTTATGCCGACGTGGCGTGGTACCCACATTAGCTTTATGCTGTTGTTACTTTCAGTCAGCGCATTTCGAATTCGACAAATTATGTACGTTTTGTTTTGGGTGTTCAGTAGGGACGATATGGTGGACATGCTGTCCGTGCATATAATTGTTTTGGTTTTTAAATTTTGGGCAAAAGTGATTGCTTTGAGGATCCCAACGGCCTCAGCTGTATAGACTGAGGCGTAGCTTGGTAAATGTCCCGCTGATTTCGTGTCCCCGGCCGCATCAACAACCGCGAATGATGTGTAGAATTCCGATTTGGATGCATCAGTAAATATAAGATTCCAATTTGGGGGCAGCGAAGCTGTGTACTCCGCAAACATAGATTGGTAGACTTTGGAGTTTGTGTTTTTCTTGGCATGCGTGTTGAGATGGAGAATGAAAGCTGACTTTTTTAGCAGCCATGGTGGATAGTTGTCTCGTTGGCGGATAGATGTTGTTGTGATGCCCAGCTCCTTTGCATATTCTATACAAATGTTAATAGCTGATTTGCGGCGTGGTGATGATTTCCTGAGTATTTCAGCTGCAACTGTTTCATACAGAAGGTTGTTGTTACAGCGGAAGAGCTTTGGTATAAGTTTCATAATGGCGAATTCGAAGCGTTCTTCAATGCTGGGCAAGCCAGCTTCAGTCAAAACGAATTTCGTTGGAGATTTTGGATACGCACGAATGCTCCTACCGGCGGCCGAATGATAGGGTGCATACAACAATTTAATATTGCTTTTAGCGCAGTTGCCGAAGACTGGAAGTCCATAATCGATTTTAGATAAAATAAATGCTCTGGTAATATTAACGAGCGTTTCACTGTTGATTAAGCAATGTTTCGAAGAGAGATATTTAATTATATTAAGCCTGGCAGCCAGTCGTTTTCTTAGGTACAAACAATGTTCTTTAAAAGTTAATCTTCTATCGAAGATAATCCCTAAGAACTTAAGGCTATTTACATTTACTATATTAACATTATTGTAGATTAAGTTAATGTTATTACATTTATGTTTTCTACAGATATGAAATACTTTGCATTTACTTATAGCTAAATTGGCACCAGAACATTTCGACCAATTTGATATGTCTAGGAGAATGTCAGAAAAGTTCTTTTTTACAGTATTCAAATTTGTGACTTTTGAGAATAGCAAGACGTCATCGGCAGTGTTGCCAGATAGGAAAACATTCTTCCGCTAGAGGCGCTAGTGAAATTCCGCTAGATTCCGCCAGATTTGAATATTTGAATTTTTTACACTGACTAATAAAAAAAAAGCGGGTAATAGGTTCAAAAAATCTATTTTCAATGCTTATAAACTTTATTGCGTAATATAGTATATATACATAGATATATAATAGTATTTATATATATATATATATATATACAGAGAGAGAGAGAACTATTTTATCATTATTTACATTTAAAAATCTTCTTCGTCCTTGTTGAGCTGCAGAATGATGTTCTCCAAGTCTTTCAACTCCTCCGTTTCATTTTTTTCGTATTTTTTGGAGGATTTGATGGTTCCATTTCTAGTTTCATTTATGTGTAGTATGTGCTTTGTATCCCTGCACATAGAACTCCAACTTGTGGCGTCCTTTTCTATTGCATTTATAAAGAGAGAAAGCAAGAGACTACAAAGATAAAGGCGGGAATCAGGTTTGAATCACTAAATTTTTAAAAATACGTCAAGATAGAAGGATTCCGCTAGATTTTCCGCTAGCCACCATACGTAATTTTTTTCCGCTAGCACGCATCAGAATCCGCTAAATCTAGCGGAATTCCGCTAGGTCTGGCAACACTGGTCATCGGCGTAGCTTATATGAGAAACATTTTTATATTTTGATATGATGTCGCTAATTTCATTAAATGCAGTTGTAAATAAAATAACTGACAGTGGAGAACCTTGCGGGATTCCGTTGTGCAAAGGAAATGTGTCTGACAATGTGTTATTTATCTTTATTTTTAATTTACGGTTCAAGAGAAACGCTTTGATAATATTAAAAATTTTTTCACCGATGTTCCATTTTTCAAGTTGGCGCAAAACTACGTGCATTCCGACCCGGTCGAAGGCTTTTTCAAAATCTAAGCTGAGAGATGACACATGGTTTCTGTTCGAAAGCGCGGATGAAGCGTAATTTTCAAAGAAGAGCAAGGCGTCTATGGTGCCTTGCCCTTCTTTGAACGCGACTTGATTTGGGCTGATGAAATTGTGTTTTTGGGCGTACCATGAGATACGTTTTGCAATGATTTTTTCAAAAACTTTTCCGAGGCAGCAGAGTAAAGAGATAGGTCTGTATCCCGATACTTCTGGAGGCGGATTATTTGATTTCGGAATAGGTACAACAATTGCGTTTTTCCAAATTTGAGGATAGACGCCTTGATCTAACATGTTATTATCCGTTGTATTTCGTATTGAGGTTCACTCTTACGATTTTTTGAAGCAACACAACCTCTCCAGAAATTTGAGTAGATCCTGTGATGTCGAGAATCCATAGCAGTCACTTCTCAGCACATTTAAGCTTGATTTCTTAAACCTTCCTCGGGCGTAAAGAGAAGACAATGAAAGTGGTCCTTTGCCTCATCGAACTCACCTACAGGATACAGCATACTGTCTGATGTGCCTTCCATTTCTATGTATTTTGCCCACAGAAAATGGTTCACTATTAGGCCCATCAACTCCCTAAAGTTCCTCCTTCATAGAGACAGAAGAAACCGTCAGCATTGGTCTGAATTGACGAGTAACATAAATTCATCCTTCTGCAGCGACCCATTTCTTAACTCTGACTTTGATAGCAGCGAATGGAACTGACAAAAAATATTCAGAGCCGATAAGTGCAGCCTCTAAGCTCTTCCTGCGCTCATTACCCGCAAATTCTTTTGTATCCTGGAATTTAAGTTAGTCCCGGGGTGGCTTTCCGTAATTCGATATCGAGAAAATACGTGTATCGAACTATCGTTTTTGCTTTCCGTGACACAAAATGTCGTCGTGTCGTATCGAACGTTCGATACAAACAGCTCGAAACCAATTTTGCTCTCGTTTTGCTCGTTTGCGCCGTTGTCAACCATAACAAAATGTAAATATGAAATTTGAAATTTTTGGGAAATTAATAAATGTTTTTCATTTTTTTAGGAGTCAACAAACGAACGCTAGACAAATAAAGATGTTAATCGAACTTTCCTCCAGGAAAATTGTATTTAGAATTGAAATACTCTTTACACTGCTGGCGGTCTGTGTTAGAGTTAATCCATTGGCTGCATAAATTTTGTTCCATTGAGGTTAAGGTCTGCCGAAAGATTTTGAAAGAGTGCTGGGTCCCATGGCAGATGAGTGTGCGCCTTTGGCACTGATAACCTCCACCCGCTAGCATCTCTAAAGTGGCGGCTAATCTTTGTGAAGGAGGAATGTATGCACTTCTCATGCCATCCCGTAATTGTATGGCATTGAGAACGTACATAAATGCATCGTTGCTCAAACGGTATCTTTGTTGGAAGCTGTGAAATGGAAATTGTATAAACAAATTTTCTAAATACCTATTTAACTTACCATAACTCTGGCAATTCCATGGGTTCCGGTGCATCTCTTAATCTTCGTCTATTGATTGGAGTTTCACGACGAAACTCCTCCAAAAACAATAAATACCGCCAATTGTACATTTTTATTCCCGGCAATTTTTAAATTAGTTTATTTTTACGTGTCAAATTTTCTTCGTTTTGTTTACTTTCCGCTGCTTCTGACAGCTCCAAAGTACTTTCCACACACTTCCCAAAAATGAAAACGAGGTTCTCATATCGAGTTACGGAAATCGAAACTGTCTCGTTGAGCGTTCAATATCAAATCGATGTGTCGAGCCAACGATGATCGAGTATCGAATTACGGAAAGCCACCCCCTATTTGTAAGATCTGACTATGTTGGAGGTGGTTAAAAGACTGGCCAATGCAACGAAATCAACTGTGCTTTAACTACTGAAACAAATTAATTTTACTCTTATATACATTCCACAACATAGTTCATTGCCTTAACCCGACGGAGTTTAATTTTGGAAACCAAAATACTCGTTGTTGGATCTTATCATAGTTGTGTAGATCCATGGAACATTACTACCGAAATGATCCCACATTTTTTTTCAAAGACATGCTTACACTGCCAGAAAGCTGACAATGCTTTCGATTTCTTTCGTTCAACGTGTGGTTTCCAAAGAAATTTGTCATCAAAAGTGGATTACTCTAGGCAAAGCTTTACCCCTGCAATGCAATAAAATAGTTTAATTTTCAAGCGTTCATATTCAGTTCACATCAGAAAATTATGCCGCAAGCAGAGACATTTGATGTCCAAACTCTTCTAATAGCGAGATGCGAATGTGTTCTGTGTGTGTGTGTGTGTGTGTGTGTGTAAACACTTTTCGTAAGCGTATTTGAGCAAGAGAAAATATTTTTCAAGTTTTATGCAAACACACTTACAACGAATTGCTAAGTTTGCCGTTTTTTTGTCGTTTCTTGCACATTTCATTCATTTATTCCGCTGCCAATTCCAGTGGTGAAACTATCTTTGTCGGCAACGCTGGTCAACCAACCTCAGTCACCAACAACTACAAAACGCACACTTGTGTATGACGAGCATGTGTGCGTGTGTGTGAATGGCGATTGCCTGTGCTTGTGTGTGTGTGTGTGAATATTTTTATTCTTAAGTGTTTGCATTAAATTTCAGGAATGTTCATTTTCATTTCAATTTCGTAGTGATTTTGATTTGGATGCAGCGGCCCGCAGTCGAACTTTGTGGCATTTGCAGTGAACTGTTTTCTGTGGTCAGCGCGGTTACCAACAACCAAAACAACAACAACAATAACAGCAGCTGTTGCTATTGCGGCGCCGTCATTCGGCTCTAACTCGAATTTTGTGTTTCGGTGATTTTGCCTTTAAAAATACGGCCAGCTACCACGGCTGCGCCTGATCCACCTCCCTTCCGCCTATAGTCCGTTACGTTTGACCACACTGACTGCACTGCACAGCGCGCGCCATTTGCCAAACGTCCATTGCCAACGAGTTGTGCTGCTTGCAGCTGCACAATCGCTGCGCCGCTTTTACCGGCTCCCAACACACACACACACAAACAGCCGCACACACGTGAGCACAGCGTTATTCGGCTCGGCTGCGGTTGTAAACGGCCTGATGGCTTTTGAAGTGTGTTTGATTTGTTACAGCCGTGCCGTGCCGTACTTTTGATTCCACTCGTTGCATTCGTCCTTTCTGCTCATTTGGGCAGCGCTTGCTTTTGAGTTCCCTTCCCGCTCCCACCAAATGCTCATGCGACCGCCAAAATAACGTTCGTAATTTAGTGGCCATTTTGTTAAATTAAATTTCAATTCCTGCACACAATTGGCCATTTTTTGATTGAGTTTGTGCTAAACGGTTTTTTGAAGGACACAAGAGCGCCTTTGCCCACACTCACACTCACACCCACACACACACACACTGCATGGCGACGACGACTCACTCAGTTGCGTTTGAGTGCTGGAAATCAATTACGTTCGATTGCAGTGACGCAACGAAATGGAGCATTTTAATTTTCGTTGATTTAATTAAATTTTGTTGAGTTGATTTTTTTTCTTTGTTTGTTTTGCTTTATTTTGTTTTGTGTCAGTAATTCTGCCAACTCGTTGCTTGCGAAAACAATGCATTGCTTTGCTGTGCCGTTGTTGTCACTAACACACTGACACATGACTTATAACACCGTGCGACAGGATTTTTCACACCGGGAAAATTCCATATGTGCGTCAAACAAGAGACCAAATATAGTAATACTGCGTACTCAGTTTTTCATTTCTACCTCCGTTGTCCTTTTAAAAGGACTTCAAAATTTTGAAGGGGACAAAAAAATAAACGAAATATAAAAAACACTTTATCCCGTTAAAATATAGCTATATGTATATCCAAGGAAAGAGAAAAGGATCAAGCATTTAAATAAAATTTGAAATGATTTTTTATCTATTTGTAAAAAGGATATGAAATATAGCGATAGAATATAGCGATATGTATATCAAATGAAAGAGGAAAGGCTCAAGAATTTAAATAAAATTTATTTTTATCTATTTGTAACAAAAGGATATGAAAAAGGCCCTTTGAAAATTTTAATCCTTTATATCCTTTGAAAATTTATATGGAGTTTTCTTGAAAAGTAACTATATTAAAACCCCAAATCTCCTTGATCATGTGTCAAAATTTCATTATTCTCGGTTCATTGATTTTGTATCTTTTTATTATTTAAAATACTGATACTTAAATAAATTAGAAGTTTTGTACTTAATTAGAATTGCAGCTTCCGCCTTTTTTTTAATAACTTTCGAACCAATAAAGTTAGAGGTTTGAAATTTTGACACATGATCAGGGAGATTTGGGGTTTTAACATACTAACTTTTCAAGAAAATTCTATATAAATTTTCAAGGATCTAAAGGATTAAAATTTTCAAAGGACCTTTTTCATATCCTTTGTTTGCAAATAGATAAAAAATCAATTTTATTTACATTCTCGAGCCTTTCCTCTTTTATTTGATATACATATTGTCATATTCTAAGGAAATTAAGTATTTTTAATATTTTTTTTATTTTTTATCCCCTAATTTTTAAGTCCTTTTAAAAGGACAAAGGATGTAGAAATGAAAAACTGAGTACGCAGTATTACTATATTTGGTGTCTAGTTTCACGCCCACATGGATTTTTTCTGGTGTGAAAACTTTTTTTAATTTTTGTCGCACGGTGTAATATTTCAATTTAAATTTTTGCATTAAAACACAACTGACTCTTGCATGCTTTTCAACCAGTTAAAACGAAGAGCCAGGAAAAATCATCATTGAGATATGAAGACTTTTGAAAGTAAATTAGAAACTCACGAACCCTTCATTTGCTCTAGGATTTGAAATTTTTTATTTAAAAGTTCCCCTCCGCTTGTTTTTCTCTGGATGTGATTCCTATCTCTCTACTGAAGTCGTCTAATTAATTTAATTCATTATTTTACATTTCAAAGACACTTTAAAGTTATGCAAACTGCACCTCAGAGCGGCACATTACGTACGGGTAACCATAAATCATGAAACAGCTCAATAAAAAAAATATGCACAAAAATAAACAATTTGAGATTATGATATCACATTTCACTAATAACATCCACCTTGTTTTCATTCATTATTTTACATTTCAAAGACATTTTAAAGCTGTGTACCCTCCATATACTTTCCTATCGCACCTGACTGCACCACATGGCGTATGACTAACCACATTGATGAACAATATGAATGAGTCAACACTTACAAATGAGTCAAAGTTCTTACAAATGTCCCATAGAGCCAAAAAATTTAGTAAAACAGCCAACAGAAGCACGTGAAAACATTATTACATTATTTCATTTACTAGCCATAAAAACTGTTCAATAGTGAAAACAACAATAACTCTTCATACGAAGAAAGATAGTGAAATTTCTCTTAACTTGCTGTTCTCTGGATATGATATCTCATCTCGTTAATGATATCCTCTTTATGTTATGATTTTCATTTGTAATTTTTTACATTTCAAAGATATTTTGAAGCTATATACTCTCCATATGATTTTCTACCGCACCTCACTGCACCACATGGCGTATGAGTAACCATCAATTGGTCAACGCAAGTTCTTACAAATGACCCATAGAGCCAAAAGATTTAATGAAAACAGCCAACATTAGCATCTAAAATATTATCACATGTTATTAGCCACAAAACAGTTCAATAATGAAAACAACAACATGCGTCAAAATAAATCAATTTCACTCAGTTTGCTCTTTTCTGTATATGATCTCTCATCTCGCTAGTGAGATCCTCTTCATGTTATTGCTTCAATTTGTATTTTTACTTTTTAAAGATATTTTAAAGCTCTGTACCCGCCATATATGAACATTCCTACCGCACCTCACCGCACCACATGGCGTATGAGTAATCATCAATATTGGCCAACACAAGTTTTTACATACATATGTCCCATAGAGACACAAGTAAAAGCAACTAACATAAGCACATGAAAACATTATCATATATTTTTAGCCACAAAAACGATCCAATTATGAAAACAACAACAACTCTTCATACGCATAAACATCATAACACCGACATGCACAAAAATGAGAGGAAAAAAATGTCTTCATCATATGCGACACAACGCTTAATTTGCACACCAAAAACTTCCGCATAAACTCGATCGTATTAATGTAACTTTTGTCAACTTTTGCCAACCGCCACACTCGGCTGCCACTAATCTGGATTGGCTGTTGCGCTCGTGTGCGCCGCTGTTTTCGCTTTTTCGGCTCGTTTATTGCAATTCTCATTTGGTCGTTGTTGTTGTTGTTTGTTGTTGTTGTTGTTTATTATTGCCAGTAACAATTTTTTTGAGGTCACACGCTGACGTCGTCAGCGAGCCGGCCCAACAATGGCGACAATGGCCGGTTTTATATTATTTTTGCCGCCATTCATGCTGTCTGTTGCGTCACTTTTATGGCATTTTCGCAATTCGGAAATCGTCGTATCGGCACTGAAGCAAGGCACGACAGCAGCCGTAGAGGACGCAGCAACGGCGACAATGACAGCGACAGCAGCAGCCAGCGCGCTGATGACTTTTCACCGCAATATAGCAAAACTTTTTTGATTGCTTTGTGTTAACTGCAGCTGTGCGCGAACGAGCAGTTGATTTTCCTTTCCTGCTTAATTTCCCTGTTTTTGTTTTTGTTTCTCATTCGTTTTGCCCTTTAGCCGTCCGCTTTCCGCTGCCTTTCAAGTGAAGTAATTGCAGCTGCACCCACATACACAAACATGCCGGCGCACAGTTGGCGGAGGCAGAAAAACGCTGTAATTAAATGAAAGGAAAGGAAACTATAAAACTTTGACAGTGTCTGTTTTTTATGAGCGCCAGCAAAAATATTTGAATATTTTTTGTGCGCTGCGGACGAAAAGTGTGGCAATGTAACTACGTCGCAAATGCGCCGCAATAAGGCAACAAAAGCCGCAAACAACAGCAGAAACAACAAAAAACCAACAGCGTGCAACGAAAAAACGATAATCACTCATACGTTCGCCAGAGTAGAAAATTAAAATATTTTTTTATGGTCTTAAAGGTTTTTTTTTAGTTTCTTACTGCAGCAATGCCGTTTGCCATTTTTTGCATTTTTAAAAAAAATTTCTTTTTAGGTGCTGCGGCAACGCTTTATTACTAAATCCCTCTTTTTTTTTTTTGTCTACATGGCAATTTATAAGCCTCGACTGGGCCGAACTTTGGCAGCAACCCATGTCACCCTTCACTGACTCATCTAAATTGCACTGCCATCGCCTAAGTGCAAAGTTTCTCTAATTTTCTTGCACACTTGATTGGTTACTGCCAAAAATTTGTGCAGGATTTTCATCTTTTTCAACCCGCTCAATGCTGCGCACAGCGCGACCGACAGTGAGCGCAGGTCGGCATTGTAAGTTGGGCGTGCAGCGAGTGTTTTCTTTTTTTGTTTTTGGTTTTGTTATGGTTTTGGTTTGGCGCAACTTTGAGCCGCATTCCGGCTTAGTGGTTTTTGTGGTTAAAAAACAGAAAACTCATTAAAGTTTATTTTGCCAAACACCAGGCAAACATATGCCAGCAGAAATCGAACTTCACCGGCAGTCAAACCGAAAATTGGGAGCCTGCGGTGTGGCGTGCATGGCCAGGCCGCAAATGAGAAGGAACACTGCAGCAGAAAAATTGTTCGAATTGGTCACTCGAGTGTTAGGAAGCGAGTTGCAGGAGTTGCTTCGACTGTGAAATTCATACTTGAGAGAAATGCAGGAGATGAAGTGTTGTAGTCGATTTGGATGAAAAATAAATTTTTTATTACCACAAAATGTCAGCCGATTGTTTGACTTTGAAAATATTGCAACCATATAATGAATAAATAAAATTGCGTGAGGCATAGACTCACAACATTCAAGCAGATGCAGAATGGTTATGAAAATTATGGATTTTTTGTTTAAACATATTTCTATTATTACTATTTTTGATTTGGAATATTTGTTTATGAAATGAGTTAAGTCTTTGGGCACAGATTTCTACAGATTAATTAGTAATGCAAATAAAAGAAATAGCTTCAGCTAAATAGAACAATGCGAGCTTAGAGGGTAAACAAAAATAATTTGAGAAGGTAAAATAATGTAGGAACTCATACAAGTTGAGAGAACGTAGAGCGCATAAGAGTTCGAAAGCGTTTTCAGCGTGCTCCTAAAAACAAAAGTATTTTTTAGACTAATCTTCGGCTGCTGAACACGAAATTTAAAATCAAAAAATTTTCTTAAGAAGCGTTTTCGAAAAATTTTCAAAAAACACGTTCTCCCCTCTTATTTCAGTTATGAGCACATATCTCGTAAACCAACCACCGACACCGAAAACCTTCTTAAATGACTTTAAAATTTTAAGGATATACACATTTCAAATATTTTTAAAATATTTGCGGTTGTGCAATGATGAAGATATGGGTATCAAATGAAAGAGAAAACTTGTCTCCTTTTAACTAAATTTTCTATTTTTAACTTTCAGGACCAAAATATGTGAGGTATGCAAAATATAAATGTTTTGTCAGTCTGTAGATTCATACATCTAAATCTTTTGCTATTTCAAAGTTTTGAAAGTTCAAAATAGAAATTTTAGTTAAAAGGAGACAATTTTCCTCTTTCATTTGATACCCATATCTTCATCATTGCACAATCGCAAATATTTTAAAAATATTTGAAATGTGTATATCCTTAAAATTTTAAAGTCATTTAAGAAGGTTTTTGGGTCAGAAAATTAAAAACTGACTATGCCAGAATATTATAAATGACCTCTAGTTTCACTTCTATATCAACATTTGGATGAGTCTCGGAAAAATAAAAAAATTTTTTCGCATGGTGTTATAAATTAAAAGTTGGTGTTTTCACTCCGTGCATCATAACTTTGTCATTTTTCTTTCATTTCTATTGATGTTAGATTTTATATTTGCTCAAATAATATATCTTTTATCCTAAATTTTAAAACCATAGGAGATTATTTATTTTATCTATAAAAAAACCATTCGAAAATGTATAATTTTTGAAAATGGTCAAAAATTCAATTTTTTCAACTTTCATCATCAGTAACTTCCCCAAATCTCATTTGACTTGGACAATTTATATATCGTTGGAAAGGTTAATTAATTATCTTCCGAACGACGGAAGATTGTTGTGTTAATCGGATGGTTGGTTAACAAGATATGTGCTCATAACTGAAATAAGACGGAAAACGTGTTTTTCGAAGATTTTTCGAAAACGCTTCTTAAGAAAATTTTTTGATTTTCAGGTTTCGTCTTCAGCAGCCGAAGATTTGTCTAAAAAATACTTTTATTTTTAGGAGCATTTTTCGTTCACTCGATTTATGTTAGCAAACAAAAAGGGGAAAATTAAACGAAGGTGAGCTTGGAAAGCAAATGAATAAAGGGACTCATACAAGTGGAGAGAATTCGAAAGCGTCTTCAGCTCAATGTTCGAGTTAGGTTAACAAAGAGTTCACAAACGCAACACGAAAAAACAGATAACGTCAAAAGCATGAAGCCGGAACACAAAAGTTTATTTTGTTCAGAAGACCAGAACAGTCCATATTTTCGTTAACCACATCAAAACTTATGATTATTGTGGGACAAATGTTGAGGTCACAATTGTATTCCTATTCCGAAATCGGAGTAGAAAAATTGGAGTGAAAAATTGAAATCTAGGAATAGGAATAGGAATATGAATATGAATATGAATATGAATATGAATATGAATATGAATATGAATATGAATATGAATATGAATATGAATATGAATATGAATATGAATATGAATATGAATATGAATATGAATATGAATATGAATATGAATATGAATATGAATATGAATAGGAATAGGAATAAAGACATCGCTGGTTGTTAATTTATCAAAACAGATCACTTAATCGAACCTTTTTGCATTCCTTACACGATAAGGATTAGTTTTTCAGAGTTCTAAACGTTGACTATGTGCCTTTTGTCGACTTCCTTTCTGATAATCACGTCCTTCGTCAACTCGGGTAGGTCCTTGTTCTTAATGCTCCACAACTTATTCTCTTTGCATTTTCTTCCAAGGCCGAATAACTGCACTACGTGAGCAATTTCATCCTCAATAAAAAAAAGCTGAGCCTTAGTCCCATTATTGGACTTTTGTGCTAGTTATGTGTGTGTGTGTGTGTTTATAAACCCGGCAAATATTGAAATGTAGTAGTTCGCTGATATCAGTCTCCTTGCAAATTCAGAACCAAGCCAAGTCTTATCATCAGGTTAAGGATTTTGAGGACCTAAAAACCTATAAAAAAGCCAAAATAAAATAGCAAAAAAGGCACGGAAAGGCACTAAAAACTGCCCAAAAGGCAGAAAAAGGCACTAAAAACTGGATAAAAAGGCAAAATAAGGCATTAAAAACTGTTAAAAAGGCAAAAACAGGCATTTAAAAATAAGAAAAAAATACTAGAAAACCTAAAAAAAAAGGGGGAAACGGTATGTATTTTTTAATAATTTTATTTTATCTGACGTATGCAACATACAATATTTATACCTCGTTTTTTGTAAAAGAAAAGGAACATCAAGGTTTTCAAAGATAGTTTAAAAACTAAAACTAAGATATTTTAATTGAAATGTTGGCACATATTTTAAATTCATATTTTAACTTCTCATATACTTGTATCACAAAAAAATAAATAAAATTTTTGCGCAAACCGAACTTTTTGATTTTGGCATGTTTTTTTCTTTAAATTTTCCACTGCACAACAAAAAATAACGGCTTAGGAATGATCAAATCAATGTAAAAACATGATAAGTCAACGAATTTGCAATGTTGCCACTTAATTTTTTTAACGAAAGTAAAAAAGGCGCTCGACAAATCTTAAAAAAGGCATTTTGTGGCATTTATAGGTAAAATAGGCACTAAAAAAAGGCATTTATGGGTGAAAAAGGCAAACTGCCTTTTTAACGCAAAAAAAGGCAAAATTAAAGTAGTATATTTGTAATCAGGAGGACCTAATTCGTGCTCATTTTCAATCAGAAATGCTCTATCTAGCAGCAAATAAAAAAGGCAATTTCCACAAAATCCTTTCCCTGCTTATCATCAATCATGTCATTCCCAACATTTGTTCTTGTACCCAACTAGGTGTCAGGTTGTTGTACAAATTAATCCTTTTTATGTTATCTGAACTTAAGCTATGACTGCAGACACAAGGAGGCCAATCCATGTGTGTTCTCTGGTGCAATGCGTGCGTCTTTCTATGGAAATCACTATTTAATATTTACAGAATTTAAGAATTGAACCAATCCTACTCCAACTAGCGATACATCAATACCATCTCTCTTGTGTGCCCCTTACTTAAGCAAAGGTCGCAAATAGTTTGAGTAGAGCTGCATTGTCAATTCCCTTTAACCAAAGCGTTCAGAATGCAACATGAAATGCAATACAAAGCTTCTCGAATAGTACTGTAGTAGTGTCTTTGCTTTAATGCAGTAAAATATTTAATATATATAAATACATATTTATTCATCATACATATCATTTATTCATCATACATATAATTTAATAACTAATGGAAATAAACGCAACAACAACAGCCAACTGTTGAAATGTTAACAACAGATAAAAGTCTGGCAGCGATCAACTTGGCCACACATACCACATGTAATTACAGTTTGACAATTTCAACAATGCCAAAAGTAATGCATAACCCAACCCAGACACACACACACACACACACATGCAGTTGCATTCATTCGCAAATGTAATGAGTATTTGGTATATGGCAGCAGTTGGCCTGCTGACAGCTGAAGTTTGGTCAATGGCCTCAATAATTCACAATGCAACGTCGAGCTCAAAACTTTACCAAAGACTATTAATGTGTGTTAATGCGCGCATGTGTGTGTGTGTGTGTGTGTGAATACTATAGCTGTGTATGCAAACCAACAAAGCAACAACGAGATATGACAAACAC
This sequence comes from Melieria crassipennis, assembly GCA_963668005.1. Taxonomy (NCBI): domain Eukaryota; kingdom Metazoa; phylum Arthropoda; class Insecta; order Diptera; family Ulidiidae; genus Melieria; species Melieria crassipennis. The sequence continues at coordinate 34,649,306 of OY764962.1, read as the reverse complement.
AATCCTTATTCATAATTGCCGCTTGGCAGCAATAATTAAATTTTCTTTTGCTCGACTGTGCAACAATGCATCAATAAACGAACGTTGCACCTACACAGTGACAATTTAGGCGGCAGTCAGTGCATTCACTTATCAATCGGCATAATTGCAGTCGACTCTTGACAACTTTAGAAATCTTTACTCAACTCGGCACAGCGCACAGTGTTGCAAGTTCATATAGCGGAGTGACAAAAATAGAAGGAGAGGAAGAAGAAGCAGTGGTCGTATATACATGATTGGTATATGGTTATTGCAGGAGTAAAGAACCTTCTGTGCAAAATTTCAGTAAAATCGGACCAAAACTTCGACCACCTCCCATACAAACGAATTTGAAAAAACTTCATAAGTTACTCTTAGAGGGTTAAAATCTATGACTGATCCCCACTAATTTTTCCACCGCAATATTTCTTTCGAACATACTTGCCCCCTATCTTCAACCCTTAATGAGGCTCCCATACAAAATAATCGTTTTTATAAAGTGGGCTCCCACTGCTCTCAGGTTGCCCCCAGACGTATCCAATGTAAGGCTGACACCCATTTATTTTCCCTTTCAAATGTTTTTTCTATACACACCTTACCGCTATATCCAACTCTTAAGGAGACTGCCATACAAAACTAGTAATTTTCATTGGAATTGGCTACTTGTAAATGTAGTAAAGTCAGCGAGGAAACATCGTATCTTGAAAATTGCTGAACCGATTTGAATGATTTATTCAACAATCGTCAACATTCCTGAGTGCACAAAATATGAAATTAATTAACTAGTAATGTTCAAAAATTCAACACCAGAGGGCGCCTGTCATACAAACAAAGTTGTGAGGCTATCAACTTCTGGGTTTGTACGAAGAAAAAATCAAAGTGTATTGTGGAAACTCCATTAATCCATCTATTTCGAATAAAATAGTAATCGTAGTTAATTGATTTTCCGATGTTATCTTCTTGTCTTTTTCCATCAGCAACAGGACATTAGTTGACGGATCATTCCACCAAACGGTGGAGATATCGCGAATTTGCACTCAAGTTTTCACTGAAAAATGCCAATAACTTGTATTTGCACAAATATGTGCAGCTGAAAATTTTACAGTACATACTTGCCAAAACAAAATATCAAACAAATATCGAAAGTGATAAAAAGTGTTTTTTTTTAATCATCTTTGAAATTTTAACTCAGTTTTTGTTCACTTGTTTTCTTTGCTTCATTTTCTTCATAACGGCACTGCTCAGAGTTGAGAAGAATCAGCGAAATTTGATCTTACCAAACCTAAATTTTATTAAACTTAAGACAACATTAAGTTTTAGGGACTTGCTCATAATTGATTTTGAAATATTGAACCTCAAATTAAAGCAAAATTGTACACAATTTTTTTTCAACGCTGTCAGAGTTTATTTTAAGAGCTCATAACTTCTATACTATCCAATATTTTTTCTTAAAACTTGGGATTTCTCTTAATTGAAGTATTTCAAACAAAACCTCATACTCAGATTTTTGTGGTTATAACATTGCATTTTGGCATTTTTGTCACTAAATACTTGCAACACTGTGCAGCGCTGCTCGTGCGAAACGCAAAACTGCTGCCAATCGAGGCGTGGCGTTTTCGTGCAGTGTAATTCATATCGGTGTCATGCATAAACTATTTGAGAGCACACTTTCGACTTTGTTTAGTCTGTTGCCGCACAGCCGACAAATGCTTTGCGCACAATGTACACAAATTGCACTTTGCTTGGCATTGATTGAAGTTAATTGAATTGCTGATTGCGTAAATGCATTGCCACAGCAACAGCAGTCAGCACAATAAATACACTGCTGCAACGAAAGCGACTTAAGGCTGACACGCGCACAATAAAGCGGCCAAGTGTCGAGTTCACAGGCCGCACGCAATGTCAAGCAAACTAATTTAAACACATTTCCTCGCCTGTTGCCATCTCCGATTTCATGCTTTGCCACTTTGGCAGCAAATTATGTAAGTTCTCGAACCGTTGGCACAGGCAACAATTTGGTCAGCATTTAGCAAAACGTGCAAAATTCACACGCGCCTTAAGTTAGCGCAAAATAAAATCACTAAAAATCAACTAAATACACGCAGCTCCGCCCAATGCTCGCCATAAATACAAACACAAAAAATACACACACACACAAAGTAAACAAAATAAAATGAATTCAGCGCAAGAAAAATTTGAGCAGCCGAAGACAGTAAGAGAAAAAAACAAAACAAAAGCAACAATGACAAAAGCTTTTAAAGTTTAAATAACACAAAGCAAACGAAACGTAAACAATAGCAATAAACACCACAATTGCAGCAGCAACAACAACAACAATAAACTCAGCTACTTACGGAAGCATAAGTACGAGTACACACAAATATATATAAAGCCATCAACCTAAGATACTTAAAATCGCACACAAAGACCAGCACAACGCGAACATTCTTCCTGTCCGCCCAGCCGTGTTTGAACTGAATTTTACTCATACAAATCACTCGGCAGCAATTTATGCGATTTTTGTAAAAAGCAATGCAATTGAAATACCTTCAAGACTCAAATGGAAAACTGGCTTGCTCGCACAATGAAAGCGAGAGTTGGACAATTGAATTGGAAACTTGTTGTTTTAATTCCAACACTGAACTTTGCTAATGGAACTTTTGAATCAATTCTGCAATTTTAAGCTTTAGGCAGTTAATTTCTATACTGCGACTGGACCAATTGAGGCTTGGCAAATTTCACTGAGCCGACAAATTTGCTTTTTTGGTCATTGGTTTGGTCATTTGGTTTTTGGTTAATCAAAATTTTGGCGCACAATGAATTTCATTTTGGGAACTTCTGGACACAACTTTTGAGCGCAATACCAACTGAAACCACTCAAAATGTGTGCAAAATATTTGGGATATTTGGGAGAGGTTTGAACCCCCAAACCCCCTTACAACCCCTAAACAATTGTTTAGTAAAACTACCCCTAGAGTTGCCCTTGAGGAAAATTTAGCTGAACTGTAGGAAATTCCAAAAATCTAAATGAGAAAAAAAATTGAGAAAGCATTCTCCCAGTTTTTAAGTTTTTTAAGGAAATAATTGCAATGTAACTACTACAATGCAACATACTTTTTTTTATTATAATTATTATTTGCGACAGTTAACTTTTACGTTGCATAATAACTTTTATGAGAAACAAATTTTTTTTTTTCTATCTCGACAATTATTACTTTAGAATTTTTTTTTTACGTTGCTTCATAACTTTTATTTATGACTTTTTTATTTACATTACCAATAACTATTATTTTGAGAATTTTTATTTTACGTTGCTTCATAACTTTTAATTTTGATTTTTTTATTATTTATGCTCTTTGAAAGAACATTTTTTTACGTTCCTTCATAACTTTGTGAAAGAATTTTTTGTGTTTACGTTGCCTTACCAAATTTTTAGTATGAACTGATTTTTAATTGTTTGGTTGTTGGTGGAAATTGGTTTTCCACAGTTAATTTGCGTTTGTCAGTTTAAAACAATTAGAAATCAATTCATACCCAAAATGTGGTAGTTCAACGTAAAAGAATGTTTTTTCAAAATAATATTTATTGGCAACGTAAATATGTCTCGAAAAGTAAGTACTTATCGGATTTGGCCAATTTTTCATAAAGTAAATTTATAAAAATATGACATTTTTCATAATAAGAAATAAAAGTCACCAAAGCAAAAGTTAATTGAAATACTAAAGAAAATTCAGATATTTAAAAATGAGAAACCGTCAAATTGACCGCAATGGTCTTTCTAGTGTTAGTTTTTATTAGTTTTATTTTAATGTTTAGACACACTTAATGAAGAGCTTTACTAAAGTTACAGACATGAAAGTTTTCCTTGATTTGTCTGCTAAAAAATTGGCTTTGCTTAGCTCTGTGTTCTTAGATCACAATTATATAGGGTGTTTTTTTAGAGGTTTGTTTTTCGAATAGAGATAAAACTGGCATTTTGTGGTCAAATCTGGCAACTCTAATGTCATTTATGTTCAGTTTGGTTTGCCATTTCATCATGAACAGGTTGACAAAAGAACAACGCTTGCAAATCGTGCAAATTTAATTCGAAAATAATGGTTCAGTTCGCGAAGTTTACCGCAAGCTCCGTCCATTTTATGGTCGACATAATCGTCCATCAGAGCAATTAATTCGGTTAACCATGGGTCGTTTTCGCACTACGTTTACTCTATGTGATAATACGCATCCGCAGAGACGTCGAACAGTGCGCACCGAAGAAACAATTGCCGCTGTAGAGCAAAATGTTGAAGAGGACCTGAATGAATCGATTCGCCACCGTGCACAGCAATTGGAGCTTTGTCCATCAACTTTATGGAAGATTTTGCGCAAAGATCTTGGCTTGCGACCTTACAAGATCCAGCTTGTGCAAGAATTAAAGCCGCGAGACCATGCAATGCGTCGTGATTTTGGTGTATGGGCCGAAAATGAGATTGATCTCGATGCTGATTTTCATCGCAAAATTTTGTTCAGTGGTGAGGCTCATTTTTGGTTGAATGGCTACGTCAACAAGCAAAATTGCCGCATTTGGAGTGAAGAGAATCCACATGAGACCCTTGAGACGCCATTACATCCACAAAAACTGACTGTTTGCCGACATACGGCCCCAAATGCTCGAAAAAGTGGTTGAAAATTGGACCTGTAGAATTGGCTTTATTCGAGCCAGCCGCGGCGGCCACATGCCCGAAATCTTATTTAAACATTAATGGCATAAAATTATCCTTCCAATAAAGCCAAATTGATGGACATTAAAACGATTTTCTTGTGTTTTATTTCAATTCGAAGTTCTATACCTCTAAAAAAAACACCTTATATTAATGTTATATCTACTTTTACACTACAAGAACATTTTCCGGGCTGAAGGGCTAACCACATGTAAGTGTTACGCTCAGCATATCGGTGTTCATTATTTATCCTAGAATCCATGCAACTCGATTAGTCGCACTTTTTGCTTCTCCAAGCATGGATTAGTGGCAAGAAACTCGTTGGAATCTTGCACCTAATAACGAAACATTTGCATTGCTCCATCTGCAAGGAATCAAAACATTACAGGTGCTTCTTCTTTACGCAAAAAGCTGAATGCACTTGAACAGTTGCAACAAGCGAACACGATATCAGTTTAAGCATTTCGTACTTGCAGCACTCTAAGCCCCTCACTCGACTTGCAGCTTACGGGAGCATCTCATATGTAATCCTAAAAGTATGCACGGGAAATCTCGAAACAGTAGAAAGTGGTTTGTCATTGACATTGGCCTCTTGCTCGAAGATTGCACGCTGTTAAGTTGCAGCACGCTCTCTGCTGCTTCAAGAAAAAGAAGAGAAAAGAAAAGGAAAAGTAAACAACAAAAAAATAGCTTTAAAATACACTACGCATACATTTTTCAGCGGTGCGGTTGTAATTTAATTTCCACGAATTTCCACACGTAACTTAATGCGGCTTATCCAAGTGATAAAAATTTATCACAGCTCATGCTTCCTTAACGCCAAAAAACAACAAGCAACAACAACAATAGTGAGATAAAAAAATTACAATAAGGGCAACAGTGACAACAAGCAACAGCGATGGCAAGCAACAAAACAACAACAACAACACGCGTAGACACCTGCGCTCATCGCCATGGGCTGGAAAATACAAAACACTGTCTCTCACACACTCACACACACACACACACGCAAGTACTGCTCGACTTGTGCTTACGCTTGGTTTATTTATTTATTTATTTATTTTTTTTATTTTTCTGCTCGCAGTCAGCGACGACAAATTTCTACTCACATCAATGTCGGCATGTCAGCCGCACACACACACACACACACGCACGCCAACTGGAGTTAAAGATGCCTGTGCAATGTTGGCGATTTTGCTTTATGTCCCGCACGCACACACACACGCACACACACACACGCTCACGTCTGCATATGTATCGCTTTATTTGTATGTTTATTTTCCTTATACGTGGGCTGCTGAGTTTTCCGCTTGCCTCTACTATTTTGCGTATTCAAATATGATTTTACCCCACAAATGTGTCTGCGTGTGGGTGTGTCTGTGTGTGTGTTTGTGCATGAAAGTGGATTTGCGTATTGATTTAACGTCGCAGCGCACGCTTTTCACGCGATTAAGCATCAAAGTCGTTTCGCTTGCAACCGTACTTTGCCAACACATTCACACACACACACACACGCACGAGTACACGCACTCACATATAAACGCCACTCTATTTGCTTTTCACTTGCACGCTCCGCATTCGAACTCTGATTTTTATGCTAATTTAATTTTGTTTATTGACTTGTCGGCTTTGTTGTTGCTTAATGTCATTTCAATGTTTGATTTTCCTTTTAATTTTCGGGTCTTGAGTACTCACCAATTGGGCCCATTTCATTTGTCAACTTTTGTCAATTTATTGAAACGGAAAAAAGGATCAGCTAATTGATTTGCATTTCATAAACGGCTAACGAACTGTACATTCTGTGGCATTTGTGCGTTTGTTTGCCATTGCCGAGACCAAATTTTTGTTTAACCATTAAATCAAATGTGGCGAACGTTTAAAAGCCTTTCAGTTGAATTAGTTTGTATCAACAATAAATGCAATGAAGCGAAATCTAAAAATGTGTTCATTCAAATATGAATCAGGAAGCGTATACGAGCGAGGAAGAATATACAATATTTTTCTTATCAGAAATTTAAAATAAAACAATTTGACTTCTTAATGTTGATGAGGCTTAGAATAGGCAAGAACTTAGACCTCATAAAGCTGTAAAAGCGTTGCTGTAGCACTGAGCCATGGCCTAAGAGATGTTATCCAAGCCTAATCTACAGATAACTTTCCCAGCAAGCTTGAGTCATGCTCGATATCTCCTAAAGTTTGCATACCCCATAAGTACCGCAGTCAGCCATCTCAAAGTTCTTTGATTTAGTTCAAGAACCTGCTTGACTTTTTACGTCCTGACTTCTTTGATACTCATCCAAATTGTCTTAATTTAATGGTTGCAAACCACTTGTCATGGTGTCTCAATAGTTCATCAAGACCGTTAAGAGTTAATAGTTCCAATTCACATATTATGGTGTCTCGATAAGCTCGAACAAATTATCGACTAGATCTTTCGACAATCATATTGCTTATTCCAATCATAGGTCTGACTCTATAGAAGTCCGTGTCAGACCTTCTCTTAGTTTAGTTCAGATAACTCATACAATTTTTCTCTTTCTCAAAATGTCCTCTAAGCCATATCTGAATCACCTCGATTTCAAAGGCAGACCTGTTGAGTTTATGGACGCATTCCAAAGCTCAAATTCAAAGCTTTTCTTATAATTGTTGAAATTTTTGAATCAACTGAATGAATCGAAGCAAGTGCATCATTTTAAGGCATTTCCAATACTTGTATTCAATTGGAATATTGAATCAGTGTCATATTAAAGAAATCTGAATTAATGAATGAATGAATAGGAAGGATTTATTTATTTTCTCATTCATTCATAAACAAATTAGAGCCAAAGAACACTGGGTGACAACTTTTGTGCCACCCTGTACAGAAATATGTAAAACAAAATCATTAAATTCCAGGGACTTCACTATTATAAGCAGAGACTTAACTATTATAAGTTTTTTAAGAAACTAATTGCAATGTAACTATTACAATGCAACATAAATTTTATTTGTTGATTATAATTATTATTTGCGACAATTAATTTTTACGTTGCATAATAACTGTTATGAGAAATAAATATTTTTTTCATTCTGGATAATTATTATTTTGGGATTTTTTTTTTGTTTACGTTGTTCATAACTCTTATTTATGATTTTTATTTATTTACGTTACCGATAACTATTATTTTGAGAAAATTTTTTTTACGTTGCTTCATAACTTTTATTTATGATTTTTATTTATTTACGTTACCGATAACTATTATTTGAAAGACAATTTTTTTTACGTTGCCTCATAACTTTTATAAAAGACATTTTTTTAAGTTGCCTTACCACATTTTGAGTATGAATTGATTTTTAATTGTTTAGTTGTTGGTGGAAATTAGGTTTCTGCAGTTAGTTTGCGTTGGTCAATTTAAAACAATTAAAAATCAATTCATATCCAAAATGTAGTAATTCAACGTACATTTTTTTTTCAAAATAATTGGTATCGGCAACGTAAATGAAAAAAAAATCATAAATACAAGTTATGAAACAACGTAAAAAAAAATGTTCGCAAAATAATAGTTATCGGTAGCGTAAATTAAAAAAGTCATAAATAAAAGTTATGAAGCAATGTAAAAAACAAAAATCCCAAAATAATAATTGTCGATAACGAAAAATATAAGTACTTACTTTTAGTACCAATTTTAAATAAGTACGAAATAAACACTTAAACACATTTTCAGTTTCGGCTTAATTCTGGCGTTCAAGTTAATTTCTGAGCTTTGCTGTATTCAGCGACCTATAGTAAAATTTTATGGCGAATATTTTCGTGGTACATTTTGTCCTTAAAAAGTCCCGTTTTACTGGACATTTTTGGCATTTTAGAAAAAAAGGGTCAAACTGACCCATACAAATAGGAGCTACAAGGTTAAAATGCTCCACAAAAATGTTCTTCGTAGTATTTTACATCAAATTACTGAACACATCATATACCTAAAATGTGAGGTTACATGGTTTTCGTATGCCGGTTCACCATAAGAATGTGCAAAAAGGGGAAAACTTTGAGCCTCCCTAAAAAAAAATTCAGACGTAAACTTTCAAAACGCCGATACACGTATATTTTTTTTTGGCCCCCTCTACCAGAATCCGTTGTCAGAACCTTGTTATTTTTTTTTCTGTTGTACAGTGTAATTAATAATGAGTGCTCTAAACATTTATTCTACTTTATTATTAATTCCAACATCATTAGACTTCTAGAAGTATTGAAGTGCTCACAAAAGGCGCCATCCGATATCTACATACATAATATACATACATATAATATTTAGTTACTGCACACCTTCGCTTGATTTCTGTCATTTTTCCACCACTGATTGGTTACGTCATTTGCCATCCGCCGTGCAGCATCACTAACTTCGTCGACGACTTTTAGCGTTTAATTTGAAGTTAAATTTTATGTTGTTAGTTTTTCTTCTTTGACGTTCGCTCTCACACTGCAGTGAAAACTCTCTCACTTGCGTTTTCCGCCAGTGCAGCAAATTGTCCTACTGCTGTCGACATCCGGCTGGTTGCTGTACTTCCGTTCTGATACAACTTTATGGCTACTTGCAATTTTCTGTCCTCTTTTTTTTGCCTTCATTTTGCTTCATTTCTGCTGCTGCAACTTTCTGATATTATTTTTGTTTAAAGTTGCATTACTTTACAATTTGCCGTCGACTTTCGAAAGTCAACAGTAACAGCAACAACAACAACAAAAAACAACAGCGGGTAGTGCAGTAAATAAAAATAAATATTATATGTACATAGATTGCACTCTCAACGGTGCGCTACAGTGGGCATTTCTGCTACACAGTGAATGCTGTGGAAGAATGGAGAGTTGGGAAATGATTCTTAAAACTATCTCAGACGTATTTATGGCTTTGTACATGAGTGGTAATGAGCTGGAATGGAAAGTTTCGATGCTTTTAACACTAGAATGCCCGAAAATCTGACCTACCTAAAATGCCTATAGTCATTTTGACTACCATATTCTTTACTGACTTTTTTTTAAATTTTATTGGTTTTCAAGTAGCAAATATGAATAAATGCACATTAGATTAAATTAAAATAAGTACTTCATTTTTATTTTTTATGGTTTACAAAGAAAATTCACTAAAATATAATGGCGTACTTTACACATCAATGGGATAAAATGGAATGAAACCTGGAATTTGGAATTTGTGAATCAATTTTGTGAGGAATTTTTGATTGAAAAACTTGGGAATTGTCACAGCCTACTATGATATTTTTTTTAATATTTCCAATTATTTGAAATTATCATATTTCGCAATTGAAGATACATATTTGTCTATTTATCAGTAAGATTTGCTGAAAATTGTATATAGGTAGTCAAAATGACTACCTTTGGGCATTTAAGGTAAATTTTGCAAAATTGGGGTAAATACTTTTTTTTCAATATTTTTAATTTATTTATTCCATTTAGCTCTAAAAACTAATAAAAGTCACGTAAGATATTTTTTTAGAAAGCGATGCAACAAAAGTTATTTACAATAAAAGACCTCAATGTAGTCAAAATTACTCCCTTGGGCATTCTAGTGTTAAGAATTGAGCATTCCAGTGTCGATATGTTTGAAATGTTTTGCTATGTCTTGCTTTGCAATGAAACGCGACTTTGAAATACATTCATAAACTGAATAGGAGTGGCCGAGAAAACAGGAAGACTCTGTTGTAGGTTAGAGGTTGTAGGGTCAAAGCAAAGTCAGCTAGCTTGGATTATATTAAGCAGTTTGAAGTCATTGGTTAACGGGGAAGAAGGAAACCATGATCCCCATGGAAGTAGTACCAAGTTGGTCTTGGTGTGACCAACTTGAGGAGGCGCCTGGAAAGAACTTTTGCTGCAGGCCGTTACCCGGTAATGGGTTGTTATGGCCAATTAAGTTTGAAAGTAAGAAAGTAAGGACAAGTCGGCAAGTGGTCGAGACACCAAGAAATATGGATAGGGAATACTGCAGACAATTTCAATCGACTTAAAAGAAGTAATAAGGCAATGAAATCAAAAATGTTTTTGATGTAAATAAGAGATCTTTGATATAGCCGACAAGACAGCTGCCAAAAGTATGCGAGTTACCACATAACTGTAGCGTGATAGCAAAAGCGGTGGTAACATGTAAGTTTTTGCACGCAAGCTGACCATATTTTAGCAAAAAACTTTTCGTTTCGTGCGAAATTTAAAAAGCCACTATTTAACAACCATTAACCTTCACACGTTTTACTTTTGAACTTCATAGTTTATGAGGACAAATGTTTACAAAAAATCAATACAACACCCGAAGATGCATTAGGATGTGTGTTGTCCTTCTAAAAGACACAAAAATCAAGTCACTATATGTTACATATAAATTCTTGGCATGTTATCTCATAAGTACTCGATAATCTTGTTCAAAAAACACTGCCCATGGTCACCTTTGTATAGCAATTTTGCTTACGTTTTGGATGCTTCTGTTTTTTTTTATTATTTTGCTGTTTAGCTTGTTTTATTATTCAAGCAATATTGTGTCTGCAGGAAGTCTGCGGATTTTCACATTTCGAGTGCAACAAATCACACGCTAAATAAAATTTTGTGCTGCAAAAAAGTGTTCATAGAAAACTTTGTTCTAAATAATAAATATTAAATTGATTCACTACATTTGTTGTAGTTTTTCCTCATTAGCTGTTTCAACTATTTTAACTGGTCATCACATAATGTTGGTTTTTTATTTCAAAATTTATTGCATTTAATTTTTCTTGTGTATTTTGGCTGAAAGTCGTTTTGCTATCTAACATACTTGGCCAACAGAGTTTATGCTCTTATTCAAGCAGCATATTCACATATTTATTTTGCATTTCTGACCCACCGGTCAAAGCCGAGCCAGGAGCCTCTCACTTTGGCAAAAACTTCTGCTATATTTTATCCAGTGTTGACTTAAAAGTTTTTCATAATATTTTCTTTACAACTTTGGGAGTTTAGTCAACCAAGTTGTGGTTTACTAGGTTTACTTTTTTATGGCACACTTATGTAAAGTAGCATATTAAAATAAATAATAATTTTAATGCATTGCCTGAGGCATTTGTAAGAAAAAGAGGTTTTCAAAATTAATGTGTATAGTAAATGCATGCAATTTGCAAACTACACAAATTCAGTCATCTTACTTCCATATTGTTTTTTTTATTATGATTTATTTTTCATCAAAAAGTGGAAAAAAGGGAGTTATAGATTTCTACATATATTTTCCTAAAATATATATTTTTCTAAAAAACAATGCAATAATTTGTCTTCTTCTTTCCTGAGAAGAACACATTATTCATGTTAACCTTATTCACTTTTATGACTTAAACCACTGACATTCTTACCAGTCGCAAACAAAGATCTTCATTTTGGGGAGAATTACGTAAACAACTTTAAAGCCCAATTTGAGTCCTTATTTGCCACCCGGAATGTTTGTAAGAAACAAATATTTGGGGGATATTGAACCCCAAGAATACCCCCATGAACTCCCGATGACTAGGCACAAACTTCATGAAGACAAACAGGGACCCCTACATAGTGGGCTGCAGCAAATCTTCAAACAGGGTGTGACTTTTTGTCGTATACCAGATTCTATGAATATTTTGCAGCTTCCGCGTTAAAAATAAAGCCATATGCTGATCCTTGATCTAAATCGGAAAGCTCTGAGAGTTCCATCTACCATAGTACCGCTACAGAAAAACATCAGCAGACACCTGGCATGCTGAGGAAGTTACCTCCAGATTATGGTTAGAGGATTAGGGGGCATTTAGCCCCCTTCTGCTTCGAAACCACGATCTGCACGATCAATTAGATCATCGAATGACTTTTTGAGGCCATCTATATCCATCGTCTTCGAAATGTTGGTCGTCGCCTTTTGAATCACTTTAACATCAGGATTGTCCTTTCATCGACACATTCATTTAATTTTATCGCATTTAGTTTATTTTATTTTATTTATTTATTATTAATTTTATTTTATTTTATTTTATTTCATTGTATTTCATTTCATTTTATTTTATTTTATTTTATTTCATTGTATTTCATTGTATTTTATTTTATTTTATTTTCTTTTATTTCATTGTATTTTATTTTATTTTATTTTATTTCATGTTATTTTATTTTGTTTTATTTTATTTTATTTTATTTTATTTTATTTTATTTTATTTTATTTTATTTTATTTTATTTTATTTTATTTTATTTTATTTTATTTTATTTTATTTTATTTTATTTTATTTTATTTTAGTTTAGTTTATTTTATTTTATTTTATTTTATTTTATTTTATTTTATTTTATTTTATTTTATTTTATTTTATTTTATTTTATTTTATTTTATTTGATTTTATTTCATGTTATTTTATTTTGTTTTATTTTATTTTATTTTATTTTATTTTATTTTATTTTATTTTATTTTATTTTATTTTATTTTATTTTATTTTATTTTATTTTATTTTATTTTATTTTATTTTATTTAATTTTATTTTATTTTATTTCATTGTATTTTATTTTATGTTATTTTTCTTATTTTATTTTATTTTATTTTATTTCATGTTATTTTATTTTATTTTATTTTATTTTATTTTATTTTATTTTATTTTATTTTATTTTATTTTATTTTATTTTATTTTATTTTATTTTATTTTATTTTATTTTATTTTATTTTATTTTATTTTATTTTATTTTATTTCATTGTATTTTATTTTATGTTATTTTTCTTATTTTATTTTATTTTATTTCATGTTATTTTATTTTATTTCATGTTATTTTATTTTATTTTATTTTATTTTATTTTATTTTATTTTATGTTATTTTGTTTTATTTTGTTTTGTTTTATTTTATTTTATTTTATTTTATTTTATTTTATTTTATTTTTTTTTATTTTATTTTGGTTGGTTGGTTTAGTGGCTGCCTCTGTATGAGACACACTTAGGCCTATGAGCCCGTTGTGATACCACAAATTCCACCCGTTTGAAATGTGTATGCAACACTGTTTTTTCCAACATGTGATACAACACACATTTCAAACGGGTGGGGAAAGGGAGGGAGGGGACCTACAGTTTAACGCCGAATCCGAACGGCGATTGGCAGTTTTTCTTTCACACTTGGAGGTTTTGCCATTGCCTGCCAAGAGCGCACTTGTGCGATTCTTGTAATTCTCATTCCCTTCATGTGGATAGCGATAGAAGTAGACGAGTGTTTTTTCCAGCCCACGCCAGGAATCGAACCTGGGGCGCTCGGTATGAGAAGCCAGCGCGCTACCCGCTGAGCTATCGAGGCCGACTATTTTATTTTATTTTATTTCGTTTTTTGTATTTTATTTTATTTGATCACACGGAGCAAAATCAGATGAGTAGTTGAGTGGTTGATGGTAAAAATTGATTTTTTGACCAAAAAATCGGTTACCAAGTTAGATTTATGATGAACACGATGAATTGAATTTTTTGACAGAATTAATTCTATTTCTATGAGTAACAATGACGATTTCGGCTAATTTTTAATGAATTCAAGCGCTTTTTCGATGTTAGTTTGAGTAACCCCGTTATTGGAATGACCTGGATGTTCGTCGTCCTGGTCCGCTTATATCACTCATGTTTTAGTGAAAGTTTTACCAACTTTACAACCAAACTAAAAATTGGCTCTTTGTTCAAGCTCATTTTCCTACCGAAGCACATTGTGTCATATGACCACTTTTGCTGTGTGAAATTAATAACATGATTTTAATGACTTGTCGATAAAGTGACTTTGACTGAGTACTGGCAAAGAGTTCTTTATGTTAAAAACAAAAAAAAACAAAATGGACGTTTCGTTGCTTTGAAGTATTTCGAACATGTTGATGGCAAAAAAATTGTATAACATTTACATTTTCATTTACGAAATTTGACTTTCGCACAGAAAAAGTGATAATTTGACTTAATGTGCGATGCTTTCAACAGAATGCCATTTCAGGCGCGAAAGCTTGGCTTGTACTTAGCCAAATGGCATAAAATTTTGAAAGCATGTCAGTGATGGATAGGCCTTTCAAAAACCATGAACAATAATACCAAATAATTTGAATCCTACAAACCCGTTCAATAGATGGTTTGTTTATTAGAAAATTCACTGACCACATATCGTTTCCAACCTCAAAAATGTTCATAAAGCTATGCTCAACTGACAGAAAACAACTGACGAACAAATATTATTCGCAATGTGGACAGCTGCCTGAACATGGATAGAATATTATTGGTTCTCTGCATCGTGTGACAGCAGCAAATTGCAGCTAAACTTCAGTCGGAAATGGTTATGAACAGCAAGCAACAATCCAATTTAAAAGTTTTGCCACTTTTACAGCAAAACGTCTTATGATGTCTTATTATAAGCGTAGCACAGCGCGAACCACGACTGCTGGCTAGTCGTTGCAGCAGCAGTTTGCAGTTTGTTGTTGTCTGAACTATGCAAAAATTATGAAAGTTTATGCCGGTGCAATCAAGTTGCAGCGTCGGTGTGTAATAATTGCGTAGAGCACAGCGACAACTCACTGGAACGAGTATCTGTTTGTTGCAATTAAACTTGAAAAAGTTTCTGTTTGTGTGCGTAAATCTTTTCGAATAGCAGCAGAAAATAATCGGCATCGGCGTGACACATTTAACAAGCTTTTAATGCAATAATTGGTTGTTATTGTATGACAAAAGTGTGCATAAAGTTTTGATTTGTCGATTCAATTGCTTCGAACCAGCCAGATGGACAGAAAGTAGCATATATGGATCACACACACACACTTTCAACTTCTAAAGACCCCAATTAAGTTATTACACATTACTCACAACAGTGGCTCTAATCTTTAGAATTCTCAAATGGTTTTTTATGTATGTAAACTCATTGCATTCATTGAAGATCAAACAAACCACAAGTGCCAGCCGCCAAGTTCCGATCGTCTTAGGAAATTTCCGTTCAACTCTTTTACTCATCTTTGTTTCCGTACACTTTGTAGCTAATTACTTTAAAAACCTTCTCCAATTGAGTATAAAAAGTGTGTGGTAACGATGAAACTTTAGTAATTTTCACAGCTTCCGTGTGTGCAGTTCAGCTTAAGTACTGAGGACTTGTCCCACTCGCATCAAGTATCCAGTTGTCCTGCAGTAGTGTGAAGTTCCTGGTTCTGTTCAGCGTTCTGCTGTTGGCAGTCGTCGTATCGCCGATAAGTGTCCCTCAGCCACTGCCACCAAATGTTCATCCTTTGAGAAGTGTGATTTTAGTGCAGTCAGTAAAGACAAAAACGCACAGTGCAGATTGGAGAACCACGGCAAAGCCCTGGTACCAAGGACTCGTCAATTGGTTTTCAGTTTGACATTTAAGTGTTTTATATTTAATGCCAAACTATGTTTTTGTTATTTACTCCTATGTGCAATTACTCGATGTGCATAAAAAAAGTTATTTAAAAAAATACATCAAATATTTTTAAAGTATTGAGCTATGGAATGTGCAAAAATTTAATTTTATGAACAGATTTTTTTAGAACTCAAGATTTTATAAGAAAATTACTGAAAAATAAAAAAATTATAATGTTTTTGGTTTAATTTAAATCGTTTACTTTTAATATCAGTTTTTTAAATAATTTAAAAACATTTAAAAACAATTTAAAAACATAAAAACACCAAAGAATATTTTAATTTATTATTTTATTCACTCATTTAGATATTTTAATAAATTGTTTGAAAAGTCTTAATCCTTTCGAGCCCTGTGCACACGACATTTGAAATCGCCACGCCTCTATGTTAGAGTTCTAGAACTAGTTTACTTTTGAACAGTTTTAGCTTAAAATTGGTAAAATAAATTTTGTATCAATATTTTTTAAATACAGAAAAATGACTTAATATTTATGGGAAAATACAAAAATATCATCTTTTTGATTTTATTTAACAATTATTAAAGAAACAGGGTTTTGATCAAACGCGCCCAATTCGTAGACTTCAATTAGAACACAAACTTTACCTAATATTGCTGCTGATAATTGGAAATTATTTTGGGGATAACAGTAACATTTTTGTAATTTGCTTTGAATTCACTTCTAAAAATATTAATTTGTTGGTGCGTACTTAAATTAAACCCATAAATCAATCGTAGCTTGAGCTATTAGATGACAAATAGGTGAAGTTGCCCTCAGGCAACTTTGGGGTGGAAAGGGTTAAGTAAAGGAAATGTATTTGATTTTTATTTTGCTTATGTAAATTAATTTGGTTATTTAAATCTGTACTTATCTGTAGTTCCATCAATTTTTATTTATTTACTTATTTATTTATTCAGTCTATGAACAACAATTCTTACAGACAATAACAATGTCCTTACATACATTTGTATTGTATTGTTAATCGACTGTAATCCATTCGTTTGTCAGTCTATCAGTTTATCTGCCCGCATATTATAGTTCGGGACTGCGTTTGTCCATAAATTTGTCGATCTAATTTCGTCCATCAATCGGCTGTTCTGCCCGATAACTTTTAAAGAATTTAACCCGTTGCTGCATGGTGTAATTTCCGTGAAGAAAAAACATTTTTGTCATATTATTATTATTCTTATTGCTTCTTATTACTTGTTTGATGGTACAAATTAAATTTTGTTACGTTTTGTTGAGTTCCTATATCTATGAAAAAAGTTTTACGAAAATTTGCTACATCCTACTTTTTTCTATATTTTAGTGTTGGCTTTTATGGGTATTCAAACCTAGATTAGGCGTCGCTGTATAGTCGTTATCCAATGCACTAAACAACTGATCGACGGCGATCGTCATGTCACCATTGCCATCAATAACCAAAATTACTTCACCAAATTGAAGCAGTTCTTGTTTTTTCGACTCTTTTGCACATATTTTCCATTCGCAAAATTCCGTAGTAATATAAAAGGCACAGCTGAAGAATGAACGACTGTAAAATCTGAATTGAATAGTTCCCTATTCTATGAAAAGTTAACATTGCATAGATTCAATGCCATGCAGCGAAGGGTTAATACGTCGAAATGATATTTAGTGTGGTTTGTACTCTCTATCTGACAGTAACTGTCACAATAACTGCTGAGTAAAACAGTGCTGAATTGAGGTTAAGTTGGATTGCTCCAAATTGTAAAACGAAAATATTTCTTTCTTCCTCTCTTTAAGTTGAGTTTGAAATGTTCTGTTTGATACAAAATCAAGGTATCCCAATAAATTTTAGTCATGTTAGCTCCATTGAAGGCAACATAGTGTTAAGTTAAAGGAATACTAAAAGTAGTTTCATATGAATTATAAATAAGTCGATGACAGCCAACTCAACTCTTGCCCATTTGTACTTTTAGTATAAAATATTTTACATTTTGCAAATAGTTGCGTTCACCATAATTTCATGCATCACAATGTGAAACTGTATGTTAAACCCAGAATGTAAACAACTTTTTTCATTTTAATTTCAAACACCCCGTCAGTGTTAATCACCCCTTCAGCTCAATTCAAGATTAAAGATTTTTACATATTTACAGTTGCAGTGAATAATTTGCTTTCAAAGTGAACTACTTACAAGCGCGCTGTGCTGTATTGAGCCACATTTGACGCATTTTAAGATTCTGTTTCGTACGTCACAAGTGCCAGCTGACTAATTGTCGCACCGACGTGCGCGACTCATTCATATCAAAGCGTTTCATGTTCATATGCATTATCGTTGCTATATATGGAGTTAACGCAGACTGTCTGAATTCAGTAATTTCTAAAGCGCCAAAGCGATCGCCATTAAGCCGTTCTTCAGCCTCAATCCATTCTTTTGTATTCCGTTGCCGAAATGAAGTACTTGTTGCTGCTCGTCGTTGTACTTTTGACAGTGGTTCTGGCGCCGATCAGTGCCATACTTTACATACCCTCAAACAAAGCCAACGCTTGGCGAAACAAAGCGCCCTGGCGAACCCTCAACGAGAGAAGATGGCGCGTTACGTGGAGTTGAGGACAACTTTTAAATTTTTTAAATTTAATGTTTTAATATTTATAATAAAAGTGAATTACATAAACCTTTCGGATTTTTCATTTGTGGTATCGGTGATGAGTTTCTTAATCAAATGTGTGAATTGTTGTTGTGGAATTATTGCCTTGGTGCACATTTTTTTGGGGGGAATTGTTTTTGAACAATTCAAAGTGATAAGCAATGCCAAGTGCAGCTGTTGATTTGAGCTTAGTAGCTGGTTTAAGATAAAATTTACTGAAATGTACAAATAAGTAAAAAATTATTCAGATAAATGGAATGAATTAAAATTAAATACCATATAAGCTACGTGGTTCCTTATACAAACTTAATCATCAATTATGAAATCAACGAAAACTTTAAAATCAGTTTTAATTCTATGCTTTGAATATATGTCATCATATTCTTAATGGAACTTCATTGATTATGACACCAAAAACAATACTGAATTATAATATTGCATGTGTGCATCAAAAGTTCCCAGAGTGAGTTATGTGTTAACCTTTTCGCTATTTTGTTGCCATATGGCAACATGCTACTTTGTGGACGTCTGCATCCTCTATGGTTGCAAGAATACATTTTTTTTGTTGGTCTTTAGAATATTTTGAAGTTTTAGGAAAAATACGAAATTAATAAACTGAATATTTAAGTTTAACTCTTTCGACCTCAAAGTTGCCTGAGAGCAAATTCAGCTATTTGTCATCTTATAGCAAAAGCTACGATTGATTTATGGGTTTAATTTCAGTACGCACCAACAAACTAATATTTTTAGAAGTGAATTCAAAGCAAATTAAAAAAATGTTACTGTTATCCCCAAAATAATTTCCAATCATCAGCAGCAATGTTAGGGAAAGTTTGTGTTCTAATTGAAGTCTACGAATTGGGCGCGTTTGATCCAAACTCTGTTTCTTTAACAATGGTTAAATAAAATCAAAAAGTGATAATTTGTTATTTTTCCATAAATATTAAATAATTTTTCTGTAATTAAAAAATCTCAATACAAAATTTATTTAACCCGTTTTAAGCTAAAATTGTTCAAAAGTAAACTAGCTCTAGAGCTCTAACAAAGAAGCGTGGCGACTTCAAATGTCGTGTGCACAATTCTTAGGCAATTGTTTCATGATTTGAATACAAAAAAAATAATATCGACAGACAGGGTAAAATTCGGGGTCGAAAGGGTTAAAAAAGAGAATATACACGAATATATATATATACACGTTTTTTTTTAATTGTATATCTTGACATAGTAAAGGACGAAGAAGCAGAAAAAATTATAAAACTTTATAATTTGACGATTTTTTTCAACTTAGATACTTTTTTTTAATTTTGGCTGAAGTAAATGAAGAAATATTCAAATTTTCGTTATGCGTAACATGTTCATGGTTTAAGTCAACAACGATGTGGTTGCTCTCATAGAAAAACACTCTAAAATACAGGGCCCGAGTATAAAAATTAAAAAATTACTTATGGAATGTTGCAAATATAACCACATAGAAGCCTAAGAAGTAAAATTTAAAATTTTAACTTTCCCCAGTAAAAACCTGGGGTTTTGAAGGTTGTTGGTAAAAAGGGTTAAAGAACGAACCAGGAACTCTCAATGATGAGCTAACACCCTGTAACAGTGGAGGGAAGATTCAGGTTAGTGGGGGACCACAAACAACTCGAAAGGCTTTTCAAAGAAATTCAGCCCCGAATGGTACTCACTCTGAACTAGTCCCAACAAAAATCTATCAGATCAACAGCTTTTCGCCTGTCGAATAAGAAAACGTACGACTGAAACATGTATGAACCGGAAGATTATGTAGCGAGGAGAAAAAAAACACACCACAAGTTCCCTAGCGGACCTGGCTTGCGCGGCAATAGTTGAAACTTCGGATATGCTTTCCTTTCTCAAGAGGTCAAACTGGTTTGTCCCGCATTGAGACTAATTGGTTGGCTCCTCAACCATTTTAGAAGGGATTCACAATGGGCCACTTTGGCCTCCGAGTGGAAGTGCCCTCTCTGTGACGCACACACCCTTCCCTTCCGAACCTACCCTAACACTTGGGCATATAATTTTCTATTGTGCTGCAATGACTGGCAGCAGACGGCACTTCCTGGTTGGATATTAGTTAGAAAACAGGAACATAACTCACCTAATTTTAGGTTTGCCGTAAAGTTAAATTTATCCGAGACTGAAGGGAATTCAGACGATTTTCCACGGTTTAGATTTACCAAAATTGTCTCCAGTTTTCAGAAAATATTTTAGTATGTATGCAAACGTTTTTTATTCCAAACAATTTCCTTACTACTCTCACGAAACATGTTTTATCAAAGTATTTTTTAAGTCTCTGTGAGTCTGTGTTAGCGGTTATCTTACAGAAACCCTTAGCGAGGGTCTTACATAAACTTCTAAGTTTATGTAATAGCCTATTTCCACCGAGCCCTTAAATGCATTTAAGGGCTCTGTTAAGCTTGAGAACTGTCAAGCGTTTCCACCAAAACTGAGTTAACTCCAACAGCTGGTTTTTGTTTACATTTTTAGTTGGTCAAGCCAGCTTACCCATCGCCGCCATCTCCTTGAATACTTATGTATGGTTTCTTGTAGCCCCTCTACTGCAAGAAAACCAATTCGCTTTCCTTCTCAACAGTCTAGGAATGTCTGCGTTTTCATATTTGTGAAAATTTATTTCATTTGTCAATGTTCATTTCATTTATGAAAGTTGTCAGCTGATTGATACCAGAGCTGTCTGAATTTTTAATGTCGAGAGGGTTAGTGAGAAGTTCCACGTTTTTGATTTTCTCTTTCAGCATTTATTATTGGCAAATAATAGAAGTTTTGACTTTGATTATGACAGACGATATGTATTTTTACGAAAAATTCAGTAAAAAGTAATTGTCTTAGCAAAAAATCTACCACACCGAACGCAATTCGAATCCCCTCTTTCGTTTGTGTTCTTACGGCTCTTGCAGCGCCGTAAAGCATGCTATCAAAATTTGTACATTTGTCAGTATTGCTCCAGCTTTTAACATAACATATTCTGTTAGACGTCTGTAAACCGAAAAACTGAGTTAACTCAGTTTTGAAAGTGAGTAACTCACTTTGATACAAAAACAATTGCATGGGAATTAGAGCATTTAAATGCGTTAAATGCATTTAAGGGGGTATTCTGGTCGAGGCGGTCCGAAATATCGATGTTTTCAAATCGTTGTGGATGAAAAGCTTTTCAATATTTTTATTCAAGGTTTTTCGCAAGTTTTTCTACAGGTTTTGAACAATAATTTTCATTAATGATGTTAAGAATATCTTCTTTAATAACGGTTCATTCGATGCCTCGAACTTGAGCATGCCGAAAATAGTTGTTCCATGGTGGACATAATATCTTCAGTTCAAATATTCTGAAACACAAAATGTGACCCATTTTGTAATCGCAAGACTTCAGCTATCGCCTTATCTAGGATATAGGCAAACAAAAAATGTCTTCAATTAAAATCAGGTGTTTAAAAAAAAAGACGATTTGTTGCCCTGTTTTTGTTGATATTTTGCATTAAAAACATTAGTTAAACAAATGCTTTTGCCATAATCCTAGATAAGGGGATACCCACACATTTGCTTAGTATCCTTGTAAAATTTCAAGTCGATTGGACCAGTAGTTTTTTGTGAATCGTGTCTACCGTCCCGAAAAAAATGGTTTCGAGAAAAACAAGTTTAAAGATTTACCGCGTCGCTCGAATGGATGGTGGGAGCGAAGCGTCGCCCATTGTATAGCCTTGAAAATCGAAAAGTATTCGTCATTGAGAAAAATGGTCTTGCACACACATTCCACTTATTGTCTACATCAAAAATATTAAATGAAAAAAAAATAGATTTTTCGGACCATCTCGACTAGAATACCCCCTTAAGGTCCGGTGGAAATAGGCTATAAGACTAACTTTTCCATAACTAACTTTTCTATTAATGTTACTATAAGTTGCAAATATAAAAATATACGACACACTTTCACTTATTTGAAAACTTACGTTAAAACCTCTTTAACAGATTCAGCGGCTTCATAACCATTCAATGCAAAAATTGTTGTAATCCCAACTTATCTTCTTAAAATCAATAGCCATGATCAACGTAGAAACGAACTTTTCAGTATTTAATAATAACTCAAAACGTAAGTCATAACATGAACAAAATCAATACGAAACTAATACATAGCACATACAATTTCACCAAATATTGTAAACACCAAAATATTTTGGCAGAATTTGTAATACAATTCATTTTTCTTATAATCAAAAACAAAAATCTTAAACCTCATTTGCCTCATCGATGGAGCTAGGCGTGGTTGTCGTCGTACTGGTCGTTGTTGTTGTGGTTGTTGTAGTGGTCGTTGTCGTTGTTGGATCCTCCCAACCCTTAACAACCAACGCATCGCCAAATATTGGTTTAAAGAACAACACAAAACGCGAATAACGACGCGCGGAATTCTGAAAAGATTTCAATAAGTCAACTTTAACAGCGTCTTGAACAAAATTTAACATTCAGTTAACAGCACAACAGCGAATCGTCAAGCTTTGTTGCAAATTCGAAAGTTTAAACTGCAAGTTGGAGTAGCTTTTGTTGAAAAGCTTTCGCAAAGCGCCAACATTTGCCGTTAACCAACTCACCATAATTAAGCGTGAAGCGGCTTGCGATATTCTCGTCAATGTGGCGAAGGACTTGTTGAAAAGCTCGTCGGGAAAGTCCAACGACACATTGGTTCGGTCGAACTCTGGTGTGTCATCGTATTGGTTGTTGGCATTGGAGGTGGCACGTGCGGGTCGTATTAGGCGCGAACGTTGCAAATGTTGTGGGCGCTAAAATGAAGGAAATTTTCATTTAGCAGTCAATTTAAAATAGTTATTTGCTTTTCTTATTTTTGTATTATTTTGCTTACTTAAAAATTTAAATATACATTTTTTTAAGATCACTCAAAATTTTCACAACATATTTGCTTTCTTAAAAATGTAAATCTAAATTTTTTTATTAAAAAAAATTAATCATTAAACATAAAGTAATAGAAGATCACACGACATTTACACAACATATTTCTTTCAATTGGAGGTAAAAATTAATTATATGAATCCAACGAAAAGAATAGAAATGAGAAAGTAAATCAGATACAAATCAATTGTAATGTAGTAAAATAACTTTAACCCAGATCTGCCAAAGGTCCTATATGTTACTCTACCTACAGTTCAGAGCATCGGTTAGCAAATTTAAAGCACAGTTACCATAGCACCTTCACACTAGTGTACTACATGTAGTACGCTCGTCATATCTGGATTAAGTTTCTTGGTGTGAAAAATTTTTTCCCGAAACCCTCCTGAAGGAAAAGTGCACTGACCATTTTCTTTAGTAAAATTATAGTTCAGCATATCACTCATATTTTTCTGTATTAATAATGTACCAATATTTTTCTGTACCCAGTACTATTTTTCTGTACTACTACTAAAAAGGAATATCTTTTTTAAGGTTAAGAATAAGTTTTCTTGGTATCAAAATGATCCAAATGATGATAAAGCACTAATTGTTGTTGTCGAATCCAGTCGGATTTCCCTTAACCATTTTAACTAACTAACTAAGAGATCAGAACCAGAATCAGATCATGGCACTGATCATCACTACAAAGACGACGGCTCCAGACTTTTGGGGCAACGTTCTTTGATGGACTCGCGTAAGTAAATATCAGATGCACCGAGAACCGATCTACACAATTTGCTCGCTAAGACGAAATTGTTCCCAAAAGATCCCAACAGATAAAAGAAGAACACCGGTTTTTTCCGGAAAATGAAGGGATTCACAATGGACCCAACAGGGTCTCCAAGTAGAAGTGCTTGCCGCACACGCCCCTTCCGTAACCTAACCTAACCTAACCTAAGATATCAGAAAACCTGTGAGTAGTGAATAGAGTCGCAAGGATTGGATATAAACTTGAAGCAATTCGATATCTGAGACAATGCAATTTTTAATACAAAACGGTGCTCCAGCAGGACTTTAATCTGTATAAAGTGACTCCTGAATTTAGTGTGGAAGAGATCGCAGTTCAGAAATTTACTTAAAACTGTCACTTTATAGAGCTATGGAATGAATTATTTGACCATTGAGTGTTGTTAATAGCAAATTATCTAATGACGAATCACAATGTTGCTGTCTCACCAGATTTAAAATGAACACTGAAATGTTATCAAACATACAACTGTCTAGAAAAAACCATATAGTAAAAAATCCAAATAGAACCGTCTGTACTTTACATGATTCTGGCGATATCCTTCAGTGGTACAACCCCTTCCTTTTTTTAAGTACAGAAAAGTCGCATAAAAGATATATTTTCTCCTCATCAGCAGAACAAGAACAGCAATGTGGATGGCCCAAAACTATCTGCAAAAAGACCAATAGTTCAATACGCCGTTAAAACCCCAAGTGAACCGCATTGGAAACCGCCACAAAAGTTAAACAACCTTCATTTCGTTTGGGTTTGCAAATGCTGTTGGTGTCTATAGTTTTGATTTCAGAGTTAATGACAGCTGCATATATACAGAGATATATTGAGCTTCTAAGAACTAAACCAATGCTGCATAGATCCAAGTCGCGTGCTCAAAGCAATTCATGTGAGGTATGTACGAAAGAAAGAAAACCAATTCGACTTTATTGCTATTACTAAATATTTATATTTAGTTTTAAGTTAGGTTAGGTTATTTAATTAGTTAGTTAGGTTATTTAGTTTTAACTCCAAGAAATGTTGCTTTCTGTAAGGCAAAACTTAACAACCACTGCTCCAAACTCTAAAAAAAATTATTGTTGTAAGTCAAGAATTGAAATCTACTGCTTCAAGTGTCCCAATTCTCATTGTCCCATTTCATATTCGATTTTTTTTTCGATTTTTCTTTATATTAAACCAATAATAAAACAAATACATTTCGTTTGTTATAAACCAAATCGGTCGACAGTTTTATTTTCTCCAAACTCGCAAAAATGCTAAATAACTATTTACAAAAATGATAAAGTAAGTGGGTAATGTGTGTGAATGCATAGAGGACAAATTCAGTTCGAAGCGTATAAATCTGTCAATTAAAAATAGAAGGAAAAAACTTTTACAAATAACAAAATGTTAGCCGTTTGCTCTTTAATCAACGCAGAGAGCCTTGACTTATTATACCCCAAAAAAAGGAGAAAGTAATAATTTTACAGAAAATGTACATAAACTAAAAATAATGATTTACACATAATGATGTCTCATGCGTTCAGCAGATACTTAACAATTTCTGATTTGAAAGGATTGGCGAAAATTGTATTAACAATTTATACAACATATGAAAAATGTGTCAATCTTCTCTGAAAATCCCAATTCGAGTGTTACGAAATTCGCATCAAAAACATTCAAATGCATAACTCGAAATGTTGTATGTATGTATGTATGGATATGTGTGAATGAGTATGTTGGTCAGCTGGTTTACCAAAATGTGCACTCGTGTCTTTCGTGTATGTGTGTGCGTGTCGTTGTGTTTGTGTACTAATGCGCGTGCTTCGCTTGCGAGTGAAAATAGATCCCCATATGATGCCGTGATTTGGTTTCCCATTTTCGCTGCTCCCATAGGTGAATCTCTGAATTTTGTACGCATCACAAGAACCGGCCAAATGACAGCGCCCGTTCAGTTGTCGCTGACGTCTAATAGCCCGCCTCATCGGAGTCGGGAGCCGGTGTGCTGCCGCCAGGACCGCGTGCACCACCGGCCGATCCCTGCAGTATGGGCCCGGAGAAACCTAGCAGCTTCGACACCACATTGCCGAGGCCCGCATTCGGGTTCGTGTTGCCGTTGCCCGCCGACGAGCCGCTGAAGGCAGTAATCGTTGTCAGCACGCCGGTTGTCAGATCGTTGGCAATGTTGCCAATGGTGCGAATCTTCGGCGACACGACTGCGGTGATCAGGCTCTGGAAGTCGTTGATCGGTACTGGCGGCTGGATGTCCCATTGCTTGTTCTTCTCGACATTGGCACGATCCAGCTGCGTGAGAATGCGCGTTTTCGTGTCGAGGAAGTTGTCAACTTTCTGCAAAGCATTTCGTAAATCAAATGACAGCATTCAGTTGTAGTTGCATTGCTCAGTCGTAATCTGTATTATGTATATTTGTATGAATGTGTATAGCTTACGCCAAAGACAAATCCCAGCACTGCGTTTTTCGCTTCGAACTTGGCATCGGGTAATTTTCGCTTGTTGCGTTCGAGACCATCGACTGACACTTCCTGGAACGGTACACGGTACGATTAGAGAGGTGGGGGGAAAAAAGTTACACGATTTCGTGATAAGTGTTTTAAAGACAAGCGCGAGTTTTTGCATATTCGAAATTTTTTCACATATTTGGAACAATATTAATCGCAACGAACCCAATGAGAGTCAATGAGTGGCCATTTGTGGCCAGTCAGTAAGACCTGCAACTACTACAACAACAACTGTGCAGAGAGGCTATCTTGCGACAAAAATTTCAATAATATTTGGGCAAAAATAATTCGGTTTGGAGTAAAACGTATGGAAATTGCGAAAATGTGTGATGAAAATTTTGTATATTTGCTGGCAATTTTCCCGTATTTTCCCATTTGGTATCTCAATTGTTTTACTTGCATGAAAAACAGAGATGCCGCCAGCTTCAAAATTTGCCGCACTGCTGAGCATGTTTATTGAAATAGTCAAAAACAAAGTCAAATGAATTTTTTACACAACCTCTGGATCGAATTTTTTTGAGTATTTTATGCCATTATCGGGACGATTTCTTTATTTTATGTACAAAAAGAACTGTGTTTCAAAAATGGAATTTGAGGAACAGTGGGGTGCTTGTACTTTAATTGCTATTTTTTAGAGAAAGTTGCCCGAAATAAATTTTCCCACAAACTGTGAACACCATAATAGTTTTTTTTCGAAAACCTTTTTTTATAAAAAGGCAAAGCCTTAAAAATACATACTTTAATATTGTACAATATTTACATTTAAACATTCATAACTTTGGCGAAGCATTTGAAATCAATGTCCCAAAACTAATATCTACGTTTTGCTCTCTTATTGTTTCATTATCTTGAAAACTATCGAAGAACCTTCAGTGGTTTCACTTCATGTGTCAATGTCCGGTCCTGACTAGAAAAATACCAAATTTCAAGGCTCCCCATTTCTTCCAAACTGTACTTAACTTTCTAGTCCCAACATCAAGAAAGCAAAACTTAGATTGAAATCCGTCTTGGTTCCAAACACCGTAAATGAGGAATTATGCCATCAAGCTTTCATAAGAAGATCTTCATCCTAACCTCACCTTATCTACCTAAGAATTTCAATAGAATATAGTCTCACCGTTTTCATTTAATTTTCATTCATCATTCAACAAAATATAAATAATTACAAAGAAATTCAATTTTATGACTGACAAAAGTTCGTCTGAAAGGTTACGCCGCAATCTAAAAGTCTGCACCAAAACGCACCACCAACACGAACCATTGTTGCAATAGTGTAAGTACATAGTGTTGTTGCAGAAAATCCGGTTTCAAGTTTATATGAATTTGTTCATTCCGAATTAAATGAAATTACTTTGATTTCGCTGTGCGTTAATATGCAAGGCTCGAGTTCGACTTGACCCAAATAGCGAACAAAACGCATAAAAATTTTATAGATATTGAAAACGATTTGGTTTTTATAACAGTGCACAATATATGTACAGTAATTACAGATCTAGTGGAGTATAGTTTGTGTTGAATGGATTTATGTGGCACAGACCGTAATTACATTTGAAAAATGTTGGGTTGCATGGGGCGCAGTTTTGCTGGAATAATTAAAACAAAATCAACCCATCAAAAAATACCTAATAAAAAAAATACTTTTAGTTTAGTGAATTATTGTGCAAGTCTACTTTAAGCCTTTTTTAATCTTTCTTCACTTAATTAATTCCAAGACTATGATTGCAACCACAAAACTGACAGATTGTCATTGTTGCTTGTGTTGGTTCGAATGAGAGCTAAGTAAACCACGCAATGACCTCTAAGCTTGTCGCTAACATTAATCACAACAACAACTACGAACAACGCACATATTTAACAACAACCTAAACAAATTTAAATACATTTAAAGACATTGAAAATCAACAAAAACCAACAACAAACCTACAACAATAGTCAACGAGTACAATTCACTGAACTCAATTCACTGAATTCAATTCACTGAATGCTACATTAAACGATACTTGCTGGCATCTTCAGCTAAATACCTGCAAGTGTGTGCGTGTTACCGCCATCACGCCAACAGTCAACGCCCAATTCATGTTGCCAGTGCAACGATTGCGACTAACAAGAATGCCATTAAAATAGCCGACCGCAAAAACAATCACAAGTTTTCATTTAATTGCTTGCAAGCCGGCAATCACATCTGTCACTATTTTTGTTGTTGTTATTAGGATTTTAGCATTTACCGTTTTTGTAGACGTGGCGTACTTAAATTAAAATCTGCATTTTTAGCATATAAACAGTTTGAATTTTCGCTTTTGTCTGGTTTGTTATTTTTCGTCTTCAATTTTTTCGGTCAACCACAAACAAATGTCTTCTAAGGGTAGACACACTTTTCAATGGAATTTCAATGGAATTTTTTTTGTTGTTGTTGGGGCATGCTTTGCATACTCGCACGCTCATTAGACGAACATAAAAACACACAGACATAAAATAGTCAACTGTCCAACTAGACCGAACAACCTCAGTGCACAGTGACAACCGTCAAGTCGTAGAAATAATGTTGACTAACTTATGTTAATGTCCAATGGTTAACCCTCTAGTTACCAATTTTTTGTTTTTTTTTTAACAAATTAAAGAGTAGTTTTTTTAAATTAAATTTGTGGTTAGTTCTAATTTTTATTAAAAGTAAAAAAAAAATTCTCTTTTAAAAACATTAACATGTAAAAATTTTTACATTCCAAACTTTGAACTTCAACACAAAAATTTTAGTTCCAAAATATATTGATAAAATATATCGATAAAATATATTTTTACATATATTTAAGACTTTAATAGCCAAAAGGAAAATTGATTCCTGAAACCATAAAAGGCTCAGGTCGTCTCCAAGTGGTATGTTTCCATATGGCAACAAAGTAGCGAATAGAAACGAATTAAAAATATTTAAGAGTCTTCTGAATAACTATAGGAAAATTTCTTGAAAATTTCAAGGAGCCGTATTTCAGAAATATATAATAAATTTATATTAAATTGTTTATAATTAAGCAGTGATTCTGATGTATTTTAAACGAATTCAATTCATCATTTTCGACTTGAAGATAATTGTACAGAGCTGTTCAATCAGTCTGGACAAAAAAATCTTCATCTGGGTAAAAATTCTAAACTAAACTAATCTAATGGAAAAGCTATAACGAATCTAAATTTGAATCACACAGGGGGGTTGCGGGTTCAATCCCCAAATACAAAATATGGTTTCGAATGGTATTTGGCTCAAAAGTTATACACAAAACGCCTCCCCAAATTAAAATTCTGTGTGCGCCACTGATT
This sequence comes from Melieria crassipennis, assembly GCA_963668005.1. Classification (NCBI taxonomy): domain Eukaryota; kingdom Metazoa; phylum Arthropoda; class Insecta; order Diptera; family Ulidiidae; genus Melieria; species Melieria crassipennis. The sequence goes on along the minus strand of OY764962.1, from coordinate 34,619,095 downwards.
TGAATCAAACATGCTGTGTGATTAAATCAGAAGAAGAAAAGATGGAACGATAAACCGGACAATACAAAATTAATACACGATTCATTATTCTACGAACCAAGTCAGCAGATAAAAATTTTTGATTAAACGAACAAACAAAATAATTAATTTTGACGCTCAGACAGACAGTAAAGCAGGTTAAGGCTTGATTACACGTAACGAGTAGAGTGACGAGACAGCAACTCGAAGTACGAGTACGAGTACTCGTTTCGTCTAAACAGTAAGGCGAGTTGTTGATTGAGTCAGTGACCGAGTAAAGTGGCGAGAGAGTCACTAGAATCACATTTTGTTTACTAGGCCGAGTACTACTTTACCTTTATATTTTTCTCTTTTTCGCAGCGATTCGCGGAATCGCTCGTCACATGCGGAATCGCTCGTAACATGCAGAATGCGTCACACACCACTTTTCGCTAGGTTGAATTTAATTGCGCGAGTTGATTAGTGCATTTTGTGCATTGTAAAACCGAACTGACTCGCCACGTGTTAAAATACGTTTGAACAACTCGTCGCTTTTGCTCGCCATCCCAATTCTCTCGGGCTAGTATCATTTTGATGTCTCGCCACTCTACTCGTTACGTGTAATCAAGCCTTTAGGTTAGGTTTAGTACTATTGACTTCCAAGAGTATCACGTGTAGATCTTATTGGATCCTTAACCCTTTCGCTGCAGGTTTTTACTGGGGAAAGTTAAAATTTTAAATTTTACGTCTTAAGCTTCTATGTGATTATATTAGCAACATTCCATAAGAAATTTTTTAATTTTTATACTCGGATCCTGTCTTTTAGAGTGTGTTTCTATGAGAGCAACCACATCGTTGTGGCTGTAATAATTACTTAAACATAAAACTTTTTACGCATAATGAAAATTTGAATATTTCTTCATTTACTTTAGCCAAAATTTAAAAAAAAGTTTCTAAATTGAAAGAAAACGTCAAATTAAAAAGTTCTCTAATTTTTTCTGCTTCTTTTTCCTTTACTATGTCAAGATATACCATTAAAAAAAACGTGTATACTTCTCTTCTTTAAACTTAACTATTCAGTTTATTAATTTCGTATTTTTCCTAAAACTTCAAACTATTCTAAAGACCAACAAAAAAATGTATTCTTGCAACCATAGAGGATGCAGACGTCCACAAAGTAGCATGTTGCCATATGGCAACAAAATAGCGAAAGGGGTAAACAATGCCAGTTGAAGTTCTGTTTAGAAGTGGTTAATGTAATGATCTGTTAGAATGTGAGTCTATGTTTCACAAGACAATCTTACAAGATAGTAAATTTTAGATCAAAAAATACTTAAATCAACCAAACATATTAAGTAAAGATATCGTCAGATGTAGAAAGCTGTATGGATGGATAAGCAGCCAAACTGATATACGGATAGGCAAACTAGCTTGTTGTGACTGAAATATATGATACCAGAAAGTGATATTCATTTCAGCTCCCCAATAGCAATTATAAACAATTGACAGAACAATTTAACCCTAATTCCCAGAAGTGAGCCTCACAGTCTCACTAAAAAGATTTTCGATTCCATTATTTTATGTAATCCTCTAATGGAATGTTAGAATTACATTGTATTTATAAATTTAACATTTTAGACAGTTTTTCTACTTTTTAAACAAATGTTTTCAGTAATTTAGCTCATATAAGCCTGACAGTCTATCTTCTGGGTTTGCGTTACTTTTAAAATTCTGGGAATTAGGGTTAAGCAGAAAATGTTTAAGCAGATTCAGAAAACAGAAGATCGTTTGTACTACATTTTAGGTAATTTTGTTTCAAAACAAGTGCAAGAATAATAATTATAGTAAAAAGATAGTAAAAAGATAACTCTGATAGTACTTATTGGTACTAATATTAGTACTAATAGTTCTAATTGTACTTATTAATAGTACTAATAGCACTTATTAGTACTAATATTAGTACTAATAGCACTTATTAATAGTACTAATAGTACTTATTAGTACTAATATTACTAATATTAGTACTAATAAGTACTATCAGAGTTATCTTTTTATATGCAAAAGCCCTAATATATTTAAGTATGGCTCTGAGTCTTTAGATCCAAAAAATGAAAAATATTCACGCAACATCAGTACACCAGTTTCAAAAATGTATGTCAAACCTGGTTGAAAAGGGAAGACTCAGACAACTTCTCACTGTAGATTTTCTTACAAAAAGTCACGACGGGCCCTAAACCTTTGAGCGCCGCTTGCATTTGCTTCTAACACTTTCATAATCCAACTAAACCCATACACCCTACAAAAATACAGGGTGGCAAGTGTAGAAAACCCAGCAGATCCAGCACAGACATCAGTGGTGTGCTCGCAGAAAGGTCCAATTCAACTACTTGTTGCTGTTGCTGACTGACCGACTGTCAGTTGTATTCGATATGCCCGGCCAATTCAAACAGTTCGATGCGCTAACTAAGCCTCAACGCTGCCGTGCCGTCACTGCTCAGCTGTGCAGTGGGACGCAACGTGACTGTGCGGCGGCACTTCGGCGTTAATGACTTCAGGTTGTTGTTGTTGTTGTTGGTTTCGATGGTTAGTAATGGCCGCGTAATGTAATTGCATAATTTTTTCGGTTTCTGTTCGTTGGCTTTTTCCACTACTTTCAGTCTGTGTGCAATGTTGTTGTTGTTGGATTTTTGTTGTTTTGGATTTTGTTTTGTTTTGTTTCTCTCAATCTCACAACACTTCAACTTTTATTTTCTGTCACTTTTACGAGTTTTCTTCCTCTCACTCTTTCTTCCTCCCCCCCCCCCAAACAAAAAAAAAACAGTGAAGTACAAAATGTGGAAATGTTGACGGCAGCGCGCGTTGGTGAATGTTGTCGCTTTCTGCTTGTTCATAATTTTCTGTGTTATCGTAGGTCGGTTTTGTTCGCATTGCTGTGGACAGTTTCTTGTTTTGCTGTTGCTAATGTTAGTGTTTTCGTTGTTGTTGTCATTTTGGTAAGATAATGGTTTGTGGATTTTGTTTTTTAAATGCCGCATTCAAAATTCAAATCAAATCACATTCAAACTCGTCTCTTCGGTGTTTAGTTTTGATTCAACTTTTTGTTGTTGTTAGACTTGTTGTTTGGGTTTATTTTTGGAGGTGTATGCGTCAAGGTCGTTCGTGCCGCATCAAGTTTGTGTGCACCTGTGGATTTATTTGTGTCTTCTATGTGTATGCGCGACTTTACAGTTGTCAATCAAGTGTTAACGACTTTTATTAATGCTTTGGGTTTTTAGGTTGAACACAATTTTTATGGTTTCTTGAAAAGCATAAAGAATGATCAATGCTGTTAATAGATGCAAGCTACATTTTTCTGTACTTCATTCTATGTAAAAAGATTACCAACATTTCGATGCAGCTTACAAAAGTAGAGATTCGATAGATATGACCTTCATTAGGGAAGGTCATCTCCAATTTGATGTGAACATGTGCATTGTTAATTGTTCACCTAATGATGCAGTCCATTGTGTGCCAAACACGGAACAGCGTATTAAATAGTACTACTAATAGATTGAAATACCAGTGGAAAGATTACAAAATAAAGCCATTGAATCAGATACAATTTAAAATTAAAATTAAAATTTTAAATTAAATTTAAAATTTGTTGTACCTAGTTTATGAAGATTTTTTACAACCCATAAAATTGTTTATAGTTGAATAGAAAGCGAAAGCCATGCTCTACTTTATATAAATTAACCGTTACAAATGGAAAACTGCACAGCGCTGCAGTTGAATTGCAGCTTTTGGAGCTCAATAACCTCTAATGTGTTGCTGAACTCCAATTAACTGCAACTAACAAAGACGTTTGTGCAGCTGTAGCTTCATTTCTCATTTACGTACACATGCAAAACTTTTCCATGTCTACTCTCTTTGTTTGCTGGTAATTTTCGTAAATATATCTGTTTAATGCAGCTTAATCCAGCAAATAAATATAGTCCAAAAAAAATCGTGTCTTTTAATATTTGCTTCTATCTTATTTACTTTCCTCGTGTTATCTCTCTACACTTAGTTTTATATTTATATCTCTTCATACAAACCTAAGCCCAAGCCTGATCACTTCCTTTCTTTTTACTTTTATCTCTTTATACAAATTTTAACCTGCCTTCCCCTATACTCGTTGATCACTTCCTCTATTTTCTGTAAGAACTTCTCATCAATCACACCCATTGTTAGTCTCTGGGAAACTTGATGACAAGGGCTGCCTAGTTTAAGAAAAGCCGCAAAGGTGCAATCAGCTAGATTTATCTTGGGCAGTCCTATCCTGTGTCCATTGGGGACTCAAAACAAATTTTCAATAAAAATAACAAAGTGTGGAAGAGTGAGAAAAAGAGTTCCTTGCTAAAAGTGTCTTAACCCTTTCCGACATGAAAATAAATCCGTTCTGTATGAATTGTATGGGCTGTAGTCCAATATATTGGACATTGTGACTGAAAGGGTTAAAGTTTCACCGCGCTAAATGATTGCAGTTCTTTATCTTTCTCTTTATTCTTATTCTTTATCTTCTTTATCTTTACGCTGACACTAAATCTCTCTCTAAGTCTAAGTCTCTTTTATTGAACCTTTCCTTCCCTCCCTTGCCACATGGTGTCATATTTTGCTTTCATCTGCTCCTTTTTTCAAGCTAACTTTTTGTTCAGCTGGTTTTTTGTCCTACATACTTTCTTTCTTACTTGACTTAGGTATCTACTTTCATTTTGTCTACTTTACTTCTTGGTCTTTAATATACGGTCACTTTTTCGCCTCTCTTTATGTCTTACTTCTGTCATTCTGTCATTTATATTTATTTATTTTATCATATTAAAACTCCCACTAGTTATTTTGTTGACTTTTGCTTATTTCTTGTCACTTTTTCTTATATTTTTATAATTTTTTTATTTTTTCCCCCAAAAATTTTGCAGAAAAATCACATCTTTTTGCATTGTACCACTTCTTCTTGTATCAGTTTTTCTTTAAGCTTGCTTCTGGTCTATGCATTTTATTTTTAAATACCCCTTTTTTAACATTTCTGTGGACTTAGCTGCACTTTACTATTCAATATATTAGTAATCTAATATCAAATAATATTAATATTTGTTACTAATCAGTAGGTTAGGTTAGGTTATTAGGTTACCTACTTATCAGCAATTTTCTATTCTAAATATAGTTAACTTCTTCTTTTTACTTCTTTCCATACATAAAATATTTCTTCTGCCACATTTCATATCTTAATTTTCTTTATATCAAAACCTTTCTATCTCTTTCTATATCAATATTTTTCTTCTCTTTCTTACCTTTAACTCGTTTAAATCACATTCATTTTTGCTACAATCTATCTTTCTCCCTCTATATCTAAATTTTGCTTCTCTCTTTTCACTCTACATTTATCCTTGTCCAACTCATTCTCTCTATACGTGTGTCTACATAATTTTCTATTTTAACCACACAACTGACTTTTCATTCCTTGGAATTGATTGGCGCTCTTACCTACCAATACTCCCTCCTCTAAATTTTATATCCCATAATTAGTTGTCTACTATCTCCTTGTATCTTCCCACCTCTCCCGCTCCTCCCTACCCCAGCACTTTTCCTTATAGTCGCCACTGTTCATCACAACGGTTTTTTCAACTTCCTACACCCTGATCCACAACTTATTTCATTCTCTTGACACCACTTCATCACTACTCTCCATCACACTCCTTTCTCTTTCTGTTATATACCAAAGGCGGACATAAAATGCCAGTTGCAACTAACAAATGCAACTTTGCTGCAGTGCAACCACACAATTTCGCATTTTTCCTCAATCACTTTTACCGGTTAATTTCGCTACTTCTCTAACAATTGCACAAGTCTGCGTTTACCTCTGCGTTTACGGGATTCAAGTCGTTGTTGGTGTCATCGCTTTCCGCCTCCAATGTGAGCAGGTCGCCTTGTCGCTTCACGCGCAGGCCAGGCATGGCGCAGCACATGTGACACAGGCCAAGTGCGAGGAGAAGACTTAAACTGCAGCGAAGATTTTGCATTGTGGTGTATTTTTTTTCTATATTTTCTTTGCACTCGAAGGATATAAAAACTGCTTCTTTCTTTTAGAGTTTTCACTACAATTGCAGAAAAATTTAATCTGTAATGAAAAATTATAATAAAATTTGTATATAGTCAGTTGAAAGTAATTAAATTGGTAAATAATAGGAAATAAATATTTAATTACTATGCGAAAAAATTTAAATGGAAATTTTCGGCACTAATTATGAGCAATTTTGTAATTTAACTTTCTTAGTTTAATTTTATGACCAAATTAAAAGCTTCAAAATGGATCCTACTTCTCTGTACTGCAAAACTCTTTGGCTCATATTGCATTGGAAAAATACTGATAACAAAAAAAGAGGTCTTAAACTTTCGGAAACCAACTATTTGGTTATTTTAAAACAGTACTAAAACTATTTTGTACTAAATTACAGCTTTAAGAACGGCCAGGAATCGTTCTCTGGTCCATCAACAAGTTTTAAGTAATTGGCTATGATCCAAAAATTATTTGATACCGCCTCCGCCACAACTCCTCAATTTCCAACCCAAATTAACTACACAAACTTTCCTCTCCCCTTCGAATTACAAGCCTGGCCACACCGCTCGCAACACATTCACCAACACACACGCAACAATTTAATGCCCAGCAGGCACTTTCCTCCAGCCAAAAGTCGTCGCTACTCAAAAACCACAACAGCAACAACAATCACTACGCACACCAGTCTTACACTTTACAGCCAAATGAAATTTTACAATTTTTTGACCAATTTTCGTTCGACTTTAATTACATTCAATTGTAATTATTTTCTTTCGCTAAACAACCTCAACGCAACCGTTACGAACAGTGGCCAAACTTCATTTAGGGCAAAGAAAAATGCAAAATGCCGATAAATAGGCAGCGAAAATCTGCTGTAGGTACCGCAAAGTCCAGCACAACGTTCGATCGGTGCAACGGGCAACAGCAGCCAGCAACAGGACGCACACGATATTAGCACGTTCACTAACTTTAAGCAAATGACTGCAGACGAAAGCGACTTCGGTGATTTAGCAGTGGCCAAAACGTGGTTACAACAGCCCCCAAAAAAGACGTTGGCGAACGCAAACGCGCGCGCGCGCGCACACACAAATGTGTGTAAGCGGCTGGCACTGACGTTCGCGCGGACGGCGGGACGTCCCGCGACGCCGCAATGCAAGCTGCAGCGTCAAAGAGCGCACAAATCGTCAACTGGCCACATTCTCACCGAATTCTCGTTGCCGGTCGGTCGCTCTTCGGCTGTCAACGCGTCGCGCTTGCGCGCTAATCAAAGGCGACAACTTGCGAGCGATCGTCGCACTCTCAGCGCGCTGGCCAAGAAAGCGAAATTTTTACAAAAGTAAACAGCACGAAAAAAAAACATGGGCAACAATCTGGTCTACGTAAAACCAATAAAACGGCACAAGCTGCTCAAGAGAGTCTCGTCGGAGCGATGGCGTAGTTTTGAGTGCCATTGAGCGCTTTGCGTGCGTTTTCACTCAATAACTTGTCGCAGTTTGCTGCTCAATTTGTGGCCTGCCTTCGAATTTTTTGGATTTTGGGGCTGATGTTGGCAAATTTGCTATGGTGTTGTAGAGCAGCTTTGTGCGTTGATTTTATCATTTATCATTTTTTTTAATTTTTATTAATTTTTTTAATTTTTTTAATCAACTGCCAAATGTAGAAAGAAGATTATTAGCATTTTCAAGACGCGCTGACCTTTTTGAACCCTACTAAAAAGCAACAAAGACACACAAAAAATTTGCCAAAAACAACCACACTCGGTTGGCAATAACAACAACAAACTCAACACTCGTTTTTATGCCATCGATGTTAGTCGTAAGGCGACTGCATTTTAATTTTCTTGCCAAATTTTAATTTAATTTTTTTTATTTTTTTTGTCATTAAAGGCGGCGCCAAATTTAATGCTGCGCACTCACACACGCGCACCGATTTGTTTGTATACACTACGAGTGTACTAAAAAATTTGGCATGTCAAATTAATCTTTTCGCTTGCGTACTTTAAACTTTGGAACATTTATGTTTCACACACCAAAAGTAATTACGGCAAATTTTGCACCATTAGTAGTTGTCTGGTGATATCACTCTATCAAGAAAAATAGAATTTTTCGTATTCTAAACGTTGTATAATTGAAACGGTCACATCCGGTCGTCATTTGGGCTGACGTTGAGTTATGACACTCGCGGCAATTGTGCTGCACTCAATAGAAATTATACGAAAATTGGCCAATGGCGCACAAAACCAAAACCATAAGATTACTGTTGTTGTAGAAAATACTGAAGTGTTCTATCCAGGGGCGGAATCAGAAATATATTTTGGGGGGCACGGGTTTCAAAAAGTAATTCTGTAATACGCATAAATGTTTATGTAGGTATATGCCTTTTAATTTGTATGTAGTTTTAAAGTCGACCCAAATATTTCGGGGGGTTCAACCCCCAAAACCACCCCCTGAATCCGCCACTGGTTCATATGCCAGTGACGAATATAGCAGAGAAAAATATATAAGTATTTTTTGATTGTTATGCTCACAGCCATCACTGATTGCAGTATTCAGATCTATCAAATCGATTAGAAAATCGAAAGAGAAATAAACAAAAGTTAAAAAAAAAATATAGAAATATAAATATGGATAGAAATATAATATAGAAATATAAATATATGTAGATAAAAAGTACTCATATAAAAAATCGTCAGTACCTTATTTAAACTATTCCACAATAGTTTATTATTATTAGTTTATTGTTCCACAACAATGTATGGAACAATTAACAAATATAATATAGATCATTAAACAAATATAAAAATAGAAATATAGAAATATAAATATGGATAGAAATATAATATAGAAATATAGGTGAAAAAGTACTCGTATAAAAAATCTTCAATGCTTAATTTTAACTATTCCACAAGTATGGAACAAAACCATAGCCGATGTGCTTTTCTGCTTCATGAAATATACAGAAAAAAGAGTGAGCTTAAAACTATAGACTAGTTATTGTGTCTATGTGAGGCATATTTGTTGCCTCCATAACCTAAAAGTCAGTTCACAGAAACTGCCATCATGGTTATAAGAGACCACGCTATGATCAACGTATCGTAATGTATGTTCGACAACCATTTTTTTTTTATTTTTTTTTTTATAAACGAGCCAACGCGCAGGGGATACCCCTTTAAATGCGAGGCATTGAGTATTCAAGTTGAAAACCTGTCGTCCCCTAAATAATTAGCAAATCTTTAATAGCTGCTGAAGTCAAGATTATTATTGAATATAAAGCGACAACCTCAGGTGGAAATCTTTTAGTCAACGACAAAATTTTCATAATCTCATTAACTCTAATCACATCAACAACAGATTAATTAAAGCATTGGATCAATGACCAATTATTATCTGTGCTGGATATATAAATTATTATCTATGTCACCAAATTACCAAAATCCTCCTTCTTTCAAATCCTCCTGTACTGAACCAATTGTTATATTTATTGACATATAGTTGCCAAACATTAGTTCTGATCATTGCTCTTATGTGTCATACAGTATGACACATAAGGCTCATACAAGGTGCAACCCAAAGTAAACAGGACTTTTATAAAATAAAGAAAACGGATGATTATTTTTGTATAATTCTTTTTATTTATTCAAAATACTCTCCTTCTGCTTCGATACAACGTTTTGCACGGTCCAAAAGCATTTGGAATGAGTGTTTTAGGTCATCGGCCGGCATCGCCTTCAGAATGTTGGTACAAGCCTTTTGGATGTCCTCAACGTCCTTATAACGGTTTCCTTTCATCGGCAAATGCAACTGACCGAATAAGTAGAAGTCACAGGGAGCCATATCAGGCGAATACGGTGAATGATTGATGGTAAAAATGCGATTTTTGGTCAAATAATCGGTCGTAACTAGGGCTCTGTGAGCCGGTGCATTATCATGCAATAAACGCCAACTTCCTTCCTCGCGATATTCTGGCCGAATACGACGAATGCGATGCACCAAACGCTTCAAAACTTCAACATAAAACAAAGCGTTAATTGTTTTTCCCGGTGGAACAAACTCTCGATGAATTATTCCCTTTGAATCGTAGAAACAAATGAGATGAGTTTTGATTTTTGACTTCTCACGGCGGGTTTTTTTCGGATTTGGCTCATCTGGGTGCTTCCATTCGGCACTTTGACGCTTTGTTTCGGGATCATATTGAAAGCACCACGTTTCGTCACCGGTTACGATGTTGAACAAGAAATTTGGATCACGTCTGGCTTCCCGAACGATGTCTTTTGCGTGCTCAATTCTCTGCGCTTTTTGGTCGTCGGTTAAAGTGTGCGGAATGAAGCGAGAACACACTTTACGGAGACCCAAATGTTCGGTTAAAATGCGATCAATTGATGTTTTGGAGATGTTCAATTCCATTTCCATCAATTCCAATGATGATTTTGGCTGCATTTTGATAAAATCACGCGCAGTTTTGATGGCATCGTCAGTAATCACAAATTTCGACTGGCCGGCGTGTTCGTCGTCATTCAAGTCTTCACGACCATTCTTGAATCGATTCAACCACTCATTAACACGGCCACGGGATAAACAATCATCACCATAAACTTGCTTTAACAATTTAAACGTTTCGGTAAAAGTTTTACCAAGTTTAAAACAGAACTTAATATTAGCTCTTTGTTCGATCGACATTCTCGTACCAAAGTTAAAAACATACTGTCACATTGAGCGGGATATTTCGGCGTCTACTAGACCAAATGTCATGAAATTTAGACAGTATGTGAATGAAAGATGTACCTTTCCAACGCATGTCCTCACACATAGATGGCGCCACCAGAAACGTCCCTATTGCAAAAGTCCTGTTTACTTTGGGACGCACCTTGTATAAGGGACGAAATATTCTCCATAAAATTTGACGTCCAAAACGCAGGAGGTGTTTCTTAATGATCAGAACCCATGTTTGGCAACTATATGTCAATAACACTACACAACAAAATCAAATTTTTTTGGTCTTTCATTTTTCTATTTATATATATTATATCTAGAGCTTCCTTTTGTACGGTGACTCATAATGAAATTTTCCGTTCAGCATTTTTCCCATACACACTAACCCTCAAAATCAATTTTTGTAGGGCATTTTAGTACCAATTTTGAATAAGTACGAAATAAACACTTAAACACACTTTCATTTTGTGTTAAATCTTGGGGTTCAAGTTAATTTCTGAGCTTTGGTGTATTCAGAGACCTATAGTAGAATTTTATGGCGAATATTTTGGTGGTACATTTTGTCCTTAAAAAGTCCTGGTTTACAGGACATTTTTGGCATGTTAGAAAAAGGGTCAAATTGACCCATACAAATAGAAGCTACAGGGTTAAAATGCTCCAGAAAAATGTTCTCCGTAGTATTTTACATCAAATTGCTGAACTCATCACATACCTAAAATGTGAGGTTACATGGTTTTCGTATGCCGATTCACCATAAGAATGTGTAAAAAGGGGAAAACTTTGACCACCCCCTAAAAAAAATTCAGACTTAAACTTTCAAAACGCCGATACACGTATATTTTTTTCTGCCCTCTCTACCAGAATCCATTGTCAGAACGTTGTTTTTTTTTTTTTTGTTGTATGGTGTAATTTATCCTGTATAACTCATACAGGATGCGGTATACCAACAATAAGTGTGTTGAGATAAGTCACAGCGGGTTCGATGGCTAGAACACTAAAACAGAATAGATGAGAGCAGAATAACTAAAAAGATTTTTAACTTTCCCATTTTTCAGTAGAAAACGCAGAAGACTACAGAGAAGATAGCAAAATGGCATAGAGGAAGATCTGCGCAGCATGAATACTCGAAGTTCCGAAGCAATGAACCATGATTTGTAAAGGAAATATTGGCTCACCCCGAACTGTAACTATGATGTTGATGATGATGATGATTACGAGAGGAGACGAGACGAGACGAGACGAAAAGTGGACTTGTTAACTAGCAGAGGATTAAAAATCTATTTCGTACCACAATGTTCGACCTAACTTGAAACCATTGCCTTTCCAGATCACTTTCGACATGTTTAAGCTATCAGCTTTATCGAAAACATTATCTCCTCGTATGTATCTTCACAAATAATTCTTATGTGTTGCCAAAACACACATAAACAAGGCAACAAGTTGTAGAAATATTACTTCTCTGTAGAAATATTACTTCAGTACTTTGCAATTGGCAATTTGGAACTCAGGCTATCCGTAATATTTCATCCTATCAGTAAATTGTATTAGTACCCATTCTCCTAGATGAACGTCAGAGATCCAGCTCAAAAAATATTTATTGTGATAGTTGTAAATCAACGACAAAGAGAGAGGTCGTTCTTCCTTTCAAAATGGAGTTCAATCAACTTTTGGTATAACTACGTCAAAACCTTCAGGATATCTCCGGAACAGTTCGGTTTTTGGGATGCTTTATCTGTATCCAATTGTATAACACAGCCGTTTGCAGAGAAATTTAAGGATTTACAAAAACGTTGATACCATGAAATCTTCAAATAAAAGTGCCTAAAGTCAGATGTGCTCTAGACCGTAGTCCAGTAATCTGTTCTAATGGTCAGTTAAGTGATTGAACTATGATACTTTTACATAACTATTTGAATCTTCAATAGTTTCTTACTTCGCTCAAACGCAAGAACTGACAGGTCTTATAAAAATTCGTATTAAAATACTCTAACAATCAGAAAACATTCTAACAAGAAACTTTATTACCACTTTATGAAGCTTTAAGCTCAAAACCGCAGATAGTCAGAGGTCGTGCGTATTGTTGTCAATCAACTCGTCGTATTTCATGATCAAAACAAAAACAGTATTTATTTCACTCAAGGATCAAAGTGTTTATCAAAGCGTAAGTCTGTTCGAAACACGTATATCAAAGTTTAACTCGGTTAATCTGCTTTTAATAAAAACGTACCATAATCATACGCATACGCAAAAGTCTTTCAACACGTACGTGCCAACCTTTATAGATCTAACAACAGATCTCCTGAACAAGAACAAATCACAATGCTGCGCCGAAGGAAAAATTAGACAACGTAATTGCACACAGACAATTCTCACGTAATGGCACATGACACCAATTGATATAATTTCATAATTGCGTTGAAAAATAATTAAATTAATTAAAACGCTAATGTGTACAGAAATTTTCATGATATCCTTGACATAAATACAAACAGTAAAACGCACAAGTTGGCATACAAGTCCGAGCGAGCAAAAGTTGAAAGTTCAAAGAGATTACTTTAATTCTTGCAGCGGCCGTCTTACTTAAGAATCCGAATCGCTCGGCGAGTGCATGCAAATGCTGCCAATCATAATTGCAATTGCTGCAGCATGTCTAGCCGTCAGTCTATGTGTCCGTCTGTCTGCGTGTCTGTCATAAAATGCAGCCAACACACTACGACCGCTGGTCACTCGTCGATTGCACAAAACTTGTGAAATTGTCGTTTGCGTTTTAATTTTACAGTTTTTGGTGCATTTAAATTTGTTGTAAGTTTTTACATTTACAACTTGCAACTAAATTAAATATTTTATTTTACAAGAAATACAAGAAATTGTCGAGCTTCAGCTGCATTTCACATTGACCATTGTTGCTATTTCCAGCTAAAACATTGTGACGTCTGCACGCTGCATCAACTGTTGTCAAGTTGTTTTTGCTCATTTTTACAATTAACAAATTACCGCGAACATAATACAATACCAACAAGTCTTTACGACAGTTTATGGCCGGCAATTATTTGTGACCATTGTGCAGCCGCTGAATGTGCAGATGCCAGATTTCAGTAGCCACTGCAGATTGCACTTGCGATGGCTGCCCGTAAAGGCATAAAAATCGCAGATTCAACGCATGCATTATCTTCTAAAGTCGACGGTAGTCAATGCAAACGCAAGAATTTAACTTGGCCAGAGTCGCTGCAATTCTACGAACCGCTGCAGTTGAATGCAAAACTTGAATACAGAATTTGGTGCTAAAAAGCGCACCACACTACCAACCAAAGTGGGAGTAAAAGTTCGTTGCAACTACGTATGTATGTATGACTATAAAAATAGTCATGATCGTTGGCAATATTTATTGTTACTGCAATCAGTTAAATTATTGTTGGGAAAGATGATTCTATGAATTAGACTTTAGAACGCATCAATACGCATACAAGTTCAGTTTAAAAGTACAAGAATTCATTACAAAGTTTTCATAAAAAAGTCAACTTTCTTTAACCTCTTCATTGCAAAAAGATTAATACAACCAATGAGCAAATTTTCAATAGTTACGAAAAATTCAAAAAAACTCTAACATTGCACAATTTTCTCTTTGTAAGGGCTGTGCCTGTTTCGTACAATAAAACAGCTCAAATCAGATAACACACATGAAAATTTATTTCAACTTGAATTTAACCCTTTCGACTCCGAATTTTACCCTGTGTCTCGATACTAAGTACTTTTTGGTATTTAAAACATGAAACAGTCGCCTAAAAAGTGTGCACACGACATTTGAAGTCGCCACGCCTCTTTCTTAGAGTTCTGCAGCTAGTTTACTTTTGATAAATTTTAGCTCAAAACGGGTTAAATATATTTTGTATCAATATGTTTTAGCTACAGAAAACGTATTTAATATTTATGGAAAAATACAAAATAATCACTTTTTGATTTTATTTAACCATTACTAAAGAAACAGTGTTTTGATCAAACGCGCCCAATTCGTAGACTTCAATTAGAACACAAACTTTCCCTGATATCGCTGCAAATTATTGGAAATTATTTTGGGTTTAACAGTAAAATATTTGTAATTTGCTTTGAATTCACTCCTTAAAATATTAGTTTGTTGGTGCCTACTTAAATTAAGCCCATGATTCAATCGTAGCTTTTGCTATAAGATGACAAATAGATGAAGTTGCTCTCAGGCAACTTTGGGGTCGAAAGGGTTAATTACTTGACATGAATATTTATTGATCAAACGCGAGTTTTAACTAAATGTCAGTCCTAGCTTTTGTGTAAATTATGTGAAGCCAGGGGAATCGCTTCTTAGTGCATTAATGCTAAAGATGTCATATCTGATTCGATCCAAAGAGAGACAGACACTACAGAAATTATGTGTTCTTTTCCTTTGCCTAGAAGTGCGGTCCCTTTCCACAGACCAACTAGCTACCTGCCGTTCTTCTGTCCAAGGACAAAAATAATTTAGATCAGAAGGGACATAAGAGATGAAGACATTATCTGTTAGCAAGATACTACTTAGCATAAGTACTCTATGAGACCCAAAGTAATTTTTATCAAGACCCTAAGGTCTCACATTTGACATCAGAGAAATTATTCAGCAGCTGTCAATAACTCAACGGGATAGCTGAGCACAGTGTTACCAGATACCTGAAATGTCTTTCTCCTAAATCTCAAAAAAATACTGAAATTTTCTCCCAAAAGTTAAAAAAATTGTCTAAATTTGTTTATGATTTGCCTTATTTTAAAGGAATTAAACTTCTGATAAAAAATATATATACATATAATTTTTTATATGTATATATAGCCTTTTTTTATTCATCTTCAGCTTAACAACAAAAACTTAAAATAAAACATATCACAAATGAATTAAAAAAAAAGTGCAATTTTTGGCGGGATTTCATTGTGAAAGCAATAAGTGAGAACGATATAGAACCAGCTTACAAATTTTTAGCACAATAGGATGTTCTGACTATTAAAACAGTTGCCAAAATATGTTTTGTAGACAGTGTTCCCAATACATCATATGTCGTTATCCAAAAATCTACCAAAAATCCAGGATCCGAAAAATCCCCTGACATAAAATATAAATCTCCTAAATGTTCTCCTGAAAACAATTCTTCCTTCTAAAAATTCTCCTAAAAGGCCAAGAATCTCCTAAATCTAGGAGGAAGTCTCTCCTGATCTGTCAACACTGGCGGAGCAGCTCATCATTCATCATGTCTGGGTGTCCAGGCAAAGAGATGTGCAGGAGACTTGCGTCAAAAGGAACTGACTAGACAAGGTAATAAGTTGCTCTGCTCAGAATTTGCTGACTTGGGTACTCATTTGTGAGGTGATGTTTGGGAAAGCAGTGAGTAGCTCAAGGACCAGTAAGAGTACAAACAAATCTGATTTGAAAAAAACTGGGCTAAAAGTGCAGCAAACATCTGCAGAATCTCCAAAGAAGCACACTCAGAGCAGTTGTCAATATTTTTGCTGAGCAGTTCATGCTGTGTAGCTATGCAAGAAGATTAGGATTAGGCTACCTAACCAACGACTTCCTCAGAAGCCGGAGAAGCAAAAAAGGAAGACAAGAAAAATCTTTTCCTTTCCTACACCTGGACCACATTTTGCAGGAATTGGAATCACTGACATCTCAGTGGTTTCACTTATCCAACACTCAAACGATTAGATTTGAATATTTTAAGGTTGCTAAAACATTTCAGGAGGTTCGCATTGTTCTTCGACCAACACTTAAAAAATGGCCTTGACACATGTAAAACATTATAACATTATATATTGGATCTCAAACATTTTAGTAGCTAAGCTTGAGAGATATTGAGTTGCAGAGATATGTACTGAATCTTAATCATCTTCAAATAATATTGTACCACTTTTTAATTCAAATAAATGCAGATTGTGAATGAAGATGTAGTAGACTGCGACCTTTGTTGATCCATTGTGCTCCCTACTGCCTGTTAGAGTACGTTCCCCAGACCTGTAGCCTTAATGAATCTTACGAGTTCTCATGGGTTTAGATATTTGGTGCAGTTATAATTAGCCTCAAAAATTTTGTTATATTTGTATTATTTATTACTGTTTTTACTAATTATTGCATTTCTCTTTTTGTGCGTTGATTTTCTTAGTTCAATTTATTTGATTTAATTTTTTAGATTTTATACAAGGTGCAACCCAAAGTAAACAGGACTTTTATAAAATAAAGAAAACGGATGATTATTTTTGTATAATTCTTTTTATTTATTCAAAATACTCTCCTTCTGCTTCGATACAACGTTTTGCACGGTCCAAAAGCATTTGGAATGAGTGTTTTAGGTCATCGGCCGGCATCGCCTTCAGAATGTTGGTACAAGCCTTTTGGATGTCCTGAACGTCCTTATAACGGTTTCCTTTCATCGGCAAATGCAACTGACCGAATAAGTAGAAGTCACAGGGAGCCATATCAGGCGAATACGGTGAATGATTGATGGTAAAAATGCGATTTTTGGTCAAATAATCGGTCGTAACTAGGGCTCTGTGAGCCGGTGCATTATCATGCAATAAACGCCAACTTCCTTCCTCGCGATATTCTGGCCGAATATGACGAATGCGATGCACCAAACGCTTCAAAACTTCAACATAAAACAAAGCGTTAATTGTTTTTCCCGGTGGAACAAACTCTCGATGAATTATTCCCTTTGAATCGTAGAAACAAATGAGATGAGTTTTGATTTTTGACTTCTCACGGCGGGTTTTTTCGGATTTGGCTCATCTGGGTGCTTCCATTCGGCACTTTGACGCTTTGTTTCGGGATCATATTGAAAGCACCACGTTTCGTCACCGGTTACGATGTTGAACAAGAAATTTGGATCACGTCTGGCTTCCCGAACGATGTCTTTTGCGTGCTCAATTCTCTGCGCTTTTTGGTCGTCGGTTAAAGTGTGCGGAATGAAGCGAGAACACACTTTACGGAGACCCAAATGTTCGGTTAAAATGCGATCAATTGATGTTTTGGAGATGTTCAATTCCATTTCCATCAACTCCAATGATGATTTTGGCTGCATTTTGATAAAATCACGCACAGTTTTGATGGCATCGTCAGTAATCACAAATTTCGACTGGCCGACGTGTTCGTCGTCATTCAAGTCTTCATGACCATTCTTGAATCGATTCAACCACTCATTAACACGGCCACGGAATAAACAATCATCACCATAAACTTGCTTTAACAATTTAAACGTTTCGGTAAAAGTTTTACCAAGTTTAAAACAGAACTTAATATTAGCTCTTTGTTCGATCGACATTCTCGTACCAAAGTTAAAAACATACTGTCACATTGAGCGGGATATTTCGGCGTCTACTAGACCAAATGTCATGAAATTTAGACAGTATGTGAATGAAAGATGTACCTTTCCAACGCATGTCCTCACACATAGATGGCGCCACCAGAAACGTCCCTATTGCAAAAGTCCTGTTTACTTTGGGACGCACCTTGTATTATTTATTCTATGTAATTTATTGCTATTTTTATTAATTATTGTATTTCTCTATTTGTCCATTGATTTTATTATTTTACCTTATTTTATCATATTTTTTATATATGCCTTATCTATGTTATATCTATTCAATGTAAACACTGCACTTCTACTTCTATTCGTAAACACGAAACTGAAAGCATTGGAACCATTAATTTTTGTGTTGTAGTTTTTAATTAGAAATCATTGTTTTTCCTTTATACAGTTAACGCTATCTGTATTGAACACCAATAAAACGAAAATTTTCCAATTATTTGTACAATATTTGAAAATTTTTACAATAAAAACAACAACAACAAATACAGCATGCCAATGTCCTTGTCTACGCCTGAAAGCATTCAAGTTAATTGCTTTATGGCGCTAAGGCGTAACTTTACTACGCACAGAACAAAATGTAATGTGAATATGTATAAAGCAATACATATGTGGCTCATGGTGTATGTCTAGTACATATATTAAATCATGTCTTACTGAATACATACATATGTACAACAAAAACGAGACATGCCTTTGGATGTTTATACGAATTCATAAAAATTATTGAGCCGTCAAGTGTTGAAAAAAGCACAAAATCATTTGGAACACTAATGTTCAAGGCATTCCTCTTTAAAGTCCATCAAAATTTATGTCAGGCGAATTCAGTTTTAATTAACTGAATTTATTTATCCGCAGTTAAATAAATTTACGAATTTAGTTTAAAGTTGATTATATAAAATTCGAATAGTGACAATAAATTTATTGCAATCCACATCCGCAACGCAACAACACGATTAGATTTATTCAAAATCATTGCATTGCACTTCTAAATAAATGCAAGAAAATTTATTAAACCGCAATTATACAACTGCAAGTCGTGCTAAAAGTGGAACATGGTAAAATCAGTGCTCCGCAAATGACGTTGTAGGCCACCACCAGAGCTTTGTAGAGTCTTTACAAATACTTTTCAGTCAAATATAAAAAATTGTACTATCAGTTATCAGTGCAACACTAAAAGAAGTGTTTTCCTAGTTAAAGACAGGCAAAGCTTCAGAAGACACGAATGCCTATGAATTTTTTAGAATAATTTCACAAATTCATTTGTATTAAAATATATATTAAAAATATTTGTTGGTGATAATTTAACCTCCAGTTTGAATTCAACTCGAGTTTGAGCAATTCAAGCAGCCAATTCAGCTTGCCAAATCTTGTCTTTCATAAAATCCACTTTGAAATCATTTTTGTAATCTCCCATCAACACTTGTCATTGATTTCGAAACTGGCAAGTTATCATCACCAACTTTACGATCAACATCGGTGTCATTCGCCATTTGTACACACTCGCACACCCTAAACCAAAGCCGGATAAATTCAAAACCAAGACAAAACAAAAAATGTGCAAAAAGCCAGCATTGGACCCATCAGCACACCCCATCGACCACAGTTTGATCTCTTTACTGTTGTTGTTGCTTTACCCAACTACTTAATTTTGCTTGCGAGAAAATTTTGCCGCGCGATTACGTTGCGTTATGAGCATAAATTCGTATGCTCGTAAATGAAAATTGACCAAATGGATGTCGGCCAAAGTTTGCCACATCGCACAGTCGAACAACATCGAAAACGTACGCGAGTACACACTCGCATGCACCGAAATAGGTTATGGATACGAATTGATTAACACGGCCGTATTAATAATGCGACAAACGTGAATGCGACGGCACTTCAAGCGCCAAACCAAGCCGCACTCAAACGCTGATGGCCCCAGCAGAGATGACAGAAACCGGTAATCGTCTCAAGGTCGCGCGGTGAATGCGTCGACGCAAAAGCGATGTGCAAGCGATGACAGCAATGTCGCTACGCTCACGCTTAGACGCCGATGGCGATGGCGATGGCGATCGCCGTGTTAATGACTGCATCAAGATCAACGCGCCCGTCCGTCTGCCGCAAGAAAGCGAAAGTCAAACCCAACGCAAACGTAAACGCAAACTGGAGCAACCGTCGCGGAAGATGCGAAAGCGCAAAGATGCGACCAAGATGCGCTTCAAAGTGTGTCAATTAGTTTTGTTAAGCACTGTTAATGCGAATTTATTCGCGCAATAAAAGTGATTGTTGTTTGACTTTAATTCCGTGTGCCAACTTCATCCTTCTACATTTTTTATGAGCACCGAAATAAATATGCAATATCATTTTAATTATATAAATATTTAAAATGCAAAATGTTGTGCAAATTCACTGAGTAAATAAAGTCGAATTATGTATGACTAGGTATCGGATTTATATGCAAAAACTATGCAAAAATATGCAAAATATGCAAACATATGCAAATATGCAGTGCTCATTCTTAATAGTTTTCAATAAAAATAGTTTCTGTCTTGGTCGCGTTCAAATCCGAAGCCCCCAAAAAATATGCACTTATGCATATAATTCCGATCCCTATTTATGACAAATGAATACTTGAAGACTTGAATGAAGACAAAGGAGTACTTACGAAGGAGTACCCTTTCCGGAAATTTGTACGATATATCGTACAATTTTTTCGACGATTTTTTATTTGACAGCGAACGCACTTTTTATGCAACTGCTATTTAAGTTTCATTAAGTGGGCTGTGTTGTATCATTCTGTTTAAAAATATAAATCATAATAGCCGTGGCTACACAGTATGAGCGCGTTTTATAAGCAGCTTTTTGCAAGATTTTGAAAAACCAGCAAATGGCGGTACTTCTGCGTAGGAATGTTAAATATTTAATACTTTTTGGTACCAAAAAGCGTAACAATTTCAAAGTTTGATTCTCAGTTGATTTATACTTAGAACTTACTAAATTTAAAATTTTTTGCGTCTCAATATTTTTCCCGAGTCTTTAAAAAAATTGTACGATATATCGTACAAATGACCACAAGGGTTGCAAAGCTTTGTACGATATATCGTACAAATGGAAAGCAAAGGTTGCAAGTTATATTTGCATTTCTTTTTAAGTTATACATAGTTTTGGTAACAAATTTTTGGCGTTTGTATGCCTTCCACACCCATCTATAAACCACATGACTAATAAAATTCGACTATTCGGCAATTTTCGATTAAATATAAGAATTACTAGACGATTTTGTGTTTTACTGAGCAGACACAGATTATGTAAGGTTAGACATGCGTACTTGCCACTCCTACTACGATAAAATGAATCGGCTATATTCAGTACCTTTCTGTAAAACTGTACGAATTTTAATTGATTCTGTGTTTTATTGAGAGGAAAAGGGCTTTGCAACAACAACAACGGTTATATAAGGCCGAATAAATGTGAATCAATTGTTTATATATATAATTTATATAACTTTCGATCAAAATGAAATCACGTTTTGATTTTTTGTTGTTATAGTTTATGTTTTTTATCAAAAAAATCAATGAATTGTTCATAAAACTTAAAAAACCGAAACCAAAAACTCATGAATTTTCACTCCTTTGCGGACCATTGTACGATACGAGTATATCATACAAAATTGATGAAGCTGTAATTCTCAACCAACATTTTTTTTTGAAATTTTTTTGTATTTTATTGCTTAAATGTTCAATAAGAGTCAATATTTTGAAGGAAAAATGTTTATCTCAAGAAATGTGGAAATTGACGGGAAAGGGTTAAGCTAAAGAATGGAAAGGTTTTGCTTTTGGATTGAATATGCGTATTTTTCAAATCCATTTCAAAAGTCCTACACTATCCATGTACAAGGTGCAACCCAAAGTAAACAGGACTTTTATAAAATAAAGAAAACGGATGATTATTTTTGTATAATTCTTTTTATTTATTCAAAATACTCTCCTTCTGCTTCGATACAACGTTTTGCACAGTCCAAAAGCATTTGGAATGAGTGTTTTAGGTCATCGGCCGGCATCGCCTTCAGAATGTTGGTACAAGCCTTTTGGATGTCCTCAACGTCCTTATAACGGTTTCCTTTCATCGGCAAATGCAACTGACCGAATAAGTAGAAGTCACAGGGAGCCATATCAGGCGAATACGGTGAATGATTGATGGTAAAAATGCGATTTTTGGTCAAATAATCGGTCGTAACTAGGGCTCTGTGAGCCGGTGCATTATCATGCAATAAACGCCAACTTCCTTCCTCGCGATATTCTGGCCGAATACGACGAATGCGATGCACCAAACGCTTCAAAACTTCAACATAAAACAAAGCGTTAATTGTTTTTCCCGGTGGAACAAACTCTCGATGAATTATTCCCTTTGAATCGTAGAAACAAATGAGATGAGTTTTGATTTTTGACTTCTCACGGCGGGTTTTTTTCGGATTTGGCTCATCTGGGTGCTTCCATTCGGCACTTTGACGCTTTGTTTCGGGATCATATTGAAAGCACCACGTTTCGTCACCGGTTACGATGTTGAACAAGAAATTTGGATCACGTCTGGCTTCCCGAACGATGTCTTTTGCGTGCTCAATTCTCTGCGCTTTTTGGTCGTCGGTTAAAGTGTGCGGAATGAAGCGAGAACACACTTTACGGAGACCCAAATGTTCGGTTAAAATGCGATCAATTGATGTTTTGGAGATGTTCAATTCCATTTCCATCAATTCCAATGATGATTTTGGCTGCATTTTGATAAAATCACGCACAGTTTTGATGGCATCGTCAGTAATCACAAATTTCGACTGGCCGACGTGTTCGTCGTCATTCAAGTCTTCACGACCATTCTTGAATCGATTCAACCACTCATTAACACGGCCACGGGATAAACAATCATCACCATAAACTTGCTTTAACAATTTAAACGTTTCGGTAAAAGTTTTACCAAGTTTAAAACAGAACTTAATATTAGCTCTTTGTTCGATCGACATTCTCGCACCAAAGTTAAAAACATACTGTCACATTGAGCGGGATATTTCGGCGCCTACTAGACCAAATGTCATGAAATTTAGACAGTATGTGAATGAAAGATGTACCTTTCCAACGCATGTCCTCACACATAGATGGCGCCACCAGAAACGTCCCTATTGCAAAAGTCCTGTTTACTTTGGGACGCACCTTGTATAAATTATTCGAATATGTAAACTGGGTCAACTTACAACTTTTTGTAAATATTTCGAAAATATTAGAGAGTAATTAGCAGGTCTGCCATTACGTATTTGAATTATGCTTTCCACTCCTTCACGATTTCTGATCTTTTCCTTCGTTTATTTCACTTTGCTTTCTTAAAGACCCAAAATCGCTTCAAGTTGGAAAAAGAAAATATTTTGTTGATTGTTTCTTATAGCCGTAAGAGACATGGAATGTTTAAAGCACTGAGAATGCCACAATGAAATCCAGGGGCGGATTCAGAAAAATATTTCGGGGGGTTTCAAAAAGTAATTCTTTAATATTTATAAAATGCCTTTTAATTTGTATGTAGTTTTAAAGTCGATCCGAATATTTCGGGGGGTTACAAAAAGTAATTCTTTAATATTTATAAAATGCCTTTTAATTTGTATGTAGTTTTAAAGTCGATCCAAATATTTGGGGGGTTTCAACCCCCAAAACCCCCTGAATCTGCCACCGATGAAAGCTCTAAGTACTACAAAAAATACTCCTACTAGCATAGAGACAGACATCTGGTTTTTCTACTACGTAGGACATTGCGATAAATGCGAAAATGAATTTTTAAAAAGTTCTAAATATTTGATTTGTGTTTTTTCTCCATCTCTGCAGAGCGTTGGTTGAAGTGAATTTTTCAGTGTGGGTTATTTGACAAAAAGTTTTAAGCTCAGGCTTTAAGCTTATGTTCAGTTTAGTCCTTTCGAAGTAAACTGAAGAATCTTATTCCTGTTCGTGGTATTCTGCTATTTTTTTTTACAATAATTGTGGTACAAAAATCTAGTTGATTTCGAACGACCGAGGTAAAACCGGTGACAGATATTGATTTTTTGGATTATCATGATTTTTGTACTATGAAACATACAAGCAGTATTTTTCGTATAATTTATGAGAATTCAACTCCTTATTTACCCCATCCGGAAGCAATACTTTGCCTTTGCTTTTCCTACTTCTGGACAGTAACCACCACACCTTCTTCCCAGTACAATAAGACAACAGTTTCACTTTGACGCTCATAGAAAATCGAAACCCGATGGCTCGAATTGTGCTCTAATAACATACCTTTATGTCAAAACCACTATTCAAAATAAGCAGTTCCAGTCAAAAGGAAAATATATTGAATAAAAGTTATAAATAACAACACTTTTTCACTCTGTAAATTTTACTTCGATCCATGATATAATTTACAAGGTGGGCTGAGTACTGAGAGCCTTCTCTAAGATTCTTTTTTGGTTCTTCCAAAGAGCATTTCAACTGCCTCAAACCACCCTATTCGATAACAACTGCAATTGATCAATTTTCACGTCAATTTTTATGACTTTCCGTAGCCAGTTGTTAATTGTATCATGACTCCGATTTAGACAGGCGAGCAGTGACCCACAAAGCGTTCAAGATGACTGCAGGATCTCACCCGCGCTGTGGTCAAATCTTAACCAAAAGAGGACTCCAACAATATTTTTTTGGATAGGCTACACGTTTCTCATTGGGATTAATATCGTAGCTAAAAAGACGAGGAAGAAATTGGGTCTCTTAAGTGACTTTCCGCAGCAGTAGGATTTATGATCTGTTCATGACAGACTTTGCACCACTGGTGAATAACACCAAAGAGGGCATTGGCAACAGTCTTTTCGGGCATAACAATAAGCCTCAGAGGTTTCAGTTGTTGTTCCTTCCTCCTTTCGAAATATATATCGAATCCCGACAAAATTTTCTCAAACTTGCAATTTTTTATGATTTATTAATTAATCTTCAAGGTGATGCATCAGCCATGAAGGTGATACTTCCTTTTACTTTATCGTATACATTGCTTACTATACCCCTTAAAACGAAGAAGAATCAATGAAATATTTGAATTGTTATCGTTCTTGAAGTGTCAAAATGTCAAAGATATAGTAGTGATCCATGAAATGTATCATAAAACGCGATTTATGCGGTTATAAAAAAGAGGCGCCCTTGAAAAGTTTGTCAATTCACCAATTCACAATTCACAAAAGTGTTGCACTGGTTGACAAGACTAAATAAACACGTCGCTACCAGAAGCAAAACCCATTCATTGTAATTGGCAACTTGTTTACAGGCAAAAACTGCACGACAACAGCTACGTGCGTCAACATTAATTAAACTGTCATGCAACCAACTACAACATCTCAGAAATCAAGAGTTTTAAAGGACAGTTTTCAGTTTCGCACATTTCAAAATTATATAATTATATATAAAAAAGTTTAATCAGAACGCATCTGCTACAAGGAATTATGATCATTTTCATTAAACCATGCAATGACAGCACAGTTAATTAACTTTATGTAGCTCACAACCGAATGCACACCTGAAGGATGAAGGCAACTTTAAGTTCCAACTACTAAAAATTTTGTTGCAAAACAAAATAAGGAAACCTTTTAAATTATACCTATTATATTCTGAACAATCGGCAGAAGGCCGCACAGTGACCTCAGGATCGAAATGCAACTCTTCTCCATTAACAATGTTTCAAGTTTGTTTCCTAAGTCTTTTGTTTTGCTTCTCAGAGTTAGCATATCAGTAAAAGTCACAGCGTATTTTTGTCTTTTTCTAACAATCAGTCAAACTAAAACACATTGCAACAATAATTGTAAAGTGTATGCATAATAAAATGTTTGATTCATTGCTAAGTGCAATTGCCAAATAAACTTACAGGTACTCGTTTCGGCGCCTCAAGTGTTGCTCACTTCATCAATCACACATGCCTTTGGAACAAAAAGCAAATTCACCACACCGCCAACCGAAAATAGTGAATTATTTTTGAGTAAAAACACAACAAAAACACTACTCAAGTTGAGTTTTATGCGCGCTAAAACAAGTGAACGCCCGATATTTCTACACAAAACACACAATACGCATTTGCCAAAAAACAAAACAACAAATTTACACAAATTGCAACAACAAACGCGGCACAACAATGTCGATAAGTCAGCTGCAACAGACAATAGCAGTCAGCAACCTAACAACAAAAGCAGCAACAACAACAGTTCGAACAGTGCCAACAATTCGGTAATCGAGAATGACGTAGGACGCGGCTGTTGGCGATTGTTGTTTTTGTTTTGAGGTTTTTTAGGGTCGTTAATTGTAATGTGATTTTAGTAGTTGCTTTTTGTTCATTTTTTTTTTGCGATGGCGCTATCTAATGAGATAACCTGCACTGTTAGAGACAAAGCCGCGGCACTGAAGCGCGCTTCGGATTAGCAACAACAATAAATCACACAACGCGAACCGCATTAGCGAACGAAAAATAAACCCAACGAAAACTACGATTTGATTTTATTATGAATTTTGTTTGAATATTTTCGTAAATTCACGATTTACGATTGCCGCAAATGCGCTAAAGTGGCCAACGGCAGCAGCAGCAACGACGTCAGGGTGTTGTCGTAGTAACTTGTGAAAGATCCACGCTTAACTGACTGGAGCGACAGACGGCGTACACAGTGAAAACATATGAAGTGCAATAAAAGCAACGCTTCAGCAACACAACGCGCCAGCAGAGCCCAAAACAATTGAGGCGCAAGTGTAGTGAAATTAACTGAAACGAAACGTCAAAAGGAAACATTAAATGAAAGCGACAACGAAAGAGACAGTGAAGAAAGCGAACAAATGTGAAATGAAATCAATATGAAATTCCGCACAACACTGAATGCGCCGAAGAGAGAAGGAGAGCAAGTGGGCTCTGAGGAATGGGCGCACGCGTGCAGTGATCTGCTGCTGAAATTTCACTTCGAGCACTACAGTCAATACACAACAAGTGTCCACAATCTGTGCTAAATTACTGCTGCCAAATTATCTTGTGGCGACTAATTTTCCATGCTCCATTTGACTGTTTTGGCTTTTACTGCTAAATGAAAGCTTTTTCTTTCTGTCATTTCCGCATTTGTCGCGAAATTCCCTCAGGCATTTGTAATTAGTTATGACAACACTGGAGCTTTTCAAGCTGAAATTTAATTTCATATTTTTCTTGCTTTGCTTATCTCTACGATTTTATATCATTTCGCTGCGTTTGTTTTCTTTCTGTTCGTCAACCTTGCCACCGATGTACTTACACTTTCTTTTTTAGCGCATTTTCGCTGCCAACAAGTGTCTGCTTAATTTATGAAAGGCAACTTACGTGATCGCCTTTGCGCTTGCACGCTTATCACATTTAGCCGCTCACCATTTCGCTTTACTGAGAGCTATCATTTTTAAAATTTATAATCACTGCTTTACAATGCAAATCACTTGGGACAGTAATAGTAAATTATTTCGCATCTGCATTACAATAAGCATCCGGAAAAGTTAAATAAAACACAAAGCATTAATTTCTTCATTAACATTTATGAAATCCTCTTCCAAGTCTTTGTTTGCTGTCAGCGGTTGGTTCAATTTTTGGCAAATTTTTCATAGGCTGCTTTTAGTATTGTAAGCAGCCACTTCTTCTTTTATCTTCAATTAAATCAAAACGTCTTCCTCGAAGTGATAATTTGAGTTTTGATAGTAGAGAAAAATCAGCAGAAGCCATATCAGGTGAATAGGCAGCTTACAAAATGTAAGGTGTAGTAAAAAAAATGCATTAATTTTGCATGAAATTTGCATAGTTACATACATTCGATTCAGTCAGTCGAATTCCAAAAGCTTCAATTTAGTCCAAGTTTTCATCAGCAAAATCATTTGCCATAGACAGGAACAGGTGGCAATCACTTGGTACCACATTCGGACTATAAGATCGATGCATCAGAACCTTCCAACCAAAATCCAGGAGCTTCTGACGAGTTGTTATTGATGTGAATGTTAATGATGGAACATAATTTTAAAAAAAATTTAAATTAAATTTTTAAAAAATTTTGAAACCGGAAAAATTCCATATGGGCGTGAAACTAGAGACCAAATATAGAAATACTGCGTACTCAGTTTTTCATTGCTACATCCTTTGTCCTTTTAAAATGATTTCAAAATTTTGAAGGGTATAAAAAATAAAAAAATATAAAAAATACTTAACCTGGATAGAATATGGCGATATGTATATCAAATGGAAGAGAAAAGGCTCAAGAATTTAAATAAAATTAATTGTTTACCTATTTCTAAAAAAAAAGCATATGAAAAAGATCCTTTGAAAATTGTAATCCTTTCTATGTAAATTTTCAAGGTTATGAAAATTTACATAGAATTTTCTTGAAAAGTAAGTATGTTAAAACCCAAAATCTCCCAAAATCTTTATTGGTTCGAAAGTTATTAAAAAAAAAAGGCGGAAGCTGCAATTCTAATGAAGTACAAAAATACTAATTTATATGACTATCGGTATTTTAAATAATACAAAGATACAGAAACAATGAAGCGATAATAATGAAATTTTTACACGTGTTCAAGGAAATTTTGGGTTTGAACATACTTACTTTTCAAGAAAATTCTATATAAATTTTCAAGGATATAAAGGATTAAAATAAAAAAAAAACCTTTTTCATATCCTTTTTTTTCAAATAGTTAAAAAATTAATTTTATTTAAATTTTTTAGTCTTTCCTCTTTCATTTGATATACATATCGCTATATTTTAACGAGGTTAAATATTTTTTATATTTTTTTATTTTTTATCCCCTTCACAATTTTGAAGTCCTTTTAAAAGGACAAAGGATGTAGAAATGAAAAACTGAGTACGCAGTATTACTATATTTGGTCTCTAGTTTCACGCACATATGGATTTTTCCCAGTGTGAAAATTTTTTTAAATTTTTGTCGCACGGTGTAATGTTGGATGACTTGTTACCATTTTGAAGGTAATTTCTATTGACAAAAAACTTGCAGCAGACGATTTCAAAAAGCTTCAATTTAGTAAAATTTTTCATCAGCGAAATCATTTGCCATAGACAGCTATTCTTGTGGCAATCACTTGGTGCCACATTCGGACTATAAGGTCGATGCATTAGAACCTTCCGAGCAAAACTCCAGTAGCTTCTGGCGAGTCGTTATTGATGTGAATGGCCTGGCATTGTAATAATGAAACACAATTCATCTATTAGCCAAACTTGGCCATTGCTTCAGGCGGTCCAATTGTTGACAGTACAAGTCTGAACTGGAACTTAAATTGTACAATTGTTTTACTGATAGAACACAATTCTTCTTCCATTAGCCAATAGATGCTTGCTTTACATGGTCCAATTGTTGATGGTACAGGTCCGAATTAAGAGTTTGGTCGTAGGGGAGCAGCTCATATTAGGTGATAATCTGTCAATTCCATCAAACACACAGCAAAACCTTCCTGACTTTTAATCCTGAATTGGCCACTGCTTACACCGGCTCATCGCAATTCGACCTGGACGGTTATCGCTTGTCCACTTCAGAAATGAAGCGATTTGTAGATGAAAATTCTGTTCATTTTATATCCAACGATTCAAACGATTTTTTGTGCAATATTTAGCTTCTGGGCAATCGAAACAATTCCTAGACTTATGTATTTATTTTCTCTTTCTGTTTGATGCGCGCTCAAACAAAAATTGAGTCAAGCAATCGCAAAACTGTCCGAAAAGTTTTTAAAGTATAAAATCTTATCTTTCTAATGGTACCTAGCATAACCCGATTGTATGTACTTATACAACGCGAGATACAGATTGAGTAATCTATTGAGCCATCTATTCGAAAAATTATGGATTTCTTTTTACTGCACCTAACGAAAATTGGCTAACGAAAATTTATTTTATCGCAATAATCCACAAATCGTTTATCGTAATGATCTGCATATTTGGTATACTTTTTTATTTTATAAAGCCATAAATCAAGTAACTGAGATTCAAAAGTAAGCACTCTCATCGATCTGATTAATTTCTCGCAATTCTATTCAAATACAAAGATATATTTTCGCAAGCTACTCACTTAAAATTACAGTCGTACACAACTCTTACAATACACTAAAATTACGAAATAGCAAAACTTAAGCTGGACTTACAATGGTTACGAGTATTTAATTATTTTACACACTTCTTCTGCACTTTACTGCACTCAAACGCATTGCTGCTACCATGAAAATTTCACTTTTATCTCCATTTCCACTCGGAATTGTAAACAACAAAATGCTCCGCATTACATAACGAAAGTGCACAAAAGTGATTACAATAAAAATAGTAAAAATACACAAATACACGGAATTGTAATTAACATCTAGGTTTCATAATTACGCCAACAACAACAACAGCAGCAGCAGCAGCTCCACCGAAAATCACACTACCATGACTTGACGCCGCCGCCACCGTCGTCTCCGCCTGCTACAGCACCACCCTCGTGCTTATGGCTGGAACCGGTAAACAGCGAAGTGGATGCATGCGATGCGCCGGCGACAGCGCCCAGCGAAGCGTTTAATATCAAACTAACAGCGCTGCCCACCAAATGCGACACAATTTGCTTGATGAAGCCGCCCGAATCGGAGCCGCCCTTGTGATGGGTGCTGTGCGAGCTGTGCGTGCTGTGCGAGCTGTGCGTACTGTGTGCGCCATGACCAGTGTGGCTTTTTCGTTCCTCTGTCTCCTCCTCTGAGGCTTTGCGATTCTTTGCCTCCCAGAAGCTACTGATGACGTTCTGCGCGAATTGAAGTGGCCTAAGCGGTCCATCGTCCTCCTCCGGATCCTGCAAAAGCGAATATTTGTGGCACATTTTTCATATCCCTTTTCAATAAAAACAAAACAAATGTCATACAAAAATTAAAATAATAATAACAACCACACCAAAATGTTAGTTACTATGCGGTTAGTGCTAACTAAAACTAAGTACTAAAACTACTGGCAAAGGAGTTTCAAATACAAATATAAAAAGAATCAGTACAGCGCTCAGTGAGGCCACCACAGTGCCCAAGAAGTTGCCAATGAATTGTCCGTTGTTCACCTAAAATTATAAAATAACACAAACCATTTGAGTGAAGCATTTATCTGAAATTTGTTTCAGACTGCGAACTTACCGCGCCACCACCGCCAGACAGCCCATCGAAAGCGGTGCCCACGTACTGTCCGAGCACAGTGCCGAAATTTTTATTGCCCTGTGCAAACAGAAAGAGGAATCGATATCATAATTTTTGGTAGTCAAAGATTTGAAAAATTTAAAACTGTACCGCCAGCAGACCGGAAATAAGCGAAGTTGAGGTACTAATTAACGATTCGATATCCAAACCGTTGGGCTGCAATCACATTTGTTAGCCACTAGAAATCGTTCGTAAACATTTTCAAATACCTTACCCCGAACAAGTTCGAAATGACGCCGGTCAGGGCGCCTATTAGGGCGCCTATATCAGAGCCGCCCTCACCCTGTAAATCACAGTGGCAGCTTGAAAATATTTCATATTATGCCCCAAAGCCAGCAGCCACGAAATGCTTACTCACTCCACTCAGATTAGATATGAGAGCAACCAGTCCGCCCCCGCCCCCACCGGCAGCGGCACCATCGTCCTCGGGTGTCACTTCCGATGAATTTTCTTCCTCTTGGTGAGCCAACTCTGTTTCATATAAATCGGGTGTCGTTGGTACCGATTCTGCTGCTGCTTGTGCTGTTGTTGTTGCTGTTGTCGCTTCTTCATCTGTTAAGGCAGCTGTGTTGCGTGTGGGTTTTGCTTTTGTTGTTGTTGTTATGGAGGTAGTAGTTCTGCTACTGCTACGATTGGCAATAACATTCTTAGACTTTATCGAATTGAAGAGGGAGGGGTAGAAATTTGCGTTACATTACTTTGGCAAAAAATCATTCGATGAACAAAAGTCTCTCTCTCTATCTAATCTATACGCATTTATCGTGTACGGTTAGTAATTGCGAAATTATTCAATTAAAGCACAAACTACAAGGAGCTCTACTTTGAGTTTTTCGAACGCGCCATATGTACCAAACTCACTTTCACCGCTGGCTGTGGCATTAGATCCTCTTCGAGCGAGTCGAAAAGATCGTTTTGCTGCTTTTGATCCGCATCCACCAGATTATTGCGAAAGTCATCCTGCAAACGTAGAGATAACAGAAATATTTAAGTAAGAAAATCAATAGGCAGGTGAAATGTCAAGAGTTATGATTGTTCTCTTTTCAAATCTGAAAGACAATTGTCCCTAGAAGGAGTCTAAATTGTCCAGCTATATTATTTTACACAGTATTTTATTGTTTAACATTTCGCAAAACTATTGTTTAAAGCTTTGTTGATTAATCAATGTTTAGTTCATCAAGCTCAAGTTTAAAGCTTCAATATTTTTATAAAGCTTTAATAGTTATACAAAGCTTCACACGTTCTTCAAGCTTTTGCTGGTTTTATATTTCTAAAAATCTATTTCTCATTTGTTCTTAATGTCTTCAATATATCCTTAATTTATTTTCCAGGCTTCAATTCAATTAGTTCTTCAAGTTCTTCATGACTCCATTATTCCTTTAAACCCTTTATCAATTAGTTATTCCAACCTGTAGTAATTGATTTAGAGTTCATTAGTTGTTGAGTCCTTCAAGGCTCACTGATAAGTTCTTTAAGCCTTCAAGAGATCTTAAAACGCCTTTAGTTCCGCAATTTTTCATTACTTAGTTTCTCAAGTCCTCAATTATTGCTTCTCCAAGTCTTTATTAATTCTTTAGAACACTATTAGTTTTTAAACCTTCTTCAGGGTTTTATGAATTAGTTGTTCGTACCTGATTGGCTGGTTTGGAGTTCATCTAAGCCTTCCTAAAGGTTTATTATTTAGTTCTTTAAGCCATCAAGAAATTTTAAAAACTTCGTTACTTCTTCAAAACTTCGTAAGTTAGTTCCTTAAGTCTTCCATTATTAGTTCTCCAAGTCTTTATTAATTCTTAAGTACTTTATTACTTTTTTAAGAATTCTTCAAGGTTTTATGAATTAGTTTTTCGAACCAGTATTGGCTGGCTTGGAGTTCATTTAAGCCTTCCCAAGGGTTTCATTATTTAGTTCTTTAAACCATCAAGAAATCTTAAAAACTTCGTTAGTTCCTTAAAACTTTGTTAGTTTGTTCTTCAAGTCTTCAATTATTGCTTCTACAAGTCTTAATTAATTCTTAAGGGCTCTATTACTTTTTAAGAATTCTTCAAGGTTTTATGAATTAGTTTTTCGAACCAGTATTGGCTGGTTTCGAGTTCATCTAAGCCTTCTTAAAGGTTTCATTATTTAGTTGTTTAAGCCACCAAGAAATCTTAAAAACTTCGTTAGTTCCTCAAAACTTTGTTAGTTTGTTCTTCAAGTCTTTAATTATTGCTTCTACAAGTCTTAAAAATTCTATTACTTTTTTAAGAATTCTTCAAGGGTTTATGAATTAGTTTTTCGAACCAGTATTGGCTGGTTTGGAGTTCATCTAAGCCTTCTTAAAGGTTTCATTATTTAGTTCTTTAAGCCATCAAGAAATCTTAAAAACTTCGTTATTTCCTTAAAACTTTGTTAGTGGTTCTTTAAGTCTTTAATTATTGCTTCTACAAGTCTTAATTAATTCTTAAGGACTCTATTACTTTTTAAGAATTCTTCAAGGTTTTATGAATTAGTTGTTCGAACCAGTATTGGCTGGTTTGGAGTTCATTTAAGCCTTCATTAACTTCATCATTTAAACCTTCCTTCCTTATGCTGTTCATTATTCTGTTCTGTTAATTTTTTAAGACTTCTTCAAGGTTTTATTAAGTAGTTGTTCAAACTGGTTTTACTTGGTTTAGAGTTCATTAGTTCTTAAGTCTTCTTAAAGGCTTAATTTTATAGTT
Source organism: Melieria crassipennis (assembly GCA_963668005.1). Lineage (NCBI taxonomy): Eukaryota > Metazoa > Arthropoda > Insecta > Diptera > Ulidiidae > Melieria > Melieria crassipennis. Next base: position 34,585,035 of record OY764962.1, on the reverse strand, counting down.
TTTCAGACCATCTTTAGATCCTAAAAATTTCATTAGTTCTTCAAAGCTTCATTATTTTGTTCTTTAAGAGGGAAATTATTAGTTCTTGCATCCTTTCTCAGTTCTTTAGGGCTCCATTACTTCTTAGGCCTTCGTTAAGCCTTATCACTTATTTCTTCAAGCCGTCATTAAGTCGTTATGACTTAGAAGTTCCCAAGCATTCTTTAATGCTTCAGTAATGAGTTCTTCGAGCCTTCTTCAAGGTTTGAATAATACGTTTTTGAAGCCTTTATTAATACTTCAGGACTTCATTACTACTTTAAGCCTCTTTAGAACTTTATTTAACAGTTTAAACTTCATTAATTTTTTAGAACTTAATTAGTTCTTCAAGCCTTTTCAAGGCTACAGTACTTTGTTTAGCGAAATAATTTCACCAGTTCTTCAAGGCCTCGTTACTTTTTATGACAAAAGCAATGCCACAGAATAATTGTAATTATTGGATTTTTTAATTTTTTTTCAATGAGCCTCTTAGCTGTTTTCAGACACTTTACATTTTAACACTTTTGCCAACTCAAATAGAAAATGTTTCTTTAACCTCACCTCCGTCAAAATGGATTTTATCATTCGTACTCTCGCGGGCACTTCGCGCTCCTCGCTCGTGCCGGCATCACGTTTACGCACAACTTTGTTGCTGGCTTTCGCCAACACGCTGTTTTCGTCCGCCTTGTCGATCAAATAGTCCAGCGTTTGCTCGATTTTCTGCTCCACCAGCGCCTTCATCGCATTCACCTGTTCCAGAATGTTACGTCGCAACGTCGCCACCCGCGCACTCAGATCTTTTTCCTCCTCCTCCTCATGCTGCTGCTTTTGCTCCTCGCTTGCTGCATCCCTTGTGCCATCTTCCCTGTGCTCTTCCACATTGGACTGGCGCCTTATCTGCTGCAGTGTCTGCTGCATGTCCGCCTTGAAATCGCGCACATCTTTTGCGCCCGTCACCAAGTCCATGGCACCAGTCAGAATGGTGAGCGCGCGATGATCTCGCTTCAGCTGCTTCTCAATGCGTCCAATCTTCGACAGCAGCTCGTCGTCGGTCATGTCTGTGTTCAGCAGCAGATCCTTGACCACCTCCACCAGGTGCTGCTCCATTTCACGCTCCGCCTCCCTAGCGCCATTCAGTATTCCAATTGCGGTGATGGCGCGCAGCTCTTGGCGCGGCAGACGCGGCTGCAGTTTCCTGTACGCCGCCATGGCGCGCACATAGTTCGGATTGATCTGGGCGCGCAGTGATTTGTGCATGGGCGCTGTCGCAATCAGCTGCACCAGGACAATAATAATCACCAGCCTCAGCCACAAGCAAATCCTGCGCATTTTCTTCAGACTCGCTTTTATGCTAAACGAACGTTGTGGCTTTTTGCGCGCGATTTTCACTTTCAACTTGCCAAACTGCCGCGCGTGCTGGAAGAAACAACTATGGCCGCACGATTTGCTAAATGACACTAATTTAGTGCCGCATTTTCCAGCGCCATTTATACGACATGCAACTTTTCCGCCGCCGGCCATATGGATGTGTTGTGCTTGACGGCGCTGCAGCGACGACACAGGCGTGAGCGTACTCCATCTACATATGCCGGATCTATTGATTCATTCATAGGCCGTAACCTGCAATTTGCGGCCCAATTGCCAAACCGATGACATGACATTACGGCGCCGTCTGTTGCTGGACACAGCAACGCACGTCTTCATTCATAGTCGGCTGCTCATGCGCAATGCGGTGCAATTGTCCAATGTCCAGCGATACGCTCGGTTCGTTCTCTGACATTTTCCATTTTGCGTGGCGTTGGCTTGTTGTCGTCCGGTGTCGCGGCGGATATTGAACTTAGCGTGTTTAAAGTATCAATATAGCCAACTGATTACGACGCCCGACGGTTGTGTAAGAAGAAAGAGGCGGAGAAGTGACTTCCGCTTTTGCTACGCGACGGCAGAGCTGAAAGCGGAGCCACAGCACCCGCGCTGTGTTATGCTATGTTTTCATTCATGAGAACTGTGATAGGATTATGCGCACTAAAACACACACATATACACATACATACATAGAGGTACATATGGTATATCAAGCCTAGCATCCATTGCATTAATATTTATTTAAGTTGATTTTATGGAAATTTTAACTTGCTTGAGTTGTGAGTTTCATTGCAAGATTTCCTGAAGTTTTAAATATATTTTCGCGTCAACACAAATATTTCGAGTTTTTCTAAAAAAAATTTTTCAAAAGTATTAATGCAGAAATTTGTTTAGCTTATTTTTTAAAGTTGCTTTTATAGAGATTTTATTATGAGTTTCATTAAATTTAATGTTGTTGTTCTGTTTCGGAAGTATTTTAGTATCAGCAATGTTAGGTTAGGTTAAACTGGTTGGTCGAACTGACCCTCTTGGATCACTAGTGGTCCCAAATGAAGTTTCAGCTATGTTTCTTTCAGTACCTTTTATAGAGATTTCATTATGAGTTCCATTAAAAGACTTCTTTCTATGTTTCGGAAGTATTTTAGTATCAAAAAGATTAGGTTAGGTTAAGCTGGTCGGTCAAATTGACCCTCTTGGATCACTAGTGGTCCCAAATGATGTTTCAGCCATGTTTCTTGCAGTACCTTTTATAGAGATTTCATTACGAGTTCCATTAAAAGACTTCTTGCTCTGTTTCGGAACTATTTTAGTATCAAAAAATTAGGTTAGGTTGGTCGAAATGACCCTCTTGGATCACTAGTGGTCCTAAATTAGGTTTCAGCTATGTTTCTGTCAGTACCTTTTATAGATATTTTATTATGAGTTCCATTAAAACACTTCTTGCTCTGTTTCGGAAGTATTGTTGTAGCAAAAAGATTAGGTTAGGTTAAGCTGGTTGGTCGAATTGACCCTCTTGGATCACTAGTGGTCCCAAATGAAGGTTCAGCTATGTTTCTTTCAGTACCTTTTATAGAGATTTCATTATGAGTTCCATTAAAAGACTTCTTTCTATGTTTCGGAAGTATTTTAGTATCAAAAAGATTAGGTTAGGTTAAGCTGGTTGGTCGAATTGACCCTCTTGGATCACTAGTGGTCCCAAATGAAGGTTCAGCTATGTTTCTTTCAGTACCTTTTATAGAGATTTCATTATGAGTTCCATTAAAAGACTTCTTTCTATGTTTCGGAAGTATTTTAGTATCAAAAAGATTAGGCTAGGTTAAGCTGGTTGGTCGAATTGGCCCTCTTGGATCACTAGTGGTCCCAAATGATGTTTTAGCTATGTTTCTTTCAGTAACTTTTATAGAGATTTCATTACGAGTTCCATTAAAAGACTTCTTGCTCTGTTTCGGAAGTATTTTAGTATCAAAAAGATTAGGTTAGGTTAAGCTGCGTGGTCGAATTGACCCTCTTGGATCACTAATAGTACCAAGTGAAGTGTCAGTTATATTACTTCAAGTACCTTTTATACAGATTTCATTATGAGTTCAATTATTGACTTTTGGCCCTGCTGCGAAAATATTTAAGTATTAACACTAGAAAGAACATTGCGGTCATTTTGACGGTTTTTCATTTTTAAAAATATATATTTTCTTTGGTATTTCTATCAACTTTTGCTTTGGTAACTTATATTTTTTTATCGTGAAAAATTTTATATTTTTTTTTAATTTATCTTGTGAAAAGTTAGCCGATTCCGATGTGTACTTTTCTAGATATCAGCGCATATGATTTGTAGTCTTTGTAGGTATGAAAAACTCGCGGTATTTCTAGTGTTAATAAGTAGGTTAGGTTAAGCTGGTAGGTCGAATTGCCCCTCTCGGATCACTAGTGGTACTGAATGAAGTTTCAGTAATATTTCTTTAGTACCTTTTATAGAGATTTTATTATGAGTTCCAATAAAACATTTCTTGCTCTGTTTCGGAAGTATTTTAGTATTAAAAAGATTAGGTAAGGTTAAGCTGGTTGGTCGAATTGTGAATTTAATGTCAAATATATTTCTTTGAGTACCTTTTATAGACATTTTATTATGAGTCCCATTAGAAAACTTCTTGTTCTGTTTCGAAAGTATTTTTATATCAACAAGATTCGGTTAGGTTAAGCTGGTAGGCCGAAAAACCTATAAAATTAATCTCAACACGTTTCTGAAAATCCAACATACAAAAGACACATAACAAACTCAAATGCATTCACCCACAATACAAACAAAAATGTGAAAATATGCAGAGAAACCTCAGAAAGAAATCAGCCTAGAAAGGTTTAGTAACTTCTTAAAGTGAAAGCACATGCAGCTCTCTTCATTTGTCAAACTTCAAACTCTTTGACCCAACTTTAATTTAAGCAACTCGGTAACATTCTCTCTTCTCATTTGTCGTTACTGTAGAATTTTCTACTCGAAACCGTACACTCACCCTTAACTAAACGCAAACTTGGCGTTTTCAGTGCTTTTCGTTTAAGCTTTGCCTTAAATTTTGCCAATGCTGCAAATATTTGCGACATTGTAGCACCACATATGTGCAATATTTATTATGTCAAGCATGCATATTCAATCAATACTATACACAAGTACTTGCATTAAGTAAACAAAACATTTCGCTTTTGCATTCATTAACTTTTTCTATAGATTTTTTATTTATTATTATTTTTGCTTTGTGCTCTGTTCTGTTCTGTTTCGTGTTTTTTTTCGCTTTCATTTTATGCTGATAACATTTCATATTTATTTACTGGTAACACATAAGCACGCGGCACACAATACAAATCAATTTTTATGTGCAACAACTCAGTTGGGAATCTCTCGCGAACCTTATCAAACGTTTTCCGCTTTCGCAATGAACAAATACGCGCCGCTAGCTCTGGTCTTCATTCTGCTGCATCTCTTTTCGATGGCCACTGCAGCGCCCCGGCGTCGCAGCGATGATAAATGGGTTTGGGACAAACAACAAATCAGTACCTCAACGGCTGAACCAGAAACGGATCTACCAGATGTGGAAGTAGGACCCAGAATTGCGCTGAGAACTCCGCCCCGATTTCCAACACGGGACCATCGAGTACATTTTAGCTGAGAAACTAAGTGTTAACGTGTAGTCCATTAAATGTTGTCATGTAATGTCATGAAAATTGTATTAAAGTAATCGAAAGGCTTATTTGAATTGAACAATAAATGTAAACATTTAAAAGTATTCATCTCTCATTCACTAAATCTCGCGGTCGAACTATGAATAGATTTATGAATAGATTTATGAATTTGTATATGTTGTACTCGTATGTGCTCATTAGTGCTAAATGAGGGAGATAGATAGAACGCTCACAGAGAACAAATGAGAGATAACACATTATTTCGGAACACTCTGTTCAGAGTTCTGGTAGAGAAACTTGAATTCTCAGAGTGGTACTGTCAGCTCAGATAGTGTTTAGTTGCAATGATTACGCTCACACATAATAAGGTTGCTCCATAGGTATGCTCATTCATTCGTATAATATAAAACAATTAAACAAACTATACAAATTGTTCTATGGAATCAAACATTTGAAAGTTTATTTATTTATTTACTTATTTAAGCCAAATGATAAAAAAATCTACAGGCTAAAAGTTATGCATAATAAGACTCAACATTTAAAATTAGAAAAAAAATTTAAGGAGAAATGTGGGGCTTTCATACTAAACATTTTACGTAGTTTAATAGGGTTGCACGTTTCAATTACACTACTCAACACAAAAAATTCACCTAAAAATAAAAGTGTTTACTAGACTAACATTGATCCGCTGAACACGAAACTGAAAATCAAAAAATTTTTCTAAGAAGCGTTTTCGATAAATCTTAGAAAAACAATTTTTTTCCCTGTTGTATCAGTTGTGAGCACATATCTCATAAACGATTTATTCGACGGATAAACGATAAACGATAAACGAAACGATTTATTCGGAAGATAATACCTTAGCCTTTCCAGCGATATATAAATTGTCCAAATCAGATTGAGATTTCGGAAAGTTACTAATGGTGAAATTTGTAGAAAAGTGAATTTTCGACCATTTTCAAAAATCATCATTTTTCGAATAATTTTTTTATAGATAACTTAAAAGATCTCCACTGGTTTTAAAATCTATGATGAAAGATATATTATTTGAGCAAATATTAATATCAATTGAATTGAAAGACAAATTACAAAGTTATGAAGCAGTTAGTTAAAACACCAACTTTACATTTATTACACCGTGCGAAAAAATTTTTTTTTTGCCGAGACCCATCGAAATGTTGATATAGACGTGAAACTAGAGGTCATTTATAGTATCCTGGCATAGTCAGTTTTTCATTTTCTGACCCAAAAACCTTCTTAAAGGACTTTAAAATTTTTAGGACATATTTTTTTAAATACTTACGGTGGTGCAATATTTAGGATATGTGTATCAAATGAAAGAGGAAAATTATCTGCTTTTTATTAAATTTTCTATTTTGAACTTTGAGGACCAAAATATAATATTCATGCATATAAATTTTATTCTATTTCACAGTTCTAAAAGTTCAAAATAGAAAATTTAGAGATTATTGACAATGTATGCATATATTCACCTCCTGATTCTTCATATACGGGTATAAGGATGACCTTATTCGATGCCGAACTCTCAATTATTTATTTATTTATTTAGCCAATGAAAACAACAAAAATTCTTATAGGCTATGACAAAAACATTTTAAATGTACGTAAGAATTGGAGAAAATATAAGCTATACTACTTATAAAAAAGCTTTAAAGGATTCATGAATCGACTTTCGAAAATGAAAAATCAATCTTGACAAGTTTGAAAATTCTATTGGACTCAATTAGGGCTCTGGAAGGTTCTTCCAACATGGAAGAACTCTGATCAACGAAGATATTTGGCTGGAATATCTAGGAAAATTCTCTCGAGGAGTGCGCGACAGTTAACAACAACACGGAGTACATCAAAGACAACAGAAAAAGACAACATTGTTTTCTTAGTTTTCAAAGATTTTAAGTTTATCAATAAGCATCTCGATTCATAACTGGACATAGGATCTGTAAAACGTAAATTAGGCAATTCAATGCATGAATCAGTCATAGCGTCTCTGCTCGATAAATCGATACATGGTCCCCGAGATGCAGAGTGCACTTTAAGTTTATTTCTTTTGAACAGACTCTGGCTCCGGCCCTTCCATTCAGAAGAGTTCCATCTATAAAAACACTAAAATACTATAAGTTCGTCTGCAATTAACGCATTTGAGGACTTTTCATTTAATCACAATCCACAGTCCTGAATCTATAAGAAGTAATTGATTCGTTCACCATGACAATTGGGTGACAAAATAGTGGCTGAACGCTGTGAAAATTATCTCTGTCTTTAAAAACTAGAATTCAAATCTTATAGGTATACTAATTCATTTGTTTACAATCATTCCAAGCAGACATAATTATGCAAAATAACTTTGTGTTTACATAGTTTCAAAATAATCTTATCACCAGTGTAAAAAAAACAAGTTTGTTTTGTGGTTTACGAAATACATTTCTATTGTACCAAATCAATAGAATTGTTGTTACAATTGCTGCAGTCTGAAGATCATTGAGATTGCTGAAAAGTAGGTAGCAGCATTTCAGTTGTCACTCAAATCTTGAACGTGATTACGATTTTTTATATACACGAAATTTGATGATGATGATCACTATGTCATCAAGAGTGTGCAAATACAAACAGTCATCGAACAGATTCGAGTCCCAGACTCAGTTGTAAATTTACATATGTACACATAAATATATGGAAATCCATAAATTAGTCAAAACAAAAGAATTCGAGATATTCAAAGCTGTTAAGCTTTATTGGCGATAACATTCCAATAAATAATTGTACAGTTAAAATATATATGTAGAAGCATACGCTTACATACATGTGTGTATGTTGATCCACATGTACTGAAAACCACCGCACTGGCATTTGAAACCATTTTCATGACTGGGAAGAGCAAAGAAATGGCCTTGAAACGGGGAAACCCAGGCATTTCCATTGTTTCGTAGCCACAACATTGTTTGAGCTTTTACATTTACACAAATAATACATTCATTTAAATTCAATACAAGTCAATATTTGCTCTTGACATTATTTTATTATTCCACAGTGCCTATTTTGTGTATACAAAATGTTGTTATTATAACCCCAAAGCCTGATAAGGCAGAATAAATATTCGCCGACACGCAAAATTCATTACTTTACAAAAATTTATATGAACAATTGGATTTGTTTTTTTAATGAACTACACTCAATTGATAAGCCGGCATTAATCAGGAGCATAAAACAGTCTACAAATCGTTGCATCGAATTCAGTCATATTTCAGATCCAGTGATAACAACAATTCAACCCAATTGCTGGAAATCAAAATTTAATAAACAAAAAATGCATAAATTTTTTACAATTGCCATAGCGGCAACAATTGCACTCCAGCTATACGCGAAATGCAGTGAAGCTGCTCCACATTCCACTGGCCTTGGTCAGCTGGCGCTGAAAATGTTTCATCGCAACTTTCACCATCAACCGCATCACAACGAACATCGCTTCGAAGGATGTTCGCACGACAGTCACCAATGGCACCGACATTTCTTTCAGAAACACTCCGATGAGCTCAGCGAGGAGGATGTGCAGGTGCAGCGATCCGAGCCCACAACACCGCGCAACTTGCTGAACGAAAACAGCGGACGCATTCCGCAGCCGAGTGCTGACCCAGCAGTCGGACCAATAACTTCAACGCAGCGCACGCAGCTTGCGGAGGGCAGCGCTCCAACAAGCACTGAAAGCACACAACCGCAGCCATTTACGGAGGCAACGCTGAACAACGCCGACACCACACAAATGTCGGAGGGAATTGACTTGCGATTTTCCACAAATTAGTGATGACCGAATGCAGCGGTTGTTGTGATCTCTAAGCAGCACAGAAGTAACGCACAATCGCTTCATTGCTTACTCGTAAAAGACCAGAAAAATTAAAAGATCCATTTTTTTTAATATGTATAAAGCAAGAAAATCAAGAAAGAAAGACTAAAGACTCTTATAGCACTGATTGCACGCAGTTTTACAAAACAAACAATGTTCCAGTGATAAGTGTATCAATTGATAGGGATTCGCATTTTGCGCTCATGTGCAATGCGCTCTGCAATTCATTCATAGTCGCCGTCGAACCGCAACGAAGACTGCAGTGCGCCAGTGTGGCCTGAAAATGAAATACGCCGTCATAATAGTGCTGAGCCTTTGCGTAAAATATCTAACATTTGCCGCCGTGACAGACGATGTGACGACTGCTGTGAGCGATGCATCGCATGCGCCACTTAAATTACCCTCAAAAAATCATCAATCATTGATCGGCTTCCTGAAAATGCATCTACAGAGAAAAGATCGTCATTCCAACCTCTCAAAAACTGGTGTTACAAAAGATTCCGTTACGCAGCGCGTAGTCAGAGATGATCCAAAATTGAAAGTGAAAATTGCGCCATCAACACAAACGTTCCGATCGAACGCAACAACTTCCGGTCGAAATAGTTCAACAACCACGGAAACTTTGTCGCAACCGGAAGCCATAATATTTCTAGCACCCGCCAAGCGACGATGTAATCACAGGAGAAGCTATTGTCACAATGTCTAATACTTTAATAAAAAGCGAAAAATTTTTTACTAAAAAAAAAAACTTTTTTAAAATCATTGAAGTTTTAAGTGAAATATTAAAAGCGAAAATACGTGCGTAAGATAAGAACCGGTGACCTTTAAGTCTGCAATTCAGTATTGGGTCTTTCAGTGTTGGTTTTTAAGAAAGTATTCGAAGTTGATATTTTCAATTGATTTTTTTAACTTCAGCGAGGTTTAAAAAACCCCTTTGTTTTCGCTCTCGGTTGTATGTTTTTAATTTTGATTAAAATCTCTACACTTTTTTTTAATTTTCAGCAGGAAACGACTCTGCTTCTAAATCACAATTAACCCTTCGCTGCATGACATTGAATATATGCGATGTTAACTTTTCATGGATTTGTGAACTATTCTATTCAGCATTTTTCAGTCGTTCATTCTTCAGTTGTGTCATTTAAATATATCAAAACAAATATAAAACTAAAGGAACTTTGCGAATAACTTTGAAAGTAAAAAGCAAAAGAGTCTAAAAAACAACAACTGTTTCAATTTGCTGAAGTAATTTTGGATATTGATGGCGTTGGTGATATGGCGGTCGCCATCGCTCAGCTGTTTAGTGCAATGAATTACTAGTATACAAAGACGCCCGACCTAAGTTCGATTCCCCGTAAAAGCCAACTTTAAAATAGCAGCAGAATATGACAAATTTCCACAAAACTTCTTACATAGATACAGGAAATCAAAATAATTTCATTTTTACTATCAAAACTTAACAAGCAACAAGAATAATACGACAAAAATGTTTTTTCTTCACGGAAATTAAATCATGCACCGAAAGGTTAAACCAAAAATGTAGAAATTACAAACAAATCTTTACGTAATTCTGGGATTCCAAAGCACGAGTTGTTTGTTTACAAACTCGTTCAAATTGCTTTAATTGATAAAGATTCTTAACAAGGAGGACTAAACGCATTCGGAATATGTTTAATTTTCTAGTAAGTCTCACGATCTTTCCGAAGCTACAATAAAAGTTTCCGAAGTTAAAAAAAATTTTAATTAAAGTTAAAATATGGATTCAAAAAAACTGTCACTTAAGGGGACATTCTCATGCGCGGACAGGAAAAATGGACATTTTTCAGAAATTATTTCCTTTGTGAATACGAGGAATTATCAAAAAAAGATATTCCACTTTAATTTATTCATTGTTATGGTACAAAAATAAAAAAAATTTTTTAATTTTTTCAAACACTTTTTTTCGATTAAAGACACGGCTTCTGCCGCGTCATGGTCAGCTGGCGGGGATTGTTTTGAGTCACAGGATTATCTGAAACATAAATTTCAAATAAATTCTTAATCAGTATGAACGTACCTCTCGCCCGTAGTAAATTTGAATTTTTTCATAAGAATCTCACAAAATGGCAGGCATTGAAGATAGAGCAGTAAAAAATGGTTGTTTTTGAAGATTTTATCAATGAAAAAAAATATGAAATTTTTAACATATCAGAGTGAATTTACTAGGGGCGATAGCTAACAGTATGTAGAATGACGTGACAAAATCGCAGAGAGATCGGATGAATGGTTTTTTTTAAATCATCCCCGCCATTTCAAAAAAAGGCGTTCCGAGAAAAACACGTTTAAAGTTTTGACTAACTGATTGAATCCTTGCTAGAAACCTTGACCGCTCGTTATATAAATGTCTGTAGAAGCCGAAATACTTGAAATTTTCCAATACAATTTTGACAGCACCTTCTTCAAGGATGATACATTCCAAATATGTTAAAAAAAAATTAATTTTTAAAAAATTTCACATGAGAATGACCCCTTAATTTCGAATGGATTCAACTGCAACTTCTCAACAAAGTAGCTCGAAAAAACTTTCTATCATGTACAAAATTCCACCATCTTTTCAAAAGTGCGCTTAAAGTTCTCGTAGACTTATCAGAAATCTGAGGAAATGCAAGTGGAATATGCGGTTTCAAAGGTGAAACGTTTTTCAATATAGTTTCAATGGCTTTTATTTCTAGGAAGAAGGTTCTGAATACTCAAAAGTCATCATATCTTATAAAAAATCTCACAAATTATTTTTACTCCTAAGAAAGAAGGTACTGAATACCTATAACACCGTGCGACGAAAATTTAAAAATTGTATGGGCGTGAAACTAGAGACCAAACATAGTAACACTGCGTACTCAGTTTTTCATTTCTATATCCTTTGTCCTTTTAAAAGTTTTTCAACATTTTGAAGGGGATAAAAAATAAAAAAAATATAAAAAATACTTAAACTGGATAGAATATGGCGATATGTATATCAAATGAAAGAAGAAAGGCTCAGGAGTTTAAATAAAATTAATTTTTTATCTATTTGTAAAAAAAGGATATGAAAAAGGTCCTTTGAAAATTGTAATCCTTTATATCCTTGAAAATTTATATAGAATTTTCTTGAAAAGTAAGTATGTTAAACCCCAAAATCTTCTTGATAACATGTCAAAATTTCATTATTCTCGATCCATTAATTTTGTAGCTTTTAATTATTTAAAATACTGATACTCAAATAAATTAGAATTTTTGTACTTCATTAGAATTGCAGCTTCCGTCTTTTTTTTAATAACTTTCGAACCAATTACATTAGTTAGAGTAATGAAGGTAACAAATTTTTAAAAATCTTTGCTACTCGTTGTTCGATCGACTCCTACACTGAGATAAAATGCCACAATCTTTACAAATCTGTGCCTTAACATTTCGTTATTTCATCAGAAATCTGCGAATATCGAAATTGATGCTTGGATTTGAAAGGTAACAAGTTTTTTAAAAACCTTGTACAGTGGACCCTCGGTTAACGAACGCCCCGCATAACGAACATTTCGCATAACGAACACTTTTTTTTGGGAAAAAAAGTTTCTCTTAACGAACGAAGTTTCGCATAACGACCAACGAAAAAGGGGAAACCTTAATTGCATGTAAAATTTCTGTCTGTGCTAAGCAACGAAACAGGGGAAACCCCGAATACACATTATAGTGCTGTCTGTGTTTAGCTTCTGTTTCATAATTGTGCATTTTATTTTATTTTTGTGCATAATTGCCTGTGTTCGTAAAATTAACAAGACGTGTTGAAACATACAAATGTTCTATTTTTAATTTTGTTTTTATAAAAATTGCAAAATAACATACGTAAATGCCTTCAAAAAAAGATTCGGAGAAAGAGAAAAATAAGAGCCAAAATAACTATTGAAATGAATGTTACATTCTTTCAATAAAAGTTCAAATTGAAACATACTAGAGTGTATTTTTTTCGACCTGGAACGCATTAATTCATTTTACATTGATTTATATGGGAACAATGGTTTTGCTTAACGAACGTTTCGCATAACGAACAAGATGCTGGAACCAATTGTGTACGTTAACCGAGGGTCCACTGTATATTAATTGTTCGTTCGACGGTTAATCTTTTCGATACAGGTTTTTACTGCGGAAAATTAAAATTTATTGATTTAGTCTTCTGTAGTCCCTTAATTTTTTTTTTAATTTTTATTACCGGACTCTGTTTACATTACATTAAATAACTCGGCAAATATTTGTATAGTTTATTTTAGTAGTTCGGCTGCTGTGTCTCAGTTTTGTTGGAAACATGCCGTGTATGCGGGTTTTTTTAATGTTTTCATATGACAACAACTACATCGTTGTGGCTGTAATAATTACTTAAACATGAAATGTTTTACGCATAACTAAAATCAATTATTTCTTAATTTACTTTAGCTAAAATTATTTAGAAAATGTATCTGAATTGATGTGAAATTAAAAATGTCTTCTATATGATTTTCTGCTCATTTTTTCATGTAAAGATATAACATTCAAAAAATTTGTATATAGTTATATATATTTAAATATTCGTTTTATTAATTTTGTATTATTCCTGAAACTTCAAATTATCTCTTCATTTACTTCAACTGAAATTATTTCAAAAAACTGTATCTGAATTCAAGTAAAAGTTAAAGGTAAAATAAAAATTTCTTTTATTCATGTCTGCTTCTTTTTTATTAAATAAAGATGTAACATTCCAAAAACTTGTATACCTTATATTCAGTTATATATATATATATAAATATTCGGTTTATGAATTTTTTATTTTTCCTAAAACTTCAAATTATCTCTTCATTTACTTCAACCAAAATTATTTTTAAAAAATGCATCTGAATTTAAGTGAAAAGGTAAAATAAAAATTTATTTAATTCATGTCTGCTTCTTTTTTATTAAATAAAGATATAAGATTCTAGTGATATATACTCAAATATTCACTTTCTTAATTTTGTATTAATCCTAAAACTTCAAATTATTCCAAGGACCAACATAAAATTTATTCTTGAAACCATAAAGAGTTCAGACGTCCACAAAGTAGCATGTTGCCATATGACAACAAAATAGCGAAAGGGTTAACTAAGAGCTCTGAAAAACTATACTAGATATAGTCTTATATTAGATCTCATAAGCCTTTCAAAAAACAAAATACAACCGGTCCATCTTCAATCATGTTCTTTGACAGACGCAAATCTCTAATCGTTGAAGGAAGTTCGGCTTTAGTCCAACTTCGAGTTGTTGTGGCAGTAACATGGGTATGTAGGATGGATGTATGTATAGAGTTTTTTTCAAAATATTCTCAACTAACTTATTTATTTTAAGGTTTGAGTTGTACATGTTTCTCTAACTTTTACTAGACTCAAGCCGCACTTTTCATTCAAAGCCTCTCAATTTTTCTACTATACAAGTCCACAACTGTTTATTTATGCATCGATAATTTATCCACCGACTACTAAAACAGCCGAGCGCCTCTGATCGCAGTGCGTGTACTTAATTGAAGCACTTAAGCTTTGGCAATTGCGTTACGGTCGTTTAAGCTTTCAAGTGCACACACACACACACACACACACGCAGACATGCTCTGTGCATTGTCGTCATCAACAACATCGACATTGTGACCGAAAAATGATAGCAACAACAACAACATAGCGCACAGATGAACAGATGACATAAGAGCGTTTCGTTAGCAATTGGTTTAAGCGCCGATTTCGACGACTTGCACTAAGGTTGGAGCGGAAAAGCCAAGCAGCCCAACCGACAGCCGCTTAATTGTTCACGTAACTTGAACGCACTTAAAGTAATTACGATGATTTTGTTTTTCACAGCAACGCATACAATAACAACAACAAGCGCCACCAAAAAGTGGGTAGTCAAATGACGGTTGCGGTGCAAAGATCTGTAACACACGGAAGCAAAAACGGCGACTTCGCAACGCTTATACGAAGACGCGCAAACATAACCAGAAACAATGTGCAGAGTACAGCGGCCGACTATTTCTTCCGGCAATCAATTTCAACAAATGTGCAACATTAACGCTAATTGAGGCATTTTTAGAATTATAGAATTTTAGGAATTTTTGGCGCCGAGCTTTATTGCTTAGTTAGTTGATGTTATTTTGTTAGAAAAAAACGTGGATGTCAGCGATGTATGAAAACTCATTGCGGGCCACTACCGCAGATTGGAGCACGACTACAGTTGGGTACGTTTAATTTCTTCACTTTGCCGCAATTGCATCCGATTCTGCAGTAAATGGTGGCCGCTGCAGCGCTCGCTTGGCTTCGCCTGCCAACACTTTTTACGCACACAATGTAGCAACAAAATGTATCTCAAATCTAAAATGGTCGGCGAATTGGAGCATGTCAAAGCTTTCGTTTTTTTCCAATTTTTTCATTTTTTTATTTTGTATTTTTTTGTTTTTTGCTAAAACACAATGTGCACTGTGTGTAAAAAACAATAAACTGTCATGGCTTATTGGCTACAAACTATTTAATGCAAACTTATTTGCATTAACGTCTCTTTAAGCCAACTACTTAAAGACGCCGAAGGCAAAATCGCTTTGCACCGCTTTGTTCGTAACAATGAGTGAACAACTGGCCACAATGTATTTTCTGTTCACTGTTTTTGTTGTCAGAGACAAAACAATGTTGCAGCACGAAAATTATCCCTGCAAATTGAACCTTGAGTGCAGTTTCATGCTCGCAGGCACGAACTAACATAAAATTTTCGTGTTGAATATTTATTTCATATTTTTATTGGGTTAAAATTCTGGATACTACGAAATGAGAAAAGCACAATAATTGGTAAAAAATTAAATTTTCAGAACTTTTCAGTCAAGATAAAATTCAAATAAAATTACATTAAATAAATAAAAAATTAGAAATTAAAAATTAAAAATTGAAAATAAAGGTTTTTTTTTTTTTAGTTTTTGTAATTTAGCTTTTGTTTAATAAGAAGAAAATATGAACTAAATCCTTTGCTTGGTGTGTAGTATGCAAATCGCAAAAAAATATAAACCTGGAAAATGTACCTTATTTTTAATCTACACAACAACAACTTCTTCAGCAGAAGACGTTAGATTAGTAGGTCGAAGAAGCAAAAATATATAAATTTAAAAACTAATTAACTAATAAATTAAATTATCTAATTTTTAATAGCAGCCGCCGTGTCTCAGTTGGTTAGTGCGTTGGACCGCGAGTCGAAGGCAGCAACCCCAGGTTCAAATACTGCCTGTAATAACACCTAAAAAAAAATAACGGGAAAACTCGTTTTCTCTTTCGGTGGCTGTCCTCTCAGCTGGAAATGGCAAACCTCTGAGAGTAAAAATTGCTTATGAAAAAGCTCCCAACCTGCCGTTCGGAACCGGCATAAAACTGTAGGTCCCTTCCACCCGCGTACAAATTCACACGCACAACACGGGTGGTTGCGGGAAGCTAGGCCTTAGGCTCGCGTAAGCGGGCTGTCGTGCCAGTAAATTATTATTAGTCTTTCAAAAAAATTATATATTTTCTTTGAAATAATTGTTTAAACAAATGTATATCCATACAGAAGATAGACATTTTTTTTAATATATCGGTTTAACCGAAATCATATTGACTTCAAAAACTCTTGAAACAAAAAATTGTTCGAGACATGTCTTTCATTTTTTGGAAAACAAAAAATCTAAACAGTTTAAAAATTTATAAGGAAAAACTGTAAAAAGACATAGATTGATAGATAGATAGATATTGACTTGAAAGTTGGTGAAAACACTTGAAAAAAAATCGAGACATGTTTTCCATTTTTTCGAAAATCAAAATCGAACAAGGTCACGATGGGTTAAATGTTTGTATGGAGAAACGTAGTTTAATATGTTTTTGACTTGAAACTCAATAAAACCACTGCAATTGTGAAATACTTTGACCCTTGTTTTTCTCAGGGACTTAACTATTTAAGTTTTTTAAGAAAATAGTTGCAATGTAACTATTACAATGCAACATAAATTTTATTTGTTGATTATAATTATTATTTGCGACAATTAATTTTTAAGTTGCGCAATAACTGTTATGAGAAATAAACTTTTTTTCGTTCTCGATAATTATTATTTTGCATTTTTTTTACGTTGCTTCATAACTTTTACTTATGACTTTTTTATTTACATTACCCATAACTATTATTTTGAGAATTTTTGTTTACGTTGCTTCATAATTTTTATTTATAATTTTTTGTTATTTACGTTGCCGATAACTATTATTTGAAAGAAAATATTTTTTGGGAATAATTATTATAAAGCAATATTTTTGAAAATTTCTTAAGTTAGGGCAATTTTTTATTTCCAAAAATATGGATTATAATTATTTTAGGTCTCTGGGTTTTCTATTTTCGAAACTCAAAATCTGAAGGGGTTAAAAGTTCGTTTAGAGAAAGTGTGAAAAAACATGAATTAATTGGCCTATTGACTTCAAAATTGGTGAAAAAACTTGAATTCAAAAATAATTAGACACATGTATTTCACTTTTTTGAAATTAAAAATGTGACACATGTAATTTTTTTGAAAATCAAAATCTAACGGGGCCACGATGTGTTAAATGTTTATTTGGAAAAACATGATTTAATGAGAAACACGACTTAATGCGTACTTTGACTTCAAACTTTGTAAAACCACTACAATTGGAAAGTAATTCGACACTTGTTTTTTCATTACTTCGAAAATCAAAATCTGACTGGGTTAACAATGAGTTAATTGTTTCAAAAAAAAATCTGAGAACTCTGAGTTATTCACTTCAAAATTGGTGAAAGAACTTGATATCAAAAATAATTAGACACGTGTTTTTTTTTCAAATTAACATTCTGACGAGGTCAACATTTGGTTAAGACTTTACTTGGTGGAAACATAATTTAATGGGTCTAGTTATTGACTTCAAATATGAGGAAAGCATTTCAAAAGGGAAATATTTGGACAAGTATTCATCATCAAAATCTGACGTGGTCAGCAAAGGGTTAAGAAAGTTGTGAATTATTCCATTATTCACATTGACTTCAAACTTGGAAAAAGTACTCAAAATCAAAAATAATTCAATGCATGTTTTTAGCGTTCGGAAATCAACATCAGACGAAGTATGAAATTTATTAGAAGCTCAAGTGAAGAAACATAACTTAACATTACAGAAAATTGTAAAGTAATTAAAAATTATTTTAATTAAATCATAAAATTCATACGTACAAAGCCGCCGTGCCCTAATAAAACAAAATTATTAAAAAAAAAAAACTAAAATTAACGATAAGAAGAATAGTGTGAACAAAAGTGTGAAACAAAAGCTCGACTTTTGTTTTATCTTAATTTGTTTCCACAAAAAACTGAATCACATAAAATTAAATCAATTTTAAATTCAAATGAGAAGCACCTCCCAAACCAAAAATTCAACTTCATTAAGACTTTATGAGGCTTTGAAAATGTCTGTCCCAATCGCCTTGTTCGTCTGATAAATGAAGCTTTTTTTTGCATAATCCATTACCGAGTTCTTTCAAATTGGCCAGCACAACGTTTGCGCATTTCATTAGATGTCTTAATCGGTTCAAACGAAACCGCAACTTTGGCCGCGCAAAAACGCTTCTTTGCGCAAACGCCAGCGTCGATTGATCGGCAACGCCAATGAATGCGCCATAAACAATAAGCCAACAAATACAACAAAAGCACATTGTCTGCCCGGCACAAGAAGCTTTTAATAACTTTTTGTGTGCACTTCCACCACTTAATGTCTAATATGTATGCAATAAATGTGTGCAATGTGATTTGCTTATTTCAAACAGTTTTCTTTGTATTTCTGCTCAAACAGCCAACAAAAACCACCATTCAGCGTTGTTGCAATGTGACAAATTGCAAATTGCGCACAGATTTAAAAAAAAAGTGTGGCCGAACACAAACCGACCGAAAAATGCTAATAAAACTGCAAGTCACCCATCAGCGGCCGCGTTGAGGCAATCGTTGCGCCACATTTTTGGACAGATTAAGTTTGGCCCTTTCACTTTGACGACCGCTCGGGCCGGCCGTATTTATTTATTTGGCATTTCAATATTTAATTTGTGGACAAGTGCAAATTGCACTTTTAATTAATTATTTCAAATCTGCCACCAAGGCTACACACATCTGCTGCCGGTTTGCAAATTATTTATGTTAATTTCTGCATATTCGATTTGATTTTTCGCCAATTTTTCAAGGTCGTTCATCCACGACAACAACAACATTGCCTTTATTGGTTAATCTTCATACTGCATAATTGATTATATTTGCCGCGGCAATCAACAGTCCACCAGTCGTTGGCTTTGTGCGAATGTAAACTAAATAACTCGAAATTTTTTTATTATCTCTCTGCGCCGTGTGCCATTTTTGGCTTTTCTCGCCATTTGCAATTTCGACATAATTCGGGTTTCTGTTGCACGTTCGGCTTCTTCGCCAATAAACATGTTTGATATCACGTAATAATCGCCCAGATAGACAACGCCGCCACTTCATTGCTTCTTCACAAAGCGCCGCGTCAATCTTTTACTCGTCGCTGACTTTCAGCTGCTCAGGTCGCCGCTTACAGCCTTTGTTGAAATTTTTGTTATGGCCATCAAATTTCTACCACAAAATCAAATCAGCAAATCAGTTACTCCAGTTTGAGAAATTTATTGCACTGCTGTGTGGGTAGGGCAAACAATGCAATTTGCGTGCGCGCCCTCAATTTACGATACGGTTGCCAGTAAAATTATGCCCCCGAAAGCAAGAGGGCCATAATACTATACATTGAATTCAAACGCAGATCTCAGTTGATCGCTTATGCAATTTCCGTGATTCGCACTAAAGGTGAGATGGCCGCATAACAAAGCGGCCAGCAATTTCGTCATTGACCTCTACGACCACAGCTGCATTTGTTGTTCAGCTATACACCGCAAATAATTCAATACTTCTTCGAGACAAGAAGTAAATTAATTAAAAATTATAGCACGGTAAACATACAAAAGTTACTAAACAAATTTAAAAATTTGTTTGTAATTGAGGTCAATTAATTAACCTCCACATGTAAAACAGATTGATTATTAGTTACTAGTGGGACTATGTTAAGTTATTGATGTGCGGTTTCAAACCACAAACAGTTCATAAACTTCAAAGCAATACAGAGCAAATTATAGCAGAGATACAGACAGATATGCTCAGAAAACTTGTGCAAAATTGAATTAACAGAATACAAAATGCCAGGAATAGCCGAAAAGCCATTTGTCAGAAACTTGTATGCATCTACAGTTTTATGCAAATGAACATTCACAACTTAAACAACCCTTTTAGAGAACTTTTTCTACTGTAAATAAACGCCGAAAGCTCCATTAACCCTTTCGCTATTTTCTTACCATATGGCAACATGCTACTTTGTGGATGTCTGAACCGCTCTATGGCTTTTAGAATCAATTTTTAATTAGTCCTTGTAATAGTTTAAAGTTTTAAGAATAATACGAAATCAATAAACTGAATGACTCAGTTTGAAAAGATGAATATAAAAATTTTTTTAATATTAAATCTTTACACAGTAATGAAAGAAGAAGCAGAAAAATTAAGAGACATTTTTAATTTGACTTTTTACCAGGGACCGTAAAAATTATAAGCTAAATATAAAAATCAAAATATAAAACTTATTTTTCGATTTTTACTCTGCGCTCACCGAATAACAATTAATTGATGATTGTTTGTTTGATCAGAAAATTAAAATTATTTGTTGAGTTTTATAAATATAAAAATTATGCGGTGAGTTTTATTTTTCACTGGCAGAATGAGAATTGAATTTTCAGTTTTATTTTTTCTTCACAAAATAAAAAGTATATAATTCATAGTAGAATTTAAATTTCATAAGCAAAAAGTATTGCTCAGAAAATAAATTTCAAAATACAATTTGGAAAATTGAACTTGCCCCATGAGGCTTATTTTGAAATCAAAAACAAAAACTCACCCCGCAATTTTTTTTTATTTAAAAACAAAACATTTTTTTTTATTTAAAAAAAATCAACAAAAAATTGTTATTCGGTGAGAGGAAATTAAAAATCTAGAAATGTAAAAATTTTGAATAGAATTTGAATTTGAATTTAGAATTAGAATTTGTAAAAAATTGTATGTTTAAGTTATTATTACAGCCACAACAAAAAAAGGGTTCGGTAATAAAAATTTTTAAAATCTTGTTGATATAAATCGATAAATTAAAAATTTTAACTTTCCACTGTAAAAACCTGTAGCGTAAGGGTTAAGGAACACAGGGCCACAATTAGCTTCCTACAATAAAATCTGTTTGTTGCTAGTATTCCAGCTTCTGGCAATACTCTTCAATTTAATTTCGATCGATCGATCAATTCTGTGACTATCTTGTGAACAGTGTAGCCAGATATCTGAAATGGCATTCCCCAAAATCTAAAAAATAATCAGTTTGATATTTAACATTGTTTTTTTACAAACAAAATATTTTTTATTTTTTGTAATAATATAAAATAACTCAAAAAATCTACTTAAATAGAAGAAATAAGTAATTTAGATTTTCAAATGAGGTCAATGAGGTTTCGTCATCAAAATTATCCTTCCTTACTTAAGAATTCTTAACATAAATTGTGTATAATTTATTATTCATTCTTGTTTATGATTATTTGCGTCTAGTTATGATTTATTAATTAATGATTTATAATTAATTAATCAGTTTTTTATATCATTTTTTATAAACTAAATTAATATTGTTCTCATAGAGATACAAAAAATGTATGTAATATTTTTTTAGTACTCGCAATAGAAATAAACTCAGACAAACCATTAAGATAATTTCATGAAATCAAGAATTGAAATCTTCAAATGAGGCCAATCGTTTCGTCATCAAAATCTTACTTCCTTACTTAGGAATTATTTTCAGAAATGGTGCAAAATTATGATTCATTCTGATGATGATGATTTATAATTAATTTAATAAGATTGACAGTAAAGCTTTCAACATCATTGGTACTCGCTTTTGCTATCAGAATTTAATTTTAAAGCTTCCACACTCACAAAACGTTTCATCATTTGAAATGAATATTCAATTGATATTTCTACGTTATTTAAAAATCTCCCAAAAATGCATTAAAAACCCGAAAAATCCACCAATACATAATAAAAATCTACCAAACTTTCTTTTAAACAGTTCTTGCTCCAAGATTTTCCCAAATCCTGGAAGAAATCAAGAACACTTGATGACAACACTGTTTGTATCCACTAACTTGCCTTCCCCTCGATACGATCAAGTCAGCCTCATTTCCCACATTTCGTTTCGGATTTCCTTGTGAACAGAGTTTGTAACAGTTCAGCGATTACGTTAGACCAATAAATCTTCTAGAAATGTAGCCAACGTCAGTTATTGAAGTATTGCTTGGATATAGTTTCTTGTATTATTTTCATCTGCCAGACCAATTATTGAAATATGGCAACGTTTGGATATCGTTTGCTGTATTACTTCCGTCTGCTAGACATAAAATTCAACTAAATATTAATGGTATACAATGAATTCACAATAAATGTTAAAATTAATTTAACTAAACAATCTACTTTCTTAAAAGTATTCAGTTTGTAATTCACTCACAATTATTGATATAAGCTTCTGTAACATTACAAAGTCTATACTGCCTACTGCCTCTACTCTACTGCCCCATACGGCCTTAAGGCAGTGTCCACAAAAACCTAGAAAAGTCCACATAAATTTTAATTTTTTAAATCAAATTTTTAGGGCATGTTATAGATAAATTAAGTTGTAATTTCCGTAATTTAGCCCTGCTGTAAGCATCACCTGTTTCCCATTATTATCAGTTGAAATTTGAACATCGTGCAAATTAGTGGAAATAATTATTTCGTGAAAAATAAATAAAAGAAAAAAATATTGAAAATACTTTTCGTTAAAAGATTAAAACAATAAAATTATGAGTGAGTACCTTGTAATGTAATTTATTGATTTGAGGTGTTTTATAGTGAAGAAAAGGATTTACAGTTACTTTTGAGTTGCTTGAGAAAGCAGACTGCCTTTAGGCTGCATCAGGCACCAAAGCGAAAAGATTTAATGCATTTGGTCACTAACGTATATTTGTATGTGGTTTCCGTTTTATAGATAGCAATCGGCATTTTTCAAAAAAATTGTCGGTTTTATGGGACAAAGAAGTACAGGAAGTATTAGAAAACTTGGATTCCGATGTTTTCGAAGAAACTGATGAAGAAACCGTTAATGAAGTGTTAGCTATGTTAGACTCAAAGTTTAAAATATAAAATTTAGTTAAAAGGAGACATTTTTCCTCTTTCATCTGATACCCATATCTTCATCATTGCATAACCGCAAATATTTCAAAATATGTTTGAAATGTGTATGTCCTTCAAATTATAAAGTCCTTTAAAATAGACTTTCGAACAGATAATGAAAAACTGACTATGCCAAGTTACTATAAATTACTTCTAGTTTCACGTCTATATCAACATTTGGATGGGTCTTGGCCAAAATGTGTTTTTTTGTCGCACGGTGTAATAAATGTAAAGTTCACTATCACTCACTGCTTCATAACTTTGTCATTTTTCTTTCGATTCTATTGATGTTAGGCTTGATATTTGCTCAAATAATATATATTTCATCCTAAATTTTGAAACCAGAGGAAATAATTTATTTTATCCATAAAAAATCATAAAAATTTATGATTTTTGAAAATGGTCAAAAACTCATTCACCGTCAGTAACTTCCCCAAACCTCATCTGATTTGGACAATCTATATATTGCTGGAAAGGCAATATTAAAGGTATTAGCTTGTGTTAGTCGGATGATTCGTTTACGAGATATGTGCTCATAACAACAGGGAAAAACTCGTTTTTCGAAGATTTTTCGAAACCGCTTGTTACGAAAATTTTTGGATTTTCAGTTTCGTGTTCAGCGGTCCAAAGTTAGTCTAGAAAACACTTTTGTTTTTAGGTGCATTTTTTGTATCGAGTAATGTAATCAATAAAACGTGAATCTGTTCATCAGTTAAATTGTTTAGCTTATGTGCCCAGTACGGCCTTAAGGGGTTAGGTCCACTTGTAAGGCAAAAAAAGAACGCTTTTTTGCAAATTTTTTCTGAAGACGGGTTTTATTATTTATGAATAAATCTTTTTGTACATTAAAGATACACATTTCAAGAAGTTCCAAAAAATGTCTCATGTCTAAATGTTTTCATGTCTAAATGTCCATAATATTAAGAGATATAGTCAATTTGCTGAGACACCAAAAAAAAAAGACGTTTTGCGGTGATCACGATTGCAGAAGTCTGGATCATCTGAAACCAAAAAAACGAACGGGGATCTTTAGTAAATCAGTTAATGCTCCGGATGGACGAAGGGTTTGTTCATATTTTGATTTGTCGCAACATGGCGGACGTTCAAAGTCAACATTTTTTTTTTTACCCAAATTTTCGTCACTTTTTCGGCTATAAAAAAAAAAAATTTCATCGTACAAAAAAATCCTTCGTCCATCCGGAGGACAATTATATGTAAAATAAGCCGTTAAAATTTCAAGAGGATCAATACAGCCGTTTTCGAGTTACAGTGATCACCGACTTCGAAAACGTGGTTTCGAGAAAAACGCGTTTAAAGTTTTAAGTATAGGTTAAAATCTTTCAAAATTATACAATAGAGATGTATTTGAATGTAGTACATCTCGGCGAATAATAGTCCGATTGATATAAAAATTTCAGGGAATACTTTTGAAATGTTATACTTTTAGAAAATGTAATAAAAAAAATCGATTTTTTGAAAATCATGAGTGGACCTAACCCCTTAAGGCACGCAAATTTATATAGGTTTCACGCCCACACAGAAACAAATTTTTTATTTTAAAATTTTTCCCTTCTCATATAGATTCTAAAACTACATGGTGAACAATGTTTCTACTTAAAAAAAAATTGGGGCAGTAGAGGGTTAAACGATTTCCACATAGGGACACTGTGACCATATTTTCTCCTTAGAGTTCTATGTACCACCTCAGGAAAGTAAATTCTAGGATACCTTTCATTCCTACTGGAAGCTACTACCATAAAAATCTAAATTATGCAATTTAACAAATTTTTTTAATTGTATTTACAGTTTTAAGGGTTAACGCTTATTCGAAACTAGCTTATAACAAATTTATTGCTTTTCCTATTTAGAAAAAACTTCAACGAAATATTGATAACATATTAAACTTTTTTAACAGATATATATAGTTTTTGCAGATACAGGTAAGCTTGACTGGCTGTCTGGATATGGGACCTTACCGAAAGCCGCAATTGGGTGATACCACAAGGATGTAGATGTAGACTTGCAGTAAGTCCTTGGAAAGACTACGCAAGCCAATTTGATTTGTGGATAAATCCATAAGCAAATCTCTTATATAAACTGATCTGAGATTGCACAAGTTGTTGAAGAAAGGAGTCCCATGTCCCAAGTGTCAAGTCTTAGTCTATTGGCATAAGATCCAAATAGACAGCGTCCTGTCAAAATTGCTACTACTTGATGTGCTAATGTGCTGACTGATTATTAAAGTTAATATTTTTTTGTGCCCCTGGGCTTAGTTATTTGGTTAGTTATTTTTCCAAATGCTCTCTCTTACCAACGTTTGCTATCTATACCAAGGAAGCGAAAGCAACCATTAACAGGTGAAAAATTTACGCTCTCACGCTCATGGCTTCGGTCAGTGGAGCTGAATCATTAACACAACTGATTTGTTGGCATGTTACGCAAATCGGTCATCCCAATTTCAAACCTGCAAACAATTAAATCAAACCCAAAAGCGAATCGAAATTCATTGATAGTTGCTCAATGCTTTCGCGCTGCTGAATATTTGCCAGCCATAAAATATACAAGCGCAAACAGCAAAAATATCATCATCATCAACAACAACAACAACAACAACAACAGCGTCAGTACACATTGATACAGTGCGACTGGCAACACTAAACACCAACTTGAAGTAGATTCATACTACTACTAATTCATACATCACTATAAGTAAGTGCCCAATCATTATGACTGCTTATACGCCTTTATTTGTTTGAGGTTATGTTGTTTTAATTGCACACAATAACAACCAATTTAGGTAAACAGCTCAATTAAGCGGTCAGTGCGAAGATGCGCCGCACTTGCTACACTTTAATGCGGTGACAACCTTGTATAACGAAACGGCCGCTCAACTCTGCTAACAAACGCTTTAAAGTATACATTA
Source organism: Melieria crassipennis (assembly GCA_963668005.1). Taxonomy (NCBI): domain Eukaryota; kingdom Metazoa; phylum Arthropoda; class Insecta; order Diptera; family Ulidiidae; genus Melieria; species Melieria crassipennis. Next base: position 34,558,866 of record OY764962.1, on the reverse strand, counting down.
AACATTTTTCTAAGTTTGAGATCAGCAACAAGCTTCTAGCTGCAACAAAAATCACTTTGGAAATTAATGTCGTTATGGTATAAAAGTTGTACAGAGTCAGCCGCGTGTTGAGCGCTGTCAAGCAGTGAATCTTCAGCAATAACACAAACAAAACAACGACAGCAATCACCGTCAATACAATGTCCAATAATACAAAAACCAACAACAACATAAATATAATGGAAATAGATACAAAACAAAAGAGAAGAAAAGAAAATCGCCGAATGCTAGAAACTGAGGTGAAGGTTGCGCAGACGCCGCCGTCGCTGTTGCCGTCGCCAAGCCGCGTCGCTTTAAACGTTGGTCTAGAAAAATCAGCAAGTAGCAATTGCAGCATTGCGCCGCAGCAGCGAGCCAAGTCGAGCGCGATATCGACAGCAGCGTTGCCACAAGAAAACAAATTGTTTAACCAGGAACAAAAATAAAAATAACCAAAGTGTAACAAAAATAACCAAAATGTTTATTCAACATAAACAAAATAAATAACTCATACATAAATTTCAAGATTTAAGGGATCATGGCACGTTAGAAAGGGGAATTTTTAATGATTTACAAAATTATTTATTATTCAGCTCCTTTATTATCAATCTTTTTGAAATTTCTTTTGGATTTAGTCTTCAATAAAACACTTTAATTTCGTTTAAGAACTTATTTATTCGACGACCTGTCACCAGCACTGATCAGCGAAGAAAGAAACGAAGTAAAACTTCTTGCGCAGAAGTAAAGTGCAACTACGCATTGCGCAATAGATACACAACTGCATGACAACGGATACACATGCGACTAGTGCACAAACTATCCTTTTAGTTAGCAGACAATTGAGCGGCCTAACGGGACTTTTCCGTTGCTGCATTGCGCATCAAATAAACAAACGCAATGGGACACGATCAATGCATTTTTGCTACGCACGAGCAGAATTCCTGCGCAATAACATATTACGCAGTTTATTAATAAAGGAATTCTTCTCGTGTATTCAACACACCTCCTCAAAAATTAATTGATCGCCACAAACTGATTCACATGTTTCTACATTAATAAAAAAAAAGATTTGCTGGTGAAAAGTCGTGTAATCTGGGGAATGACAATATTATGGTTCAACATTCGTTGCAAGGATTGGGAAAACCCAGAAAAACCCAATCAAACCATACATTATTACATTGTTTCTCAATATATCATATTACATTTTTATACATACTTATATACATTACATTTTTTTATTTAATTTTTTTTTTTGGTTTCCTTCATATGCTTTATTTCAAATTCATTTTACTTCTTAAATCTAAAAATCTGGCTCCAGACAGCGGCTTTGTCAAAATATCAGCTAGTTGTTTATCTGTAGGAATATACTCAATTTTAATTAGTTTATTTTCAACTTGCTCCCGTGAAAAATGATATTTAATATCGATATGCTTCGATCTTTTGTGACATGACGGATTATTTGCTATACTTATGCAACCTTGGTTATCTTCATATATTTTCATTGGTTCTTTCAATTCAATTTGTATACTATTCATTAACGACTTCAGCCACAAGGCTTCTCTAACGGCTTCAAAAAGTGCCATATACTCTGCTTCAGTAGATGAAGCAGCAACAGAGTGTTGTTTCTTTGTATTCCAACAAACTATACATGATTCAAACATCATAAATACATAACCAGTAGTGCTTTTCCTGTCACTAACACTTCCACCCCAATCAGAACCAACATAACCAGTTATCATTTCTTTGCAATTTAAGTTTTTTAGAATAGACTAATCTTAAATCACTCGAACCTTTAAGATATCTTAGAACTCTTTTAAGGCACTGCCACAATTCTTTATTATTTTTATTGCTATATCGACTCAATATATTAACCGATGTACTTAAATCGGGTCGTGTGCACAACATAATATACATTAAACAGCCAATTAAATTACGACACGGTGCATCACAATTTTCGTCTGAATTCAATGCTTCATAATCTAGCCTACTTGGAAGTGGAGTACTAACTGCTTTAGAATCAATCATCTTTAATTTCTTTAAAACATTTTCGATATAAGCGGACTGACTAAGACTTACGCTATTATTAACTCTTTCGATCTTTATCCCAATAAAATATTTAATCTCAAATAAATCAGTCATCCTAAATTTGCTCTTCAAATAATTTTTAAAAGAGGTCATTGTTTCAATATTCCCTGTTGCTATTACTAGGTCATCCACATATAATAACACATACAGGTTGTGATGTGCATCACCCTTATCAAGAATGTAAATACAACGATCTACAGCTGAATTCATGAAACCGATTTCTTTCAATGCTTGTTCAAAAATTTCAAACCAACACCTTGCAGCCTGCTTAAGACCATATATTGCTTTATTCAATCTGCAGACTTGATCACTACCACAGGATAATCCCGGAGGAGCCGTCATATAAATCTCTTCTTTCAATATACCATTCAAAAATGCGGTTTTAACATCCATGTGGTGAACTTTCAAGTCAAATTGGTTTGCAAAAGCTAATATAAATCGGAGACTAGAAATTCTTGCTACTGGAGCAAAAGTTTCATCATAATCAATTAAATATTCCTGTGTGAAACCACGTGCGACCAGCCTTGCTTTATACCTAATTGGATTGCCTCGCTCGTCATATTTCCTTGTAAAAACCCACCTACAACTAACTATGTTCTTATTTTTAGGTTTTGATACAAGAAACCAAGTTTTGTTATAAAAATGAGAATCAAGCTCTTCTTTAATTGCTTCTTCCCAATGTGACCTATCGCTTCTATTTTTAATATCATCAAAAGAATTTGGAACGCTATCAATGAAACTTTGTGCATTCATTATGCAACTTTTGACTAACAAATCACTTTCTTTGTATGATATCTGTGGCCGTTCCTTCAATCGATCACTTCTTCTGACTTCGTTTTTTTCCTCATTTAACTGTGAGTTTTGTAGCTGACCATTGTGTTCATCAGTATTCTCTAATACATTTTCACCAGTCTCAACTGGATCGGCATTCTCTTTACTTGTTACCACACCACTAGGCTGTTTATCTAATGCAAATTCATTAGATATCCTTTCCGTACTCTCATTCGGGAATTCAATTTCATTACCAGAGTTTCTCAACTCTACTCTGTCTTTTACAACAGTCCTAGAATTTACCATGTTTGTTTCATCAACGATCACATCTCTCGCTGACACAAACTTTCCAGTTGCCACATCCCACACTTTGTATCCATTTGGTTCGTATCCAACAAGAATACCTTTCCATGATTTTTCATCAAATTTTCGTTTTCTTGTTTTATTATGGATATATACTGTCGAACCAAATACTTTCAAATATCTTAAATCAGGCTTTCTATTGTGCCACATTTCAAATGGTGTTCTCATACTATTTTTCAACGCTTTACTTGGACTTCGGTTAATCAAATAGGTAGCTGTCAATACAGCTTCACCCCAAAACCGTTTGTCCAATTTCGCTCCACTAACCATAGTACGAGCTTTTTCCGTTATTGTTCTTATCATGCGTTCAGACACACCATTTAGTTGTGGAGTATGTGGAACTGTTAGGTGGTAACTGATGCCTTTTTGAACACAATAGTCGCGCATCTCATTTGACAAATATTCTCTCCCATTATCAATATATAAATTTACAACTTTTAAATTGAAATGGGCTTCACTTTTTGCAACAAAATCTTTGAAAGTGGCAAAAACGTCAGACTTATAGGTGATCAAATAAGTTACACAGTAGTGTGTATATTGATCAACAAAAATTACGTAATAGTTCTTTTCATCAACTGTAGAAGGTGTTATCGGGCCACAGACATCTGAATGGACTACAAATAAAGGTCTTTTAATGTAATTTTTATTTTTAGATATATTAAAACTTAGTCTAGCTTGTTTTCCATATATACATGCCTCACATAATTCATCAGTTGGTTGCACAGTCTTTAAAAGTTCAATATCATTAAACATATTTTTGTTTTTTATTTCCAAGAACTTTCCTTTACTAATATGTCCTAATCTTTCATGCCACAAAAGATAACCATTATTTTTAACCATATTTGATGCATACGCTTTTCTACTTAAAACAAAGTCGATAATAGGAACATTATGAATACATTTACCATCAATGATTACTTGACCATTCTTGCTGACTTTAACACCTCCTGCATCAAATTCGATTTTCAATCCAGCATCCTGCATCCGTTTCACTGAAATTAAATTCTGTGGAACATCTTTACAAAAAAAGTACATCTTCCAGGGTAATTTCGTTTTGAGAATCATCACAGAGCCTAACGATGCCCTTCTTTGTAGCATAAATATATTCCCCACACTTTGCGATTGATATCCTTATTGGGTACTCCAGATCGACACAATCGGTGAAAAGATTTTCGTTATTAATAATGTGGTCAGAAGCTCCAGAATCCAGGAGAAAAGACACGTCGCCGACAGTAGGAATTACAGCTTCATTTCTTATCATAAACGCGAAACCGTTTCGCGGTGAAGTAGTTGCAAATTGTGCAGCTTTGGCATGTTCATTCTTTTTGTTACTAAAAAAACTTTTAAATGCATAGCAGTCTTTTTTATATGTCCCTTTTTACCACAGTGATAGCATTTCACAATTGGCTTGGTATTTGTTTTAAAAGTTTTAAATTTATTTTTGTTTTTAAAGTTTTGCGAGAAATTTGTATAGCTTTTATTGTTATTATTACACATCGCTTGCAATATTTTGGAACTTGTGTCTTTATTATCACTTCTTAACTTAATTTCATGATCCAGCAACCGGTTCTTTACGAAAGCCAATGTTAAATTATCTTCTGACAGTGTTTCAATTGCGGTTACAACTCCATCATAAGATGGTGGTAATGTTAATAATAAGTGAGACACTCTGTCCATCTCATCAATTTTGGCTCCCGAAGCCAACAGTTCGTTAATTAGGTCATCAAATAAATTAAAGTGACCTAATAATGGGGATTCGCTCTTTAATTTTAACGAAAGCAACCTTTTCCGCACAGCTAGTTGCGACGCCAAACTCTTTCGCTCGTATATTTGGTCTAAGTTCTTAAAAATTTGCCTTGCAGTACTTTCACTACTTGCAAAGCCAAGAAATGAATCACTTAAATACTCGATAATTATGCTTTTAGCATTTCTTTCACTTTTTCTCCATTCGTCCGTAATGTCTTCTGGCACTTCAGTGTCTATCACTTTTAGAGCATCTGTTTCCGCCAAGAGTGCTCTAACTCTAAATTTCCAAATTGAATATTTTTCGCCATCAAAAGGCTTAATGTTTCTTTTAATTTTCTCCATTATTTTATATTAATTAATTCAAGTTTACCAAGTTCACTAATTTACACCAAAAAATATTTACACGGATTATTTACAAAGTGGACGAGAGCTGGGCCCATAACCTGTTGGATTTAGTCTTCAATAAAACACTTTAATTTCGTTTAAGAACTTATTTATTCGACGACCTGTCACCAGCACTGATCAGCGAAGAAAGAAACGAAGTAAAACTTCTTGCGCAGAAGTAAAGTGCAACTACGCATTGCGCAATAGATACACAACTGCATGACAACGGATACACATGCGACTAGTGCACAAACTATCCTTTTAGTTAGCAGACAATTGAGCGGCCTAACGGGACTTTTCCGTTGCTGCATTGCGCATCAAATAAACAAACGCAATGGGACACGATCAATGCATTTTTGCTACGCACGAGCAGAATTCCTGCGCAATAACATATTACGCAGTTTATTAATAAAGGAATTCTTCTCGTGTATTCAACAATTTCTGAAACAAAAAAACAAAAAAACAAAAAAAAATCATAATTATTAAGCTTTCGGACACAGGAATTCACCAAAAAAAACGCTAAAAATAAAAGGATAGAAGCTTTTTAACCCCTTGACGTATCAGTTAGCGCAACGAAATTCGTTTCCAACTGTTCGCACACAACTTGCACAAAACAAACCGGTTTTGATGCTTACAAACGGCTGCAAAACAAAACGAAATGTGAATGCGTGTAATAAAACTAAAATGCTTCACTGTAAATTTAAATATTTTTGTAAAATTTAATAATATATTGCTTCGTTTGTTTTGTTTTTAAACATTTGATATGTTAACTTTTATTAAAAACACTACATACAACTTTATTTTTTGAGTATTATAAATAAATTAAATATTTTGCTCACTGCCCGGGCAAATGCCCGATTTAAAAAATTGAAATGCCCAATTTAATTTTTCTAAAAAACAACACTGACCACGAGTCAGACTCGTGTTAATCATGTTAGGCACAGAAATTGTACCACGAGTCAGACTCGTGGAAATACGTCAAGGGGTTAAAAAAAAGTGTCAAAAATTGACTGCGTTTTTCACCTTTTTTTACCAGAAAAAGTACTGTTGCGAAGAAACAATGTGCTGAATGCTTGTCTATGCACGAACGCTTTTCCAAGCATACTTTTAGGCATGCACTTTCAAGTACGGCGAATTTGGTATAATTCGCTTGGTGTTATTCCGATATGGCAAGGATGGTTCGCGAACTGTGCGAGAATGGTCGAGCGTGTTCCAATTGGAAGTTGCAAGAAACTTCGGCGCGATAAGAAAACTGGTATATAAGCAGCGCTGCGCGGCGCAACAAGGAGAGAGTCTGTGTTGAGCAAGCAAAGGGGAAACATGCAATAGTAGTAGTAAAGTAGTAACAAGTGTAAAATTGTAAATAAAGTGATTGTTGATTTTTGTCTGCGTTTGCGCTGAATAACTGAAGTAGTTTTATTTTCAAGCACAATCCAGTATACGAACTTAGAAACGTCATTTTCGTAACATTTGGTGTCAGAAGTGGGATTGTGTTACTGAAAGTAAACAACGACAAAATTTATAAAACGCAGACATGGTTAAATTCGAGCTGCTGAAGGTGGACCAGCTGAAGAAGGAGCTGGCCGCCTGGAATTTGCCGACTGCTGGCGGAAAGGTGGAGTTGCAGCTGCGCTTGCGAGAGGCGTGTGAATCACGAGGCATCGATTGGGCTGCACACGAGTTTGGAACGCCGGAGCAGGAGGCGTCGGCCAAGGTGGAGAAATCGTCTGCGGGTGCTGCGACGATGCAAAGTACGGCTGCAGCGGCTGCGCCACTACAAGCATTGGACATGAGCCAGCTAATGATTGCACTTAAAGGCATGTTCGAGACTTCCAACCATGAAATGGCAGCCAAAATGGAAACCACGAATCAGGAACTTTCGGCGCAAATAGCAGAGCGAATGGAATCCAAACTCCAGGAAAATGCGGAAAAATTTGAAAATGCAAATCGAGAGTTGTCCAGCAAGCTTCAGGAAAATTCTGCGCGCTTGGAGCAGAAAGTGGAAGAATTTTCAGACAGGATTAATGTGAAAGTCGAGAACCTGGAGACGCGAGTAGAACATTTAGACAGGCGAGTTGACGGTCTGGAGGATTCGGTGAACAGAAAAATCGACGAGCGGCTTAGAGAACTACAGCTACGAGCAAGGGTGCAGTCAGTTGAGGAAAGTTTTGCCATAGAAGTGCCTACTTATGATGGTACTACGTCGTTCGACACATTCAAACTACAATTCGATATGGCCGCTTTGGAGAGTCAGTGGACCGATGTTAGGAAAGGTCGGAGGCTGATACTGGCTCTAAGAGGTCCTGCGGCTGAGGTAATAAAAACCGTTCCGGAAGGTTTGAGAGGTGATTACGACACCGTCATAAGGGCACTGGCAGCCAGATACAGTGACGAGCACAACAAAATGCTGTATTATTGCGAGCTGAAGAGCCGTAGACAGAGAACCAACGAGGCGCTGCAGACGTATGCGGCAGATATCGAGCGGCTGGTACCACTGTCCTACCCAGAATTCAGCATAGACGGTTTGGAAAGGCTGAAGATTGAGGCGTTTATTGAAGGTCTTCATGACCCGGAGACACGTCGCAGTACATTGATGATGATGAAGCCGACATTCCGTGAGACGGTGACAAGCGCATTGACGTATGAGGCGGTCTGGAGGGGAAGTATTCGACATTCATCTGCGGAAAGGAGCCGAGCCCAATCTGGTCGTGTCACGCAAAGCCAGACAGTGAGCTCAGAGGCACCAGCGAGGCCGCGGGCTGTTTCATCTAGAGTCAGTTGCTGGCGATGTGGCAAGCAAGGCCACATATCACGAGACTGCCATCTGCGGGGAAAGCGTTCCGGACAACAGACGTCGCCAAGATGTGCTGACGCTCTGACACATCATTCTTGCAAAACCGAGCGCAGGCATGATTCGCAAGCCGGAAACAAGGGACAAATTGTGGATGTTCGGTCGGTAAGAGTTCTACAAGAGGAAGATTGGCCTGCGGGAAGGCTACAGAAGGACCAGCGCGAGGATACGGATCTCGCAAAGATCATCAAAGGCAAAGCGCGGAGAGTACGGCCGGACTGGCAGGAGATGGCTGGTGAGAGCCCGATCGCGAAGGCTTACTGGGCGCAGTGGCAAAGTCTACGTCTGAAGGACGGCTGCCTATACCGCGAGTGGGAGAGCAGGGATAGCAGGACTAGAAAATCCCTAATAGTAGTCCCGAAAGGTCGGATCGACGATGTCATCAAAGCAAACCATAACGACTCCAGTGGAGGGCACCTAGGCATCGCAAAAACTGTCGCCAAGATAAGAAGACGGTTCTATTGGGTGGGATGCCAGGGGTCTGTCGCCGAGTGGATAAGAGGCTGTGATCGGTGTTCGGTTGCGAAAGGGCCGATGAGAAGATCGCGGAGCCGCACTCAACTAGTCGGAAACAGGTTAAACGCCAGCTATGGTCTACGGGCTAACTCAGAAGGGTTTAAGGAAGGCGATCTGGTAATGCTCAACAACCCGCAGTGGAAGGAAGGTTTGTCTCCAAAAGTTCAAACATCATGGGGAGGACCGTACAAAGTCGTGACAAAGATTAATGACGTGGTGTACAGAGTTCAACGCTGCTGCAACAGAAACGCTAGGCTGAAAGTAGTCCATTTGGAGCGCTTGGCGTCTTACTCCGGCGGAGCCTCGGTACTTGTTCGGGACGAACAAGTCTAAGTGGTGGGCAGTGTTGCGAAGAAACAATGTGCTGAATGCTTGTCTATGCACGAACGCTTTTCCAAGCATACTTTTAGGCATGCACTTTCAAGTACGGCGAATTTGGTATAATTCGCTTGGTGTTATTCCGATATGGCAAGGATGGTTCGCGAACTGTGCGAGAATGGTCGAGCGTGTTCCAATTGGAAGTTGCAAGAAACTTCGGCGCGATAAGAAAACTGGTATATAAGCAGCGCTGCGCGGCGCAACAAGGAGAGAGTCTGTGTTGAGCAAGCAAAGGGGAAACATGCAATAGTAGTAGTAAAGTAGTAACAAGTGTAAAATTGTAAATAAAGTGATTGTTGATTTTTGTCTGCGTTTGCGCTGAATAACTGAAGTAGTTTTATTTTCAAGCACAATCCAGTATACGAACTTAGAAACGTCATTTTCGTAACAGTACTTTGAATTAAAAATTGTATTCAATATTGTGGTGGATTCTTGTAAAAAATAAGTTAATAAAAAGAACTAAAAACATTTTTTTTAAATCGGTCGAGCCAATCCGGAGATTAAGTGTCCGTAATGGAGGATGTGTTGTTTTTTTTACGCGACTTCAGCTCCACCTATATAGATGAGAGACAATATGCTAAAAAAAAAAAAAAAATTTGTTTGTGTTCCATAAACCTTCAATATATTTTTTTTCAAAAAGATTGATAGTAAAGGAGCTGAAAAATAAATCATTTGTAAATCATTAAAAATTCCCCTTTCTAACGTGCCATGATACCTTAAGGAACATTTAAAATGCTTTTGGTACATATGTATGTATGTATGTGTGACATAAAATAAATAACACTGCACAACACAAAAAAATAACAAGGTTCTGACAAGGGATTCTGGTAGAGGGGACAAAAAAATATACGTGTATCGGCGTTTTGAAAGTTTACGTCTGAATTTTTTTTTAGGAGGGGTCAAAGTTTTCCCCCTTTTGCACGTTCTTATGGTGAATCGGCATACGAAAACCATGTAACCTTACATTTTACGTATATGATGGGTTCAGCAATTTGATGTAAAATACTACGAAGAATATTTTTGTGGAGCATTTTAACCCTGTAGCTACTATTTTTATGGGTCAATTTGACCCTTTTTTCTAGAATGCCAAAAATGTCCTATAAAGCAGGACTTTTTAAGGAAAACATGTACCACGAAAATATTCGCCATAAAATTCTACTATAGGTCTCTGAATACATCAAAGCTCAGAAATTAACTTCAACGCCAGAATTAAGCCAAAACTGAAAATGTGTTTAAGTGTTTATTTCGTACTTAACCCATTTTCGGCCGCTACCAGAAATAGCCAATATTTTTTTAATTCCTTTTAAGGACTTACATTTAGGACCTTAATCAAGAATATTTTTCGATTTTCCTTGTGTTTTTTTTTACAAATTTTTTTTATAAATTATATTATATAATTATAAATTAAAAACAAATTTATATGTACATAGTTTTAGTCAAATAATAATCAAGCATGGAAACAAACAATTGTTGGCTTATATATGTACATACATGACGACTTCTGGCCAATGGTCGATTTTTCGACCACTGAAAAGTACGCGGTGCTGAGAGGTAAAAATATTTTCATAATCTTATGGATATCAATTGATTGTGGTAATTTGGTCTTTAGGCTTCGTAAATAATCAATAATAAATCAATAATTTGAAAAGGTTATATATTTTTCAGAATATTCAAAATATGACTAAACAAATGCTTTTTTCGTGTCTTCGCCAACATCTCAGAATTTATCGTTTTTAAAAAAAATTATTATTTCGAGGGGTTACCAAAAGACCAAAGCTATTTTCTGCATCAAAAGTTCAAAGATATAATGTCTAAGTGCAGAGCTACTCTCCTTCAAAGTGGCTGGTCGATTTGGTACTACAATGTCCTACAAAACTTGATTTTTGAGGGTTAATGTGTATGGGAAAAATGAGTTGCAACCATCAATCAATATCAATATTATTGCCACTCCCAATAATATTGTGCTCGTTTTTATTTAAGATACATTTTGTATCAGTGTGCAACATTCTAAAAGATGCATTTTGTATCAGTGTGCAATATTCTTAAAAATAAGCAAATCGAATCGAAAATCACCAAATAACCAAAACCCATTTTCAAAAATAAAAATAACAATTTTTGATTAAAAATAACCAAAACGGCAACGCTAATCGACAGTCGTCGTCTTTCTCAATTTTCAAACAGCTATTTTGCAGCGTTTATTTGCTTCACTTTCCTCTCCCCAACTTTTCAGCGTCTTTTGAGTAAGTTTTTGCACACAACACACTCGGCGGTACGAGCAATTTGTGCAAATACGTCTCATTTGAATAATCAAAGTCTGCTGCAAGTGCTTTTGTGTGTGTGTGTGTGTGTGTGCAACAACAGCAGCCTCAGCGGTGGCACAATCTAATTCACCTTAATCTGATTTTTAACGCATGCAACTTGCCGCGCCAACTCTGGTCTTGCTGCCGTTTTAGCCGATTTTTGTTTAACGCGCTGTGTGTATGTGTGTGTTTGCTTTGTTTCGGCTTGCGCAACGCTGTGCAATCGATGCGCGACTATCAGCGCCGCGTACGAAAATTGTGCAGTGTGCAACGTGGCGTATACGCAATTTGCTAATTTCCATGTTTTCATTGGAGTTTTTCCACAACGGCCACAACGCAAACCGGCTGCAACAGAACAAACCAATACACATAATACGACGCGAGTATGTTCATGAACGCGTGTGTGCTTGTCGCATAGTCCATGTGGCGTATGTGGCCGACAAGCGACAAATTACAGTCAGCTGCAGCGAATGTATCGCAAAGTTGCTATCCTTCAACGGCGCGCGCTACATGCCGCAAGCGTTGCTCTTTAGCTGAATGGTGTTTTTTCATTGGTTTTCAGATTTACTTTGTTGCGAATCGTGGCACGGCATCAATGCCTACCGTTGAAGGTAAAAAGGCGTACGAAAAGAGTGCTGCAAGTGGCAAGTGGCATGACTAAAGCCGGCTTTAAAGCGTCTTACGCTATTAAATCTACAACTATGATAAGTTGCTAGTTGTTTAATTTGTTGTTTTATAATAATTTTATTAATAGTACAAATTATTTAATTTGTTTTTATTAAATATAAATAAATAAAATAAATAATTAGCTATGAGTGGAACATGCACTTTTTCATAATCGCGTTTTCTTTCCTCACAGATAAATCCAGAAGAATAAGAAAATTGCATCTTATAAAAATGCATTAATCCGAGGAAAAGCATTTAAGTTAAATATTTTTTAGCTTAGACATCACAAACGGAATTCAAACATGCTGAAGGCTGAAACCTTGTGAAGGTCACCCTAAAATTTCGCCATCTAGCTGGAGTTACCAGACTACAAAAATCGTGAATTTTCCGGAGGTGGAAAATGTGGCGAAACGTAGTGGCCTTAGAACTTCACAAAAATCTGTCTCCTAACTCACCAGTAAAAACTATAACTTTTGTTCACGTGTTTATCTGATCACTTCACAAAGTATCAGGTGTACAACTTTGCTTCCGCCGTTTTCCGATAGGTGGCTGTACCGGCTGAGGCTGGTTGAAATACATAGATGGTAATGCCTTTAAAGTGAGTGTAGACAGTGCCTAACGAATTGTCATCGCCGTTTCAGTGACAGTTGTTCTTGTTTTCGTATTATTCACGCTCGAAAATGTCCGTTTATGTGCCCAATTCTCGCCATTTGCGGGAAGTTTTACTTTTCTGTTACAATTCGAAAAAAAAATGCAGCTGAAGCGCATCGAATGCTCTCAGAAACTTACGGTGATGCTGCTCTGAGTGAAAGAACGTGTCGGGAGTGGTTTCAACGTTTTAAAAATGGTGATTTCGATGTCGAAGACAAACATGGTGGTGGAAGAGAAAAAACCTTCAAAGATGAACAACTAGAAGCATTGCTTGATGAAGATTCGTGCCAAACCCAAGAAGAGCTTGCCGAATCGTTGGGAGTGAGTCAGCAAGCCATTTCAAAACGTCTCAAGGCCCTGGGCATGATTCAGAAAGAAGGAAGGTCATCCTCCAACACGACAATGCTCGGCCTCACGTCGCAAAAGTGGTCAAAAAGTACCTGGAAACGCTGAAATGGGAAGTCTTGCCCCACCCGCCGTATTCCCCAGATGTCGCCCCTTCTGACTTCCACCTATTCCGTTCGATGGCACACGGCCTGGCAGATCAACATTTTCAATCCTTCGAAGAATTGGAAAAATGGATAGCGTCAAAAGAGGACTCCTTTTTTGGAGCCGGGATCCGAAAATTGCCGGAAAGATGGGAGAAAGTTGTCGCTAGCGACGGACAATACTTTGAATAATACATCTGTAAGCACTTTTTCGCAATAAAGCTTTTAATTTTGGAAAAAAACGGCGGAAGCAAAGTTGTACACCTGATATAAAAAAAAGCTACCATTGCTGCGTAATGGGTACAAAATATTTCATGAATATCTCAGCAACGTGCAGAGATATAAAGCTTGATTTGATCATTTCGGGTCACTTCTAGGTCGCGTATGAAATTTTATCAAAATCGTATGGGCGGAACTGGTACCCGGCAGCAATGGGTTAAGGCTTCTAAGCACTGCGACTAGTGTTGATCTTTTTTGTAAGCCTTGGTTTAATCCTCTCGGCCAGGCGCCCTGGCCGAGAGGATTGCACCTCTTTTGGCCAGGCGGACAGCTTGTTCGTTGTCTTCGTGGTTCTCATGTCCTGGGATCCAATGTAACTCTATAGAGTTATTCATTAAGAACATTGCCACAATTTTTGTCCAGTTTTGAGGATGCCGCGCATACTTGTAGAGCCTTTAGGGACGCTAGACTTTCGGATAGTATATAAACGTGCACATTAGAAGATTTATGTGCAGTTTCTAGCGCAGACATGGAGTATGCCTCAATGGTGTGAAATTCGGCCTATAAGATTATTACTAATATTCCCATGGGGAAGGATTTTATGAAGTCACATATTTCAGCCCCTATGCATACATCTTCCTGTTTCGATCCTTCTGTATACGAGTACCAGAGTGGAAAACCTCGAGCAGAAAGGAATCTTCATATTCTCCAAGATTTTCTGTCTAAAATACTGTCTGAACTTTATATTTCTTGGAGAATTCCATCTCAGGTATAATGTTCTCGGAGACTCGAAATAAAGGTCTATACTGAGGATTTCCAAGCTCGTGTGTCCTGTTATTAGAGTCCGACCGATTAATCGGCATCGGCTAGTATCGGCCAATAAAATTGGTATCGGCTTCGGCTAGTGTCGGTATCGGCAAAAAAAAGAATCGGCATCGGTATCTTCATCGGCATCGGCCTTTTTTGGCCGATGCCACATTGGCCGTTTTTGGTCGTTTTTTTCTGCTTTCATTTTTTTTCTTTCATTTTTTGTACCAACGGGTTCTTATACCCCTTTTCAGTAATGTATTTTTAGATACTGTTTAATATAAATGTTTTCTAGAAATGTTTTTATAAAAACTAGGTAGTCTTAAAAACACAGATTTTCTCGAAATGTCTATGCATTTCGTCTATTAATGTGCATATCAATTAATTAATAAATAATTAATAATTAATTAATTAATTTTACAATCTTATCCTTCGTTTTTAATTGGAAGCATTTTTTTTAAACAAGCCTTTTATTTTTTCCAAAGTTTTCTGACTTCTTCCCACTGCACTTGTACAACGGGTCGCAATTTGAGAGTACAAATTTTAATATAAAAATGGTAATATTAATTTGAAGAAAAAACTGAATTTATATGCAATATTTACGATAAATATAATATACATATATTAATATACATATATTTTATATATATATATTTTTTTACTATTTTTGTTTGTCTCTCAGTTGAATTCTGAATTATCTTTTAATTTTATTTCGTTTTTAATTATTGCTTTTATCGTTTTTTTTTTGTCATTTTGTGATGAATATTACAAACAATATGTAATAGTTCCTTTTGATATTTTATAAATTAGACTGTGTTTTTGATTGAATTCATTCGTATTTTTTTCTATGTAATCGGCATCGGCAGATTTTCGCCCTTTCGGTCGATTAATCGGCATGGGCCAAATCTCGCCCTTCCGGCCGATTAATCGGCATCGGCCAAAAAATTTGGTATCGGTCGGACTCTACCCGTTATAGCTCCGCTCTTAAATTTATTAACGTTTACAAAGATCAGAAGATTTAATGGTTGTTGACTTTTCACATTTCAGCCAATCGAAATCAATGAAGATGTGTGGCAGGAAGTGGAAGTGAATTTCATGCAAACAACCAAGGCACTGATTCTATAATATTTAAACTAAAATTTGAACTAACAGACGAAGTGCTAAGGTACCAGTACTAAAGTTTCTAACGAGAACTTCCTAATTCGAATTCCTTGATCTGAGATCGAGGTTAAAGAGTTATTGTTTTAATCCAAACAATGCTAGAAACATTTTTATTATCTTATACTTTAAACGTATTAAAGTTATTAAAAGGCATATTTTAGTAGATCATTAAATGAAAAGAGCAAAAGCCCTTTGAGAATCCGAACTTGGAGATCATTTAAAAATTCTTATAAATAACAAAAACATAAATGCTGAAAATGTGCACACATATTTACGAAGTTTCCAAACACAGTGAAACAAAACACATAAACAAAAAAAATTTAAAAATTGTTCAACGTACTTCCGACTTAATTATTATGTTACAATTTCGTACGACAACTTTATGCTTTTCAATTAAAATGTAATTAAACATACAAAAACTACTCTAACTACGTTTGTCAATTTACGCTTCCGTGTAAACTTGTGTAAGTGTAAACTTCAGTTGTTAAATTTTAGTTGAAATTTTATTTTCATATAAAAATATAAAAAAAAAAAGATATTTTTCGAACCATAATCGCCCGACAAAGCCACGCACCGACTTACCGCCGGCCATGGTTGGCGTGCGCACAATAAAAAGCAAAACTGTCAGCATGATTGTCAGTGATCTTCGATTTGAAGCGCTTTATTGTTGCTAATAATTGGATTAATAACTCGTGCATCATTATTGTTAATAAGACGACAACGACAGCGTCAACGCCAACGGACTGCGTTGTCATTTGCGTACAACAATGAGCCAAAGGTTAAATCAATTACAACCCCGCATTTCTGAAGATTTGTGTATTGTTGTGTCGACGCACAGTTGTCGTTGCCCATGGCAAGACTTTTGGCCCATTAATTTTCATTTTTCATACTTAACGATTTGTGTGTTTTTTTGGCTCTTCGACATCTAAAGTTCGGCGCATACAGTACGTGCGCAAACATTGACCACATCGTTCGCATCCAATGCAGCCGCTTTGTAAGCGCTGAGGGCAGCCAGCGCTCTTAATTAAACCGCCAAATCACTGCCGAATTGCCTTCGACGTGTGCTTGCAATTCACTTCCACTTCCAGCCACAAGTCTCTACGTTCACATTTGCTTGCGACCAACGCCGTGACAACTGGCGTCCGGCCGCGCATTTCGCATGGCTCATGCACTTAACTGACCTTATTCAATAATACCGGAATCGGGTTTTTGGTCGTTCAATCTTTCCATGCATGCTTTTCAATTAAGTTTTTTGATTCGGTCATTTTGGTTTTTTTTATTAAAAAGCTGTCGCGATTATTTTATACGCCGAACGGAAATTGTCCGTAAAGACCTCAGTGCTGCCTTTTTAATTGATGTAGCAATTTTATTAACTCTACAAATGTTAATAAATAAATGTCTCTAAACACTTGATCAAATATAATTAGAAGGTTTATGTGTACGACAGAACCAATTATTAAAAGGTTTAAGGAAGTAAATGAAAGAAAAATATTACAAATAAACTCACACAGCTTCAAAAATAGAATATTTTTCAACACATTAGTTCCAAATGTGCTAGACCTGGTACAAGAAAGGACATTTCCGATGCACAAAAAGTGTTTACCTAAATGCATTAAACTATTTATAAAGCATTTCAATAGAGACATTCGAAATTTGTTAGGTTATAGCAGATAACTCACTCTGGCAAGAAAAGCGGTCGCTTTACCTACCACCGGAATAGATAACTCTGTGCTTCCTCCGATATCTGCCCTGTATATATATAGGGTGTTTTTTTTAGAGGTTTGTTTTTCGAATAGAGATAAAACTGGCATTTTATGGTCAAATCTGGCAACTCTAATGTCATTTATGTTTAGTTTGGTTTGCCATTTCATCATGAACAGGTTGACAAAAGAACAACGCTTGCAAATCGTGCAAATTTATTTCGAAAATAATGGTTCAGTTCGCGAAGTTTACCGCAAGCTCCGTCCATTTTATGGTCGACATAATCGTCCATCAGAGCAATTAATTCGGTTAACCATGGGTCGTTTTCGCACTACGTTTACTCTATGTGATAATACGCATCCGCAGAGACGTCGAACAGTGCGCACCGAAGAAACAATTGCCGCTGTAGAGCAAAATGTTGAAGAGGACCCAGTTAGAAGAGGAGTCGGTTACCGTTAATGGAGACCGGTATAGAGCCATGATAACCGAGTATTTTGTTTCCGAATTGGATGGCATGAATGTGGATGAGTTGTGGTTCCAACAAGACGGCGCTACATGCCACACAGCGCACGTCACAATCGATTTATTGAAGGAAACATTCGATGAGCGCATAATTTCGCGGAATGGACCTGTCAATTGGCCACCAAGATCGTGTGATTTGACACCATTGGATTATTTTCTTTGGGGATATGTGAAGTCGCTCGTCTACGCCAACAAACCAGAAACGTTAGGGGACTTGGAAGCCAACATTCGTGGCGTTATTGCCGACATACGGCCCCAAATGCTCGAAAAAGTGGTTGAAAATTGGACCTGTAGAATTGGCTTTATTCGAGCCAGCCGCGGCGGCCACATGCCCGAAATCATATTTAAACATTAATGGCATAAAATTATCCTTCCAATAAAGCCAAATTGATTTTCTTGCGTTTTATTTCAATTCGAAGTTCTATACCTCTAAAAAAAACACCCGATATATTGACAGGTTAAGCAAACAGAACATCGAGTCCTCATGGCGCTGCGGAACTGATTGTATCACCTGCCGGGCACTATGGGCCTCTCTTTCCTTGAGGGAAACACAATGCTTACTGTCCCTGAGTCGAACCTCTACTAGACAGCTGGTTGAAGTCATCACTGGGCGCCGCACCATTGGATCTATGTTTATCAATTGGTGCCTCTCGTCCAGTGATGTATGCAGAAGTTACGGAGTTGAAGAAGAAGTAGAAACAATTCAACATTTCCTGTGCCACTGCCTGGTTCTGCAGGAACGCCTACTCCGTACCCTTGAGCCAAGATTCCTAGCAAACCTGGCTTGCGCAACCACATTTCGGATCTGCTCTCCTTTATGAAGAGGTCGAACTCGTTTACCCCGCATTGAGACTGACTGGTTAGCCCCAAAACTGTTTAAGGCAGGTTTCTACCTTGTGCGGCCGAGAAAACATGTTTTTTTTGAAAAATGTTTGATGGGAAGGTTTTTAAGATAAACACTGGAAACACTGTACAAGTAAAAAAAGTTTCAAGATAAAATATGCAAAGGGGGGGAGGGGGCCATCGAGCAATGGCGGCAGGACTTTCTTACTCGCGGAAGTCCTACCGCTGTTTGAGATGACTTGAAACACAAAAATGAAATTGTTTCTTATTCTGTATCCTTTTGTCTATGGCTGGAACTAGGATTTAAAAAAAAAAATGAAAAATGAAGGAAATATGCGATTTTGACTAAAAAATAAAATTTTTACCTACTTTTTTCAATACAAATTTCTATTTTCAATGAGAAAAAATTATTATTTCTTGAAGATCCTAGTTCGTGCCATAGCTAAGACCTTGATAAATGACTGTTTAAAATTTCGTAGCTATTGCTCAACTCGTGTGGCCTAAATCACTTCCGCCAGGTCAAAAAATGTAGTTTTGAGAAAAACGCGTTCAAAGTTTTGCTTCAGCAGGTCGGCGCGCTCGACACCGCTACCTATTTCGATAAATTGCTTCCGTAATTCGAAAGATTTCAACTTCAAATTTTGGGAGCGTATTCTACAATCATGTATTAATCCAAAAATGCATGAAAAAAAAATCGATTTTTTGAACGCACAAGGTAGAAACCCCCCTTAAGAAACGATTCACTATGGGCAACTTTGACCTCCGAGTGGACGTGCGGTCTCTGTGCCGCACACACCCTTCCCTAACCTAACCTAACCATAGCAGCTATTAAAGTGACATCTGCCAATTTTTTGTCAATTGTTTCAGTGTTGCCAGATCAGGAGATTTCCTCCTAGATTTCGGAGATTCTTGTCCTTTTGGGAGAATTTTTAGGAGGAAGAATTGTTTAGGAGAAAGTTTAGGAGATTTCTATTTTATGTTAAGGGATTTTTTGGATCCTTGATGGATTTTTGGGAGATTTCAGGATAACGAAGTATGATGTATTGGGAACACTGGCAAGAAAACATATTTTGACAACTATCTTAATAGTGAAAGCAATAGGGTGCGTTAAAAATTTGTAAGCTTACAAAATGTAAGCTCGTTCTCACTTATTGCTGTCGCAATGAAATCGCGCCAAAACGGCACTTTTTATTTAATTTATTTATGTTTTGTTATTGTTATGTTTTTTTCGTTAAGCTGAAGATGAATGAAAAGGCTACAAAAAAAAAATATATGTGTAGGTATATTTTTATTTTTTATGAGAAGTTTAAGTCCTTTAAAATTACGCAACTAATAAAAAAACTTTTTTTAACTTTTGGGAGGAAATTTCAGTATTTTTTTTAAGATTTAGGGAAAAGTAATTTCAAGTATCTGACAACACTCGCAAATTAAAAACAAAATTAATTGTTACAACTTGTTTTATTTATTATTTTATTATTATTATGTTTTTATTTTTTAAATCGATCATTCTCATTAAAAGACCCTATATTAAATCTATTGAATAATAATGTTAATATCCTCAAACGTCATACAAGAAAAAAGTGTTCCATGAAACCGCCTAATGATAGCAGCTAAATTTTCATTCACGAATAGTTGAAAAATCTTCGAAGAAAAATCTCCTTCGGGCACTATCCAATTCAATCTTAAGACACTTATATAGAAATAAATTTTTTTTGCCCCCAAAAGTTGTTCAAACCATCAAAGACGTAGTGCGCCTAATCAAGCAACACACATATTAAATATGGCGAAGAAAAACTTAGTATTTGTCTCAGAAAGTGTTCGACTGATATCAATTTTAGGCCTTCGAAGCCATTCAATTAATTGGTTGAACATTGGTCCCAGGGTTTCTACAATACAGAAGTCTGCGTAATTCAGCAGGTAAAGGAATAGAACAAATTTGAAAATGAATTTTAGCATTTATTATGCAACACATAACTTACAAAATAACTTCTACACAATGCATTAAAATTCAATTTTAATTTTGAATTGAATACACACACAATTTGTATTCAATTCAAACAAATTGTGTTTAGCTTCTTGGGCATCAGAAACTGGCGTTTTGACGTTTTCTTTCAAATGCATTAATATGCTTGAACGTGTTATTCTTGTAGTCAAATTGTAATTGCATGTAAAGAAACCAGTCTTTCCACAATTTGCATAGACTACATTTGACTGATTACCGTTGCTCAATTCTTTGCACACACGCAAATATTCTTGGCCATTCTTTTTTATTTATTTTTTTCATTGAAACAGTTGTGCGCTATAGCTGAGAGACATTTGATTCATTTTGTTTAAGGCGCAGATTTTTTTTAAAACATTTTTACAACTTCAAAAAAAATTGTAGAAGTTGGTTTCCTTCTCTTCTTCTCGTTGTAGTTCGAAGTCTGCGTTTTAATACTTACTTGCAGCTTGCTTTTTATTCAATGTCAGTTATACGTAGAAATTGTAAACCAAAGTTATGCCTCGTCAGAGGTTCAATCAAGCACCTCAACAGGTTCTCTCTGATCAGGAAGGTCGCAGTGCTCTTTGAAACTTTCAAAGCATTTCATTTATTAAAATGTTGTGAACTCTAATCCTGCTGCTTATAGTTATACAATATAACAGATACAACATTGATAACAAACAGTTTGGAGAGAATATTTCTGACAGATGTGTCAATCCACAAAAAAGTCAAATTGAATGACTCAGAGCGCCACACGGTGGTGATTTCAGGAAGATTGTTGCCTTCGACGATTCGAAAACAATTTTTCGCTCAAGAGTGCTTTCAAAATGTTATACTCACCTTTAAAAAGGAAATATTTAAAACAGAAAGATGAACCCGTTCTAGACTGAATTATTTACTTACTCAACTGACCGTTGCCTGGTTACGGCCTAAACTGATTTGAAATAGTCATAAACCACTAAATGGAACCATCTCACACATTCCTATGGTTCAAAGCCCTGGTTTCGAAAACGACTCTCAAACATTTCGGAAGCGCTATTCAACTATTTTTGCCGCACTCAACTCAATGTTTGTTGTCTGCACCACACAAACCATTACTCACCAGTCAATCCAAAGCACACACAGTCCCGCTGCAAGCTGCATAATTTCAGACTAAACACGGGCAGGGGGTTGCACAAAATCCGGCACTAATGCCAACTGTATCACGAATTAACATTCACCGTTTCGGCTTGTTGGGCCTTTAAGTTGGCCAAAGGCAGCAAAAAACTCACAATTCTTGCTTTGCGCTTTTTGGCATCCGAGTGTTTAAACACCACAATAACAAAGCCTGTTCATAGCTGAATATAGCGTAATTTTCAATCATAAAAAATGTGTACACTCGTAAGCCAAGTGGTCAAGAGGCCGAGTGGCGGTGCGTGGCGCAGCAAGTGGCTCAAACTAACTGCAGCAATAATCTAGCCGTGGTTCGCTCTCAAACGCGCCACTGTTGCAATCTTTAAAGCAGTATCATAAAACAGCCAAACACTACCAACAGCGCATTGCATTCAAATTGTTTGCAATCACCTTTTAAGTCCCTTAAAAGCCGCCAACAATTCCTTGGACCTCGGCGAAACTGTTCAGATGTTGTCGAACGGCAGATGCATTAATGAGTTGACAGACGTTGTAAAAAGCGCCAAGGTGCAATATCGGAAAATTACCAAAAACATTTACACAACAACAACAACAGCAACAGTACCCAATAACAACTGCTTTACAGCAACTGTTGCACGGCCGTATAAGGAAACTGGAAAAGGCGGAAATTCGCGCGTGTCATTTCGGCACCGAAGTGGCCGCTTGCAGCACACGAAACAAAACTCATGGCGGCTGTTAGTGGTGGTATTGTTGTTGTTATATTGCAGTAGTAATGTTGTTGGAGTCTTGTTGCCGCTGCAATTTGAGTGCACCACGGCACAACTGGTGCGTCGCGAAAGTAAACATTTCTTAATTTGAAATGTTTGCTTTGTTTCCATATAAATTTTTTTCCTTTAATTATTTTCGGTACATAAAATTTAAATTTATGGTAAATACAAAAATAATAAAAATAAAAATACAAAAATAAAACTTTTCACTATTGTAAACTAAGCAAACAGAAAACAAAATAAAAATACAAGAAACAAAAAAACATCTTTAAAACATTTAAAACAATTAAGTATCCTTCATTGCAAGTAAATTATGTTTAATATGTAAAATTGCAATTTATAATAATTTTGTAAAAATATAAATTAAAACAAAAATATATAAAAGAAATAAATAAAATTAAATTAAATTGAAATTAAATTAAATGAAATTAATTAAAATTTATTAATAAACAGAAAAATAAAAAATAAAATAAATAAATATTTAAAATAAATAAACATACAAAAAAATAAAAATACAAAAATTTAAATATAACAAATAACTTAAAATTAATATAATTAGTAATATTTCTAAAAAGGAAAATTAAATATTATTTTTTTATTTTCTATTTATATTTTTGTTTTAGTTTACATTTTATTTATTAGTAAAATACCTTTTTTACACTTTTTAATTACAAATTCTGACTTTAACTTTTGTGCATTTAAAATTTTTATTTTATTTATATGATTTAAATAGTTATTTCTTACTTTAGCTCTTTTATTTTGTATTTTTTATATATATTTTTTTAACGTTTTCAAAAACCATTATATGTAAGATTTTTTTATTTAATTTATTAATTTTATTCATTTTGCAATCTATTATCATATTTTTTATAAATACAGAATTTTTTTAATCCAAGACGTTTATAGTTTTCGTAAAATATGTTTTTTATTTAAAGTTATTTTATTTTTTTACCGTTTTTTATTTTTTTGTTAACACTTCTCACAATTCTTATTTTTAGCTTTTGTAACTTCAATCAGAATGTTCAAATGTTTTTAATAGTTATGCCTTAGTTTACCCTTTTTATTTTTATATTTTTATATATTTGTTTATTGTTTTTGTATATTAACAAATTAAATTGCTTGTTTTTTAACGTTCATATTTCATTTCCTACACTTTATTATTATTGTTTATTTATTTTTCAATTCTTAAATTTTTTTTTTAAATCTCATAATATCAACTATTATCTAAAATGTTTTTTATTTAATTTATTAACTTTATTTAAATTATTAACTAATTTAATTAATTAAAGTTAGTTTTTTATTATTATAAAAATCCTTTTTGTTAATTTTATAAATACAGAATATCCATTTGTAATTGATTGTTTAACATATAGTAAACATATATATTTAACAAAAATTTCAATAATTTTTTATTGCCACTAATTTTATTATTTATATTTTTTATTTCGCATTTTTTTTCTTGCCTTGTCTTGCATTACTTGTTATTCAGTCCACTCAATTTTTTTCAACAATATTTCCATTTTTTCTTGTTGCTGCAAACCGTGTCAGCAGTGTCAGCGGCAGTTGTTAGAAACAGCTACAACAAACAGCAACAACAACTCGATCAGCAGCAACAGCAGCAGCAGCAACCTTAAGTGAGCAGTCACAATCAGCCAAAACTGCGTTTTACTTTGCGCTTTCAGTCAACAAAATCAAATAACCAACAACAACAACACAAACTGGTCGTTCACGGAGTCGAAACGCTCACCAGTCGCGCCAGCTCCCATTTGGCATTCGTATTCGTGTTCGCACTCACACTCCCATTCACACTCACTTTCGGTTTCACTTTGAGCCTACTGACTACTCAATACAAAGCTGGCCACTTGGTTTGGCTTTAACCATCGGTTGTATTGGTAACGAAATACAAAAACAAAATACTACCTGCGCTACACGCTCCGAAGGGGCCACAACGCGTCGCCGATTAACTCTTAAATTATTTCATTTCTTATCACAATCACTCACAGCTGCGGTGCTGGCTTCTCTTCGGCTTGCGAGCGCCGATGCTCAGACGCTTCAAAGCGTCTCCATCGGCACCTCGGCGCATGCGCTGTGCGCGCTGCACTTTTGCGCCCGGCTTGCAGCCAAACTACACCAACTACAAGCCAACTCCAACTAAAAGCGAATGCAGAGCGCGAGTAAAAGGCAAATGAGCGCCAGTCGGTTTTAACTTTTTTTTTTCATTTACGGCCTAAACGCGTCCCAAAGGCCACAGCGGCGCACCAACAACGCCCCGAACGCCGCGAACACCTGCAGCTGCAGCCAGCAACGCCAAGCGCCAAGCGGCAAACTCTCCGCGGAGCGTGAACGGCAGCTGACGGCCGCACGCTGAGCCGCCGCTGAGCTGGGCTGGTGTCGGCAGCTCGGCGGCGCGTAATCGCTGGTTTTTGAGCTTTATTCCGTTGGCGTGTGATAAAAATACGTTAGTAATCAATTGCAAGCCCAACCGCCAAGACACGGAATTAACACGCGCCGTCGTACGTTTCGCCGCCACTGGTGTAGTCGTTACCACATTTCCACATACCGTCCATACACCGCTAGCGCCGTCGCCGCCGTCGTTGTCATCGACCCTCACCGCCGATCATCGTCAGCCATTCACAACGCTTCAGAGGATACTTGAGCTACAAATTTGGTCAGTTTTGTTTGCAGTGCTACTTCTTCTTCTTCTTATTGTTGTTGTATCCAAAATGAAACCAAAAAAAAAATATCGATACATTAACTTAACAACAAAAACACAGAAAACTTTTTTGTTTTTGTTGCCAAAAATTGTACGTGCTTCAAAAAGTTTCATTGAATTCAAATTGATTTTCATTTTTCGTTTCGTTGCATTGAAACTTTTGGTTTAGTTTGAGTGGTCTGCTGTTCGACAATGTTGTTGTTTTGTAGAAGTTGGTTGTGTTTTACATTTGGTCTGAACACGCAGAGGAAACATTGAAGAAAAACACAACGAAAAATTCCATAGTTTGTAAAACTTTTAACTTAATTTGTGATAATTTATGCGAGTTTTATTAGTAAAACCATAGTTTTATCCATTCAAAATGAAGTCTGTCTAGTGTTGTGCAATGGAAATAAGACAGTAACAGAAACAATTAACGACAACCAATGAAATGAAACTATTTGGCAATTTGAGCGCAAAATAATAAACACGAAAAACAACGAAAATTATTAGAAACTTCGAGAAATTATTTCGAAGATAAGACAATTAAATGCAACAAATTGCAACCAATTGACTAACAACAGTAACCCTCGAAATGTTTACTATTCCACCATTTCATTGCGGAAATGAGGAGCAACTGACGTAAAAACCCAGTTTTAAATGCGTTTAAATGCGCGCGTGCTGTAATGTAAACTAAGCACTGCCAATGTTTAGATTGCTAAGTACATTGATGTCAAACAGGGGCGAATTCAGAAAAATATTTTGGGGGGGGTTTCAAGAAGTAATTCTTTAATATTCATAAAATTCCTTTTAATTTGTATGTCATTTTAAAGTCGACCCTAATATTTCGAAGGGGGTTTCAACCCCCAAAACCCGCCCTGAATCCGCCACTGATGTCAACGCGCCATGTGTGACAAAGTACAATGTACAACGCAGCTTCTGCGCGAGCGGACTTTCAACATTCTAGCTAGAACAGTTGAAAATCATACAAACTTCTTAACGCCGGAATTGAACAAATTGCTATTGCACTACGTTGTCTCCTTCTCTTGAATAATATTTGTTCAAGTTGATTTTAAAACATTTCAATATGTTTAAAATTTTGCTTCAAAAAATACAAGTTTACCATGTTACAACTTAGTTACAACTCATACTGTCTGACCTGTCGTACAGAGACAAGTGATTTCGTTCACTTGCCATTTTAAACTCCCCTATTACCATATCGCATAATTGCCTCATAAAACTGAGTAAACAACTTTTAAATGCATGAACTTTGACGCCATAAAAACGCTGCGTTTCATCACTCACATACTGGCCAAGTTGGAAACCGTCGAGTTAGGTGGCTAAATGCCGATTGCAGCTCGTTAAACATGGGATCGTTATGGGATAAACAACTTGTAGATGGGAAAATGTCTCTCTTGAAAACATTCTTCTATAAGGAAGTTCGTACGTACTACTTTTGCTTTCATTGTCTTCGGTAATTCCAACACCAACAGAAATTCCATTTAATCGGCAAGCCAAAAGTATGCATTAAAACTGCCAATTAACACATTTTGTTTACAGTACATGTCGACCATGTCTGACTGTATGTTTTAAATACCAATTGAAACCTAAACGAAAGATGTCGAAAATCTGCTCAACGTTTAAGAGTGACGTATAGTCTGTTCAACCGGCGAACAACTCTTAACAACATATAAATTTAATGAGCAAAATATTACTTTCAAAGAAGAAACAGAAAGTCATGTTTGGCAGTCAAACACATAGAAATATTATGCAGTTTCAGTTGTTAAAATTCTGCTTAGAGAGAAAACAAAAGTAGTCAAATGCTAACATTGGAAATTCACAAAAATTTTCATTAAAACGCGCATCATAGAAGCCAACAAAAAGCAGCAACTACTCAATTTAAATCCAAATATATTCCAGCTCAAAGTCCAAATGCTAAATTGTATTGATTTATGGCAACTACCGTGGAGCAGTAGCTAAGTTATTGAGTTGCTAGGGAATTTCCATAAATTGGAATGCCAGCTTGAAAAGCACCAAAAACAAGCAGACGTTATTTTGTTTGTCCATCTCAGAGTCCGAGATTACGCAACTTCTAGCACTTGAATAATTTCTAGCAATGCAAATTTGTTGCCTGACAGTGACTTCTCTTTCTCTCTTAAATTGATCATCTATTTATGTTGATCATCATTATCATTTCGCCATTTCTAACCTCTCCATGATTGTTATTATTTTTGCTTTAACATCTTGAAAAATGTTCTATGAAAGTAGAACTATTACAAAAAAGATTCGATTTATAAATAAAAGTTTCGATAAGCTGTCTTTCTAAACTCCAAGACAGGCAATGGAAACTATTCTTTAACAGAAGTAGTATTTTTTTATACTTTTTTAACCAATTGAAATTTATTCAAAATATTTCAACTGACTAGTTTGCAGTCAAACTAGTTTTATAAAACATTTTTCAATTTAATAGGACTCGTTGGATATAAGTAATAAACAGTTCTGAGTACAGACAGTGGGAACTATCTCTTTATGATTATATTTCCGCAATAAATTTAGTATTGTCCTATAACAAGTTCATAGTCATTAAAAATATTCAAACATTTTTATTGGTTTAAACAAGCAACGTTCTTTTATAAAAGTATTCAGAGTTTCCTATATACAAAATATTTAGCAGATTCTCTTTCGATTGTTGTCAGTTTATTGAATACAACTGTTTTCAGTTTATTGAATACGCAACTTACAACTGAAAACAAGAAAGTATCAGCTTCAAGTAAGAAAGTGTTCCAAGTTCCCCATATTCGAAATATTAAGATTTGAATAATTTTTAATTGAGTTCGTTATCAGTGTTCAAAAATTGCAAATACTGAAATCAATGACACACACAGGAAGAGTTTTGGAGGTTCAAACCCCCCCAAATTCAAAAATTATTGGTACAAAATCTGGTTTAAAATGGTATTGGGCTCAAAAGTTGTACGCAAAGTCCCCTCCCCCAAAATGAAATCCTGTGTGTGTCACAGACTGAAATGATAATTGAAAGAAAACACTAAGTGGAAATTTCAAACAGTCTATTGATGATAAGAAATTTCCCACTGAAAATTAAAGATAGAGAAGTTGTTCTTCTCTAGAACAAGTATTCTATACTTTTTTATGTGAAACATACATAATGTTATCAATTAATTAGTTAACCAATAAAGCCAATTGGCCAATTGGTGTCATGAACACATATTGCATTTCTTATGATTTTCATTAAATTAATTTGTTTTCATTTTAAAAAGTATTTGTCCTTTTAATGTTTTCTCAATGCCTCATGAACTCTTCAATTCTTTGCAATTTTTGATTTAGTTTACTTTTCATTCCAAGCAAAAAACCACTTTTTGCTCAACGCTTTTTAATTTTTCTTAATTTCATCTTTTCTCAATTAATTTTATAGAGGTTTTTCTCAAAACACTTTCTCGCTTTCATATTCTTATAATTTCTCAATAAATTTGTTGAACATTATTTTTGATTAAAGGATTTGTCGTTTTCTCACAATTTTATATCATTTTTTATTGGATTACCTATTTTTATTCATTTTATTTATTTGATTTTTTTTAATTAATTTAATTTTATTTCTTTTTATTTTGTTTTGTTTTATTTTATTTTTTTATTTATTTTATTATTTTATTTCATTTTATTTTATTTTATTTTATTTTATTTTATTTTATTTTATTTTATTTTATTTTATTTTATTTTATTTTATTTTATTTTATTGTTTTTAATTTTGTTTTGTTTTATTTTATTTTATTATTTTTTTATTTTATCTGTTTTTATTTTTTTATTTCATTTCATTTTATTTTATTTTATTTTATGTTATTTTATTTTATTTTATTTTATTTTATTTTATTTTATTTTATTTTATTTTATTTTATTTTATTTTATTTCATTTTATTTTTTTATTTTATTTTAATTTATTGATTTTATTTTATTTATTTTATTTTATTTTATTTATTTTTATTTTTATTTTTTTTATTTTATTTCATTTTATTTTATTTAATTTTATTTCATTTTATTTTCTTTTATTTTATGTTATTTATTTTATTTATTTTATTAACTTTATTAATTTATTATTATTTATTTGTTTATATTTTAGTTTTAACTTTTTTATTATTTTTTTTTATTCGTTTACTTTTCATTTCAAAATATAAATCTTCACTTTAGACTTTTTCATTATCTTATAGTTTTCTATGTAACCAGCAATAACAAAATGTTTGTTAATACTCCACAAATTCTTTTAAAACACATTATTTTTCATATTTTCTCTCAACACTTTTTCATTCTCTGATAATGTGTAAACAGCAGTATCAAAGTTTTCGAACTAATTTACAAAATCTCTTCAAAAACACACTTTTAAGACTAAATTAAATTTTCACAATATTTTTATTTATTGTAAAAATGTAAGCCAAAACCTTAAGCACTTTGATTTTCTCACAGTGTATCGGCCACTTGCAGCTTAAGACGCTGCAGTGCCCGAGCGGAAATGAACTTCACCAGCGCACAACAAACAAATTAGGCACAAATCGTGAGTTGCACGAACCACCAGAAAAACCCAAACCGTACAAAAAAACTGAAAATCAAAAACACCAAACCGACACGAGCGAAAATAATGATAGTAAAAAGGAAAAGCGGCAATTTAACAATTCCGCTAGTTCGTAGCGTCTTGAAAGCGCCTGCGCCGGCGCCAACGCTTCGCTTCAAGTGGCCACTGAGCCGCTGTGCACTCTTTACGCTACGCTTTGCCTGCATTCGAATGCAGTCAAAGTTGCGACAATTTCGTAAACAAAAGCAGCATAAAAGCGTCGAATCAATGCAATCTTTTCGTTTACAATTCGTTGCCTCAATGAAGAGCCAATTCGGCAACGCAACATTGAATGAACCGCACATGCGAACGGAGACAAATTCAAATTCGAATGCAGCTGTTGCAAGCGTTGGGTTACGGTGTCAGGCGCAATTGGCAGTCGACGACTGATGGTTAAAAGTAGTTGCTGGTTGCCAGTTGGCAGCATTTCTCCAGCAATTGTTGCTATTGTTGCCATGGCATAATCTTTGCCGCTACTACTTGTAGTAAATATTTTACTACGATTATGTTTTACTGTTACGTTTTGTTGTTGTTCGCAACGTCAATGTGGTCGCGTAGGTAAAAGTACGAAATGTTCGCCAAACACAAAACAAAGAAAGACAGCATAGCAACAAAAGAAAAAGTGGGTAAACGAAAGCAAAAGTCGTGTAAGAAACCAGCCACCAGTCAGTCAGCCAGCTAGCCAGTCGTCATTTACGGATGACATAACCGAAAAGCGGTTTCGAGCACGCCTGCACCATCGGCAAAGGCAAACTCAAAAGCAAAAGCAAAGGCGAATGCAATTTCGAACGCGCAACCGTAGTCGCTGTTGCGCTGCTGTTGTGGCTGCCCCACGCCGACCCGCCGACATTGACTGGGCCCACTAATCAAGGGTAGAAGGGGTAGGCGACTAGTTTGCCTTTTAAGGCGGCAAACTGAAGCGCACTGTTGAGAAAGTTGACTTACAAAAATAAATACAACTTTTTATGCTCTTCTTTGCTTTTTTCTTTTTCACGCGTCTCTTTTTTTGAAGCTGTTGGCCGTTTCTGGCTAATACTAGCGAGCCGTAATAAGGTTTATAGGTTTTATTTGTTGATTTTTTTGATCGATTGTCGCTTGAAAATTTATAGGACAATGATGTGGGCAATAAAATGTTTGAATTTTTTAACATAAAAATCAACACATCCATTAAACATAAAATGAATGGAATTTTGAGCTGTTTTTTAATATGTAAATATAAATTTTTTTGTTTAATTACTCGTGAGACATGACCTACAAATAAAACTTGAATTACTTTGCATATGCTTATAAAAAATTGACAACATTTGTTGATACAAGTACATAGTTTCGTTTTAAT
Source organism: Melieria crassipennis (assembly GCA_963668005.1). Taxonomy (NCBI): domain Eukaryota; kingdom Metazoa; phylum Arthropoda; class Insecta; order Diptera; family Ulidiidae; genus Melieria; species Melieria crassipennis. The sequence goes on along the minus strand of OY764962.1, from coordinate 34,527,874 downwards.
AAAAACAAAAACCTTCAATTTAAAAAATGTATGCTTTAATTTTTGTTATTAAAAAGTAAAAAATTAATAAATTTTCCAACTCAGGAAAATTTGTGAACACTTTTGTCCGCCACTGCATATAAATCAGTTTGATTAATAAATAAAAATTAAATTTCAGCTAGAATGCCATGACTTCAGCATGTATATCCAAACTAAAGTTATAGCAGGTTTTACAATGAATTCTGTCATGGTTAACGTTCTAAAGAAGAACTTTAGGGAAGTACTAACAAATCTAGGCTCCCAGATCCTTGCTAACCTTATTGAGTTACTTTTTTATTTTACTTTTTTATTTTATTTTATTTTATTTTATTTTAGTTTATTTTATTTTATTTTATTTTATTTTATTTTATTTTATTTTATTTTATTTTATTTTATTTTATTTTATTTTATTTTATTTTATTTTATTATGTATTGATTTTATTTAATTTTTTTATTTATTTATTTTTTGTATATTTTTGTTTTGACTTTTTTTATTAGTTTACTTTTCATTTCAAAATACAAATCTTCACTTTACACTTTTTCAGTATCTCATAATATTGTATGCAACCAGCAACATTAAAATTATTTGCCATGTTGACTTTTTACCATCCTTTAACTTAAATGTTCTCCATCAGAAGCGCTAGGGACCTTTTCATTACCACTTTAGCCAAGTAAACCCTAGAAAGACATGACTGCGTCCGGGAGATGTACACTGCACAAAAATGTATATCTTATTCTCTAAAAAATTAATTCCATATAATAAATGAATTCCAAATGAAAAACAAATTTCCAAATTACGTATTAAAGTAAGCAAAGAATAATTTATCCCAGTAAGTAAAAGAAGACTAACCACAGAAGTGATCAAGTGAATTATAGTCCATTTGATAGTAAATCATCATAGGACCCGTAAGTAATAGATTCTAGTAGTAATAGAGCCCTCAGAGCGTATTTTAAACTTATTAAAGAATAGAAATTTCAAAAAATAGAATTTTAATAAAAATAATCTATAGAGAATCTACAGAACTTGACCCTTCAATAGAAATTAAAAACTGATAAAACCACAGAGAGCTCATGACATCGTAGAAATTGCATGAAATATTGAGAGCTTAAAGAACTACAGAGAGCAGGGACCGTAGTAACAGTTATAAGTTTTATTATAAAAATCAATGTTTAAGAGTTATTTGTTGACTATGACTCAACAAATAACAGTTATTTTTAATTTATATTTTAAAAATCCTATAATAACAATTATTTTCGATTTTTTTTCTTATTATTCTTTCTGATTTCTTTTTTATTAGTTATTATTATTTATTATAGTTGTCCTATGATAACAATTATTGGTGACTTTTATTTAAAAAAGTCATCAATAAAAATCATTCAGTGACTTTTATTTATAGAAGTCATTAATAAAAATCATTCTATGACTTTTATTTTTTAAGTCATCAATAAAAATCATTCAGCGACTTTTATTTATAGAAGTCATCAATAAAAATCATTCTATGACTTTTATTTTTTAAGTCATCAATACAAATCATTCAGTGACTTTTATTTGTAAAAGTCACCAATATAAATCAGTCAGTGACTTTTATTTTTTAAGTCATTAATAAAAATCATTCAGTGACTTTTATTTATAAAAGTCATCAATAAAAATCATTCAATGACTTTTATTTTTTAAGTCATCAATAAAAATCAGCGAGTGACTTTTATTTTTTAAGTCATCAATAAAAATCATTCAGTGACTTTTTTGGAAGACTTAAAAATAAAAGTCACTGAATGAATTTTATTGATGACTTTTATAAATAAAAGTCACTGAATGATTTTTATTGATGACTTATAAAATAAAATTCACCAATAATTGTTATCTTAGGACAACTTAAATAAAAATTTAATTTAAATTTTAAATTATTGATGACTTATAAAATAAAATAATTGTTATCTCAGGACAACTTAAATAAAAATTGAAATAAAACCGTTATTTGTGCACTCATATGAAAAAAACTCAAAAATAATTGTTATTAAAGGATTTTTAAAATACATATAAATAAAAAAGAATTCTTATTTTTTATTTTTCCATAAAAATTACAAAAAAAAAGTTTATTGCCAAGCTTGATTCTCCGTGCGAAAAGAAATGTACTGGTATTTTTCATTTATTTGTATGACTTTTCTTTCATAGTAAATTTTTCAAATATAGTTTTCATAAATACGTGTTATTTCCGGTCCCTGACAGAGATTCTATAGAATCATAGACAGCCATTAGGTAGGTTGTAGTGGCTGCCTCTGTACGAGACACACTTAGGCATCTATATGGGCCCATTGTGATATAACAAATTCCACTTCTTTGAAATGTGTATGCGATACTGTTTTTTTCAGGTAGGTCCTCCCCGTAAGGGTCGGGGTGGACCTACAGTTTAACACCAAATCCGAACGGCGGTTTTGGCAATTTTTCTTTCACACTTGGAGGTTTTGCCATTACCTGCTTCATCTTATCAGCTTCATGTGAATAGCGATAGAAGCAGATGGCAGTTTCACCAGCTAGAAATCGACCATCGGCCATTAGAGCCATTAGAATCACAAAACGTCTATTGACAGCTCAAAGAAGTATATAGAGCTCATAAAATCTAAGAGAGCCATTAGAATTGCGGAAAGCCCATAGAACCATATGCCTAAAGGCTTATTTAATTTTCCAGAAGAATTTTCAACTTGCAAATAAAACCTTTTTATACAAATTATTTATCGAAAAATCTTTACAAATACCTATTTCTTTGACAGTCAAAAAAGAGGAGCTGGTACTTTAAATTGCTTTTTTTAAACCTCAATTATAATCACAAGTCGTTTAAAGTCAAATTATCGGAGTTGCTTAGATCGAATTTAAGTCAAACCAAGTTCGTAAAGGAAGCTCTTCATATTAGCTTTTCAGCATGTCATGTGCCCTTCATATCATCAGTTTATTGTTTTCAGTAACGGCCATTCACCTGCCTCCCAAATATTACAAAAATGTGACAAACATATGTTATGTACTTTGCTAGCCGTATGAAATTTAAATAACAAACGCCAAATTCCAACACAAATTGCCGCAATTTTTCAACACATTCAGCTCTCCACAAGTTTGACTACATTTCAAATTACGGTTTTGCAGGAAGTATATGAAATATTGAGAATTTGACAATCAAACAAATCGAATCGAATAAAAAAATGAAAAATATGTTTGTGTGTCATTAACCCTGAGTGCGTAACCCTGAAATGATTTCTTACTTTACGCTCGCTAACCGAAAGAAAACTAACTCAACCGACGAGCTTGCATCAAAGCTCAATCAAAGCAATGCTAATGCAACGCTGACCGTCACAAATGACAATTTTCACCAATTCCCATATGCATAAATTATAAAATTGGCAAAGCAACAACAATTACAACAACCAACAACCACCAATCAAATGCAAATATCCAACGTAACCACCAATCATGAGGTAACTGCATTTCAATGCAACAACAGCAATGCAAAAACTAAAACCGCTACCGTTGTTGCTGAACTTGACACAAGCGCAGGCACACCGACCGTTGCGACGGCCGCTGTGCACACACTTTCGATTAGCATAACTTTGTCAACGCGCCGACTCACTCGGACGCGGCACGGCCGAAAATTCAGCGTCTAGTTGGTGTCTTCGTTTGACCTTCGGCATTGTTGTTGCATTGAATGATATCAAAAATGTTCAAGCCAAGATTGAGAATGCTTAGTGCGCCGATTGAGCAGCCAGAGCAGAAGGTCTCCGAGCTGCTCGCTAAAGCGCGCTAAAGAGTTAATCGTACTTGCAACACGACTTGGCGCGTGCTGCCAACTCGAATTCAAATGAGGCTGCGTTGGAAAATAAGCTCCAACACACTCGCACACACGCACACACACACACACACAGATGTACACGTGCATGCTCGTGGAGACAACTAGCCGAGTCATTAGCTCCAAGGTCAGCGCACGGACCACAGATCGGCTACTTAACATAATCTCAGTCAAAACACACACACACACACTTCGGAATGACTTTCAAACTGTTTTTGTTTGTTTTTTTCGCTACCCTCCTGTTTTCTGTATATATTTTTCTCTTTCAAATTTTATATTGTTGGTATTTTATTCAATTTTGTTGTTGTTTTTAATAAAAACTTAAAGCGGTCAGTATGGTCTGCGTTCGCATAACATGCTTTATTTATTTTACTGCGGTTTCAACTTGAAATTTTCATACCGCAACAATCATTGAAACACCATTATTTTTTTACCCACTTTCAAAACTATAATTTTGTTGGATTTTTTTCTCATTTCAGCATCGATATTTTAGTCAACGGAAACGCTTCGACGCGCTAGTACGGCTAGTAGTAAGCTTTAGCTCTTTAGTTAGACACACAAACACAAACACACACACACACACTCGCAATGAGGCAACACATATTCGCAATTGCCTGCATATGCAGCGCCGTCGCGCTCGTATCAGCCGCGCCACTGCCCGCCAACAATCAGGAATTGGATGTGCTACAGATTCCGCTCTCAAATGGAAAGGTGAGTCAATATTTGTAAAGTGTAAATTTTGTTAATTGTTTGAAATGATGCCAAGTGTCAATAAGACGACGCCTCACGACTATATGAAGTTCGCTATTAGGTAATCGCTTCAAGGTGATCTACGGAAAGGCCTACTTGAAGCCATTTGTTTCTTTTCTTCTAATTGCACAAAATTATTGGCAACAAAAGACAAGTAAAAGGGTCAGCAGTTGGGTGGTGGCAAAATCACAAACCAAAGCAATAAAGTCGACTGGTGAGGTCATGCAGCAAAGAACCAACGACGCAGAAATTAATTTGCGTCAAGAACCAAACATGAGGAAGCGTGAGGTGACCTTGGCTTCAATCTTTCTAAATAGTGTCGGATTTTGAATAAAAAGGGCCTAAGCTGAAAAGGTGAAGAACCATGTATTTTTGATACTGGAGCCAAAGACTTTCCAAACTCTTTTGAACTGACAAGAAAAAAAGTGTTTTAACCCATTGCTGCCGGGAACCAGTTCCGCCCATACGATTTTGATAAAATTTCATACACGACCTAAATGTGACCCAAAATGATCAGAAACAAAATTTCAGCTTTATATCTCTGCACCTTGCTGAGATATTCATTAGGTATTTTGTACTCATTACGCAGCAATGGTAGCTTTTTTCCATACTTTGTGAAGTGATCAGCTAAACACGTGAACAAAAGATGTATTTTTTACAGGTGAGTTAGGAGGCAGATTTTTGTGAAGTTCTAAAGCCACTACGTTTCGCCACATTTTCCACCTCCGGAAAATTCACGAATTTTGGAGTATGGTAACTCTAGCTAGATGGCGAAATTTTAGGGTGACCTTCACTAGGTAAAGGTAGTTCCATCTTTACCCTAACTATCCTTATCAATGGTTTTGAGAGATCTGAAACATTGGCTTTTTGGTGATTTTTTTTTTTAAATCATTTTTCATGGGTAAAATTTTACCCATTAGGCATCAATGGGTTAAGCAAAAATCAATGTTTGGGCTCTTTCAGAATTTCAATTTTCACCTGTTTCCAAACTAAGCAAATATGTTCGACTACAAATTATTTGAGTATAAAACTCATTTCTTGAATAACGTTTTACTAGCAAAGGTATGAAATATTCGAAATATAAAGGAAGGATTTAGGTAGATAATAAGATAAGTGAAACACTTAGTACACAACCAGTAGCATACATAGCGGGCTTGGAGTTCAACCCCCCCCCAACACAAAACTTACTGGCACAAGCAAGTTTCGAATGGTATTCGGCTCAAAAGTTGTACGCAAAACACCCCAAAATGAAAACCTGAAAACCCCACTGCTCACAACGAATATCTTTGTTCGTTAAATTTATTTCATTTATTTTCCAAAACATAGTATTTTACCGTCTTTTTAAATGGCGAAAGACCGTCAAAAACTGATCGAAATTAGGTATATCCGAATTATTTCCATCATAAACGAACTTATTTCAAGTTTATTTTGTGTATTTAACTCCTACAAGCAAATGAAAATGATTAAACATGTTTTTTATAATAAATATCGTTAAAATCTATATGTGAAATAAGAGTACTAAATCCTGCCAAATGGAGTTATAAGAGTTTATATGAGAGTTATGGTGTTAGGAATGTGACAAATCACACTGATGTAAAAATAAAAGTTCAGTCTCAGTTCAACGTTACAAAAGTCTTTCTATAGTCTTAATACTTGTTAAGCTCCAAGAAATGCTCGAGAATTTTAGATAAATCTATCAAGAAAATTATGACCAGTCAGAAAACTAAGATGGCTTCTTACTCCCCTGACTTGACACCTTGAAAGGCGGAACCTTTTCGAAAGTCAGCAGTAACCTTTAAATGGAATATCGCAAATCTGAACCTCTATTGACCAGTAAATTTATTATTGAATCCTTGCAGTGTTAACGCAATGGATTTGAAAATTTCCAAACAATATTGAAACAAATACTCAATAAAAAGATATTATATTTTGTATTAGAATTCTATTTTGTAGTGTTCACACCTCTCGTTTACTCTCGTTGAACTTTACTAACCAAAAACCGCATAACTTGGCGAAGACACAATACTTGCATTCATTTTAATTTGCTTTACAATTTCAACTCACTTTATACTTTACTCTGGGTTTTATAAGCCCAACAGTTTTAAACATTTGTTAGGCTTCTTGATATCGAAATAAATGCATATCTACTATTTAATTACTTTAATATGGACATTTTGAGAACAGAAATTAAATGCTTACGAATTCGAAAGAGGCTTATTATTATTATTATTATATATACTATATATATATAGTTGGAAGTGGACGTTCACTGTACCTCAGTTATTGTATCTCGCCCTGACTAACAAGTGTTCGGACTTGCTACTACTTGAAGAAAGTCTGAGTGATTTTGTGACCTTCAATACGCAGCCCTTGACATTGACTTTCCCAGAGACGGTATCTCGATTGCTTTTGTAAAGCGAAGAATGACCGGCAGCTCGAATTACAATATCTCACCAAGAAGGCTTATTTGAGTCGGCTTCTAAGAATCAAAGATTTGTAGCTAACATGTCGAAAATAACAAAAAAATATTTTAATTCCTTATATTTATTTCATTATATATCAGTCTTATATATCTACAAACTAACTATAGAACAAGTTGAACAGTTAAACATGTTCAAAACTATTCAAACTATTACTACTACACAATTACAATTTTTTCTGCCAATAGAGTAACAGCTGACACATCAGCTTATAGAACTTTAACTCTCTAACCGACCAAGAGCTAAATTAAAACCACATTATTTTTTTCATGACACGAATAATTTCTAATTTTCCAATTTTCGAGATGACTATTATTACGATACAATCGCAGCTGAAAGTACCTTTGTAATTTCAAAATAAATAAATGTTGTTTTATATTTAGCGATAAGTGTCTTGAGGCTCTCTTAGCGGTTAAAGAGTTTGGCGCATAGTCAAAGTCGAAATAAAGTACACTTTAAGATCAATAAAGTATACTTTTAAATAAAGCAGGCTTTAAGTCAATCATAGTCGAGTTAGAGCATACTTTAACGCTTAAAGTAAACTCTAACTTTAAAACAAGCAAAAGCTGTTGCTAAACCAGTTAGCAATGAGTCAAAATGAGCAGAAATGTCACTTTTTCAAAATACTCTAAATTCAAACAACTAAATAAATCGAAAACAATGTAAAATGTTTCATTTCAAAGAAATTGAAAGAGATTTCAATATTATGAACGACGACATTGTGCTGGGACGGCGAAAAGTATATAAAAGCCGGATGGATCACTTCGAGTTCGATGACGACGACTTCTATAGTCGTTACCGGCTCGATAAAGTTGCTGCTCAGTTTGTAATTGATGTTTCGAACATTCAACAACCAAGCAGCAATAGAATGCATTGTTTTCTTTACCCCATAAAGTAGGCAATAATTTTCAAATCAATCAGCTGTTTGTTTGTTTTGTTTATGTCAGAGATGGGCAGCTTAACCCTTTCGACCCCGAATTTGCACCTGTGTCTCGATATTACTTTTTGGTATTTAAATCATGAAACATTGCCTAAGAAGTGTGCACACGACATTTGAAGTCGCCACGCCTCTTTGTTAGAGTTCTAGAGCTAGTTTACTTTTGAACAATTTTAGCTTAAAACGGGTTAAATAAATTTTGTATCAATATTTTTTTATTACACAAAAATTATTAAATATTTTTTGAAAAATACAAAATTATCACTTTTTGATTTTATTTAACCATTATTAACCCTTTCGGTTATTCTATGCCATATGGCATAGTCTCTTTTCAGTGCCTGTTTTAGGTCAAAAAACTTGTGGATACTATATTTTTGTTGTTCCTTCGAATAGTTTGAAGTTTTAGGAAAAATACGAAATTAATAAACTGAATATTTAAGTTTAAAGAAGAGAAGTATACACGTTTTTTAATGGTATATCTTGACATAGTAGAAGAAGAAGAAGCAGAAAAAATTATAAAACTTTATAATTTGACGTTTTCTTTCAATTTAGATACTTTTTTTTTTAATTTTTGCTGAAGTAAACGAAGATTCAAATTTTCGTTCTGCGTAAAAAGTTTAATGTTTAAGTAATTATTACAGCCACAACGATGTGGTTGCTCTCATAGAAAAACCCTCTAAAATACAGGGTCCGAGTATAAAAATTTAAAAATTTCTTATGGATTGTTGCTATTATGACCACATAGAAGCCTAAAACGTAAAATTTAAAATTTTAACTTTCCCCAGTAAAAATCTGTACCGAAAGGGTTAAAGAAACAGGTATTTGATCAAACGCGTCCAATTCGTAGACTTCAATTAGAACACAAACTTTTCCTGATATCCCTGAAAATTATTAGAAATTATTTTGGGGATAATAGAAACATTTTTGTAATTTGCTTTGAATTCACTTCTAAAAATATTAATTTGTTGGTGCCTACTTAAATTAAACCCATAAATTAATCGTAGCTTTTGCTGTAAGATGACAAATATGTGAAGTTGCTCTCAGGCAACTTTGGGGTCGAAAGGGTTAATCCTCGGAAAATTGTGCAGTCGATTTTTTTAGGCTGCCGTCTGCTTTTCACAAGTAGCCGACCGTAGTCGTCCATTTTTAACTGCTAATTAGTGTTCAGAAAAACAAATATTGCAAAATAATTGATTACAAAATAAATCGGTATGCGCATAATTCCGAAAATAAATTCTCATTTGTAACTCCGACTCGCTAGTTTTTGTAGAGTTGCCGTTGCTTTCGTTTGCTATTTCAAAAAGTCGCTGCTACGTAGAAGCATGTTCTAAGCTGACTATGGTAACTGAAAAATTCAAGTCGACTTTATCTTTTTAGTCTTCTGCTAACTAAATCCGGCTTTTATGCGCCTTTAACTTTAATTCGTACACATCCAATCAACGTCAAAAACATGTCGACAACATTCCGAAACGAGTGAACAACACTCACGCATCATGACTTTCAAAATAAAACCCCCTAACATGCTCAGCTCTTTTAGCGAAATTCCCCTGTCCCCACAATGCGCCACTTCCATTGTTATCCACTACGAAAGCACACACCAATGACTTCCTTCTCGAAAAATGCAGGTCTCCAGGTCTTTGCGGCCAAAGCAAAACTAAATTTAACAAATCCTGCAAAACCAGCATAGCAACCAACTGCTAGGAAATGACACAATGAAACACTGTCCAAATTATGAGCCGAATGCGCCGCTTTATTTCTGCTGCTGCTGCTGCTGCAATAGACGCTGCAATGCTGCAACGCTGAAAAGCCCACTTGGCAAACAACTTTTGATAAATAAATATTTCTGGTTTGCCAACAAATTGAACGGACAGCGAACGCAAACCGGCTGCCGAACGGCAGCAGCAACCATGCACGCCACCGAACTGGGTTTACCCGGAGACAGGCGCCATCAAGCGGCCAACTGCACAGCCGACGCGATGGCTGAGCGCATGCACAGTCCGAAAATAGTGATAGATGGGCGGACAGACAGTCGCATTAGCTGGCCCGCGTATAAGCCAATGTGCGAATGACTGTTTTGTTTTTTTTTGGGTTTTGCTGCAACGCGTTGCGGTTTTCTTTTTCTGTACACAATTTTTTCTTTTCGAAATTATAACAATTTGAAATGAATTTGCAATTTTCATTTACGACTTAAGTATGTTTCCGTCCGCCGTTGTTGTGGTTGTTGCTTGTTGTTTTGTCTGTGCGGTGTAGCACACTAATTGCTTTTAATTTCAGCAAGAGGGGAGAAAAAAACTCCTTGCAAACAGGTCAAACGCTTAGTGCAAATTGTTGTGGACATTTTTCTCAGATAGCCACCAACTTCGACTGACTCTAATACATTAATTAAATTTTGTAATAAACGTGAGACAGACAATTTTTTGCCGCTGACAAATACTAAACATTTAATTGAGTGAAAAAAAATATTGAGAAAGCTTAATGTTGAATAATTAACCTTATGAAATGATTTTCTGTGGGAATTTAAAATAATTCAAAATACTCAAAATCGTGAGAGGGGAAGCTAAGCGTTTGAGCAAAGCTATTTCAAAAAGGGTTGCCAAACTTGGCTTGGGAAATTAAAAAAGTCATTTGGGCCAAAATTATGAGGTTTATATTTGTAGTTTTTAAGATATCATCCGGTAACCTTAACCTTTTCCGGTCAATTTCCACATTTCTTGAGATACAATTTTTTTTTTTCTTCAAAATATTGACTCTTATTGAATATTTTAGCAATAAAATACAAAAAAATGTCACAAGCATAATTTTAGTTGAGAATTACAGCTCAATCAATTTTGTACGATATATCGTACAATGGTCCGCAAAGGAGTAAAAATTCATGACTTTTTGGTTTCGGTTTTTTAAGTATTATGAACAATTCATTGATTTTTTTGATAGAAAACATAAATTATAACTACAAAAAATCAACACATGATTTAATTTTGATCGAAAGTTATATAAATTTTATATATAAACAATTGATTCACATTTATTCGCCCTTTTCCTCTCAATAAAGCACAGAATCAATTAAAATTCGTACAGTTTCACAGAAAGATACTGAATATAGCCGATTCTTTTATCGTAGTGGGAGTGGCAAGTACGCATGTCGAACCTTACATAACCCGTGTCTGTCCAGTAAAACACAAAATCATCGAGGAATTCTTATTTTTAATCGAAAATTGCCAAATAGTCGAATTTTATTAGTCACGTGATTTGCAGATGGGCGTGGCGGGCATTCAAAACGAAAACATTCTATTACCAAACCCATAACTTAAAAAAATGCAAACACATCTTGCAACCTTTGCTTTCCATTTGTACTATATATCGTACAAAGCTTTGCAATCCTTGTGGTCTTTTGTACGATATATCGTACAATTTTTTTAAATGCTCAGGAAAAATATTTAGACGCAAAAAATGTTAATTTTAATAAGTTTTATAAATCAACTGAGATTCAAACTTTGAAATTGTTTCGCTTTTTGGTACTAAAAAGTATTACACATTTAAAAATGCCTACGCAGAAGTACCGTCATTTGCTGGTTTTTGAAAATCTTGCAAAAAGCAGCTTACAAAACGCACTCATACTGTGTAGCCAGCTATTATGCTATTATGATTTATATTTTTAAATAGAATGATACAACACAGCCCACTTAATGAAAATGTTGTTGCTGTTCCATAAAAAGTGCATTCGCGTCCAAATAAAAAATCGTCAAAAAAAGTGTACGATATATCGTACAAATTTCCGGAAAGGGTTAAGTGTTTTTAATATAAAATATTAGAAAAACTCTTAAAATTTCCAACGCTTGTGAACAAAAGTTTTGAACAACATTAAACAAGTTTAATTCGAACAATTAAAATATAGAAAACCAACCACTTGGACCATAAACAAGGATTTTTTTCCATTTATATTCAGAAAATTAATTCTTGTTTTGGTCCAAATATCCAGTTTTTTTTATATTCTAGTTTTTCTCAGTAAACTTCTGACATTACATTCCAATATTTTTTTAAATTTGAGAAATTGAGAAATTTTAGGTCTTTATAGAGCAAAATTATCGCATTTTATTGTGTTTATTTTCCTATTTCGCTGTAATTACATGACAAAAATTCAAAATTTGAAAATAAAAAATTCAAAATTTTGCACAAAATAAATCATTCGACTCTCATTCCTAGTATCTTTTTAAATCTTGACGCCTTTCATAAAAAAATATCAATATTTTTGAGAAAAAAAGCTTTCGACTTTTATTGAGCCGCAAAGTAGGTCAATCGCTTGCCTTAAGTGATTTTAACACAATTCATCAAACTGTTAACACACAAAAACATGTATATTCATACATAAATATATATAATACTTCAAAGCAGATATCATAAAAAATCCTCCAAACAAAATGCAAATGAATAAATATTTAAAAAATGCAAGAAAATGTAGGCAAACGCTTAGTAAAATGGCATTCAACACGGCTGGCGGAGGGCGAGCAACTTCAACCTATTGACTCAGTCGTCGATGGGGAAGCGAAATACCGACACATGGCAGCATCAAATTCCAGCCCAGCACGTGTTGCGGGATGCTGCAACAACCGGACAATACAACTAGACAAGCTGACAATAAAAGTAGCAGCTAAAAACAGCAACAACATCAAAGCCAACCACATTTGCACTGCTGCTGCATTGAGCTTCCCCCAAAATTGACTTTGCTGTGGTTGGCATTGTTATTTGGTTGCTATTATTGTTGTTGTTGTACCTTTTGTGGCCATAACAAAGTCGATTGCAGCGCACCAACTAACATACAACAACAAGCGTCGCTAAGCCAAAGCGCGCACAATTTTGCGCGCAGACGAAACGCCTCGAAGCGCAAAGAGAGTGTAACGCATGCGCCAGTCTTGCATGAGCCCGACACACGGCACATGTGATGTAATTTTTACAAAAACACGCCTCGAATGCGTATTCGCTTGCGTGCAATTTGACAAAACGAACACATAGACAAAAATGCCATGAAAAGTGGCAGCACACGCCGCCACATGAAGCCGTCTGTCTGCGCATGACCGGACCGCACTTTGGCTGTCTGGCACCGTTTCGGCGACGTGTTGCGTCTGTGCAGAAAACACGCATTCAAGTTGTGCAGCCGGTAGCGGCATTCTTGGCAGCGCCTGCAGTGGGACCAGGACTGCTTCATTTGCGTGCAACATCGACGCACGATTTTTCACCTTTCATTCGAACTGTATTTTTTTATTAAATACAAATTGTTATCTTTACGTGTATACTCTTGTATATGTAATACGAGTAGTTCTGCCGAAACTGTCAAAAGTTGTTAATGCGCGAGTCATTATTTACTGCTGAACTCCTCGGCAAATACTGTGAACGCTGGCGCCAATTACCACAGCCGCCTGGCCGAATGTTGCATAAATTGATCAACCGGCAGCTGTCAGTCACTCGGACAAAGAAATAATGCGCTACGTGCTGTGGAAATATTGTCCATAATTTGCATGGTTTTCGCTTAATGGCCAATTCGCGTTTGTTACTCGATCGAGAAATGGTTGGCATGTTAATAACACAAGAGAGCCATAGATGTGTGGAGATATGCTACAGACTAGCTTTTTTAATCTGCTTCAATCGAATTGTAATTGCAATAACTTGCATAGTTTTTATTACTAATCACAGGCAAGAATCGAAAATTCGACAACGAAAATTCGTGGCAACGACATAGCCACAAAAAATATTTATCTGTAAAAAATTGATTCATTCAGTTCATCAACTTAGAACTGTATAAACTGCTTATTAGAAACTTTAAAAACTTAAAGACTGGATGACAAGTGTTGGGCTTACACTATAATCTTTCTACTTATAGTTCGTATCCTTCCTAACCCCTTTGCTATTTTGTTGTCATAAATCAACAAACCACTTTATGAACACCTGAGCCTTCTATGGTTCCATGAATTTAGTTATTCTTTGATCTTTAGAATAGTTTAAAGTCTGAAGTGTATTTCGAAATAAAAACTAAATGTTTGTGTTAGCATAAAGAGGAAGTACAGTCGTGTCTGGATATAGTGAACTAATTATTGCAAGGCCTGTTCACAGTATTGAGGTTGTTCACTATATGAAGGTTAACATTTTTGTTCAAAAACTCGTTTTATTTGCTCAAAATACTCTTTTTACTTTTTGCTTGAAATTGCTTTCAAAATTTTGTTCATGATTTTGAAGCTTTGGGTGTTCACTATATCGAGATGTTCACTATATAGGGTGTTCACTATACTCAGACACGACTGTATATACCTTTTCTTATGTTATCTCTTCGTATGCAAAGGCGCACACAGGTTTGAACCCCCACTGGGCATGGTAATTTTTTTCTTATTTGACTCGTAACTTTAATTCAAACACATTTTTAAATAACTGTACCTGAAGTAGTTAAAAAAAAAATTTGACTAATGACGCCACTCTAAAAACCAATGATAAGTAAACATTTTAATTAAAAAATTAAATTTTAAATTTAATTAAACTTAAAAAAATTAATTACAAAAAAAAATTGTTTCAATATAATAAAATTTTAAAAAATTTTAATAATTTAATTTTAAATTTACTTAAATTAAAATTTAATTAAAGTTAATTTTAAATTTAAAACATTATAAATTATATAAAAATTATATCAATTTAATTTTAAATTACAATAAACAAAAATTATATTAATTTAATTTTGAATTTAATTGAATTAAAATTTAATTAAATTCAAATTTAAAATTAAATTAACTAAATTTTGTTTTTAATTTTTTAAATTTAAAAAATTAATTATGTAATTAAATTGATTAATTTTTTACTTTAAATTTTAATTTAATTAAATTTAAAAATTAAAATTTAAATTAAAATGTTAACTTATCATTGGTTTTCAGAGTGCTGTCATTAGTTTATTAAAATGTAAAAAATGTCAACGTTAATTAAATTTTAAATTTTAATCTAATTAAATTTTAATTTAATTAAATCTAAAATTAAATTAACCCTAATTCCCAGAATTTTAAAAGTAACGTAAACCCAGAAGTGAGACTGTCAGGCTTATATGATGTAGGATCAGATAAAAAAAATTGCTTTCTAATGACAGCACTCTAAAAACCAATGAATAATTAATTAATTAATTGACTGGCACGACAGCCCGCTTACGCGAGACTAAGGCCTAGCTTCCCGCAACTACCCGTGTTGTGCGTGTGAATTTTTACGCGGATTGAAGGGACCTACAGTTTAATGCCGGTTCCGAACGGCAGGTTGGGAGCTTTTTCATAAGCAATTTTTACTCTCAGAGGTTTGCCATTTCCAGCTGAGAGGACAGCCACCGAAAGAGAAAACGAGTTTTCCCGTTATATTTTTTAGGTGTTATTACAGGCAGTATTTGAACCTGAGGTTGCTGCCTGCGACTCGCGGTCCAACGCACTAACCAACTGAGCCACGGCGGCTGCCGTCGGCTAAAAACCAATGATAAGTATTATTTTCTTTACATTAGTCTTAGTAGTATTACATTTTAATTTCAAATTTAAATTTCAAATGTAGTTAAACTTAAAATGCTTAATTACAAAAAAAATTTGTATACTTAATAAAATGAAAAAAAATGTAAATATGTAATTTAATTTTAAATTTACTTAAATTAAAATTTAATTAAATTCAAGTTAAATTTTTTTTAATTATATGAATTTAATTTTAAATTTAATTGAATTAAAATTTCATTAAATTAAAATTTAAAATTAAGTTAACTAAATGTTTGTTTAATTTAAAAAATTAATTGTGTTAATGTGTGAATTAATTAAATTATTAATTTAAAAACTTAATTATGTAATTGAATTAATTAATTTTTTTTATTTTAAATTTAAATTTAATTAAATTTTAATTTTTAATTAAAATGTTCACTTATCATTGGTTTTCAGAGTGCTGTCATTAGTTTATTTAAATTGTAAAAAATGTCAACTTTAATTAAATTTAAAATTTTAATTTAATTAAATTTAAAATTAAATTAATTAAATTTTTTGAAAATTTTTTACATTTAAATTTATTTAAAATGTTGTGATAACAACCTCACAGAATGAAAACAAAAAAATTAGTTAAGTGGACAAATTTCCAACCGGTGGCTTTCTTTAGCCGGCAAGAATAACTTGCCATACAAAATTTTTAAATACTTGCACTCCTCTCCCATTACAAAACATACCCTCACAGAGAACTAAATCAAAGACTTTACAACTTTAACATTATCCAGTCAAAAGCTGCAATGAAATTAGTTAACTAGGAGTGGCTTTGATTACTTTTAGTTGCAATGCTGCAAGACTTTACAGTTTAATCTGAATATCGTAGACAATCTTTATAACTCATACAATACTTACTTACTCGTAATATTTTGTGTTGATCTGGGCTGATTTTATTTGATGTTGCAATGTTGCAACCACCATAACCACATATTACCACTAACTATTATAAACATCTACGTTCCTACGTGACGTGCAATTCTGAAGTAAATTTTCTCAACTCAGGTCTCAATCGGCTTATTGTTTGATCTCTCTTTAGTCCAAGTTATGTAATCACTTCATATGAATACAAATAGTTAATGGCTTTCAGATATGCCAGCTAATTGTAGGCAATTAACATATCAAAAATACACAAAATTTGCAATTCATTTATAACTACTGGTCGACTATTAATTCAAATGCTGCAGCATGCACATAGTACATATATGACTAACAGCGACCATTGGGTGACAGAGTAGCCATATTAAAAGCAATTACTAGAAGATATGCTTTATTAAGCATTACTTATTTACTTTTTTGTATGTATTTGTGTCTTAATACATTCACGCACCCATAGTGACCGCAGCAATTCGTCACACCTCGTTTTCAAAGTTGTAGTCCTGATTCTTGCAACAGTTCGCCGACATGTGTTGCCGGCCCTGGCCACACATTGACACACTTTTAAGTGTTTAACATTTAAACTTTTACGCTTCGACGCCACATTGTACAGAAAATTGTTTTTGAAATTTTTTATCATTGAAGAAAATTTCGAAGGCTAAAACAATTAGCCACCAGTTGAATCTCGGCCAAACTTAAATCATTCATTTCAATTAACTCTTATACAATAATAAACTCGCTGTTGAACGAAACGAGTTACTGCACATAAATAAGTGGCTTTGCATTTGGCAGCGCAAGCAGCTACTGTGATTATATCACAATTGCCGTAAATATTTGTATGAATTCTTTTTTTTTTTTCATACACGACTCTGCTGTCTGCTGCAAAGAAAGTGCTAAATAAAAATACCAGTTTCGCAATGATCGCGCGACAGACAGACGCTAATTGCGTGTGCCGTGCTGCTCAAATTTGCGGCAAACACTTTTTTCCATTAGTATCAAATGGCGCTTAATTGAGGATTGTGGCGACTTAATGGCCAGCCACCCTGATTAGCATTAAATTACCAGAACCCGATATGCTATAAGTGCTCAATATTGATATTGTTTCGCGCAGGCCACAATTAAATCGCACACAGTTAATCGCAATGACAAAGACAATAGCGATAACAACAACAACGAAAACTATAAACACACATTATTAAAAACGAAATCGAAGACCTTCACCGACTTAAGGTGGCCCGGTACGTGTGTGCATGGCTTTTGTGCACCTGTCCAGCACAGTCCACGGCGTCAGCATACCAAGTTGCGGCCGGCTCACACTTGAAATGCATGGAAACATGTCACCCAAGCGATGACTAATGACTGCCAATGTTGCGCGTCCCAACTGTTGCGTCCGCATGGTGAGACGAATTTACGAGCATCACTAACGATGCCATTAAATTTTATTGATTCGCCATTAGCGAAAAAATTAGCCCAGACATTTGACATTTCGGCTGTTTTAAATATGAACGCAGCGGTCAGCAATGAGTTGAAGAAACGAATGAGGTTAAGCAACCCTTTATGAAAAACAATCGTAGCCTTGCAGAGTTTGTGCAAGAGAGGCGAAGAAACAACAACTGTGGCAATCAAAGCATTTGAAAATCAGGAAAAGAAGCGCAGAATTATGGTCATTTGCATGGCTGAAGTTCGAAAACCTAAAAGGAAGTGACAATTATGCAAAATTTTTCATACATATGTATGTATGTAGCGGCAATGAAACTTCCGCATGAACTTAAAAATTGCTAAAATTATTCGTTCGAAAATTTTTAAATTCAGTTCAGCTCTTGAGGGTCTTTCTCACACATTCCACGTTTGTCATTTTGGCAACACAACTAAACAAACGTAAACTTAGTTTTTACGAAATCTGACTTGTTTGCAGCAATTGCAGACAACGAGGTAATGAATTCTCAAAAACTGGCAGTTTGAATCAAAACCTTAACACTAGAAAGACCATTGCGGTAATTTTGACGGTTTTTCATTCTTGAAAATCTGTATTTTCTTTAGTATCTCTATCAATTTTTGCTTTGAAGACTTTTCTTTTTTTTATTGGGTTCTGCAATTAGTTCTACAATTACACCGTGCGACAGCATTTTTCACACCGGAAAAGATCAATATGGGCGTGAAACTAGAGACCAAATATAGTAATACTGCGTACTTTTTCATTTATACATCCTTTGTCTTTTTACAAGGACTTAAAAATTTTGAAGGGGATAAAAAATAAAAAAAATATAATATAAAAATATAATAAAATACTTAACCTCGTTAGAATATGGCGATATGTATATCAAATGAAAGAGGAAAGGCTCAAGAATTTAAATAAAATTGATTTTTTATCTCTTTGTATGAAAAGGATATGAAAAAGGTCCTTTGAAAACTTTAGTCCTTTATATCCTTGAAACTTTACATCGAATTTTCTTGAAAAGTATGTATATTAAAACCCCAAATCTTCCTAATTACGTGTCAAAATTTCATCACTCTAACTTTATTGGTTCGAAAGTTATTAAAAAAAGGCGGAAGCTGCAATTCTAATGCAGTACACAAATTCAAACTTATTTTGTATTTTAAATAATAAAAAGATACAAAATTAATGAAGCGAGAATAATGACATTTTGACACGTGATCAAGGAGATTTTGGGTTTTAACATACTCACTTTTCAAGAAAATTCTATATAAATTTTGAAGGATCTAAAGGATTAAAACTTTCAAAGAACCTTCTTCATATCCTTTTTTCCAAATAGATAAAAAATCAAATTTATTTAAATTCTTAAGCCTTTCCTCTTTCATTTGGTATACATATCGAGATATTCTAAACAGGTTAAGTATTTTTTCTATTTTTTTATTTTGTATCCTCTTCAACATTTTGAAGTCTTTTTAAA
The DNA here is from genome assembly GCA_963668005.1 of Melieria crassipennis. NCBI lineage: Eukaryota > Metazoa > Arthropoda > Insecta > Diptera > Ulidiidae > Melieria > Melieria crassipennis. The sequence goes on along the minus strand of OY764962.1, from coordinate 34,508,548 downwards.
AGGACAAAGAATGTAGGAATGAAAAACTGAGTATGCAGTATTACTATATTTGGTCTCTAGTTTCACGCACATATGGATTTTTCCCGGTGTGAAAAATTTTTTAATTTTTGTCGCACGGTGTTAGGGATCTACAATTACAATTAGCCAAATCCGTTGAGTACTTTTCAAGATATAAGCGGATATAGATATAAGCGGATATATATCTGTAGGAATGGAAAACTTTTCGGTCTTTTTAGTGTTAAGTATTTTACCCCTTTACTGCCAAGAAAAAAGGGCAATAAAAATCGTATTCTTGCAAAATTTGTTTGTCATTTGATGACATGACCGGTTACTTTGTTTTCGTTGGGATTTCTATGGGCTGGCAGGTCACTAAGTGAAAAGTGAAAAACTTCACTATGCCCCACATTTTGACATATCAAAAATATGTTGGGAAAATTATTCCATAACTACTTATGTCGAAAATGGTCTTAACCGTTGGGAATTCATCATGTCGACGGAATGCATGTTGATCAGTTAAAAAAAAAAACAATTTTTCAAAAGTAATGGAAACTTAATTCACCTTCAATAAATAAAGAATGGATTAACTACCTTTTTAAATCTGATTTTATGTAAACATTCGAATTCTGACCTCAAAATCGTACACCAATTATTCGCATATTTACATTACATTATAGGAATTTTTTTCGAATGGGATCACTGGGCACACAAGTCGCTGCATTCAGTTCAGTTACGGTTGCACTACAAGTTCTCAAAATTTTGAGTTCACTTCTTATTCACTTCTTTCATTTCAATTTTTATGCATTCGCTATTAATACAGAAAGAATAACAATTTTCAATTATTTTATGTGGTTATACAATAATGTCCAATTTTACATCCTAAACTGCAGTTATTTCATACTTCAACTTCACTCATCCTGAAAGTCGCAAAATTTATACGCGCAGTCAGCTAAATCTTTCTTCCTGCTTTTTACACACTCACAGTGAGTGACAGACACACCAAACAAAAAAAAAATTCCCATTAACAAATCCGTCGGGTGTTAATTTGTCGTGACAATTCCATTCCTAACTTGTCGACACTTCTCTTGCTTGCTTTAAACTGCGTCAGTTGACGTCTGTCGCCCTGCCCCATGAATACCTTTGACCATGCCAACGTAATCACGCTAACACTTTCTAATGTTTCACTTAAATGTTAATTTCAATTTTAATTTTGAGACGCTCATCATTTACGTTCGCGTGTTAACACTCCATGTGCGAGCATCATAATTTTTTACAATTGTTTTGACAACTGCTTGTCGTCACTGCACCGAACCATTGTTAGTGCCTGTCTATTATTTTCGTTGGCGTGTGCTTCTCTGTATTTGCCTCGAAACTGTCTGTTATCTTGAGAGGGGAACTTTTCGTGACTAATGATGCCCTTTAGCTATACTAATTTTCGAGGTAAACAATTTCAAAAGCAATTATCTTAGATATATTTTTTTTTTAGCCAAATAGTCAATCGTTTTAACTATGGATTGAATGCATTCCTAGTTAGAAGAAAAAAACATTAGAAACAAAATGTATACGAAGCAATTATAGGAATTTTTTTCGAATGGGAGCAATGAGCTCTAAAATCACATCTTCAGGGTAAAATTTTAACTTATATCAATAATAGAAATAGTAATTATAGAAATATCAAAATCTGTTCCTTAACCGTTAGAGTGCTAAGCGGCGCAAAACTGGCTTGAGAGTTTGTGTCGAAAAATGCGGAGAGGCGCAAAACTGCTGCGCTCTTCAGTGTGCTTTTGATGCTCCGCGGGAGTAAACGTATTCTAACTACGCGCATAATTTCATTCAATTCAATTCAATTTTTCATAATGTAAAAAAACATTTTTCTTAATAATAAAAAAAGAATTATGAAAATTAATTCATATTTGTCTGAATTAGTGTTTTATTTGACACCATTATTTTTTCCTTTAAAATCATCAAAATAGTCATAGCACTTTTCGCACACATTTACAAAAATTGCTTAGCACTCAAACGGTTAATTTATAAGATTTTTTGTAGGGGAATTCTTTGTAATATGCCACCCTTTTTTGGGCTTTGGGCTTTTTGGGTATAACTCGTTAGAAAATTAACTTATCGCCAATGTTAATACACCGTTGGAAAGAGGGTTTAAAGAGCTATGATCCAAGAAAACACCTCATTTGAATATTTCGTAAATACGAATTCTACAGCCAATTTCCCAAAGTGCTCCCAAAAATCTACACCCTAAAACTTTTTAATGTAAAGAGCCACCCATGAAAAAAATCGCGAAAAACGTAGAAATCTCAAGTACAAATGCATGATTTAGAAAATTTATGAAAGATTATTGAATTTAATTTGAATTGAATAGAAAATTACCGAAAGCGAATTGTAAATTGAATGGTAACAAATAAAACGGTAATTATATGGAAATTAACAAACAAAACTGAAATAATTCATTCCTCATGATAGGATTAGAGAAAAGTTGACTAAGAACCCTTTAAATTACGTTTAATGAAGATTCCGATTCCGATAAAAAGTCATTTTACCGAGATAGGACCATAACACAATAAAAAAGAGGGGTGGCACTTTACAAAGAAAAAAAGGTGGCACTTTACATTTTCATGCCATTTTGGAAATCATTGAATAAATTTTCTCCTTTTACGATATGCTCGGATATCATTTCGGATTATGAAAAAGCATTAACCCTTTCCGGAAATTTGGTCGATATATCGTACAATTAAAATAACATTTTCTATGAAATTTCATTTGACAGCGAGCGCACATTTCATGAAACGGTTTTTTCATATTTCTTAAGTAGGCTGTGCTTTATCATTCTGTTTAGAAAAATAAATCATAGTGGTGGTGGTTACACAGTATTTGTTTGTTTTGTAAAACGTTCTTCGCAAGAAGTTGAGCAAGCAACAAGTGACGAAGCTTCTGCAGGGAAAATTTTAGGTTTGTAATATTTTTCGGTAACAAAAAACATAAACATTTAAAAGTTTAAAAATCAATTGATTTATAAAAGTTAATAAATTTAACATTTTTTGAGTTTTAACATTTTTCCCGAGTCTTTAAAAAAATTGTACGATATATCGTACAAATTTGAATTTGTACGATATATCGTACAAATGGAAAGCAAAGGTTGCAAGTTATGTTTGCATTTTTTTTAAGTTATAGGTTTGGTAACATATTTTTTGCTTTTTTATGAATGCCACGCCCATCTGTAAACCACGTGACTAATAAAATTCGTCTATTCGGCAATTTTCGATTAAAAATAAGAATTACTAGACGATTTTGTGTTTTACTGGGCAGACACGGGTTGTGTAAGGTTAGACATGCGTACCTGCCACTCCCACTACTATAATAGGAATCGGCTATATTCAGTGCCTGTCTGTAAAACTGTATGAAGTTTTATTTATTCTGTGTTTTATTGAGAGGAAAAAGGCTTTCCAACCACAACAATGGTTATATAAGGCCGAATAAATGTGAATCAATTGTTTATATATACAATTTATATAACTTTCGATCAAAATAAAATCACGTTTTGATTTTTTGTTATTATAATTTATGTTTTCTATAACATATTGTTATTATAATTTATGTTTTCTAGAGCAACCACATCGTTGTGGCTGTAATAGTTACTTAAACAAAAAACTTTTTATGCATAACGAAAATTTGAATATTTCTTCATTTACTTCAGCCAAAATTAAAAAACAAAAGTATCTAAATTGAAAGAAAACGTCAAATTAAAAAGTTCTCTAACTTTTTCTGCTTCTTCTTCCTTTACAATGTCAAGATATACCATTACAAAAACGTGTATACTTGTCTTCTTTAAACTTAAATATTCAGTTTATTAATTCCGTATTTTTCCTAAAACTTCAAACTATTCTAAAGACCAACAAAAAAATGTATTCTTGCAACCAAAGAGGATGCAGACGTCCATAAAGTAGCATGTTGCCATATGGCAGCAAAATAGCGAAAGGGTTAAATGACGGTACGAATTTTGTGTCTTGGATTGCTGGAATGTCAAAATCCAGCAGGTGTGCACATTACAAATAGTGGCACCTTACAAAGAATTCCCCTACTAATTCTGCATACTAACTTATTGAAAAATTGTATTATTGTATAATGGTGCACACACACCTCCGTCTAACTTTTCATTGTCATTGTATGGTTTTGCCAGAACTATATCTACCAGAGCGAATGTGAAATCTTTTCAAAAGGCCATTTCACAAAACTTTCATAACATTGTGTCTGAACTTTAGACTCCAAACCACTAACCAGAGCCCATTTGGTATTGGCTACATTTTCTTCAAGTCATTTTAAAATGTTTGCACTTAAAAATGCAAATCTTGTGATATACTCTCACTTACAAGTCCACCACACAAACTGCTTCAACTTCCTTCAACTTCCCCCCCAATGATTGAATCGCATCACACTGCATTTGCGCAACAGATTCGAGTAAACAGAAAATGCCCAACGCAAACATTTAGCTAACAGCCGCCACAGATCGAGCGTACCAAAGGAAGTGCAAATGTAAATATGTGCAATGAAATATTGTGCAATCATATCATAAATAAAAGCTGCACTAATTTTGTGCAATTAATTGCAATATTTGCAAATATTCCCACCAAACAGTTATGTGCGCAATTATCAGCCATAAAACCGACACAAATTCGAAATCAGGTTGACACTTCCAGTCGCCAAAGTGTCGTTGACTCCCAAATCAGGCGAAAAATTCACACTTATCTTTGGCATAGCTGAACGCCCGCTTCGGTGGACTATTCGAATTGGATTATTGTTAAATGTTTGCTCAATCGAGTGCATGCGGCGGCTACAGTGGCGCACACCGAGGGAATTTAAACCCCAAAATACAAAAATTGCTGGTGAAAATATGGTATTGAGCTCAACGGTTGTATGCAATGCCCCTCCAAAATGAAATCCCATCCCGATTGCGCCACTGGGCGGTTCGTTAGCAATTTTCGTACATTGCACATTTACATAATCTGCTCGTACTTGTCGGTGTCAATGACTATGAGTCAGCATCGCAACTGACAACGATGCGAACTATGGGTTTTACGGGTTCATTGCAATGCCGAGATAAAATTGCATAACCTCAATTTTTTTTTGTGTGGCTATTTTCGTGGTTGGTAGTTGGGTTGTGTGGTTGTGGGCAAAAAACAAAAATCGCAATTGCTGGCATTACCAAATCCACACTTTCACTTTGCCAACTTTTAAATGGAGTAAATGAAGAAGTCAGACAAAAACGGGCGCCAGATGCGTCGGACAGCACAAAGCAGAATTCAAGTGTCAGAGAGCGCGCATGCGCGACAGTTGGTAAACACCATCATTTAGGATTCAGTTCCGTCTTTCTAAAAGCCTACAATTTATTTGCATTTAATTCATTTACAAAAATAAGATAAAAAATTGTTTGTTTTATAAGGCATGAAATTTCTTTGAAATTACTTCGTTTTAAACTCATGCTGTGCTTATTTTTTCAGGAACTGGACGTTTTAACACTGGGCGCCAAGGATGAGGAACAAATGATTGCGGACAGAAACAAACGAACGATTGGGCTTTTGCGTGAGCTGTTTCCCGATATAACGAAGGTATGTCAAGCCTTGCAGTTCGCATGAAAAGCTATCACGCCTGCACGCATATTTGTACGCACCCACTGTGTTGTTTTTGCGGCGACAAACAGACAGATAGATGGGAAGCGCCAAAGCCAACACACCTTCATAATTTATGGCTAAGTATTGAAGTTCGCACAGAAGCGTTCCCGCAAATGCGTTGCGCATAGTAAGTTTGTCAGCGAGAGTTGTTTTACAGTGGCAGACAGCATCTCCCAGTTGCATGACGTGCGTGACGCTGTCAGCGTGAAATTTATGCGCCTAGTGGCCGTCACGTGCGATTAGTTTGAAATTATAAATTACCCCCATAGAGCATGTTCCCTCGCCCACCCCCTGTTCCGCTGTGCTGCTACGACGAATGAATGTTTTGTTTGCGGTGACAGAAATTGAGGTGTGCAATACGTCACTGCGCCTTCAACGGATACTATAACTTTGGCATGCAATCGAACTACTTAATTAAGCAAAATTCCTCCACTCAATTGAATGAATGCACAGTGCAACAAAATTATGCCCGTCCGCCCTCACCGCTGCACTTCAGTAGTAGGTTTAGTGCTTTCGAGCCGCCAATCCACTCTTATGCAAAATATTCATCCCATCCCGCAGCAAATTGATGAGCAAATAAATCGCGTAGCAAATAAAATACTGATGGGACTTGGCCCAGCAGTGCTGGGTACGGCACTTAATCCGAGCTTGAGTCAAGGCAACCGCAGAACGGCTGGTAATGGCGACATCGACAATGCCAGTGATGACAGTGTGGATGACAATAGGTCAACAGATGGTTACAACGGTGGCAGTGGTGAAGCACAAGTCACCGCGGTGGACTCAATCTTTGTGCCCGACGAAGCGTTCAGACGCGCTCAGAGCCTGAATTAGTGGTCACATGTGAAGAAATGCTGAATTTTTCATACTAACTTGCCAAAGATACACACACACAAACAAATACTCATGACACACACACACACGCACACAAAACACCCACAACAATAATTGGAACTACAAAAGTGAATTGGCAAATTAATTGGCTGTGATGAACTTGAAAAAACTTGAAAAATATGCACAAAGTTGAATTGAAACATGAAATGAAAGAAAATTGAGCAGAGCATAAAATGAAGTTGATTATTTCATTTTGTACACAACAAATAAACAAATTACAAACACTGTAGTAAGCAATGCAAAATACTCCAACAGAGTTTAACAATATTATTTTTTTTTAGTTGAGTTAATATTGTATTACCAACTTTATGTATGAACTTCAAGTGGTTAAGGATAACTGAATCTAGCAACAAAAACATTATCGAAAATTGGATATAGACATTTTTTTAGGAATGAATTGGAATTGGACTCTTAAAATTGTTGATTTTTCGAAAGAAAATCGTGCAAAATTTATTTAAAAAAAATACTTCGACATGAAATTATTATACAATAATTGCTACAATATATACCTATTTATAAATATATCTTATATTCGGAAAAGGGGTCTCGTTTCGCTGCTTTTTATTTCTTCATATAAAGAGACAATATTAGTCAAACATTTAACCGAAATTTTGTTACAAAATCTGATAAGAACAAATGCTAAAAGATCATATAACAGTATTCGCTGCACTCGAAAGGAACCGACAACATTTAGCACTGTCAAAGAAAGCATCGGTTCAGCGTAAACACATCTTTTGCAGCATTAAACAAAACCCAATTTTTTTTCACACGAATTCAAAACTTCCTCAAGTGCAATGAAAAGTTCATTGTCTGCGGCTAATTGCACATAACAATTCGACCCTCAAAAAGTTCAACGCTGCACAAGCGAATTGGCAGACAAAAAAAGCGACATTCCGCGCAGCCGGTAAAGAGAGCAAAGTCGTGCACAATTACTGTATTTCCACTTGCCTTCTTCCGATTCCATTTGTAGCAAATCGACGAGATTGTTAATCGCATTATAGCGCAAGTAATACGCGTCGCCGGGCCCAGTCTGCTGCCCGCGCTGCTGGGCAACAACCGGCCGACCACAGAACGCAGCAGCTTCGATGCCGACTTCGACGACGATGACGACGACGACGACGGCGACGACAGCGTTGCCAGCAGCAATGACCTGAACACCAACAGTGTGTCGGTCGGCGCTAGTGGCGGTGGAGCACGCGTCAGCATCGATTTGCCCACATTTGCGCCCGAGGACGATGACGACAATGCGTCCCCGTCTGCGGCAACAACCACAACTGTCGCCACCGCAACAGCCAATAAAGTGAGTGCGAGTTCAAGTGCGAGTGCGCCAGCAACAGCGACGCCCAGTGCAACGGCAATATCGTCATCAACAGCAACAACAACTGCGCCCACTACCAGTGCTAGTAGTTCTAGTTCCTCTACTACTACCACCAGTGCTACTACTACCGTTCAGCCCCCGCCGAGTTCCCCCTCGACAACTATCAGTTCCATTTTAATAATCCCAACGACCCCCCGTGCAATCAGCACAGCAGGTACTGCATCCACAACAACAACAACAACAGCCACCATCGCATTAAGCTCCTCCACAACTCCTACCATCATCACAACAACCACAACTCCGCCAATAACAACTACTCCCTCTATCATTACAATTCCAACAATAGCAACACCAACAACAACAACAACAACAGCCAGTGCCACAACAGCCAGCACTGTTGCCACAACTGAAATGAACTCATTAAATGTTGCACAACCGCAACCGGAACAGCAGCAACAACAAGAACAACAAACATCAGTTGCTGTTGATGTTGATGAGACACAGCTTGTTGCTTTAGTTGAAAATATAAATCGCTTATTAAATTCTACCAATTATTTTATTACTACCAGAAATAATATAACCACACCAACCGACACCACCACCACAACAACAACAACAGTCACAACGTCAACTCCATTACCACCAACAACAAGTACCACAGCCAAAATAACAAAACTACTACCGGTTTATGATTAAACCACAACAACAACTACAATCACCACTACAACAACAATAATAATACTGTGGACTATATAGGCACAACCACAACAACAACAACTTCTGCAGCGACAACAAAAGCAACAATAATTGCCTACAAAGTACCAAAAGCAACATCCAACATCGCCATCGGCGGGCATCAAGCGGGTAGTTTGCATTCGATTCGTCATCCAGCTGTAGAAGTGAAGTAGAACTGTTCATTTGTAGATGTGATCGCAACTGTTTGTGCGACAGGCGGTCGATATGTTTTGTGTTTCTCAGTGGGTCACATTATCATTCGTTTGGACTGCACTTTACTAAATATTTGTATACTTGGAGCAATTTATTTCGTTGGGAAATTTCATCAAATAAACGTAGAAAGCAACTCTTTGCTGAGAAGGGAGTTGCCATTTTAGGTAAAAAAATTGTGAACTTGACGTTACAATTGGAATGTTTATGGCAACTTCCTTCACCGTAACCATTGACTTATTGTGTTAACAACTCTGTAGAGAACAAGCAACCTATTGCCAGAGCTTGGCCCATGTCTTACCAGTGCACCAATAACACCGTGCGACAGCATTTTTCACACCTGAAAAAATCCATATGGGCGTGAAACTAGACACCAAATATAGTAATACTGCCTACTTAGTTTTTCATTTCTACATTCTTTGTCCTTTTGAAAGAACTTAAAAAATTTTAAAGGGGATAGAACATAAAAAAAATATTGGAATATGGCGATATGTACATATATCAAATCAAAGAGGAAAGTCTCAAAAATTTAAATAAAATTAATTTTTTATCTATTTGTAAAAAAAATATATGAAAAAAGTCCTCTGAAAATTTTAATCCTTTATATCCTTAAAAATGTATATAGAATTTTCTTGAAACGTAAGTTTCCTCGTTAGAATATGGCGATATGTATATCAAATGAAAAAGGAAAGGCTCAAGAATTTAAATAAAATTGATTTTTTATCTATTTGTAAAAAAGGATATGAAAAAGGTCCTTTAAAATTGTAATCCTTTATATCCTTGAAAATTTATATAGAATTTTCTTGCGAAGTAAGTATGTTAAAACCCAAATGATATGCATGATATGATATACATATCGCCATATTCTAACGAGGAGTATTTTTTATATTTTTTCTCCCCTTCAAAATTTTGAAGTCCTTTTAAAAGGACAAAGGATGTAGAAATGGAGAACTGAGTACGCAGTATTACTATGTTTGGTCTCTAGTTTCACGCCCATATGGATTTTTTCCGGTGTGAAAATTTTTTTTAATTTTTGTCGCACGGTGTAACCAGACTCGTTGAGATAAAACAAAAATTAGGTCTATGATAATTGATTATTAATATACCAAATACCTAATAAAGTCTAAAAGTATATAACCAAATACAAAGCATCTAGTAAGATATGGGCCAATACTCATCTCTACAAACATTTTCCAAAGTAGCCACCAAAAGTACCCCAACTCATCGTTGAACCAGACCTCAAATCTTCAATGCGTGCAATTTGGATTCCATTTATAAAGTCGCTCTTTTCAATCATTTTTATAAGACCCACAATAGTCATTTAGAGCAATATTCGACTTTCAATATTCTTGAAGTAGGTTTTCGAATTTATTTCAAAACCTCCGGAATTTTGAAATGTTGAGCTAAGTATTAAATCCCCTTGATTGCACGCGAAGATTTAGGCAATCTGCAAAGTGACTAATACCACATTTAGTTTTCAAATCATTCCAGTAGTCTGTTTAACATTTAGGTCTATTTGTAATTTTGCCATTTCTGAGAATAATATATAAAAAGGCATGAGAGTTTCACTAAAACGCAATTGGCACCTGAAAAATTCGGCCACTGCACCCGTTCGCAGTTTAACTCTTCAATGTACTATGAACCCTTTTACCCATCTACCACAATTCACTCTCATCGAAACGTTGCCATTTCCTCAGTCGCAACATTTCATTCCCTATAGCCACTCACAACCACTGAATCATCAATCAATTTAACCGCACAACTTTATACAAATTTTAACATTCGCTCCAACGCATACAATTCAAGAAATCTCTACAAAATCACATTGTTGTTGTAGCAAGTCGATGATCAAGTCAATAGCATAATATCGAAAGTGCTGCGCACACTGGGGCCCACAATATTGCGCACTGCCGTGCAGGGCAACACCGCCAATCGCGCCCGCACCAGCTTCGATGCCGATTTCGATGACGACGACAGCACCAGCAGCAGCAGCGAGATGTCGTCGTCAAGCTCAACTGGCGGCAGCACGCGCGTCTCCATTGAGCTGCCAACGTTCAGTCCCGACGATGACGACGACAATGAAGTGGGCGGCAAAGCGTCAAGCACCACCGAAGCCACCAAATGTGAGTGAGCTCAGCCAGCACTGCCGGGCACCCAACGAATGCTCGCAGTGTTGAGGAATTGTATTTGCTACAACAACAATTGAATCGCTTACATGCCGCAAAATGCACGAATTGTCAATTTGTCAAAGTGTCGTACGCCGCAACTTGACAATTTAATGCATTTTCGTGCATCTGACACCCATCCTCAGCAATTGGTTGTAATAAATTTTCTTCTTTCTGTTTTGTTTTTTGTTTTGTCTTCTAATTTATTTAAATTGGCAACAGAATTGATATGTCAAATTGGCAACGCTGCAACAAAAGCGCAACAACAAACAATCGCACATGCATAATCACAATTTAAAGTACCACAACACAAGTTCAACAACAGCAGCAATAACTAAAACATGCACAATAACTACACTTACAACAACAAGAAAAGCCAGAGCAATGTCAGAAATCGTCCAGTGTCAGCTTAACATATCGACTCAGTCTGAATGAAACTACATACGCCTACATACATATATGCTATATGCGAAATTCTCATAACCTAAAATTGTACTTAAAGTGTGAACAATAAAATGCTGATCTACTATTTCACTTCTCCGCGTACTTTTACTACCTACTCTACTCTTCCATGTACACTTTTTAAGCTGTCTCTAACCAACTACGTTACGTAGCTAATTCTTACGTATTTTCCACTATTCTGTGTAAACACACATCTCTTACCGCATTCGCCACTCGCCGCACGTCACAATACCATTCATGCTCATCTGCATCCGCGCGCCATGCCACAATTCCCATTGTCATCACTACCGCATCACTGCCATCAGCAGCTCCTCCGTTGCAGGAGCGGAGCTCTGGTTGCCACATCTTAAAGGGTTTGCCAGCATCCTCGGCTGCGGCTAACAAGTCTGGCGCTCTGCTCAAGCCGCAATCACGCTTTGATTCCGATTGCTCAGGCAAGTGTTGTCAGCCTGTTGTTGAGCTCCAGACTTGCTTGGCAGCCAAGTAAACACAAAGTACGGTGTGTAGCGTACTTTTTGCGCTCTACATCCTATTTGTGTGGTAGTTTAAGTTGTTATTTCACTCTCGCTACCGTCGAATTCTTGGCAGATTCAGTAACGTACAATTCCCCCGCAGTGGGAATTACATACACACACATCTATCTACATATCTACCCGTTTGATATTGTCAAAACATGCGAAAATGTCCAAATTTAACGTTCGATGCGGGTTTATGCTCGAAAAAAATTGGCTTTACGAAAAATTTCCATAATTCTCATGCTTTTTGTTTTCTCTTTTCTTTTCTTTATTTTCATATATGCGCATACATGATTCGATCTGTGAAATAACCCCACCCACACAAAAAAAAAATCCGCACAATCGAAATTCTATATTTTGAATTGTAAATCAAAAAATATGCCTCTCGAAATCAACATTCAAATCAAAATGAAATCATCAACAAAACCGATCAATCCAAACGAAATGTATACAAAAATACCAAAATCATACTGCACGTGCATCCATTTAAAAAAATTTTTGCTGTCGTTCTATTGCACCAATTAAACGAATACCGAACACCGCACAAACAAAACTATTTATAAAACATATCCTTCTACGACACGCACACACTCGATTTCTCTCTCACTATCTCTCTCTATCTCTCTCTCTCGTACACACTGTATGTCTATGTCTATTGCCAATGCCTATATCTCGCTATCCTGCCGCATCCTGTCTATCATTTCTCAAATTGTCCTCAAAACTCCTCCACACACGCTCCACATTCCAACCACTTTGTGCCACAACAAAAATCTTACACCCGCACACACGATCCATCGCTGGCTGTCAACACTGTGCGCCCAAACTTACGCTTATCAAACACCAAACCACACACTATACCCCACTCAACCACCCCACCACCTGTTACACTCAAAAATCTCAACTTTCTGCAACCTTTAAAATGCACGCGACTATATCACCTTAAAACAAAACCAACAACAATCAATATGACGCATGTCTATAACGGCCAAAATTTGCTCGAAAAAATATTACAATCGGTCTGTACGTTGGTACGTTGGGCCACTCACGCACACACCGCAGAGTGGTGCAACGGATACACAAATCGATCTGTCAGCCATCAATAAACAACTGGAGGAAACCATACGTGTGGCGCGCCAAGTGCAAGAGGCCGAAGCGGCCGCGCAGGCCGTAACAGCCCAGCAGCAACAGCAGCCGGCAGCGACAGCGGCAGCGCCAGCGCCAGCACAGCCATCGAACATACCGCAGCAGCTGCCCATACCCAATTCCAACTCCAACGAGGCCATACAACTGAGCTTCAACAATGAGGTCTCGCCGCTCACCACCAACACCGACAACTCGAAGGCAGTCAACAACGAACTGCAGCTGTCCGAATCCAAGTCGCCGGCCATCGATGACTTGACATTGAACTCGAACGAGGATACGGCGGATCTGGACGATCGCAACAAGAGGTAACTTTGGTCAATTGGAGCTTATGGCAAATTGTGGAAATTTCCCATTTGCTGTTACTTTTCTTAACATTAGTTCCTAAGTTTGAACACGCTGCGGCGTCAATTGGTTGTAATTGAAGGCATTGTAACACTTTGTTTAAATTCTGGTAACACACACATTCTAATGAGCAATTGAAAATTTCAAAAGCAATTTATTCAAAAGGTTCCTAAGCTTTGGCGGTGCCGGTCTGACTGGCGGTTCAAGTGCTGGCAACGCGGGCGGTGCTGGTGCTGGTGCTGGTGCTGGTGCCGGCGGTTCCGGCAACTTCCTCTTCGATATTGTGCGCGTAAGTACAATTAGTCTTAAAACGTTTTCTCACTGATGTCTGATGTCATGATTGAAGGAATAATTGTCATAATATACAACGTTAGAAAATTCTCCGAGAATAGTTGAGAGTTAGTTAGAGTTAGTTGTATAAAAAATTTAGCTCCCAAGTAGCTTTTGATACCCTTAAAGAAAAATATTTTAAAAAAATTTGATTGCCAATTTAACTCGCAAGAGGCCTAAACTTTCTAAACTTTGAGAACTTCAAGTAGTGAAACCTCACTAACATGAAAAAGTAATAATTAAAAAATTTGTAGGAGAACTAAAATTTTGATAAAAATAATGTTTGCAACTTTCATAATAAAATTAACTATTAGTGGGTAGCTGCGATTGTGTGCTTTGATGAAATAATCTTTCATGTCTCCTATCGCAAGTAATACTATTCTCTATAGTATTCCCTATGGTACCACTAGTATCCTTGTTTCATTAGTCATAAGGAGATCATATTAGATCTAAAAGAACGCTGTGTATAAAAGCGTTTTTTTTTAATAAATCCAATCCTTATAATCCCTATCCCTAAGTATAAGTAAATCATTTAAGTATAATTAAATGTATAATTAAATGACACTCATACGCCTCGTTGAGCTGCGCAAAAAAAGGACATATCGCAATTCCACAGTTTGAATGTATTTTTTTTTGGATTGGTGTCTTAAGCAAATTTGTTGGTCGTTAAAATATCTACAAACTTGCCGAAGACAGTAAAGCGATATTCGGAACGATTTAGGATATATTAGCATTTAAACGTTCGAAGACTTAAGCGACGAACTCGACTAAAATGAGCAAACTTCAAAGTCGGATTTCTCTTAAACTAGAGCCAATCCAGCCAAACGGCTGGTGGGTCTCAACTCAGTATACCTATAGAAAAGTCGCTCAGTAGGTCCCCCCCATGTCTGAATTTTCGACTTGCACAGTGTTATTATTTTGGAATTTTTTTTTGTTTACGTTGCTTCATAACTTTTATTTATGACTTTTTATTTACGTTACCGATGACTATTATTTTGAGAACATTTTTTTTTACGTTGCTTAACTTTTATTTATGATTTTTTTGTTATTTACGTTGCCAATAACTACTTTTATGAGAATTTTTTTTTGCATTGCTTCATAACTTTTATGAAAGAATTTTTTGTTTACACGTTGCCTTACCACATTTCGAGTATGATTTGATTTTTAATGGTTTAGTTGTTGATGGAAATAAGGTTTCTGCAGTTAATTTGCGTTTGTCAATTTAAAACAATTAAAAATCAATTCATATCCAAAATGTGGTAATTCAACAAAACAAATGTTTTTTTTCAAAATAATAGCTAACGGCAACGTAAATGAAAAAAAAATCTTAAATAAAAGTTAAGCAACGTAAAAAAACAATTTCTCAAAATAATAGTTATCGGTAACGTAAATTAAAAAAGTCATAAGTAAAAGTTATGAAACAATGTAAAAAACAAAAATCCCAAAATAATAATTATCGGCCACGAAAAATATACTTGTTACTTATAAGAGATATTATGCAACTTAAAAATATTTTTTACATGATAATAGTTACAGGCGATGTAAACAATTTCTTATTGGGAATAATTATAATAAAGCAATAATTATAGAAATTTCTTAAAATAGGCAATTTTTTTATTCCCAAAAATATGGCTAATAATTATTTTAGGTCTCTGTAAAAACCACAAATTTATAACCAGATCCTTAAAGAATAGCCGCTCAAAATTCAACTTGCAATCGTTTTGTTAGCATCACAATAACCTTCTCTGCATTGACAGCTCTTCTCGGGCAGCGTACAGACTCAGGCGGGCGATGAAGCCGCCAACAGTGCCAACAGCGTAAGCGATTCAGATGGCGACAGCGATGCGAATCGCGCTGCCGACGGCTTCCAAGAAGCCATTCCCGGCCCAGTGACCCGACTGGTGGTGCTGGCCAACAGAGGATTAGCCAATTTAATACAGGATCTAATCTTGGTAAGTGAACCAAAGCAAAGTCAAATTTGTTTTATTCAGCAATCTTTATTCGATTTCTAACCATAAATCCCAATCATTTCAGCGTATTGCCGCCACCAGCGAGAAGTTCGTCAACTTCAAGGCCAAACTGATCACAGCGCTCATCTAAGTGGCGCGCGGCTGCCTCACACAGCTCCCAACACTGTTCCAGCTCATGCAAACATACATACACTGCGTCAAATCTATTGGGTTATATTGCAGTTACCTAAAATCATCGACAACAATAGTTTAGTGAACCAAACAACAAACCAACAAAAAAGAACACTGAAGCTTCGAATTCGGATACATATTTTCATTGCAAATACAAACAAAAAACTGAATCAAGTCAAAAAAACACCAAATTTTCGAAACATTTAAAGTTAGTCTAATTTATTTTGCAATGCTCGTTGCGCGCCCACACACACACACACATGCACAAACACACACAATCGAACCTGCATTATGCATACATATCAGCCATTCCAGAACCGTCCGACTATGTACGACCCCGTGTCAAGGCAAAAGTCGAGAAATTATGTATGTGAGAGCCCAAAATTGTCGGCAACACAACAAACAAGTAAAAAACTGTGCGAAATACTCGTAACTATTGTATTTATTTGTAAACGAGCTTAACGGTGATAATATATAATACAATGATAACACGACAACGTCAACACAAACTCAACCCGACACGCCCACACAACCCAACTTATCACACCATACCATGCCGAGCCGAGCGAGGAGGCCATGGGAAGCGGTCACGCTCGTCGCACTAACATCGCACCGTCACATCAGCCACAGACGGCCCATTGCCCAGCTGTTCGTAGATTTGGACACGCTGCAGCAGTAGAAGTTGCCGCTGCTTAAATTGTAAAGTCTAGTAGTGTATACACCCTGTAGCCCTTCCATCTATCCGCTATTCTACCCCGTCCCCTTTAGTTGCGCTACAATGCTTGTAAATATTTGTTGTATCTTGTATCCTTGCTAAAGCAACTACTCCTTACGTAGTCTGAGTGCTTTTCTTCTACTCCACCACTGGCAATTCATTCCCCTTGAAGTCCTATTGTATATTTTTGCCGTTTCCTCCTTTCATCTACGAAAAATGTAATGATTGACTGTGGTGTTTATTTAACTGCCTATTATTTTATGTACTCGTACTGGTTTCTATGTGCACATATGTAGAGTGGAAATAAGTAATACTTGACAGGAGTAACCTCCAAAATTCACTTCATTCGAATTGACCTCACAAAAATCGCATGTATGCAATTCATGTAGCGAAATTCTTGCGCGGAAGTTGTTGTTCCTCACACAGCAATCACTAATCGAATCCAGTGCTAAACAAGACACAAGCAAACAGAACAAGAAACAGAATCGTTGTCATTAAAATTAAGTTAAACGAAATCACTATGGAGTTGTTTAGTCTAAGTTTTTTTTATTCCTAGTTCTTAAGTCGATTCTTGTTTTTTGTGCGTAAGCAACTTCAGTTTTATCCCTTATAACACGCCTCTACCCACACCATACTATATGTAGTACGCCCCTTCCTGATTTGAACTACGACAACAACAACAAACGGTATGGATTTGTAATTCTTTACGTCGCTTTTATGAAAACGTTTAAACATTAACCAAGCCCTTAATACAGTTTTTACTCCGCAATCTTTGGTAAAACACTCTACTTTTTGTAATTATTCACATGAATATTTGCTTGTAAATGATATTTTGTAAATAAAAAATTAAATAAGTCACATAAAAACTCAATCGTTTCGATTTTCTTGTGGGGTGAATCACGCTGCAGTCTGATGACAAAAAGAGAGTTTGAAAGTTACAGACGTTAAAAATTGTCCAATTAGAAGTTTGAAATTTCTAACAATTTTCAACATATATACATATGTCTCATCTAGTTTAAAAGATACAGGCATTGAAAGTTGTTTGTTTACAATTTGTGAAATTCCTTCGATTTGGTCTCTAATTTTTATAGGTTAGAAGCTACAGAAGATAACCATTTTTAAACTGCAAATAACACTACTCGACAAAAAATGGGTTCATCGCGTGCTCCTAAAAACAAAAGTATTTTTTAGACTAATCTTCGGCTGCTGAACCCGAAACTGAAAATCAAAACATTTTCTTAAGAAGCGTTTTCGAAAAATCTTCGAAAAACACTTTTTTCCCTCTTATTTCAGCTATGAGCACATATCTCGTAAACCAACCATCCGACTAACACTTTCAGGACCAAAATATGTCAGGTATGCAAAACAAAAATGTTCATAAATGTTTTTATTTCAAAGTTCTGAAAGTTCAAAATAGAAAATTTAGTTAAAAGGAGACATTTTTCCTCTTTCATTTGGTACCCATATCTTCATCATTACACAATCGCAAATATTTTGAAAAATATTTTAAATGTGCATATCCTTAAAATTTTAAAGTCCTTTAAGAAGGTTTTTGGGTCAGAAAATTAAAAACTGACTATGCCAGGATATTATAAATGACCTCTAGTTTCACGTCTATATCAACATTTGGATGGGTCTCGGAAAAAAAAAATTGTTTCGGACGGTGTAATAAATGAATAGTTGGTGTTTTCACTCCGTCCATAATAACTTTGTCATTTTTCTTTCAATTCTATTGATGTTAGGCTTAATATTTGCTCAAATAATATATCTTTCATCTTAGATTTTAGAACCAGAGGAGATCATTTATTTTATCTATAAAGAAACCATTCGAAAATGTATAATTTTTGAAAATGGTCAAAAATTCAATTTTTTTAAATTTCATCGTCAGTAACTTCCCCAAATGTCATCTGATTTGGACAATCTATATATCGTTGGAAAGGTTAGTTAATTACCTTCTGAACGACGGAACCACTTGTGTTAGTCGGATGGTTGGTTTACGAGATATGTGCTCATAACTGAAATAAGAGGGAAAAACGTGTTTCTCGAAGATTTTACGAAAACGCTTATTAAGAAAATTTTTTGATTTTCAGTTTCGTGTTCAGCAGCTGAAGATTAGTCTAAAAAATACTTTTATTTTTAGGCACATTTTTCGTGTCGAGTAGTGTAATTAAATTCCTAGATTCTACATCGATTTTCTCGGCTTTTCTGTGGAAGTAATAAAAAGTAACAGACTTCCACTAGCAAATGGGTCATTAGTTAGTTCTCCAACTCTTCTAATTTAGCAGCTACAAGAGATAACCATTTTTCAATTACAAATAAGGAAATTCCTAAATAGAAATGGAGTTTAGAAGTTACAGGCGTTAAGAGTTTCCAATGATAATATTTGAAATTCTGAAATTCTATTTTGGATATATATCTCTTATAGTTTAAAAGATGCAGGCGTTAAAAATTTTGTATTTGCCATTTTTGGAATTCTTTTGATTTTGTAGGCATTCGTGCAGACTTTCACTACAAAATGCGTTATCATTTAGACCTTTTCTTGTTTAGAAGTTACAGGAAATAACCGTTTTTCAATTTCAAATATTGCAATTCCTACATTCTACATGGATTTTCTTGGCTTTCTGGTGGAAATACCTAAGGCTTGCCATCCCTCACTGGAAAGCTACAGACTTCCACTATCAAATGCGATATATTTTAGGTGTCTAACACTTCTAATTTAGAAGCTGCAAGAGTTTAAAGTTTTTCAAATACAAGTTTTCAGATTTTCTCGACTTTTCGCCAGTTATTGGAAAGAATAGTGAACACAGCATCATCAGTTAGGATAAATAATTTTAAATAAATAAATAAATAAATAATAATACTAATATATAATAATAAATAAATAAATAATTAGACAACAGAGACATACTTTAGTATAGACCTTAAGTACAGGACAGTACAGTAATTTCTAGATCGAAGAGAGCGTTGCATACTGAGGATCCATATAGCCTTTCTTTTTTTGTATGATCCCACTAGATCTTTTTTGACCTTGATGCAATAAAATTTTAATCTTGTTAACCTGACGAATGTTCCAAATCAATCGAAGGTCATATAACTACTACATACATATGTATATGCATACATATGCACGACTACCTTTATACATATGTACCAGTCGTATGTAGTACATATAGATTCACAATAAAGCGTGCAGGTAGAAATCGATGCCATAGTTAAGATGTGTGATTTTCAATAATTTTTGACCGGCAAACAAGACTTTTCTTTAGGAAAAAATACAAATAAAATATGAGATGTGCATTCTTGTATATTCTCTTGGTTCCATGAAACACAGTTTGATGTCTAAATCTTCAGTTGATTCATTCACAAAAGTGCGTTCGCGGGCAACGTGCAACGTACTCAAACAATAACAGACTAGTCCGCCGGTTGTGCGTTGGTGGCCCTTGAGTGAGATCGCTCGACTCGCTCGACTCCCGCTGTGCCAGCGGAAACGCCCGCCAATGACCAGTGGCTGCTTGTGGCATGTTGTCTGTGCTGTCTGCGCACATTATAGTCAATTAACGCAATTGCCAAGGCTGACGTCATACCACAAACACTTCATTCAAATTCTGCACTCACTTATCGACACATTATCAAGCAAATTTTAATTAAACTCTGCGCAGTGTGTAGAGCAGATGAGCGATATTGCGTTCACAGCCGCTTAGGCAGTTGCAAGTGTGTGGCAAATGCAATTAAACCGCAACACAAAAACCCCAACAACAAACCAATTTGGTGCTGACAGCAGTGCAACGAGGATGCAATTCAATCGGCGAACGAGAAACGAAACCAAAACGTAGATGCAGACCACCACGCACATTCACAGCGAGTGATTAATGTGTGGTTCAAGTGTGTCCAAATAGTGTGGGACATACGGAAGTGCCGCTTGTATGTACTTGAAATAATATTGTAAGCCGATAGGTCGGCAGGCAGACAACAAGAAAGTTGCATGCAGATGGACAGCAGTAAGACATTCTATGAGTAAATATTTTGACTGCTTTCGCCATTAGTGTGCGGTCACAGCACGCTTCTCGCTCGTTGCACATGCTCAAACGGGTATTTATGGTCAATTTGTCGTCGCTAATGATTTAATTCATTCCGCAGCCACACAAGCGCTCTGCGTTCTTCAACACATCCAGCCACGGTGGCGTTGCGTTCAGATCGCTGGCGCGAGCAAAGGAAATGCTTGAAATAGGAGCCGGCCAATGATCATTAAAATTACTCACTGCATTGTAGTATAAGTGTGTGTTGGCAGCGCGAAAATTTCAGTCTTTAAGTAGCATTAGTGGCTGATCGTACATTTTGTAGTTCACTGGATAATGAAAAATGTTCATTTAAATTCAATTTGAAACAAATTCCGCAAAATATTTAGTGTTTCATGTGTGTTTAATTAAAGAATGGATTTCCAAAACTTTTACCAACAAGCTGACTTAATGCACACTTACCGTCATAGTCCCGGAATATCCGACTCGTCCAGTAGCCCATCGAAACCACGCCACGAGGTCAATGCAAGGGAACGCTGTCGCACACAAAGGTTTTTAATTTTCTATGTTAATTGTATGGTATTTACAATTACTGAGACAAACGTAATTCGTAGAGAAAGGTTAACTTTCCAACCAATTAAATTCATTCAACAAGAGTTGCTGAATGGTTTTTAATTGATCTGAATTTCTTTTTAAAACATACATTGCAGTGTAAACAGCGCATTTAGTACGCTACGCAACCTAATACCCACTGAGCCGTACGATCGCAAGTTGTCAAAAATCGAGATACTGCGGCTAGCGAAAAGCTATATTGCGCACTTAGATGCGGTGATAGTCACAGGTAAACGATTGTTCTCAAAAAATGGGCTCCGTACAAAATCTGTATACATTCTTCCGCAGGCAATGCAGATAAGCCATGCACTAATCAATACAACTTAAATCAATGTAACAACGTAGCAATGGATAAAACAAGATCAAATATTTGTACGTTTTGTGCGACACTAACTAGCTACAAAAATTAAATAAATAGTATAGTAAATAGAAAAAGTTTGATGTATTGTTTATAGCCCTCAACAAATATATGTTTTGCAAAAAACAAACTTTATTTTAATGTATTATGTATTATAAATGTATTAATAAAACCGCAGTCTTTCTATAAATTCACAATATTTACAATATACAAATAAATTCATAAGGTTTTACAAGTTTACAGATTGTATGTATTCAATCATTCATGAGAGATTTTATGTACATACATTAAACCATTATGTACTTTTCAACGAATCTATACAAAAATATACAATATATGTATATGTTTATATGTTCATAGGCATTATTTTTTTTCAAACTTGTATGCTATGTGTTGCTTGGCCAATTCCAGTGCACCAAATCATGCTGCATATTTTGTGCTGTACTCGGCTGTAGGGAAGTTTGTACACCTTTCGCATTCTGCACATTTCTGCAATAATAAATTTAAAAAAAACAATTTTTGTACACCTTCACACTTCATTTACATAAAATTTACTTACAACAAAAGATCACAACTATTTTGCTCTGTGCATATATACTGCGCTGTCCCCAAATCTGAATGAAGAAGTGGCTCTTGTAACATTGCAATTTGTGATTGTGGCCCGTCACCGTTGCCAGCAGTGCTTTCGCTTTGCAATTCCATTTGCCCATTGCTATCAATTGACAAATTTGTGTGACTCTCATCTACAATCGATTGTGCATAACAACTTGCGCCCCGAACAGCATCTGCAATTACATCATCCCTCTGCTCTTTCTCAGTAGCCCTCTTGGTATTTGCCCTTTTGGTGGAAGATTTAGTTCCCTTCGATTCGCTGCTTGTGCCGGGCTTTCCTGCGTGATGTTGATTCATGTGCTTGTTAAGGTTCGCCTGGCGTATAAAACGACTCGGGCACAGTTGGCAAGAATACGGCTTATCTCCGGTATGACTGAGCAAGTGTGTGTTTAAATCGGTTTGCCGCGCGTACTTCTTATCACAGTGCGGACATTGTATGGTCTTATCCATGTGATTAAGCTTCATGTGCGTGGTCATTGAGGAGTGCTGTATGAACCGCTTGCCACAAATATCGCAGCCGTATGGGCGCTCGCCAGTATGTCGTCGCTGATGACTTTTGAGCGTAGTGGGACGCAGAAACTTATCACCGCAAAATTTGCACTCATACGGCCGTTCGCCGGTATGTGTGCGGATGTGATGTTTCAACGCATAAATCGTAGAATAGGCCTTTGCTAAAAATTGAAGAATTATTGTGGAATATTTGTGTTTTAAAATTAAATCAGTTAAGCTTACGACACATTGTACAGAGATAGTCCTTTTCGCCAGTGTGCATCACCATGTGATATCTCAGCTTGGACGCCGATATCATGTGCTTGCCGCAAACGTGACAGGGAAACATTTTCTTCGGTTTAGGCAGCTTCACTTTACGAGTTTTTGATATGCTTTTATCGCCAGTACTTTCATTCTCCGCCGTAACATTTGCCTTCTCGTTTATACCTGAGACTTGCTCTCCACAAGTAGAGTCGTCTGCTTGTGGAACAGACAGTGTCGTCCTCTGTTCCGTTGCTTCAATGGGCTGTGACTTCCGTCTGCTTTCGTTGGCACAGCGCAAACGTTTCTTTTTAACAGTAACACTTTTGGGTAAATGCACGTCCAAGTGCGCCTTCAGGCCAATAACTGTGAAGTACATCTTCTCGCATATTTTGCATTTGAATCGACCTTAAATAAATAAATAAGTTTTTAGTAAATATCAAAGATAACGATACAAGCTGCGCCTATACCTTTGGGAAAGATTTGGGCTTCTGTGGCGGACATCAAATCGCCCGCATTGCCATCCAAGCAATTCCCATCTTCCTCGAACGCTTCATCCGCTAGTAAATGTTCAATATTCCCATTATTACTAGCTTTGCTAAGTTCAAACTCCAAGCTTTCTTGAGACGGCTTTCTTTTCTCCAAAGCGTTAAACTTTTCTTTCGATGCTATAAAAATATTTTTGTATTAACTAAGGGCCAAATTTTAATGCATTCGAAATATGTTATTTAAATCATAAGCATTTGTGCAAATATTTTCGGCCTGGCGTGACAGACCAGCCGGCAATGAAATCTTATCTTACACAATAACAAATCTTTTAGCGGCTTATCATCATCACTATCATCCCGTGCATTCATTGAGGTTGCAGTATTGGCGTTAACAGACCAAGGCTCTTCTACTTTGAATTCCTATAGGGAGCAATAAAACTGAAACTGAAATCTGACTTTAAATAGCCCACTCAGTACGCCTCTTACAACTTCAGCATCCGTCTCTTCCAGTGGATCCTTAGCGTGCGCAGCACCCGAGCAATTAAGAGCGTTCGCCAGCTCAAAGCCTGCTTCCAAATATGGAGCTGCTTCATGTATATTCAGTTCTTGCAACTGATCACCTTTCGCGACACTTAGTAATTGACAGCGCAGCCTTACGTCTGTTTCCCTGGCTTTGCGCCAAAGTTGATAAGCAGCTTGTAGGTTTTCTGCCAACGAAATTTAAACAAGCTGTGGTTATAAAGGAGTCAAAATCAACCGAAATCTCCACTCACTACTGCAGCTAGTGCACAGGCAATCGGGCAGCCCATCTGCGCCCGGCAGGGCCTTTAGCTGTGTGCAAACATTGTAGGCGGTTAGGTAAGTAATCGACTGCTGCCTATCCTCTTCGTCCAGTTCATGTGGTCCTATGCAAATGTCCTTTAATGAAATGTACCGATTCTTGCACTTTCGCAGGCAGATTCTGCAAAGCTGTCCACCCTTTGACATTGTCGGTGATTGCTAAAGACTACTACTGCTGCTGGAAAGTACCAGTTAATTTGCCATTATCTTAATGCTTCATTACACGTCTTTTATTTACTGATAATAAAAAAAACTAAAACGCGAACAAAAACAATCAAATGCGGCAACAACTTTGACAGTTACTTGCGAACGCACCCGCAACGCGAATTTGCTGTTCCATTAGAATGCGAACATACTCAAATGAACGATCAGCTGTTTGCTGTGATTACTTTGACATTGGTGTGACATTTTGCAAAGGCGGAAGCGTTGCGCTGATTGTGTCGGAATTTTTTGTTGGAAGTTTTGCTAATTATAGCGTGAGAAATTCCACATTCGCCTGTAAACTCAGGAGAAAGTGTTTTTTTTCGTTGAAAATAAATCTTTTTAAAGTGCATATTGAACATAATGGTTATTTAAAGTGCGAAAAGTGTAAAAATAGCCAAAGAGCAACAAGCTTATGTAAGATCAACTGCAGCTGGCGGTTAGCTGCACCTAGAACCCCAGCCAAAAGCTGCATTGCAATATTTTGATCTCACTTGCACTTGTATCAGCGCGCAACACTTGCAAAAGCAGTCAAAATGCGTTCGCGCAGCAACTCGGGCGTGCGCCTGGACTACTACCAGCGCATTGTGCATCGGCTGATTATGGCCCACCAGGAGCCCGTCACGGGGCTCTTTCCGGCTTCCAACATCAATTCGCACGCGTGGATACGCGACAATGTGTACTGCATACTGGCCGTGTGGGGTCTCTCAATGGCCTATAAGAAAATTGCCGACCAAGACGAAGATCGTGCAAAGTGCTACGAACTGGAACAGAGCTGTGTGAAGCTGATGCGTGGCCTCCTAATGGCCATGATGAATCAGAAAGATAAAGTGGAGAAATTTAAAATAACACAAAATCCACTAGACTCGCTGCATGCCAAATATTCAAGCAAGAATGGTCAACCGGTGGTGGGTGACGGCGAGTGGGGTCATTTGCAGATCGATGCCGTGTCGCTGTATCTGCTAATATTGGCGCAAATGACAGCGTCCGGACTGCAGATAGTCTTTACGCTAGACGAAGTGTCATTCATACAGAATCTGGTCTTCTACATAGAGTCGGCCTACTGCATTCCGGACTATGGCATCTGGGAGCGTGGCGACAAAACCAATCATGGTAATGAAATCATTTCAATTTTGTTTTGCTGTTTATTAATAAATCAAATTCAAATGCACCACAGGTGAACCCGAATTGAACGCTAGTTCAATTGGCATGGCCAAAGCTGCCCTGGAAGCCATGAACGAACTGGATTTGTTTGGAGCGCGCGGCGGCCCGGCCAGTGTCATTCACGTGCTGGCCGATGAGGCGCACAAGTGCCAAGCAGTGTTACAGTCCATGTTGCCGCGAGAGTCCAATAGCAAGGAGCTAGACTCAGGCATTCTGTGTGTCATTGGTTTCCCAGCTTTTGCGGTGGACGATCCACAGCTGATACGCAACACAAAGGATGCCATTCTATCACGTCTGCAGGGACATTACGGCTGTAAGCGCTTTCTACGTGATGGCTATCGCACTCCGAAGGAGGATCCATCGCGTCTCTACTACGAGCGCTGGGAGCTGCGTATGTTCGAGAATATCGAATGCGAGTGGCCACTGTTCTACTGCTACCTGATACTGTATCACGCCTTTCAGAACGACAAGGCTGCTGTTAAGGATTATGCTGAACGATTAGAGGTACAAATGCAAATACAAATATATCGATTTTTTTCGAGCTCCTTGCACTGTCGCCCCAACCTAAGCTAAAATTTTGTGTTGTTTGTACGTCATTAAAATATAATTCCCTGCAGAAAATCATGGTGCGCGCAGATGATGGCATCTTACTTATACCGGAAAGTTATGCAGTACCTAGAGATCTGGTAGCCAATGAGTATCAGCATCCCAGCTCACAGCCGCGTGAAGTCGTCGGTCGCTGTCCCTTTTTGTGGGGTCAGTCGTTATTTATTTTAGGACGCCTGTTGCAAGAGGTTGGCCCCTACCATTTTCTTTACCAACTACATTTTAAAATGTCTACGCTTAATGCAGGGCTTCTTGGCCGTTGGAGAACTGGATCCACTCAATCGACGTTTGGGAGCTCAAAAAAAACCAGACGTAGTAGTGCAAGTGGTCATTATTGCCGAGGACACGGAAATTCAGGACAAACTGCTGGAACACGATCTGCACGTGCAAACCATAGCCGAAGTGGCGCCTATTGAAGTGCAACCAGCACGCGTGCTCAGTCATCTATACACGTATTTGGGACGTAATCGGAAGCTAGGTCTGACCGGCCGCAAGTCGCGAGATGTGGGTATTTTGAGTACCAGCAAATTGTACTCGCTCAAGGATAGAATATTTGCATTTACGCCACAGGTAAGCTGTCAATGTTTCGGTGTGTATTTCGACGATTAATTTTTAATTTCTTGCTTTGTGAACTTTTATAATACACTTTATAAACATTTATTATTTATGTTAGTTTGTCGACTTGACACGTTTTTATATCGCATCCGATAATGAATTGATGATTGACATCCTTAAGGGGGAAATCAATTTCCTCAAGTCCGCTTGGGATCTGCTGGGGCGTCCGTTAGTCACGCTAGTTTTGAAAAAGATACACTTAGGTCGGTTTGTTTGTATGTTGTCTATCAATTAAGTACTACTCTCTTCCTGTTTATACCACCGTACACACATACCTACTGCATATTTCTTTGTGATTTACATACAACTTGCAAGAAGGATGCGATTACATTTGAGTGCATTTAAGTTGCTTTTTGATTTATCTTTCATGTTTTCATACATACCTACACATGTACATATGTATGTAAAAGCAAGTTTGTGCATTTGCGTAAATGGTAATTGGCGTTCGTTTGCGTGTACTACAAACTGTTCGTGTAGATTAGTACCAACGTCGTGTCTGTCATGTTTGCCTCGAATAGCAACTCTACTGTGCTCTCAACATGTACTTGCTTTTACATCAATGGGATTTCCTTTCTGTCTATCCTCTTTCTACATATTGTAGTTTTGACTTTGACAAGTTGGAAATTCTGTAATTTCATGTGATTAAAACGCAAGCAGCACTAGTGCATTTTAGCTACTCATTTCGCCAACACAGTCTCGAGCGGGTAGCAGCGTCGCCGTCGCATTGTGTCTCTTAGTTTACCTGTTTATTTACATTGTATTTTAAGTAGTAGTCTTACATGCAACCACATCAATCAATTGGATTAAGCCATCAACTCGTAATCTCTAATGCAATCAATTCGAACTCGAACAGAATATCGACTACGAAGAGTACTACACCACCCGTGATCCCGACTTGCTCGCTAGCAATTTCACCACAAATTTAGCTTTCCTAACAAACAATTGGCGGCACATGTTAGGAAGGCCAACAATAACCCTAATGGCCACGCATTACATGCTAGGTAACTACCACACACACGCACACATACATAGTCGTAGCCACATGCAATTACCTAGTCTATTTGCCCGCACAATAGAATACGCCCCAGTCGTGAAAAGACCGCAATTTTAGCACACATTTCTTATCACAAATTTTCGAAATTCAAAATTCAGCTTGCAACATTCATAGTTGTTAATTATGTCGCTGCAGACTTTGGTTTGGTCTAGTTTAAGTGGCTTCTTATTGGTGCATCCCTGTGACGCCTAAACTTATTAAAGCTTGATCAATAGTCCAATTTACTGAGCATGCTTATAAGTTAAGATTGAAATGCCTATTAGAATTATTGCAACAGTAGCACTCATGTGGAGTGACCATTTGTACTTAAACTGTCACCACAGACCATCCAGCGAACGAAAAACATATGCAAAAAAATTGCATTATTCGATTTTCCGAGAAGTATTTGCAAAATTTTAAAAACCTTGTCCAATTAGAAGATCTATGCACATATCGAATAATTGTAAAAATTATAGTTAGAAACAGGGACTTAACTATTATAAGTTTTTTAGGGAAATAATTGCAATGTAACTATTACAATGCAACATAAATGTTATTTGTTGATTATAATTTTTATTTGCGACAGTTGATTTTTACGTTGCGTAATAACTGTTATGAGAAAGAAACTTTTTTTTTCATTCTCGATAATTATTATTTTGGAATTTTGTTTACGTTGCTTTATAACTTTTATTAAGACTTTTTTATTTAAGTTACCGATAACTATTATTTTGAGAAAACAATTTTGTACGTTGCTTCATAATTTTTATTTATGACTTTTTTCATTTAAGTTACCGATAACTATTATATTTTAAAAAAAATTTTTTACGTTGCTTCATAACTTTTATGAACGATTTTTTTTGTTTAAGTTGCGACATTTTGAGTATTAATTGATTTTTAACTGTTTAGTTGTTGGTGGAATTAGGTTTCTGCAGTTAATTTGCGTTTGTCAATTTAAAACAATTAAAAATCAATTCATATCCAAAATTTGGTAATTCAACACAACAATTTTTTTTCAAAATAATAGCTATCGGCAACGTAAATGAAAAAAAAAATCATAAATAAAAGTTAAGCAACGTAAAAAAAAAAATTTTTCAAAATAATAGTTATCGGTAACGTAAATTTAAAAAGTCATAAATAACAGTTATGAAGCAATGTAAAAAACAAAAATCCCAAAATAATAATTATCGACAACGAAAAATATACTTGTTACTTATAAGTGTACAGAGTTATTATGCAATTCAAAAATATTAATTACATAGTTAATAGTTATAGGCGACGTATAAAATTTCTTATTGGGAATAATTATTATAAATATAATTATTATAAATAAATAATATAATTATAAACAAATAAATATATTATTATAAATAAATAATTATAGAAATTTCTTAAATTAGGGCAATTTTTGTATTCCCAAAAATATGGATAACAATTATTTTAGGTCTCTGGTTAGAAAATATGCATGCAGTTTACCGTCCAAACTATTGTATAACGTAAAGAAGAAATATAAATATATATTTACACATATAGAAAAATCATAATTGCGAATAATTCTCTGAAAGTGGTCACTCTACTATGTAACGAAATATTTTCCCAATACCACACAACTAAAACGTACACATTTGCTAGAGTCTTTCGCAAACATACACTATTAAAAAAAATGCTTGCAGTATATAATGTACAAAGCCCGCAATCAATTAATAGAAAAAGCTTTATATTCAATTTATAAATACCTTATCTCTCTCTTTATTTGTTTTTTTGCCAGCAAAGCCACACTTCCTTATAATTTATTACCCAATTCTTCGTCTTTTCTTTGCCATTGTAAATTTGTCAATTCTCTTCATGTTGTATAGCGCCCGTTGGAACATTCAATTTGGACAAGTCGCCCGCTTCCCTGTTTCTGTGTTTATCCGTAAATAATACAAAACTCGTTAGCTGTAGTTTAGTTTTAATGCTGTCACTAATTTACCGTTGTAATCTAACAATTTGTTTTGGCTGTAGTCATATGTGTTTCTAATGACGCTCTTAAAAAACCCCAACTAATTGGCTTCTTCCCGCATGAATAGATCAGGACAAAATACCGCTGGCCATGATACAGACCATGCGCAAGCTGAAATCGGGCTACATCAACGGCACACGTGTCATGCTGGGCAATCTGAAGGATTTCCTCAACACCTCGGCCATCACGGACTTGAGCTTCCTGGGCAGCACCGAGGACGGTTATCCGGATCGCTTGCATCCCGATGTGCAAACGTACTTGGACGAGCATCTGCTTCGATCGTTCAGCCATCGCAACACCATGAATTTGCGCGGCGGACACTTGCGGCCGAGGCATCTCAGACGTCGTATGTCGTGCAAGGGCGCCATTAAGAAAACACGCTCCATCAATGTAGACTGTAAGCTATTGCATCGTCTGTAGTATTTGAATAATTTTCTGAATCGCTTGTTCTAGCCGACAATTTGGGCATGGAGGGCCCCACACCAGTGACCGAGCGGCGTCTCTCATCGATCATACCACCGCCATGGCTGCAAGCGAACAAGCAAAAGAACGTCAGCACATTTGCCACCACACCCGAAGAGGCTCCCGGCTTACCAGTGGATACGCTGATCCGCGAGAATATCTACCCCATCGACCCACATCACAGCCGTTCGGCCATTGAACGACGCAGTGAGTTTTCAAGGCAACAAGAAAGTTAGTAGATATTTTAATATCCATCTTTGCTGGTGCTTGCGTTCACTGTGCTCTATACCGGAGTTGTTTCTAGAGCGCCCAAAAGCGGTTTTCTAATTTGTTTTGGACATGTTTATGTATTGGTTCAACTGTCATTTACTTTGCGTTATGAACCAAATTGCATATTTATGGATTTTGTATTGATCGCAATAGCGCTAGCGGGTGTAGAGCATATCGCACTTCAAACCCCCCTTTTCCTTTTTCTTATTTTCTTCGTTTTTTTATATTTTGTTTTTATTTTCTTTCATTTCATGTTCCGAAATTCTATGGTTTTTTATGATTTATCACACTGTTGATGTATTGACGATGTTTGCCAAAAATCAGTACAATCTATACCCAAAATTCTCGTTCAACGCCATCGCACCGACACCAATTTCGCTGATACAGAAGTGGAAGAACTGATTGCAATGCTGCGCGAAACGGAGAATCTGGAAGAGCAGGGCGACATTTTACAATACTTGGTGGATACACAGGGTCTGGACTTCAATACCGGTAAGTTAGACCTGACTGCGACTACGTAGGGATAAATATGATTTCTAAATACGAAAACATTACAATATTTAAATTGGCTTCCACGCATGCTAAAGTTAATACGGTTCCACAATGACACAGACAGAAAAAATTACACCTTTCTGCCGCAAAATGATTTGATTCGCTCGTACACTTTTTTAATTCGAAATTAAATAAACACGCTCACCTTAACCGCATAACACAATGCACTAAAATTAATATTGTTTATGTATTTATTGCAATATACCTAAGAGAGCAGCTTCAGCAGTTTTTGATTTTTGTGCCCTCAATGACGCAACTTCTTCTGCTCTACATATCATATCATATCAGGATTTTGTTTTAAATTAATTAAACAACAGGATATATTTTTGGAGCGTATTGCACGTACCGACATTCGATTGGCCCAACATTTATTCAACTCTCAATTAAACAAATATTCTGCAAATTACTTTTTGATTGATTTACTTAACCGTGTTGTTTTATTTAAACTTCAATTAGCTGGCTTAGGATTAAAGAATAAACCCTCCGGTAAGTGTTGAAACCTGCTGTTTTTCTGTCCATGTCATCACCAGCACACCAACCATGTGTAACAGAATTCTATACGAAAGTTATAAATAAACCACAACAGCACGTAAATTGTCGTAATTGTACACACAATTGGGAAGAACCACTTCTAACCGACCCAAACTCCAAGCCAACCCCGAACAATTCCTGCCCATGTACAAAATTAGCACCTTGTCTGTGAACAATTGTAAATGCGTATTTCTGCCCAACAATTCATGCGTAATATGAGCACTCATTAAATTGTTTTTGTATGATATTGTAAACAGAAACACAAACTGTGGCGTCAATCTACATGCAAATGCATGCAGTGTGCAATAAATTTATTGGCATGTATGTTGTTGTTTTTGTTGAAATCATTTCGTCTGTTGTTTGTTGTTATTTCACTGCATTGCTTTAGAATGTACGCGACAAAAGCTTAAATAAATGTCACAATAAGAAAAATTTAAATGTTGAGAAATTGTAAAATGTATAAAAAATACAAATACAAAAATACAAATTTCATCTATATATTTCTCAAGAAGTTTCGATACACATCAAAATGAAAATGCAGCAAAAACCAATCACTATATTTAAAACAAAACCTTAAACCGATTGAACCGAATCAAAAGCTTCAAAACTACACATAAATATTTAATTCAATATTTAGCTGTTAACCAAAATATTTTCTTTTTTATGAAAACTCGTTTATCATTTATAACGCTTTCTTACGTCCGAATTCAATTTTATTATCATTGGTTTTCGCATATATTGTTTCGAAGTCGATGAAGTCGATATTTTTTAAATTACAACATGGCATGATTGGCAAGTTCATTCATCGCTCGTCCCTTAACCCTAATTCCCAGAAGTGAGCCTCACAGTCTCACTAAAGATTTCAAATGGTGATAAATCCAAAAGATTTTCGATTCCATTATTTTATGTAATCCTTTAATGGAATGTTGAATTATATTGCATTTATAAATTTAACATTTCAGACAGTTTTTGTACTTTTTAAACAAATGTTTTCAGTGATTTAGCTCATATAAGCCTGACAGTCTAACTTCTGGGTTTACGTTACTTTTAAAATTCTGGGAATTAGGGTTAACTGCACAATACTCAATTCTCAGCTGAATTTATACATTGAAAAATTGTCAGAGCCCCTAAACGAATATCATATAAACTCTTGTAACACCTCGATTTTACATAAAATGCGAAACGTTATTAAGTAAAGTACAAATTGTTTAAAGTTCTCTGTATGTGTGTTGAATTGTTCCATCCATTATGTATTTTCATTTTGTTGTGATTTTTGTAACGTTTACTCACAATAAATTTTATTTGTAAATGCGTTTCAGCTTTAAACTAATTTAAGTTAATTTCATAACTTTTTTTTCTCTCTTTTTTCTTTTATTTTGTGCGTATGTTTGTGTGCTTTGTGCTGATAATTGTTATGCTTTCAATGTTTGTACATCACTTGTCCGGCTATCCGCCCAAATCCTCACCAAAATTGTCTATTTTACGCTCTGCTCATCGGCTTTTTCACCAACAAAATCTCGCCTACACATCCGCATGTCTTAATAAACTTACTTCTAATAACTTTTCCTTAACATTTTTCCTAAATACGTACTGCATCACCATTTTCTCGGACAACTCGTCTCTTTCCTGTTTGTCTGTTTATCCC
Source organism: Melieria crassipennis (assembly GCA_963668005.1). Classification (NCBI taxonomy): domain Eukaryota; kingdom Metazoa; phylum Arthropoda; class Insecta; order Diptera; family Ulidiidae; genus Melieria; species Melieria crassipennis. The sequence goes on along the minus strand of OY764962.1, from coordinate 34,475,152 downwards.
CTTTCCAAAATTAACCCATTGTATATAATATAAAAAATCAAACTTGAAAAAAAAACGTATAAATGCGCAAATGCCAATGAATGAAAAGACGATGTTGAGCAAACTGAAGACGCCATTCTAATCGGTTCCGATGCTAACGACGAACCGCCAATCGCTGAAATGCCCACTGTTGTCATTGATGCAACCAACACTAATTCTCTTCAATCTGAAGGCATGCTGGAAGAAGGTCGAGTCGTCACCGTGCGCGACCTGCTCAAGGGTCTGTACGAGAAGGCCTGTCAACAGAAACTGTGGGGTTTGGTGCGTCATACCGCCGGCATGTTGGGCAAACGTGTCGAAGATTTGGCCAAGGCCATTACTGATCTACTGGTGCGACAGAAGCAGGTAAATATGGACCGGCGCATTGTGCAGCGAATTTACGTTTAAGAACGCACTCAAGGCAGAAGTTATAAATTGACTCTATAATATGAGGCAAGATAATGTAAAGCTGTTTTTGTTCTTTTGCACAAAATTAAATATTGAAATTGATTTAATTAAATTGCTTTGCGAATCAGGTCACCGTTGGTATGCCGCCCAACAACGAGTACACAATCACCGCGCCGTTGCCGGAAGTAGAATTGCGCCAATTAATTCACGATGTGAGTATTGCTGATGTCCCCTAAAATCTGGCATTTATTGCGTTTGTTGTTATTATTTTAGACCTACGGCGATGACGAGAGTACAGCCATGTTGACCCAAGAACTGATGGTCTATCTGGCCATGTTCATACGCACCGAGCCGCAGCTCTTTCATGAAATGTTGCGCCTGCGCGTGGGTCTCATCATTCAGGTGATGGCCAAAGAGCTGTCGCGCACTTTGAACTGCGACGGCGAGGCGGCGTCGGAGCACCTACTCAATTTGTCGCCATTCGAAATGAAGAATCTACTCTATCACATACTTAGTGGCAAGGAATTCGCCGTCAGCAGTGGTGAGTCTAGTTGAATACACATGATCAGGGAATGAGTTCCCTAATGTTCTCCCCACTCAATTCCTTACAGTTGCGCGGGGCAATTTGTCCATTGTTAGCTGCAAATCGAGTCGTGTCAGCAAGAAAAGCCAAATCGGCTTGGGCGACCCCGAGGGCGAGGATGCGCTCATAGCCACAATTGATGATCGCCAAGGGCAGTGGCTGCGTCGTCGTCGTCTGGACGGCGCGTTAAATCGCGTTCCTCGCGATTTCTATTCGCGCGTGTGGAGCGTCCTGGAGAAGTGTCAAGGCCTCGCTATCGAAGGTCGCATATTGCAGCAGAGTCTGACGCAGGAAATGACGCCGGGCGAACTGAAGTTCGCGCTGGAGGTGGAGACGGCGCTGAATCAAATACCGCAGCCGGAATATCGGCAGCTGGTGGTGGAGGCACTGATGGTGCTGACGCTGGTCACTGAGCACAACATGGTGCCGTCGCTCGGCGGCATCATTTACGTGGAGCACCTTGTGCACAAAGCCAATCAGTTGTTCCTCGAGGATCAACGTAAGGTGCAGGGTGACGCCATGCTATGCTGTGCCAAGTCAAAGGACGCCAAAGATCACCAGGCAGCGAGCGGCATGCTGCTGTGCGGCGGTGCGGCATACATCTGCCAGCATCTGTACGACAGGTGAGTGTGACATCGGGCCTCAAATCGCACTTTCGCGTTTGATGATTTCCATTTCTCTTGCAGCGCACCCAGCGGCAGCTACGGCACAATGACGTACATGGCACGCGCCGTGGCGCTGGTGTTGGATTGTGTGCCAAAGCAGGGCGAAATGGAGTGTGCCATCTCCTAAAGCAAATGCTCGTCCATCCACATGACAACTTATACAATTTATCAATTTATAATTATCAATTACTATGCACTCCTATAAGAATGTAGTTATTTCGCAGTTTCGTTGCTCCAATTCGATTTTAGTGTTCCGCAGGAGGGAGGGAGTATTTCGTCAGTCTTGTTGAGCTAGATTTTGTTGTAACTTTGTCGAAATATTTGTTTGTTTGATTTGCTAACTGCTGTTAACAAAATAAAATATTGTAGTTTTTGTACGTGTGATGCGATAACGAAACGGTGCGAACCATTCTCGAATAGTAGCAGATATTTTAAATGAATTGCAACCTACTTCTTGTACTAAACGTGACGAGAGAACGTTTGCTGACACTTTTCAACCCTATATTGATATTTATCTGCAATTTTTTTGCGAAATTAAAATAAAATTTATTTGCAATTGTATTCAAGGACCGCATTTTATTTTAGTTGCGAATAGGTAATGCTTTTTTATATTCTGCATTGTTTTATTAAGTAGATAGTATTGTATTTGAATATAAATAAACTGAAGGCATCTCCGAACCCATCACACTGTCGACTAAATGCTAAATTACCACAAATACCAAACGTGGAAGTTACAAAAAGATAGACAAGAGAATTTTAGACAGATAAGGCAGATAGCAATAAAAATCGACCGCCATTCAACGTGTTGATCTTTTGGCTTATAGAAAAATCATTTTCGTACCTCCCTTACAGACTTTTTTGTACTGGGTGGATGATTGGTAATTCCCTCAATCATCCCGTGACCAAACTACAACTGCCAAATTATTGAGCAGACATTAGGAACAAACTCCTACAAAATCCTCTTTTTTTTTCTTGAGTCACTCCAATTCTTTTATAGCAACTTATGGTCAACCAATTAATTTAATGCCTTGTTCTTTTTTAATTCTCTCTTACCATTCTCCTTATAAACTTCCGCATTTGAAGGCATTTGCGATGTAATGCTTAACCGGCAAGGTACCGCCGAAAGGTTATATTTCATGAACGCTCTGGCCATTACACAGTTAAAAATTAAGAAAGATGCTTGCCAAATTTTATGGTTTTAGTTTAGTTTTTGTTAAAAATAGTGAACAATGTAGAAAGCAATACAAAGGTCTATGAAAGTGTGTGGGTGAAGTGGTTTAGCAAACATTAGCAAATTAAATAAACAAGAACTTAATCTAGCAGTAGCCGCGATCGGGAACGCGTCTCCTAGGTGCACATTTGATGATGTCATCCACGCGCAGAATCATTTCGGCCGCTTCTACCGCAGACAGCAATACTTGACGCTTAACAGCATATGACTCGGTGATACCGAGCTCTTTCATATCACCAATTTTACCTTTCTCCATATCCAAACCGGTCGTAAACTTGCCTTGCGCATGCGCAGCACGTAGCTCAGAAATCAGCTGAGCCGAATCGTAACCTGCATTGTCAGCAATCGCGGTGGGCAGTGACAGCAAAGCTCCTAAACGGCAAAAATACAATTTTATAAATCGAACAATTTTCATTTTAACTTAAGCTTACTGCCAAATGCCTCCATGGCAATCGCTTCCTTGCCCGGCGTCTCACCAGCCATTTTGAAAACTACATTTGCCATCAACGCTTCCGAGCAACCTCCGCCGTAGACGATACGCGACTCTTTCACTGTAGCGGCCAGCACACACAAAGCGTCATGCAGCGAACGATCAGCCTCGTCGAGGATCTGCTGCGTGGCGCCGCGAATCACAATGGTACAGGCTTCGCCCAGTTTGACACCACTAAAACGCAACAACGTATCCTCGCCGATCATCACCTGCTCGATGAGTTCACACTCGCCCAGTTTCACTAGCGCCGGATTGTCGAAAGTGGAAACGATCTCGCCACCGGTAACCAAAGCCAAACGTTCAATGCCATCGAAGTCGGCATGCTCAATGGCCATAATGCCGGCGTCGGCAAAGAGTTGCTCGGGATAGTTGTAGATAAGCTGGCGGTTAATGAAGACGTTGCAGTTATGACTGAGGATTTTCTGCACTTTATCCTTCATCTTCTCCTTTTCAGCCAACTCCAAGTCGGCAATCTTGGCCAACGAATCCACTTTGATTGTGCTGCCAAAGACTTTGATCTTATCGGTATCCATTGGTGTGTTGGCTATCAGGATTTTTGCCTTGTCAATCTACAAGAAGAAAATAAAAATTACAGATTGCGTTGAGGTTTTAAGTTAAAAACTGTACACGAATTTCATGTGGTTACTAAAGTTATACGGCCCGGGGATTTCAATTAGCATGCCAGCCGATGTTTGATTTCAGCATCAAACTCGTCAAAATGGCTGTGATATGGTTAACGTCTGCAACATAAGTCACAACCACTTCGACGCGCTGATAGTGAATAATTCCCTGCGACACTTGTTCTCTAGAAAAGACCAGTCCACTTCAAAACTACATGGTTTCCACTTACACGCTGTGGTTGGTGCACACCAGGCTTCTTGTCCAAGAGGAAACCTTCATCTAGGAATGATTCGTCTAGCGTACCACCGCTCTTCTTAATAATCTGAATTGCATGCAGCTCCCCAGAGCCCTTCAACCGCAACACAGCGTCCACTGCCAGCTTCGCGAAAAACTCCTTGTGCTGATGCAGAATCTTAGAAGACAACGTGGTACGCGCAATATTCAGCAAATCCTCCTTAAATTTCGCATCATTCGCCGAATTGTCTTGAGCTGTCTGGGTAAGCGCATCACGTGCCACTTGCGTAGCCAGACGCCAGCCGGCTATAATTATTTGCGGATGCAACTTCTGTTCGATGAGTTTCTCCGCTTCGCGCAATAGCTCAGCCGCCAATACCGTCACCGATGTCGTACCATCACCCACTTCTTCGTCCTGCACACGCGACATGTCCACCAGTATTTTCGCAGCAGGATTATCAACACCGACAGCGCGCAATATTGTTGCGCCGTCATTGGTGATTTCCACCTGACCGGCGTTACGACCATGTGCCACCAAAATCTTGTCCATGCCTTTAGGACCAAGCGTGCTCTTCACCAGATCACCAATGGCTATGGCGCCGATGAACGACGACAGACGCGCCATTTCCGCCTTCTCCTCTTGCGCTTCATTCTTCAGCACTCGGACTGGATTTAGTGACATCTCCTGTAATTTAAAAAAAAAAATCCATTTACGGCATTGAAGTATGTAAATTTCTCTTTTGGCATGACAATGTGGAGGTGTTAATTGGGCAGCAAGTAGTTCGACATAACCACACTTTTGCAATAGGGAATCATGCTGTCGCATCCGAATACTTATACCCCCTGAAACTATAACTCAAAAAAATCTACATACTCCTCATCGGTAAATATGCTGCAGAACCAAATGTCTTAAATGGTATAACTGTCAAGAAATGTATGAATCATCCGCGAAACCACGCCGTTTTTACAACTGCACCCGGTAATGCTTCCAGAATTTTCTTTGCCATTCTTTGTCTCATTGATCATGTGAACATATACCGGCTGTTGTTCTTTTGCAAATTTTAAGTACTTTTAAACATCAGAAAGTTAGCAATTACTTTGCTACACGTGCACTCGTAGCGTGGACGGCGAACCGAACCACTGCGTCCAGCGCCCAAGCGATGCAGTCATTGCATTCATGAAACACCCGGCATTCTAGCGACCGATTTCCACCATCAAAAGCTAACAGTACTTTGCAAAATCCGAACACACTTGTAACCAAGACCACAAAAAAACATTTTTAATTAATTTCAATTCACATTTTCACAGATTTTTACCATTTTGCAGATTTTCTATAGTTTCCCGTCTACAGCAACACCCAAAACAGCCGAATTGAAAAAATAAAAATGGCGAATGAGTCAATGTGCCCGCACACTGGTCCAGTGTTGCTGTTTTCCTATAAACGTCTCTCTTCTAAGGGTTACGTTAGCTGATATTAACACACATTTGAATAGTGCGTGAGGTAACTGTTTTTACAATTAATGTTGGTACTGAAAATGATATAAATTTAAAATTCAGGCCATCATTTAAAAAACTGTGTACTTTGCTCAATTGAATACTTTAAATGTTAAAATTTTTCAAATGGGGATATTTTAATGTGTACTGTGGATGCTGTCGATGGGAAGTCGGCATCACTGGGCGAAAAAGATCACTGTTGCCAACTTCATAATACTGAATCACATGATTCCAGCAGTCTTTCCCCTTTTTAATTTGGATAACGCTCTTTAACTCGAAACCCTTCAAATCCCGTATAACCAATCCAAAGTAAATTCTTTACTTTGGCCAATCATTCACTAAACGAATAAACGGGTAGCAAATATACAAGGTTTTTCAACAAGAGGTGTTATTTTGAATCACCCGGTATTTCGGTAGCTATCACTTTTGAAGCTTTTATTCTTTGACAAGTAGAAACTCCGCCATTACTAAAAATGGAACGATACAAGCTTCAACAACGTATTGAAATTATTAAAATTCACTACAAAAATGTTGAAAATCTTGCAGTCACAGTTCGCAAAACTAAAGCAATTTTGGGTCGTCGTGAAGCACCTTGTCGGACCGCAATACAGAAATTGGTGGAAAAATTCGAGCTGTTGGGACAAGTTAGTGATGTGAAGAATAAAACCCGTGCACGTCGCTCAAGAACAACTGAGAATATTGCTGCTGTAGCCCAAAGTGTTGAAGAAACCCCAGGTTTGTCGATTCCTCGTCGTTCTTTGGAATTGAGCATTCCAAAAACGTCATTACACCGTATTTTGCATAAAGACTTGGGTCTTAAGGCTTATAAAGTTCAGTTAACACAAGAACTCAAGCCGACCGATCATCAACAACGTCGTGTCTTTGCTGATTGGGTCCTTGAAATGCATGAAAATGATCCGGAATTCCATCGAAAAATCATCTTGACTGATGAGGCCTATTTCCACCTCGGTGGCTACGTCAACAAGCAAAATTTTCGCATCTGGAGCTCGGAAAACCCAAGAGTTATTGATGAGAAGCCTATCAATCCTCAACGTGTGACTGTTTGGTGCGGTTTATGGTCCGGCGGGGTCATTGGACCTTACTTTTACGAAAATGAGGTTGGATCAACAGTTACGGTGAATGAATTGCGCAATCGAGAGATGATTAATGATTTTTTATGGTCGGAGTTGGATGGTATTGATCTGGACAACGTTTACTTTCAACAAGACGGCGCTACGTGCCACACAAGCAACGAAACCATTGCTCTTTTACGGGAAAAGTTTCCGGACCGTGTTATCTCTGAAAGAGGTGATCACAATTGGCCACCGAGATCTTGTGATTTAACAACTTGCGACTTCTTCCTTTGGGGCCACGTGAAGGATAAGGTGTACGCCAACAGCCCAGCGTCGATTCAAGACCTCAAAGATAGAATTCGTGAGGCTATCGAGGACATAGGGCAGCCACTTTGCGATTTGGTTATGAAAAATTTCATGAAAAGGATATGGTCCTGTAAGCGTGGTCGTGGTGGCCATTTGGCTGATGTTGTTTTTCATTATTAACGGCATACCTTCCTCTTTATTATGAAATAAACATCCGATCATTTATCACAAAAAATTGCATTTTTCTTTGAATACCAAAATAACACCTCTTGTTGGAAAACCCTGTATAAGTTTTGTGTTAGATTGGAATCATATCATATTGTACAATTAATATGAAAAGGTCGAGTTAGTACATTAGCTTGTCACAGAAACATGTTTTAACATCAAACCTAAAACGATTTACCGAAAAAAGAAATTAAATTTTTTTATATACAGGCTATATATTTATGATGAGTTTTTGATGCGTTGCGTACAGAATAAAAATCTTTAGGGATATTTAGAGATCTTGAATAAGAACTAATAACTGAAATTGTATCTAAGTCATCCATTATCAATCATAATCCACCCACTATCATTATCATAAAAATACATTCAGTATGATCAAGACTCAGCCATGAATACATCTAGCAGGCAATAGCTATCCTTTAGGAATGATATAATTACCCATTAAAATTACCAGCTGCCGGATCGGCATTGAGCAGACTAGTATTCAAATGCTAATTCGCCGCTCCGCTCAAATTTGTAGACAATTAAAAGTCTACGTAATCCAGGTATAAGCTTTGGCGGGTTCAAATCCCGATGCAGTTTTTATAACCGAAACCTGACCTTCACTATTCGGTCACTTAGCGTCAAAGGCAAAATAACAAACCAATATTTTTCAAACTTGCTCTTTATTTAATTTATGCAATCCTGTATGCGTTAAGTTCTGCGTCATTTGCATAGTTGCTCATTTATGTATGTACGTACTTACACATCTTGTATGCATACCATTCAATATACTTTTGTTTTAACTCTTCATGTACTCATATAATTTTACAATCTACAAAATATTGTTTTTCTTGTTCCTCTTTTATGATATTTATTTATGTACATAACACAACAACCACAAAATCAATTTTAAAAACTTCTCGTACTGTTGTCATTTTGTTTCTCTTTCAGTGTTTGTTTCATTTTTATTCGTAAAGTATTTCCTTTCAACCAAAACTACATACATAATAGAAGTAAATAATGCATTCATTTTCTTATGAAAAGTACGATAAAATAGGCTTCTCTTCAGTATTCCCTCTCATGTATTCTTTTAATATAACTACTGCGCTTCGCTAAATTCTAGAGTGGTTCCTCCGCTTCGCCGCCCGAAGACCTTGGAGATATTTTTGTGTTCAGTTGAAGTCATTCTGTTCGTTACTCTGGACTTACGTACACAAATTAGATATAACTGGCGGTTTAGTTGAAGCATAAAATGTGAGAAAAGTCAATTTGGGTTGGCAAATAAAGCGTCAGAATCTCTAAAATGCAGCAGCATATTTTGGTCCTGTGCTGCCCCCACACAGTGCTCATACAATTTAAGAAGAACTTCGTCAGCTATAACTTGGCTTCGTTTTACTTGGTTGTCGTTAAATAAGCCGACTATTTCGGATTTCAATTTAAAGGCAAACTCATCGCGGTTCTCTCATCAGATATTAATAATAGCTTTAAATATATTTGCTTATTTACATAAATTTATAATCGCTGTAATTTGCTTGTGTGATATTTGAAGGTTTACAAAAATAACGAAAATGTTTAAATGTTTAAAATGTTTTATAATTTTTCGATTTTAACACTCCAAGCAGATACGCACGCTCTTCTCGCTTATAAAAGTAACAAAATATAATGTTATAAATAAGTGGTAGTTGTGGTAGTGTTAATAGTAGTAATGATAATAGTAGTAGTAAGTAATATGCTTAAGCAATTAGTCATGACCACAATGGCTGGTACGAAATGCCTTAACAATTTTCTACAATTCAAATAAGAAAAACAAACAAAATTTCAAGTTCAACAATCTTCTCTTCTCTTCTTCATCTTCTCTTCGCTCTTGCTTTCTACAAAATTGGGGAGGGGAAACTAAATTAATATTTATATATTTATTAGAACGGCTTGCGGCTTTTACTCTTGGCCCGTTTCCATTTCGTACGAACCATAATGAGGCGCATGATCCTGTTCTGTGCTTTCGTGCAGTAGTAGTAATGTTATTGGTCTTGTTTTCCTTCTATTCAATGTGGTGTCCATTCTGTGGTATGGTGTATTTGTAGAGCGCTCAACTGTAATGCAATTAACTTCCTTTGTTCGCAATGAAATGCTACTGCAATCCGTCCGGACGAATTCCTAATTCGATGCATCGAATGATGCGTTGCCTAATTGCCGCCCGTTATCAGCAACATTTGGCGTCGAAATTTTGATGTTCTTAGTGGTGGTAGTGAACGCCGAACGAGAATTACCTGAAGTAACCCCCGTCACTGTCTGCATGCAGTGCCGGGCGAGCGTAGCGGTGGAATTGGCGCTGGTACCAGAGGCCGTTGCAACCTCTATTGTGTTTTTTGCATTAGCCTCAAATTTCGGACGCACCAAACGGTAACGACTCATTAGTGGCGCAGCAGCAGAACGACTTGTCGTTGACACTGCGGTGACGTTACGGCCGTTGCGCGGATTGATACTGTCAGCTGGATTGTTAATTTTGCGATAGAATTGCGACTGGTACAGGTGGCCATTCTTGCCTGCAGCGGCGCTGGCGTTCAGCAGGACCTTCGGCATGGTCGCGGTTTTACTGCTGATTTTCCGCGGCAAGCGTGTGTTGAGCTTTACGCGCGTCGCTGCAAATGGCGCCCTTCCGACCACTTCACTACCACCGATTATTACTGTTGCAGCCAACTGCTTTTCGGACCCGCTGATGCTACTGCTAGTCTTTGCTGGCGAACGTATCAGTTTATATTTATTCGAAATCCTTGATGTTGGCTTCCTTTCCGTTACCATTGCCTCGCTGTCAATCGCCCGATGCTTGCTGGTGCTGGCAACTATTGCACTCGTCGTCGTCGTTGTCTGTTGCTCTCCACGGTAGCGGCTATGGCCGCTACTGCTGTTCCCATTGTCATCACGTACTCTGCTGCTGTCGTCCTGCGCGTTAATTTTGCCGTTATTGTCGTCTTGGTTGTTCTTCCGTCTTAACCATTGTTGTCCCGTCTGTTGTTGGTCCACGCCCCTGTCGGCGTCTGCGGCCGTGGACTTCTCTACCGTGGTGTTAGACGTCGTGTTGGTTGACGAATTTTCCGTCTGGCCTGCTGCGCAGACTGTGCGCCCGGAGTCGGTGCCGGTCTGTAGAGAAAATCAAATATACATTAAAAACAACACAACTAAATAAAATATTTTAGTAATGCATATTTGTTTATGGTAAATTAAGTCTACGTCACAAGTTTTAGCCATTTCCTAGGCAAGTGAGAGTTGCTACAGACGCAAAGACAACAGTGAGCAATTAACTTTTATAAGGATGTGCAACTTTGCGATGAGTCAATGCGAAATTGTAGCAAATGTACAGACGTTTTATGAGTGCTTTATGATACTATTAGAAATATATATATGTAACAAAAAACGTAATGTGATTTAAATGTCAAAAATAGTCAGGCAATTATTTCAGTCGGACCAAATGAGCATTTTCGGCAGTTCTTCCATTATCGAGAGCTGCATAGGATATGCCAAAAGGACGTATTATATGGATGGTCTGTCAAGGATGGCATTTCACATTAAATATTTGACATTTTTTGCTGGGACAAATTTACTACGCCTCTATTCCTGAAAATGTTTATAACCTTTAGAGATAAACCTCTCATAGATGTGCATAATTACAAAGGTTTCTTCATATGGTTCAGATATATACATACAAGCAGGTAAACGATGATAAAATGCAAACACTATCCCTCACAAACAGCTTCCAAAAAAAATAACAAGCTCCGTGTGATCATCTATCCAGAGAAAATGACAACAAAACACATGTCTTATGAAAAATAAAACATTCTTAGAATGCCATTCGGACGCGTAAAGGGTCAAATTTCGACCACTGCACAACACCAGTCCATATAATTATTTAGGAAAATATTGATTTCAATGAATGAATGCCTCATTTGAAATATATATGTTTCATTAGTATAGTGGAGAGAGTACGAAGAGAAACACTTGTAATATTGTGCAATTACATTTTTGATATCAACAGATGATGTAAGAATAAAATGAGAAAAATTGCTTGCGATGAGAAATTTTTTTACTGCCGTTAAATATCGGTAGCTGAAATTTTAATATTAAACTATTTTATGTAAATTTATTGTCACAGAAATAAATCAACCAATGCATAGATAAAGTTATTATAATTTTTTTTTTGTCTCAAATGCAAATGATTGATGCAAGTGCGAATGAATTCGAGTGCCATCGCTTGTCGTGATAACAGGAATGTGTACACATTTACCACTTACCACAAAAATAACGAATACACACACACGTCACACATATCGTAAAATGGTAAAAAAAAAAGGAATGAGCAAAGGTTTAACTGAATTTGTCATGCCTACATTTGCCAATCAGTTGAACGAGCAAACGAACAAAACGTTTCACAAAATGATTAGTTAAAATTAAGGTTAGTAACATGACTGGGGACGTTTCGCTTTGCCGAAGCTATGCAATCTTTCCTTGTGAGGAGTAGCTATTTTTTGTTTTTTCGCCAATTTTTGTATTTTCAATTTGTTTGTATAAAAAATCGAATTGTTTTCTTTTGGTGTTCTTTTTAGGGATCGCAACATGTACTTACGCAAATATATTATTAGAAGCAGGCGCGGCACCCGCATTAAATTGGAAAGGTGCATTCGGCGTGGCCTGCAAAAGATTCAGATCAAATTTATACGTTTCAATTTCAATATCAAATTCTTGCGGAATTTAATAAAAAATTTTTTAAGGACTTTGGAAAACGGTTAAACAACATAAAATATGAGCAAATTATACAAGAGAAACTATATAACTGATGACTGCGATGGATGATGTATGAAATGAATGAGCTCAATGACACAACAGAAACCAAAATCACCGAAATCAAGAAAACTGCAAACCTATGTTTGTAGGTATGTATGTACGACTAAGCTTTTAGGCAACCAAAGTGTCCCAAAGTATTAATAACCAAGTACACCTAATTCTGTTTTTACACGGTTTTGATTTAATACGGTTTGAAATTAAAAAAAATTTAATTTTTTGTACACGATTTTATTACTTTAGCACGATTAAAAATATTTGGACTTACATTTTTTTTGTCAAATTTAATTTTTGCGATATATGTTCATATCACAAATTTAGGGAAATCCCCTTTTTGTGGATACAAGCAAATTTACTTGTCAGACAACATAGCTGTTTTACATAATTGTTTTTAGTTCCTGAGCTTGTCAAACAATTAATTTACATTACTTTTAAGCTTAGAGTGCATATCTTTTATTTCTTTAATAACTATGCTTGTGTAAATACACATTATATATGTGATTTAATAAAATAAACATGAATACATGTTCTTAAAACATCCTTGTTTTTCACTCATTTTAATAGGTTTTAGAGATAACGAACCAATCACCTATTTTTGCATACGATCAATGTCTTTTTTCTACGGGTTTTTACACGCTTTTTCCTAAAACCAATCTACCGTGTAAAAACAGAATTAGGTGTATATAGATTTTGTTTTTGTTTTTACAAAATCAACCAAGTAATTAAGCTAATGAGTAAGTAAAGCGTTAATAAATATTTGAATTCAAACAGAAAGAAGACAATAAGCAGATAATTCTTAAAAAAATAATTATTTTACACGTTATGTAATTGTAATGTAATAATTTGTTAATGTAAATGTTTTCCTCATTCGCAGCAAAATGTGTATATGAACAAAAAATATAATAAAATAAAGAAAACTGTGAAGCAGCTCTAGCTCGATGCAAAATAAATCGTCTGTGCAACTGATCATTTGTTATTTTGTTCGCAAAAGTTGCCGGACACTAACGCGTTGAGCCAATTCAACATGCTTTATGGTAAAATATTGAATCTGCATTGCTAGTGACTGGGGAGGAAGCATGCTGCAGCCACACTCAATGAATTTTGGTTAGTACCTCGGTATGTGTGTACACCCACTGGACTGTGCGATTGACTAATTGCTATTCTTGTCACTCTCTTATAATGCGTCTAATCAATCAGGAAACGAACCTACACTATTAAATGTCAAATTTTACAGCCTTACTCTGCACTCACAGACACGCTGAGCGTCATGATGTGATTTTTAGCGATCTCTTGCTATTGGCGTCGCCCAGATTCACCATCTCACAACCTTAATTTCTGCCACAGTGAGTATCTATGTAAATGCGAAATAATGACAGGACGGCAAGCATTATTCAGCAAAACAATATTTATTAAGCAATATATAGCAGATAGTTCGTTTACTAATCATTCAATCGCACAGCCATAGACATCACCAAGCCTGCAGCCTGCCTTCAAATGTGAGCTGCATGGCTCAATGCAAATAAAATGAAATGACGAATACACATGCTATCACATTCGTCGCAAATGAAATCTGCAGCTCATTTGCATGGCTGGGATTATGACGGCAATGTTAGCGCTATGGATTAGGTACGGAACTTCGACTGATGGGAGGAGTGTTGTGAGCGTTGCAAAGTAAACGGAATAATGTAGTGTTGTTTAGCCAATGTTTAGAGTAAAACAAAGCTTTATTATGATGCTAAACGAGTAACTGTGGATTTTACATTACCTCAACAGCACCACCGCTAAAATTGAAAACCGGTGCTAGTGGTGTTGATCCGAATTGAAAAGGCTTCACCGCTTGTGTCTGCGTCACAGAGATAAGTTGCCCATTAAAACACAATATTCGCAATAACAAAACATACAATTAATCATTCACACAATAGCAGTAGGTAGTGGCATATATGTATGTATGTATGTATGTAGTTGGGATTGGTAGTTTGTAGTTATGGCGGAGCAGTGAACATGTACATGAATGAACGCAACCGTTAAAAATCACGTTCGATCAATAGATTCATATAGGATTTTTGTTTAGAAATTTTGTTGTTGTTAAAGTAAAAACGGCAAAATTGAATAATGGTAATAATAAGAAAGGTATTAAAGAAATAATAAAAAATAACTATATTAAATTAAACTACAAGAAAATTGAAATGCGTTGGAGATCGTTGGCGATGTTGTAAATTTTACACCTCTAAAATTGCAATACATTTTTAAATGACTTTGAATGGAGTAGCCTTAAACTCGGGCAAGTCAACAGCTCTTTTAATAAGTGACAAATATAATAACGTTACTTGAACGAATTGCTAAAAACACAATCAATTAAAATTCGCATTCGAACATTTACTACTATGCAACTCTAGGCAGCCAGGCACAACTCAATCACTTTCAATTTTGCATCACTAAAATAACAATAATAATAACTAGATTGCGAAGAAAATATGTTGATACATAGACCGTGTTGCATGGCAAATTCAAAAATCTTTTTATTTCCTACTTAATCAAATACGGTCACCTGTAATAACTACGACGCTTACCTCAACACCACCTGTAAAGTTAAAGGCCGGCGTACTTCCTAGCCCGAAGTTGAACGCCGGTTTGGGGGCACCGGCATTGGAACCAAAGTTAAAACTTCCCTGCTGCTGGAAATATCAAAAGGAACTTGCATAAGGAAAATGTCTACAACAGTTTGTTAAGTTCACTTACGTTGGTGCTATTTGCTGAATTGGCACCAAAATTGAATGCTGGTTCAGATTTTTTCGCTGCAGATGCACCGTCGTTTGTTGAGGTCGATGCTAATGCTGCAGTACCGAATCCACCAAAAGCTGCACTCTGCCCGGCTGCGGTTGCGCCAAAAACAGTAGCAGAACTGACACCGGAACTACTGTTGCCAAACGTGGTCGAGCCAAAAGCTGCCGAGGGCGCACTGTTGTTGCCAAAGACATTTGCCGCACCGCTTGAAGGCGAAGCGACTGTTGTGGAACCAACGGAACCAAATATGTTGGTTGCGCCGCCGGAAGCGGCACTGCCGAACGTAGGCGGTGCCGTTGACTGTGTATTTGTGCCGGTCGAAGTCATATTACCGAAAATTGATGGTGCAGCAGATGCTGGCACTGATTGCGCCGCACCAAAACTGCCGAATACGGATTTTGGTGCTTCACTGCTGGTGGCAGTAGTGCTGGCATTCGTCCCGGGTGCTGCCGAGGCGCCAAAGATGAAACTGTTCTTGGGCCAGGAATTCGCAGTACCACCGGTATTGTTGTTGGTGCTGCTACTGCCGCCGCCACCACCACTGCTATTATTTGCCATTGAACTGGCCGAACCGAAAACGAAAGGTGTGGTGATGGGGCTGCTACTACTGGTAACTGGTGCAGCCGCTGTACCGCTGGTGCTACCAAAAATGGGAGCCGCTGACGCAATCGGTTTCGACTCGCCCTGGCCAAATACGTTCGTAGTAGCAACATTAGCTGTGGTAGCAGCGGCGCCAAAATTGCCAAACGTCGCTGAGGTAGTAGTGGTGGTAGTGGAGGTAGGGGCTTTGACAGTCGATGCCGCATTACCAAAACCTGCACTGCCGGAAGCGCCGAAGCTGCCAAAGACTTTGTTGGTGCTGAATGTGGCCTGAGATACAGCTGTAGATGGTGTAGTTGTGGCAGCAGCGGCTGTGACCTCGACCGCGGCGCTGGCAACAATATCACTGCCAAATAAGGACTTTGCTGGCGTAGAACCGCCAAAATTGAACCCGCCTGCGGCGATTGGGGCGGTTGTGCTGTGTGCTGTAGTGGTATTACTAGTAGCGAGGGCAGCCGTTGTTGCTGTTGATGTTGCCGGTGTGGTACTGCCAAAACTGAACATTGGTTTGATGGCAGCGGTGGTCGTGGTGACAGTGGACGTGCCAAAAGCGCCAATTGCAGCGTTACTTGAAGTCGCGGCTGCCACTGTGGGCGACTTGAAAGCAAATCCAGGCACTGCGCCATCCACTTTGCTGGGATCTGTGGATTTGACTGGCGCCCCAAATTGGAAACCGCCAACGCCCTTGTTGCTTGAATTGCCGGTGCCGGAGGTTGTGGTGACACCGCTACCAAACACATCTGTTGATGGCTTGGCGGATACTAGGCCGTCGGTTGTGTCCGGCTTTTCCGCACTAGACAAGTTGAATTTGACACTTGCTGGAGCTGGGCTCGTGGTCGTCGTTGTGCTCGTCGTCGCCGACGTTGCGCTGTCCACAGTTTTGGACGTTGGCAGACCAAAGCTAAATGTTGTGCCTGCAGCGACAGCTGCACCAAACTTGCTGCCCGCATTGCTGTCAGTGGCCGCAGTTGTTTTCACGCCTACGTCGCCTGCGCTTTTACTCGCTTCGCTAGTCTTACTCGCAATTGTTGTTGTAGGTTTTATGCCAAATGTAAAACCACCGCTAGTAGCTGGAGGAGCTGCAGTTACTGTTGCTGCACTGCCAAATACAAAGCCGCTCTTTACCGTACTTTCTTCAGTCTTCTGCTGTGTAGCGATAGTTGCCGTTGTTGCTGTGGTACCATTGGTCGATACCGCGGCAGCAGGGGTACCGAAGCCGAAAGTGTACTTGGACGCCGCGGTCGCACCAAAGGCGAACTTTGGTACCGCGTCGCTAACCGTTTGTGTGCCGGGTTTGGCCTGTTCGCAGCAGATGCACTTTTGACGCGTAGCATCGTTGCGCGTCATGCACGCTTCGCACTCCCATTTTGAGGCCTTCTGCGCCGCGGCCAATGACTTGAAGCCCACATCAGCTGCAGTGGCGGCAGTAGCCTCTGTTGAAATCCCGCCAGTGGGCGTGGTGGAGGATGTGAAACCGAATTTAAAGGTTGTACTTGGCGCTGGTGCAGCGCTACCACTACTAGCACCACTGCTGCCAGCGGTGCCTGGTTTTTTGGTACAACACGCAACGCATTCGTTGCACTCGTTCTTGTTGTTGATAAGGCAAGTGGGGCATTCCCAAGTGTTGGCTTTCGGCTTAAAGGCATTGCCAAACGAATTGCCAATGGGTGGGAGCAAGGGAACAGCAGCGGTTGCACTTTTCGTGGCACCCTTTCTCGGCGTTTCACAAGCAATGCATTTGCTGACGTCCTTCTTGTTGCGAACCATGCACGCATCGCACTCCCACTCGCTGTCTGCCTTCTTGAATTGATTGCCAAAGGAGGGTACACCAAACGCTGATACCTTTGTGGTACTGCGAGGTGTTTCGCAAGCAACACACTTGCTGGTCTCTTGTGTGTTTCGTACCAAACATGTCTGACACTCCCACTGGTCGCTGCTCTTTTTGAACTGGTCACCGAAGGAACCGCCAAGGGCGATCGTGCTACTTGATGTAGTTGTTACTGTTTTCGTAGCTGTTGACGAAAAGGAGTAGGGTTTCAGGGCATCGAGCACACTTCCGCTCTTTAGCGGCGGCACGGGCACCATCATTGGTGATTTAACATCGGCGCTATAAGTGGCACTGGATGTGAATGGCGTGGGCACTGCGATTGTCGTTGGCGCGCTAAATTTGTAGTTTTTGCTCATGGGCGTTATAAACTGAGTAGATGTGCTCGAACCCTTCACTTCTAATGGTGCGGAAAATTTAAAGTTCATTTTTACTGTTGTGGCGTTGGCATTTGCGTTGTCCGTAGAAGCAAACAGTGCGGCTGGTTTCGTTGTAGCCGCCGTTGTTATTATATCACCAACAGGCTTACTGTTTTTGATTATATCACCAACAGGCTTATTGTTGTTGATGTTAAATGCAAAAGCCACTGTACCACTTTTGTCGCCACTATTAAATGAGCGCGATTTGGTATCGTCCACAGCCTGTCCAACCTTAGGCACATCCTTCGCAGCTGGGTTAGTCATAGTTGCCGCCACCGGCATTGAGGGCAACGCAATGTCGAACTTGGGTACTGCATGCATCAGCGGGAAGGCGATGTTCGGCAAATTGACTGGTGGTGGCGGCTCGTCGTCCTCCAAGTGTGCAGCATCCTTTGAGCTCTTGATACGTGCCGAAGTGTTCAACTTGCTTTTGATTTTGTTAGTATGTTTCTGCTGTTGTTGTTGGAGCTGCGACCGCTGTCCGTCAGCGTTGCTCTCTACCACCACCGGCAGTGCATACTCCACATTCCCACCTGCGCCTGCACCCATGCGCATACTGTTATTCTGAGTGGTAATTTGTCGCGCACGTTCCGTGCTGCTTTGCATTTTCTTCATTTGCAGCAGTTGTGACATGGACGGCACCTGCAGCTCGCGCACCGGTGGCAGCAACACGCCCTTATTTGGTTGCAGCATGACTGCTGGCCGCATGTAGGGTGTTCGCACCTGCTGTAAACGAACTGCACGTGCAGCATGTACATCAGCATCACTGAGGCGCGATTTGCCCTTTGTCTGCGTCAACTGGGGATGCTGCTGTTGCTGTTGATTTGTCTTCAAATTGTTAGCCATCTTTTTAGCATCACTTAGCGGTGTGGCAAAATCGTTAATTAGGTCGAGTATTCGCTTAGCGGTGCTGGAGATGGCTGATGAGCCTTCGCCGCCTACACCAGCACTGGTGCTAGCGCCACCAGTTGCGACCAGCGAGTTATTCGATGATGACAATGTGGACAAGCTCGATGTGGGACGTATGAGCGTAGGCGTGATGCGCACTGCATTGGCACCTGGACCACCTGCAATGCCAGCCGCAGTGTACTTGTTGTAGGCGGCTGCACCACCGTACGTCGTTTTTCCTTTGTAGAACGGCGAGAAGGTGCTCAGCAAACGACTGTCGCTCAGTGCCGAAGTGCTGCCGTAGATGGAAGCGTTGAATTGGCGTCTATTGAGTGAGGTAAGCGACAGTGTCGAGTTGTTTAAAGTGTTGCTGCCTACACCCGCACCGTGCTGATTGCCGGAGAAGAGCGATTTGCGACCCTCCAGGTGCGAGTAGAAATTTATACCATTACCGAATGACGACGTACGACTGCCGTTACGGCTATGTGTCGCCGACGTGTTGAAAAGGCCTGGTTTTCGTTGTGTAGTCACGCTTCCCGGCATTTCTGTGCCGACGCCGGTGTTAACGCCGCCACCCTCGCTACTTTCTGACGCGGAATCACCATCCATATTGGTTGGAGCAGTCGTATTTGAGAATTCACCACCAGTTCCGTTGATCAGCTTCTGTCGTTTGCTCCCTGTGTGATTCACTGGCCTTCCATTGATTTTACTTGGTATCTCACCTGCCAAAACTTCATCATCATCGCTACCACCTGCTTCTATTTCAAGTATAGTGGTGGAAGTGCGGCTAGGCACAGCAGCAGACGGACTGCTATGATAGTTTTCTTGTGCCGAATTCACCATTTCATACTTGACGCTCGCTAACGATTGGCGCTTTAGACTGGAGCTGCCACCGGCACTGTACCGCTCTGCTGCGGCATGTGACGTTGAGGGAAGGTTAAGAGCACGTCGAGTGCTGTGGGGTAAGAAAATTAAACAATTAGAACAAAAAATGGCTAATAATCTATTAAATTTAAAATCAACACAGAACCAAATCGAATCGCAAATAATATTACTTCGTTTTGTACATCTTTTGAGATTACCTTATTCCCATAACGTCTTCATTAGTTTCATTCCGCATTGCCCCGCTTTCCAAGCGAAGACCTGGAGATGCCACCAGGTCTGTAGTATCGCCAGCATCGCGTCTTGCCTCTCGCTGAGCCCCGTTCCCCCCTGTTGACAGAAAAATATACGGCGCCTCTCGCACGCCCCTCTGACCATACAAATTGAGATGCGCATAACGATTGGTGGTGGCGCTACGTGCTTGGATTTGTTGTCCCGAGGGCGAATACAAATTGTTGGCGCTGCCGCGCATGTTGCTGACCACAGCTGGCGTTGACGAGATGAGCGGTTGATGCTGCATCAAAGGACTGTCGTGCATATCGGTAACCTAATGAGAAAAATGCAATTAGTTTTTCAGAGAGACTTGCAGATGGCGTTTTGCACTTACATCGAAACTAATACGTGATCGCTTAGTGGGCGGCTGCTGTCCGAAACTAGGCGGCTTCACATGGCGATGCACGCTTCTAACCGGACTGGTCGCAACCACTGCGGAGTCTTCTTCGCTGTTATTGCTCTCCTCATCAGTGTCCTGTTCCACTCGGCCACCCAATGAGTGTTCGACGTACTCGCCGTGTGTTTGTTCTGCGTCATCCTCCTCACCGTCATCATCGGCTTCCTCGTCGTCTTCCTCGAGCTCAAGGCGCCGACGTCGACGGACGCTGCCAATACTGACGTTCCCGTTGAGCGAGTCGTTGTTGCGGGTGGATGGAGAAAACCACTTGGACAAACTGCTGGGTATAATGCTGGACACCCGCGACTTTACTTTGCCGATGATAGACTGCAGGGGGAAAAAGACAAACATTAATGATATTAGAAGGTGAAAATCAAGCATCTAGCAACTGACAGTTTTAGCATTTCCAGCTGATGGAAAACTCAGCTCATATGATTGAATTTTGATATTTCTCCTAAATTAACATTTGTAGCCTATTCCAATTTGCTACAAATGTTAATTTATTATAATTCGGCACTTTTCTGACAAGATTTGTAAACTTGCGAAACATAATGGAAGCAAATACTATTTGTAGGAGTATACACATTTGCTCAGAAAATGTTTAGTAATTTATTTATATTTGGAACTTTTTCCTCAAATCCGTAGGTTTAGACAACAGATCAGAATGATTCCTCACTTTGTTAAATTGTTGTTAGTACATTAACATCCTACGATTTCTCTAAAGGTATATACATGGTTTGTATAAGTTGTAAGTTATATATTGGTTGTTCGCTCCGATCCTACACAAATTCGGGGAATGAGAAACCCTACTTAGGAACAAACCAGCTCATAAGTAGGCAACTCTGCGCAGCGCGCTCAAAATGGCAACCCTCAAGTTACAGCCGCATGCGGTAAACAACAAGTTATCGACCGATGGCAGCACTGCCGCGGCCCAACAGACACATCGCACACCTTTTGGGGGGGCTTTTCCTATACAATCTGTCAAACCAATCCTTAATCCTGCTTACTGTACTCTTTCTACTCACATTGTCCGCCGAGCCAGCCGTTTCTTCCAAAGTATCATTGGCGTTGCTGCTGATATTCGCACTATACGCAAAGCTAACGTTCCGTCGCACCGGACTGCGGCTCGCATTATGTTCTGCTGACATTGTTAGGACACGCACGAGACTTCTACTGCGGGCAATAATTTATTTTCACAAGCCACGATCCAATGCACACACACTCACACAAACGCACGCGCGCGTCGCCAGCAATCATACGCACGTATGGCCGATTTTACCCGCCCGCCGATTTCTTATTGCACTGATTTTCAGCGCCTTCTTAATTTGTTCAAGCCTCGCGAATCTCACTGTTCTATATGTGCTCTTTGCACACACGCAATTGCCGCCCGTCTTTGACTTGCCCAATGTACAACTTGTTAATTTGCGCAAACATTCAAAATTTTTCGAAAAACGAAAGTCAGCAAAAGGAAAAATCCGCAAAAGAAATGAGTCCAACACTCGCTTGCTGCTTGGCTGCGGTGGCCTCGTCGAATCGCGCCGATAGTTTTCTGCTGTCGCTGCGTGAGCCGCTCGTCGCTTTTTCTTTATTCTTTGCACTTTTCGTCTCGTCACTCGCTTCCACAGACACAGCAGCAACAGCAATCCCACTCTGGCACACCAGAACACATTTTCCCCTTCGCAATTTTTTTCTGCCGTTTTCAACGACGTCGCCTCCAACTACTTTTCTTCCGTCACTCAGCGAGACATTCGACAAAACAGTTTCGCAGTTTACACTGCCACTCACTCGGTTATTCAACTAATCACAATTGCAATTTGTTTCTACGTTATCGGTTGAACGTTTTACAATAAATTTTTGGCTTAAACTTTTGCTCAAAGATTACTTTTTTTGATTTTTCTTGAAAGCACGATGAACGAAACGACGATGTGAAGAAACGCGTGAGTACGAACGAAAGCAACGAACGACGAGTCTTTTTTCGTGCAATTTTACGTTTCGTTCAATTATTTAACGACAAGAAATGGCGGACTCACGGTTGCAATTTGTTTTAAATCGCTGACGTCAAACCAGCGAGTAGATATTGGGTTACAGAGGCTCCCAACCCAATGTCAATCAACGAAAATCCAAACCATTGCGAATTCAAAACACAAAACTTGCAGTCCTGTTGATTCTCCAAAATCTATTCTGAGCTTAACTTTTCCTGTTTTTTACTTACCAGCAAAGTAATGAACGTTGCGGGTCTCCAAAGGAGATGTCTCCCGTCCATTGCCCAATAGCCAGTTGACAAAAGCGTCAGTTGACAAAAAGACGTTAATAAAAGTGAATTTTTCCTACCTAACACTGCTCTTTGTGGCTATTCAGCTTATAGTTCCAGAGTTATTTCTTCTAACGTTCCAGGGATTACGCTGTCGTTGTCCCGGCTCTATAAGAATACTGGGTAAACTTCGTTTGACTTGTATGCATCCTTCGTATTTGTTAAATAGTTCCCATCTCATGATCTCCAGACATATTGCCTTCATTACCGGCGAATAAGGCACGTCATTGCGCTTTAGAAACAATACTATACAACATGATACAATCATGACTATCCAAATCTCTTGCGCTGACGTGAGAATATCAACAAATAAACAGGTAATAATCTCAGTCTACGCTGTTGCAATCAAACACAACTCTCACATGTACAATTTTGTAATCCATATTTTTTCTCGTGTTTCTGAAAATATTTACTTTTTATAACGAACTTAACCATTAGACTACGGACACATCCTTTCAATCGTCTCGAACTTTCGCAGCCCGGGGATCATCAGGGCGCATCACTACGTAGCCCATCTTGTAGCGGCGGTTGTCGCCATCCTTGGCATAATAGCCCATAAGACCAACACCGGCCATTGCCATGCCAAGTACGGCCATAATTGAGCCACCAACAATATCGGGAATCTCATTCCATGCTCGCTTCAAAAGACTGTGTTTTACAACAGTGCGTGCAGCAGACATCTCGAAAGTCTAAAAAATTCACCAAACGTTTATTAGTGGCAACAGCACCAACAATTTTGCAGGAATTACCTATTTTATTTATGCACAGGCACAACTTTTTTGAGGAATTACAAATGGAACCAAATTGTCAAGTTACACAACATGAGTTGTATGAGGCCCACAGCTGACTGTCAACTTCCAGCAGTGATGCCCAATTTACTCGAATTCAACAGGGATAAATACGAAAAGAACTTTTCATGAAATTTATTATTCAATATTTTATACTCGTACTTTACAGTAACTTTTAAAAATAAGATAAAATTTTATTATGCAATGTTATGCTACTGTTCTGCTCATTCTGCATCATCTTTAGCATCCTTCTGGTAGTTTTCGGTCTTCATGTCGTTCAAGCCTAACTCCTCGTTTTGATCAAAATTTCGCTCGTACTTCTCAATCTTTAGTTTACAGTCCGCCTCGTCCTTATCTAACAATGATTGCACATAACTATTTCCCGCCGGATCGTCCAGTATTAGCGTTGCCTTCATCTCTAAAGAAAGAATTTTTGCATATTTCTCTATAAAACCATCAAAACGATGTTTGGTCGCTTCGTCAGCCGAATCGTGAAACATAATGCCATCGCCCTCGAGTTGCTCCTTCATTGCTACCAGCAAACCTTCGACTGTAGTAAAACGTCCGCAGAGTGCCGAGGGTCCCACTTCACAATCCAATTCTGGTATTCTCAAACTACATGTCTCCGACTTCAGTACATCACGTGAGAGATCTTCCTTACTTTCGACATTCACTTCAAAACGTATGCCCTTCTCTTCTATGCCACCACCCGACTTTACCTCATTCGTTTTGCAGCCACATGCCTCACAGACAGTGGCCATTATGATCACCTCCTTGAAGTGGGGAATATTTGTGAGTTTCATGTTGGTTTCACAGGGAGAACGACAGTGAGAGCATAACGTCTGGAACTGCATCACTTCACCATGTAAATCATCCAATCCCCACGAATCCTCTGCAATTGGCTTCAGTAGGTGTTGCTCCTCGGCAGCGTTAACGTGACTATTTTCGGGAGTACTGGGTATGTCTTCCGGTGAGTACAGTCCTGTAATGTGAGCGAAATCAGTATATATAAGTATAATCAAATTCACTACTAAAACTCACCCAATTCCTGATTCTGCTCCTTTGTACGCTCAAAATGTGTAGTCTTGCAGTTGGCATCATTGACGGGTGCTTCTGGATTCTCAATAAAGCTATTGCCACTGACATCTTCCAGCACAACCGTGAAGGTCTGCTTTAAAGCCTTGAGATCGCCTAGTCTCTGTATGTAGGCGTCAATGGCTGCAGCCGCATCAGGATGTTCTATCCGACGTTTGTCTTGATCTTGCTCAAGACCGCGTATAGTTCGATCAATGATGCCCTCAACGGTTGTGATTTCTCCTTTCTGTGACCGCGCCGGTACCTCTAACTCAACTTCCGGAATGCTTACACCTGTGAAGTCGGAGCGCACTACGCGCCGATTCAAGTCTATGTGACGCCGCACGTCCAACACGATGCGCACACCTTTCTTCTGGATTTCGCAGGCCGATTGAATCTCATTGTTCTCAAAGCCACAGTGCTCGCACTTAAAGGACATCAAAACGACCTCTCTAAAGAACGGAATCTTCGTGAGTAGCAATCGCGTATTTCCAGAGCGGAAGCAGTTCATGCAAGCCGACTCAATTTGTGTTGCCTCAGGATCAGGATCGTCGGCATTGATTTCCCTAAATATGGGCTTTGTTTTGGCAGGTTGTAAAACATCGTCCTTGTCTTCAGCTGTTGACATACTTAATTACTTTGTATTTTCCACGATAATTTTCTACGAAATGCGCACAACAGATTACTCTAGAATGGCAACAAAACGTGCTTGAACAATGTTGCTTTAATTTTATGAAAAAATCTCCAAGGGCCTTTTCACAAAAAAATATTTATATTATACTTTTGTATCTATATTGCCAATGACTTTTGGCAAGATTTAATAAATTGTTTGGTGTATACAATTTTACATTGATTTTATAGTGTAGCTTTCTATTCAAATTAATTACAACCTCCTGAAGAACAAAACAACGTTATTGATGAAGAACTATTAGCAAATTAGCAGCTTACACATTAAAGGTGGGGGAAACTATCCCTGAATTCGCTGCTAATTTGTGCTATTACAGAGCATTATACTACGTTTACATTGAACCCAAATGCGTAGTTTCAAACGAGTCATTTCAAAGTGTTTACATTGCCTCATTTGCATTTTGTTTGGCAGTTAATGTCAAATGCTCAATTGTCAAATGCCTCTTGCCGCAGCTCATAGATCAGCGCATCTCCGGCTGCTGACTAAAGAATTTGTTGCTTTTTTGCTGCCTCTATGTTCTACACACTGCAATATTTGAATACAAATATATTACATACATGCCCGACGAGAGGGGGTGGTAAAGGTGGGATTCCCACCGGGCACGGAGTTTCTAGCGGGGCCCGGATTTCAATCGAAATCTCAAAATTTGAGACAAGTTTAATATGCACTTTTACAATCTGATTAGAACCGTAAAAGAATGTAACTGGTGTATTATCTACCTATCGTAATCAGACATTATGCAGTCGGGCCCGGGCCCAACATTAAAAAATGTTTTCTTCGTAAAATATTTTTCAAAGTTTTTTTTTTTATTTGTCTGTTTGAACGTTTTCCGCAAGTACGGGCCTTCGTTAAACAAACTCAGCAATTCCTGATGGGGGGGGGGGGGGGGGAGGGGAGGTAACTACCACCGGGCCCTGATATCCTCTCGACGGCCCTGATTACATACCTTACAAGCTAAGAATACTCTACATATTTGAAGCAGACGAAAATTTCCATTCAAAATTTCCATTTTGATAATTTTCGTTTGTTTTGATTTTGAACTGTCAAAAAGAAGCAAACGCTTTTGAAGCTTTTGAAAGCGCTTTCATTTTGTGATGCGTTCGATAAAATTGGTCATGTTTCAACGCATTTGCTTCGACGTTTTGTTGAAATGAGTCATTTCGTAGATTTGAATTTGTATGGGGAATTGCGTGATTTGGCTTCGCATTTGAGAATTTTTGCCCAAATCACGCATTTGGGCTCAATGTAAACGTTGTATTAGCATTGAATTGGTTTATACAATATTTTAAGAAAAGACTTAAAAGTAGTAAAGTAAACAAATTCAAATAAAAAACTGGAAGTGCAAACAGTGCAAAGCAGTGCAGTATAATTTTCAGGCAACACTGCACATGTAGTAAAATAGCGTCCTCGATTTTTCGAGCTTGGTAGCACTTGTTCTTCAAACAAAATCGTAATTTGAGTGTTTAGTGGCCGGTGTAAATTACACACGATCCGACATATATTACGCAGTTGAAGGATAAATTCCCTTCCGGTGGCATTTGGTGAAAATCGCGGTAACGGTTGTTTAACCGTGTGATGCACGACTGCGTTTGAGGTTAGCTTGATTTTGTGGCGTCTTCATCACATTTTGAAATCTGCAGACGCGTTGCTTGCGAAAAAATAGCCATGGCGGCTGAGAACCATAAATTGATCACGTTGACCCACTTCATCAATCCGCAATTATTCTGGTACCATAAAATAGATGTGCCCAATGAAAGCTACCATCAGATTGTAGCACTGGAGCAACAACTTGCGGACTTCTACAAAAACCATGGGTCTGCTGCTAATTCCATACGACCGCCAGTTAACGCAGTTGTGGCTGTGAACTTTCTCGGCTGGAATAAATTGATAAGGGCGCGCGTGGATGAAAAAGCGAATTTTAGCAGGAACATGCAGCCCAGCGGTGAATATATAATGTGGGCGCTAGACCACGGGTTCCCTTTTCAGACGACCCCTGAGCATATTTTTCGCTTGCCGGAAAAGTTGGCACGGCCAGTGGACCATGTGCGCTGCGGCGGATTGGCTGGTGTGTTGCCAGGCGAGAAGGAGTTTGATTTCATGGAGAGTCGTGCAGTGATGACCGCAAAGGAGCAGTGGTGCCAGCGTGCGTGCGACACCCTAGACAAGCTGTTAAGTGATGCTGACTCTATTGAATTCGTGGAAGAGTTTGAAAGCAATGAACAGACGTGGGGTGAGTTGATAGTTATGAATCAAACGGGCGAGAGATTCCGAGTGAGTGAATATCTAAAGGCCATGAATCTGGCGGTGGATGCGGGGTCAGATTTCCGCAAGGTATGCACGACGTTGAAGGCCGCAAAGATACCGCCCTGGCTGTCGAACAGCGGTAATTTGAAGTATGGCACCAATCGCGTCTGCCCCTATTCGGGGACTCGCCGCGACAACACAAACAGCAAAAACATTTCGCTGAATGATGATCGTGATGATTTTGCGAAACGCAAGGTGGAGGATTGGTATGCGCGCAATCACCTCGTTGTTGGCGCTGCTGACGATGCTGCAGACACAGAAATAAGCAAGTCGACGACTGAGGGTTCTATTGATGAGATATCCTTTGAAGATTCGGTATCCGTTATGAAGTTTAATCAGCAAAAGTGCGATGACATTAAAGTCGATGCGGAGGACCAGCGCATGGGACTAGCTGGTGTCCTGACTAGGGTAAAAAAGGGGAAGTATGCGCACGGTCAGGTTCCGCCGAAGCCCCACGGTATAGCTTTCGATGTGAGTAGTCACAGCAGTCAGGATTATAACCAGGGGGATAAGCATGCGCCAAGTGTGTCGAGCGTATCGACACAGTCTCAAGTTTCGATACGAAAGCAAAAACTGCTGGCTATGCGAAAACAGGTAAACATTTTCAATGAGATGCAGAGCGTTTTTAGAAGCAATTTTTGTGTTGCTGTATTCACAGATGGCTAGTCAAAAAGCAAAGTC
The DNA here is from genome assembly GCA_963668005.1 of Melieria crassipennis. Taxonomy (NCBI): domain Eukaryota; kingdom Metazoa; phylum Arthropoda; class Insecta; order Diptera; family Ulidiidae; genus Melieria; species Melieria crassipennis. The sequence goes on along the minus strand of OY764962.1, from coordinate 34,447,075 downwards.
TGAGAAGAGTGCCACTGATAGTACATCAGAGACGGAGAATTGTGGCCCCAACGCTGTGCCCTATAAACATTTAGCAGAGTCCAGTGTCGATACTACTACTCCACTAGACTTACAACTAGAGAAGATAATGGTAGATAAAGCAGCCTTGGCATCTAACGAAAAACCAACTGACGTGATCTTATATATTTTAAGCAAAAGAATACTTTGAATGAGTCATCGTCCAGCTCCACCACTATTAGTAATGTGTCATCGCTGCCCAGCACTCGGGTTCAACGGCATTTGGAAAAGCGCCAAAAGGAACTTTTGTCAGCCAAGATCAAACCGAGTGCATTGAGCAGCAACAATGTTCCATCTCACACCACGTCTAAGCGCATGGAATCTCTAAAGAAGGTTTTTAGATTTTGTACAATCTTTTAGATTTTGTTAGAAAACATGTTTTGTTTTATTTAAGGCAAAACAGGAGTACGGTTCAACAACGAAGCAAAGTGAAAAACGAGAAACGGAAAGTGTGGTATCTACAGGCAGTACTACACATGCCGAGTATTTGCTGCAATTACGAAAGAAGGTGCATTTTAATTGCTGTAAATATTACCTAAGTAGTAACTAAATAAAATTTAATTATATTCTTTTAGTACACTGAGCAAAACACCAAAGAAGTTGTTGACCATAAAAAAGATGCTGCAATGAAAAAGGTTTGTCTCGTAATGAATAAAACAAAAAAAATAGAAACAAATTAAAGAACCAGGTCACAGTTCAATGAATGCCATTCCTCATAAAACATAAAATTTGGTGAAATCTCGAGATTCGTTGGGTTTGTTGTGTCATACATTGTAGTTGACTTCAAATTCATTTGTGTTCTAATTTTTGTTAAAAGGGGCCGTTCACATATTACGTAACGCATTTTTCGACCTTTTTTGACCCCTCCCCCCCTGGTTGTAACACAACGTAACAAACCTCACTACCCCCCCCCCCCCCCCCGCACGCATTTATTTTACTAAAATAAATGCGTGCAACTTTTCGCAAAAACCGTAAAATAAGTGCTGTCAAGTAAAATTTAGCTACTTTTTCCCACTATTAATGCCAGTATTTCAAAAAAGGAACCTTGCATAGTTGTAAAGTAGCAAAAAAAGAGTCGAGAAGAGAGTTACTTCCGAAATTACGGGCAATTTTACGGTTGGTTGCAGATATGCAACCGTACCGTGTAAAGGGTTAAGTAATGTTCACAGTCAACACTTTTTCAGACATCAACGGAAATTAAACGCGAATCAAATTTTCAACAACTTCCAACAGAAGTTAAACGTGAATCATATTTTCAGCAACTTCCTGAAGTTTCTACGGCAAATAAAAAACAACTACAACAGGTACGGGTGAATATTTTATCATTTGAAATTAAATTGAAATGAATTTTAATATGCTTGCCTCTATTTCGTAGAATCCGGAGGGCACATATGAAGGCCTAAAGATGATACCAGCTGGCTTTGATCTAGCTAACTTGAACCACTATAACGATGAAAAAAATCACTGGCACCGAAAAAAGACCACGCGGTACGATCGCGTGCCGCATGACGATATCGACTTGGTGGAATCAGCCGGCGACTTGTTAAACTTCAGTAAGAGCAGTTTGGAATCGTCTGGGTCAGACAATAAAGTCACAAATACCAAAGTACGAAGTCAAAATTTTCGGCATACCAGGTCTCACACCGATAAGTACAAAGAGGTCAATATATTAGACACAACAGTCCCAGATTTGGTCGACGAACCTATTTGTTTTCAATCCGTCTTGGGAGGTGACCAAAAACCAACGGATTTAAGTGCTGCTGCATCAGCTACCGACGCACTTGCGGTTGTCGAGAGTTCGACAGTGTCGAAGGAAAATCTATATCCTGAGCTATGGTATAATTTAAATTATAATTAAAAAATTAAATTATAATAATTTAAAATGCTATAGCGATATACTTCTAATGTGATTTTCATTGCCTAGTTCCTCGACACCGATATTAGTCAGAAATTCTAAACGACGCCAGTTGAAATCGCCTGCTGTGCAGATGAGTAAAATTGATGAGATACTGCGTAATGCTAACTACGAAAAGGAAATGGGTAACACACACATTCTCGATCTGAGCAGTTTGAATACAAGCGGCAGTAAAACGGATTCGGACAATAACGCCGAATTGTATTCCGCTGACGACGGTACTGGCACCAGCAGCACCGAGGAAAACACGGCCAAAGTGCGCTCTTCGAACAAGCGTGCCTTGGTAGGAAAATGCATACATTTGCGCGAAAAGACGCAGCAGCAGCAGACCGAGTCACGTGCAGTTAATACAATACCTGAAACAATACCTGAAAAGCTCACACATCATCAGGAGCACTTGAAAAGCGTTGAGGAACGTTTAACTTTAGAACTAAAAGACATTGAGGTGCCGAGTTCTTACAAAATTCAGCTGCCTCCGATGGCTGAACTGCGCGAGGTAGACGGGGAACGTAAGTTGCAGACAAAATTTATCGAGCATTTGGTGCTGGCACACTCTAAAGTGCCACTCGCTCCTCTAACAAAAACAGCGGAAGCATTTTTTCTGAAGGAAATACATGATGAAATGCAAAATATGCGCATAACAAAGCTGTATCGTTTGCAGGCGTACGCCTGGCCCCATCTGTTGCGCGGTAACTCGCTGTTTATTGTAAATCCCATAAAATCGGGAAAAACCTGGAGTTATTTGCCGGCAATCTGCAGCCTGGTGTGCTATCGCATACAGAGTGGCACGCTGCCGAAGACTTATGGGCCGGTGGCTATTGTGCTGGTGCCTTCTGCCAATCAGGTGGAGGTTGTGCGGAGTTACTGCAGGCGGCTGCTGGTCGGCGCCAAGACGCCCGTCACCATAGTGCCGTCCTTCGGGGTGCGCGATACCAACGATGTCAAAATACAGCTGTTCAACAGCTGTGGAATTTTAGTGGCCACTCCGGCTAGTCTCTTACGACTGTTACGTGACAACGAGAATGAATCGTTGATTGATGCGACGCGCTTGCAACATCTTGTCGTAGACAACATGGACATGATGCTGTCGCGTTCACAAGAAAATGTGGAGGTGGTGCTAAAGTCGCTCTTCAGATTGTGCAAAAAGTCTGGCAAAGTAAAGCCGCCTACAATGGGCCTGCAGCTTGTGGTAACGTCACGTGACTGGGATTCGATGATGATGATGGAAATGATACGCCGGTCGAATCAGCCGCTGTTACTCATCGGTGACTTTCTGGAGGCGGCCGTTTACGGCAAGGTCAATATTTGCATTAAGTTTTGCTCGAGTGAGCAGAAAATCTCCAAAATTTTGGGCTTCATCGAACGATATTCGCTGGAGCAGGAGCGGCTGCTCATATTATGTAACAGCGATGACGATGTGCAAGAGCTTGTAAAGCGACTGACTGCGCTCGCCTACATTTGTGTTGCCTATCACCGTGATTCAAATGCGGACGTGCTAACCATCGTAGACGAATGGAAAAAGAAAAAGGTAAACACGCTTGACACAAAGTAAACAATACGATCTATTAGCAATTTCTCCCGCCCGCAGGTGATTTCGTCGCGAATATTGGTATGCGCAGATTCCGTTTTTCCAGAACTCCAAATACAAAACGTCCAGAACCTTATACACTACTCGATGCCCACATCTTGGACGAAATTCACTGCACGTTTTGCCGCCATGGAGCAGACCTATGAGAACTACGTCAGTAAAGACTTTGAGGCGTCTGGCGCTACGAATGTGCCTGCCGCGCACTGCATGATTTTGCTGGATGAGGAGAACAGCATGCAGCTGCCACGCTTGATGGATTTCATGAAGAAACATGACCAGCTGAAATACATACCCAGCGACATTTTGGCTGTATCGAAGCGTGTGTTGGTGGCGCGTGAGGAAGCTAGAATTCGCACCGGCACACGTATGTGTCCGTACGTGCTGGAGTTCGGAGAGTGTGATGAGGTGCGATGTGATTTTCGCCACAATCTGACGCGCTTTGACATGATTTCAAAGTCGGATCATATTCCCACCACGGGCGATATGCGCATTTTGGTCTTGAAGGTGTGCAATCTATTGTTTCAGTTCGAAATGTTTAAAGTTAAAACTTTGCTTTAACTGCTTATAGGTATTTTCGCCCACGCACTATGCGGCCCGTTTACTGGAGCACAAGTCGCCAAACTCAAATAAGTGGCGCAAACTTCGGCGCTCCAATGACGTTTGCACCTTTGGCATGGAATTGAACTTGCATTATATGAACCGCGACAATTGGGTGCTGCACTGGCCACTGCACATCAACGACTTGTGCATCTACAAGATGTCGGATACTTTTCAACGTGCACGCATACTCGAGCTACCTGAAATTCGGCATAAGGACGTTATAAAGGCGTTTAAGGTCACGGTGCGGCTCGTCGATCTGGGTTCGGTGATATCCTGTGTCCAATCGGATGAGCTGTTCGTTTGCGACGAGAAATTCAAGCAGTTTCCCGAGCAAGCAGTTGATATTCGCCTCGTCGGTGTGGTGCCGTTCGATGATGAGCGCTCTTGGGATGCAAGGGCCACAAAATTAGTTCAGAAATGGATAATGAAAGAGGTCACAAAAAAGAAGTGCGTGCACATTAGCATCAACTTTGCACTGGCCAACACTATTTGGGTGAACAATGTTATTGTGATGGAGCAGTTGCCCACTATTGGTCAATATGTGTACCGTGTTAACTTGAAACGTTGGCTGCTCGAGAAGGAGCTCGGCACACTCAGCGATGAGAACAGTCGCCCCGGAATACGCGATGTTGCGGAAGAATTTGGACTGCTAAATGAGCTCAGCAGTAGCAGCAGCGAGTCGGATGTGGATTTTGAAAGCTGTAGGGGCAACGACACGAGCAACCTCATAAAGTTTTCATCCAACGAGGATGACACGTTTGACAATAGCGAAACAAAACTGGAACCTGAAAAAAAGGAGCTTAAAGTGCAGCTAGTAGAGATCGAAAATCAGAAAAACTTTGAGCATGAAGGCGATCATGACGTGGACACGGAAAATTGGGATAATGAGCTCAATGGCAGCAGACAAGACGAGGTTGGTATGAGCGACGACCACCGTTGTTACAGCAGTGGCAGAGCGTCGTTTAAGCTTGTTCTATGAGGAATACAATTTAGAAAGCAATGCGATCAATACTAAACTCACAAATTACCTTATATTGCAGATATATGTGCCCTTACCCGCGGCGAAAACGCCCAACGAGGTGCTTGTGGCAAAGAGCAATGCATCCAGAGTAGAGGAGTGGTGCAAATTGCCCCTAAATCAGCTTGTAAAAGTTGAGATTGGTGACGAGAATGAAAACGGTAATTGGTCAGACATTTACCTGCAGTGCATTGACAACGAGACCATGTGCCTCTTTGACGAATTGCTGGAGGCTATCAACGAACATGTGGCTCGACTGAAGCAGTTGCCAACCGAGCCATTTGCCGACTGTTGGTTTGAGCCAATGCAAAATTGCATTGTGAAATACGATGAGCGCTACTTGCGGGCGAAGTTATATGGTGTATTTGGTCGTGAAACAACCTCGAACTGCATCTATCGATTCTTTCTGTGCGACTACGCTTGCTTTGTAACTGTAAATGCTGAGTTGCTATATGACGATTTCCTCTATCCCACAACCCCAGAGATTGTAGCATTGACGCCATATCAGGCCGTGCACTGCAATCTGGCGGGTATTGAGTGGGATCAATTCGCCAAGCATTTCAAAGTCACCAAAAACTACTTGTTCGCATACGCGGTTAACGAGCGCACGAAGGCGTCCATGGTGATGTCGAATTTCGAAATTCATTCCTTTGACATTTTGCTGTACGAGTGTGAAACCGAAAGCGATTTCAGTAGCGCAGTAATGTTAAATACATCACTTATAAATGCTGGTGTCGCTGCTCATAATGCCGACACTAAGCATTACCTTGAACTGGGATTGACAGTGTTCGAGAAGCAGCCTATTTGTGCTACAGATGCCGAGAATAGTGTGTGCAGCTTCCAGGAGCTAATTGAATGCATACAAAGATCGCTGGAATTGGAGGCAGACAATCAGATAATGGAAGGCAAGGATGAGGAGAAAATTCAAAAAGTGTTAACTCAAACAAAAGCCATATGTGCTGCCGCTGTGGAGCGGGAAAAAGTGAAGCAAAACTTTAAAGAAACGACGAATTCAGAGAATACGCATTCGTCAAGCAAAATTGAATCGCCCTTAAGAACACGGCCCCGTGCGCCGCCACCAAGCGACAGCGAAAATGACCTTTTGCTTTCAACTAGTGAGATAAGCGACAATGGTCAATCTTTGAGTTCTCTATCGTCAACCGATGGCACTGCCAACACACCTCCGCCTCCACCACTTAAAGCGTTGCACAAACGTCCACAGACAACGTGGTACGAAACGGATTGCTTGATCTACCTTGCAATACACGCACCTGATATAGCTGACTACTACCTCGAAGTAACACGAAACACAGTGTATTTTGCCACTGAAATTGGCGGAGAAGAATACGTTTTGTTATTGAATTTGCTAGGCAGCATTGAGCCGCAATACATCTCGCACGAAATACGCGGTCTGAACGTGGTGGTGCGGCTGGTGAAAAGCATCTTCATGAAGTGGCCGCGACTGCTGCAGCAAACCACAAAATTCCCCTGGCTGTTATACAATTTTAACGCCATGAATACGGACGAAATTGAGCAGTTGCTGCCGCAACAATGCTTCGACATGGCATTACAAAGAAACGAGTTTCTCAACACAAGTAAGGACGACAGCAGCGACGATTCGGATGACGGAGAGCGAAATCTTTATCAGACATTTACGCCAATTGTAAACAGTGAAGATATACATGACCCAATAGTTGAGTTTTTCTAAATTGGTCTTAAAGTTGGATTAGTAGATATTGAATGGTTTTCGTTATCACCGGAAAAAACCTATTTTTTTTTACTTTTATTGGACGCTTGAAACGCGTGTTATTTTCAGTAGTTTTACCATTGAATTCACAAATTTGTACTTTATAAAATTTTCAATAATTTTCAATGTTTATATTAATATACGTATATGTATGTAATACATAGTCTAATTTTAAGTGCTTCATAAAAGTCTATTGCAAATTGCATACACGTCTACGTTTGTATCGAAACTGAGAATATATATATTATTTCGTATTCATTTTCCAAATTTATGTTTTTTACAATTGTGGGATTGTAAGAGAAATTTCAATTTCTCTTTAATTTCATTTAACAACGTGTGGGCGTATAGAAAGCGAACAAAACAATTTGAGTGAACTGTGCATTTATTGGGTAGGCCTAAACACACACTTTATTTGCCTCTAAATTAAGTGAACACTTTATACCTTGTGTGAAGTGTTGGATGGTGGATTGTTGGAGAAAAAGCTGAAATTTTGCAAATTTATCATTAGAGGCGCTATCCGACTACCTCAACTGGTAAAAGCCGAGTCCCAGAAATAAAATGCTTGTTGCTTTATTTGTAAAAATGAATATCTGCTGGTCCTTTATAGATATAGTGTTGGAATCGTAGGTCGAACAGCGTTGAAATTTATTATAACGTCTTCAATTAGATGTGTCATTGCACTGGTAAAATTGAATAAGCGTTGGAGCAGGAGCGTGGTGTGAAAATGTTTTTTATCAAAAAAGTACACCATATTTTGTATTTTACGGACTTAATTTGAGTAATTTTACTTTATAAGTGTCTAAGAAATTGTCACCGTCATCGTTTAAAAACTAACTTCCTAGCAGCGCATCTCATATAAACCCAAAATATCATACAAAATCTTCAGCCCAAATTTTCCTCTCACGATTGTGATTGAACATCAGCCGGTTCCTTTATATAATTATTTCATTATAATTAAGTCATTATAATTAAAATTACAATAAAAAGTTGGGCACTAGCTGCTACGGCTTTCGGCAATTTGGTATTGGTCAATCCTCAATCAATCCTCACTCTGTGCATGGGTTATAGAATTGCGCACTGCGACAATTTGTGAAAGTATTTTTTAACAATATAATAAACAGTTCTTTCTTTTACCCATTCCCATGCAAACCGTGCAGGTTTACGTTATAAAAACCAAGCACAGAGTAAAGGTTAATGTGAATGAACCCCGCTTCGTCGTAAACTTCTTCTGATTAGTGTATGGAAATTTTGCTCCGTACACTAACAGACCCTGTACCATCCCTCACATTAAAAAATAAGACGCATTACAATTGCTATATACCTTTGTGCGTATCTTGCTGGGTTTAAATACCTTCATTTTTACACATGGGAACCGTTAGCGGTTCGAAAATCTATTTCCGGCTTCCCCATATCAAATAAGTGTCATGTCTGTCGAAAATGTTTAAGGTGGTGTGTTCGTTCAGTTTAAATTGAGTTAATAGCTGTTTTGATCAATTGTGTATGTAACCTGATGTTTGCTAATTATGAGAGTACCGACCGAAGTTAGTTACGCCCGCAATCTAATCTTAATATCGGCAACTAAATCAAGAATTCTGTTTACCTAAGGTCACGTGTAGAGTGTGCCAGAGAGCGTTCTGCTGTGCCGAATGCCGTTACAAGCATGAAATAAAAGTGCATGCCATCGTCCTGCGGCAGTGTGCCAGCATGGCCAGCAACGTGGAGGTCAGCCAGCACCTGGCTGGGAATGTCAGCTCTTATATATTCTGCCCCATCTGTGAACGCAAGCCGCTGGCCTTGCACCAGACAATGAGCGAGGAGATCCTGTTGCACATTGAGACCAACCATTTGCCGTTGCGTTGCAAAAAGTGCGCCAAGGTTCGTAGCCATTAAACACGTCGAGCATGAACTTGAAAAGCGATTAAAGTTTGTTGGCCTAGAAACTTGTTTCTCTGAAATAAGGCAACTACAAAGATGTTCAGTTTCAAACCATGTTTTACTGTATTTAAATGAAAGGTGTACAGCAAATTGGATGACCTGAAGGACTTTTCCAAGTGCTTGCAGCCAAACACAACAATTTCTTGCGCTCAAACTGAAATCAGCTCGGAGAATTCCGATCAGTCGTGCGGCACTGATGCCTCTAAAGTGACCGTTACCAAAGAAGTGCCTAAAGTGACCATATCGACGCAGACATCACCGTTTCGCACACGCAACGAGCTCGACCACACACCCATCTCCGTTATCAATATGCGCTGGAAGGCTAAGAGCAAGTTGACGCACGAGGAGTTCATAAGTGACAGTGTGTCGTCGATTAGAAACATGTCGTCGATTAGCAACGGATCGCTACGGCGCAGCATTGATGCGGTGGTGAAGCCTAAAGGCGGGCTGGTGCGTACCACCTCGACGCCGGTGCATGCGGAACTGCTGTGCGCTAAGCCAACAGAGCGCACCTTTAATGCATCCGGTGGTCAGGTGTCGAGCATTTACAGTAGTGGCAACGAGTTGGATCACAGTCCGGCCTTGTCGGCGGCGGTTGGCGGGTGAGTTACAAATGAATTCTTGATGCCCTTTAAACTTTGTTGGATACATTTACTTTGTCATTTCCAGTACACCATCGAAGCAGCAGTTGGATAACGTGAATCGTCATCTAAAGGTCGGCGCGCGTGCCAAAATAACTGCCGTCACGCCATTGCGGCAAGTCATGTCCAAGAGCATACAGAAGGCATTTGCCGAACACGGCGGTTTGCCGCCTTCGGCAAAGGTCTTGAGCACATTGTCCAGCAAAAATGCGATCCAATCCAATGCGATTGATCTGAGTAGCTCGAATGGGCTGCCGCTGGACTTACGGTTGTCGCCGGTTATAAGGCGCAGTCAGAGCGAAATGGCTCACTCCAACAACTCGGATCGGAAGCCAGCATCCCAAGTACGTCGCGAGATTGTGCTCTCGTCGCAAAAGCTGACCACCGAATCGATTGTAATCACACGCACTCAGCATGTGGCCACAAATGTTGCGGCCAGCGCCGGTGACAACAGCGATGGCTGCAGTTCAATCAGCTCCAGTGCCAGTGACCAATCGGCAGCCAGCAGTGTTTCCAGCGCAAGTTCCATGTTTAAAACCTGCCACAGCGTCGAAATCATCACATCCACGACGGCGCTCAGTGAGCTCAGCATACAGCGGAATGTGTATGCAGCGAAGGAAGGCGATATTCAGGAGCGGAGTGTGGAGACTGTACTGCCAGCCGTGCTGCAGCCCAACAGTGGCATCAATCTGCCTCCAATTACACCTATTACACGCATTCCCGGTGCGGTTATAAGTAAAAAATTGATTAAGTTTGATACGCCGAATGCAGAAGTGGAAGTAAATGAGGAAGCCGAAGAGCTGAAGGATGTAAGTTGCTCCACGGCCGAGGCATTCTTCACGCCAAATGCCACACCTGTGCGAAATAAATCGCCGGAACATAAGGCGCCCGAAGCTGCGCGCGAGTTTCGTGAACCGTCAGCAACACGCCAACAATTTATGAACCAAAGCCCGCCAGCAAGACGACCACCTATTAGAGACTCTGCTCAGAGTTCAGCCTTCAGTCGTGTGGAGAACTTAAGTGAGAATCACTATGTGGATGACGAGGTGTTTCTGCCTCGGCAGACTTCACCAAAGACAGAAACAGACCGAACGAAGGCGCTGGGAGCTGTGGGGCGTTCGTGGTCGTTTGGCGCGTTGCTGGGCACGGTAATGCGTTTACCCTCCTTGTCGAGTGAGGAGCCTAAAAAGAGCGACGAGGAGGGAAGTTATCCCAGTTCGCTCATTAGGCGGTGCGCCTCCATAGCGGGTAAAACTGGTTTAAATGATAATACGATAGTTTTTTTAGAGAGATGCAATTTCAGGTTCCTTGGTACGTCCCAAGCCTGCGGTGATTGAGGACCAATTGAAAACCCTTAAGCGGAAAAGGACAAATAACAGCGATGTTAAGTCGGCACAAGTGTCGCGGCACACTAACCCCGATCCGGTGTCACCCACTACAGACCACTTGACAACAGTTGCATCTAAACGGTTTCGGATCCAAGGCCGTAAGCCTATTGAACGAATGCGAAGAAATACTTAGAGGATACGAATTTTTAGTTGGTGAAATACATTATAAGACTTTCAGTCCGTTCTCCTTCGTAAAAGTAATGTAATTATTTAATCCTAAGAACCACGTTAGAGCATTTCTTGATTTCAAAATAAATATGTTTAAGCAGTATTTTATTTTGGCATTTTGCACTTATTTTAAGCCTTTGAACTTTGTACGCCTCTCGTTGTTCAACTGGGGCTAAAATACCTAATCTGATGTTTCTTTTGAAAAGGTAATAGAAATTTACATCTCATTCACATAATTCATCACGAGGCAGAATGCACTCACTATATATTTTTATTTAAATTATTTTTATTAAAAATTGTGTTTCGATTTTCATTTTAATATTAGTTACGATTTCCGCGCATCTCAACCCAAGTCGTCTAATGAAATCATATTGAATGCGGTCCAAATTTGCTCCACATCCTGCAGCTCTGACTTTAGTTAAACCACAACACGAGCGTGACTCATTTTAGTCTTTCCTACGCTTTTTTTCCGCATTGCTGCGCTCGCTTTTGTCTTCGCTGCGTTTGGGCGCTTTCTTTGCCATGTTCAAGAACTGATCTAGACCGAAGGGATCCTCCTCCTTCTCGAACTGCACTGGCCCACTACGTTGTGCACTACCTGTTCCGCGCGCCGTGCCCGAAAACTCCTTATCTGGTACGAAGCGCTGCGTGTTCACAATGCGATCCAGATCGGCTCCGTATGCGTCATTGTCGACTTGCTTGCTCGGTCTGTACAGGTGTGTGCCTAGTGAGCTAGAGTCACGCCACGGCTTGTCGTATACGTTGTAGACCTCGTCGTCGCCGTAACCCGAGTCCATGCCTTTGGTGGTGTTAAAGAGGCGCTGGTCAAAGAGCGTTTCGCCGTTCGAGGCCGATTTGGCTGGCATGCCGAGCGCAATCTGCTCAGAGATATCGCGCTCACGTTCACGCTGCAACTTGGAGCGTTTGTCCGGCGCAGCACGCGCCAAATTCCGATCTCGTTGTCGTTCGCGATGGCGCTCAGCGCGCAGTTCGTTGCGCTCGCGCGCTTCGACACTAGTCCCTGCGGCTTCTTCCGGATTGCGCAGACCGGCACGCTCCTCGCGCGCACGTTGCGCCATCATGCGTAACATATCTTCCTTCTTCTCCTTCTCTTTCTGCGCCAGCTTCTTTTCGAGTTGGGCACGCGCTTCGACGGCCTCTCGGGCCTTTCTGTCCGCAATGTAGAGTGCCTCGGCCATTTTGGCGAACTTTTCGCTGATGTGAACCTGCTGCAGGCCGCGACCGTCAGCCGCCAGACGCTTGTCTAGTGGAATGGTGTAACCTGTAAGAGAAAGAGATGAATCATTATTCTGAACAAATTTCAAGAAGCCACGGTAGTGAGGAACCTTTGGCGTTCTTCCAGTTCGAGATACACGGCGGTATCTTCCATTCCTTTTGTTCCTTCACGGTGACTTTGCGGGACGGCGAGTGCAGCACAGGCGCTGGTGGTGAAGGTGGGCCGCGTGGAATTTTCTTATTTATGCGAAATTTCGGCGGCTCCATAGGATCTTGCTGCGCTTCCACCATGCGAATGACGCGCTGCTTGGCGCCCGAATTGAATGCATCACCTTGCTGCGAAGGAGTGTAGCGTATGTACTGAGCTGGGGCCGTTTTTTCGGCATGCCGCACTGGCATGGCGGAGGCAATCTTCTGGTTCGTCAGTTTTTCCAAGGCGCGGCGTGTCTCTTCCGTAGTATCGGCAATCGTCTCGGCATCGGGCCGCTGCAGCGCTTCGGCGTCCTCGGCTAGCACTTCAGCGGGCAGCAGTTGCGTTATGGAAGAATAGACAATTTTGTCTTTTCCGTGGCCCTGCCTAGCAATGGCATCGTATTTTATTTTGCCCTTCTCATCCAGACGCACAGCGAGCGCGTTTGACTTTTTATTCATATTTGAAGGGCAGCCCATGCCTGAGGAGAAATACAACAGTTCAATGCACATTTGCGACGTGCCGAACTACACGATCCTACTTACTAAGTGGATACTGTGCTACATGAATTTCCGGAAATGCACCACCATCGCCAAAGTCCGCCTCTGTGCGAGGCACCCAATCTTTTCGCTGGCCATAGGGGGGAGCTGCAATTTTGGCCGAAACCAATGCGCCCATAGGCGCACCAATTGCGCTCTTCGATTTGTTGGCCACACGTCGTTCATCTTCGCGATCCCAAACTGGATTCGTGGGTGTTGGAAGAAGACTTGACAAAGACATTACAATTCTTGACTATTTTCACTGCATGAATTATAAAGAGTAAACCCAACTATTGACGTTTTTCACTCGAAGACTGTAGAACTTGAATGCGTGCAATTTCGCAGTGAAATATGCTTTCTAGTCTACAAACACATCAAATGTTCCAGCAGTGCTGCCAAGTTCACTATGGATGGTTTGGTTTTTCCTTGACCATGATTGCATGAAAAAAGTCTATTTTTGTATACAAAATATTTTAAAACGGATTTTTTTCTTGAAACCCCCACTAAGGTATAATAAAATTGTTACTATATTATAGCTTGTGAAATTTCTTTTACCTCATGCCCATGATACCCATATCGTGTAAATTGATTGAGTATTGATTGAGATATTTTGATACCAACTTTGAACTTTGACCCCAAGCCCCGCCTTTTGTGGGCGTTTCCCAGGCAAAATTGTTAATTCATTAGATTTGCAAAAAGAAGCTCCATCTAGGCTGATTTGTAGTTTTTTTTCATGAGGGTACGCTATACTGCACTTGTTCCGAATTTAGTCATATAAAAGTCGCCAAAAGTTGTAAATTTTTAATCTTCTAACTTCCGGAAAAATCTACGATTGTTATTGAGTTTCCAGCTTCAATTTTTTGATTCCAATCTTATACTACGTTTACATTGAGCCAAAATGCGTGATTTGGGCAAAAAATCTCAAATACGAAGCCAAATCACGCATTTCCCCATACAAATTCAAATCTACGAAATGACTCATTTCAACAAAACAACGAACCAAATGCGATAAAACATGACAAATTTTATCGAACACATCACAAACTGAAGGCGCTTTCAAAAGCTTCAGAAGCTTTTACCTCTTTTTGACAGTTTAAAATCAAAACAAACGAAAATTATCAAAATGGAAATTTTATATTTTATAATATGTAGAATATGTATGTAAGGTATGTAATATATTTGTATTCAAATACTGCAGTGTGTAGAACATAGAGGCAGCAAAAAAGCAACAAATTATTTGGTCAGCAGCCGGAAAAGAGCTGATCTATGAGCTGCGGCAAGAGAACATGAGCATTGAGCATTTGACTTTAGCTGCCAAACGAAATGCAAATGAGGCAATGTAAACACTTTGAAATGACTCATTTGAAATTACGCATTTGGGCTCAATGTAAACGTGGTATATTACCACGTATTGTGTGTTATTTCACCACGTATTGGAACGGACGGGTTTGTTCATCTGGCAATACTGTGAATAAATTGTTTTTATGATCCACTGTAACCTCGCATTCTGAGAAGAAGACGAATTTGAGTTAGTGCCAAAGCAAGGTGTATTAATAAAGGTGAACGCGTAAGACCAGCAACAAAATTCCCATGTACTTTGTTGTTGGATTTGGGTAACTAGCTTGTCAAAATCAAATCAGAACACAAGCAACACAAAAACAATTTTACCAATTTTTGACAATCTACATCCCCATTCGCAAAAAATCAAAAGAAAATCAAAAGAAATCAAAAGAGAATCAGAAGAAAAAAGTGTAAGCAGCTGTGTTGACAACACTACCTTTATTAATGTGCCTTGTGCCAAAGTATATACGTTTAGGAAAATCATAGAAACCGCAATTTGTTCAGTATTTTTCACGTACACGCAATCCTGCCTTCGGTGTCCGGCCACCGTGGTGAGTTCAGTTTTACACGTGAACAACAACAATTTGACAGTTCTTGTCATACAGAATCGACGTCTGGTTGTCAAAGAGTGGCGCTACTTAGGATATACTTTGTTAGTGCACTCGATTGTGTTTTTATGCGTATAATTTGTAGAATTTTACAATTTCACACATCCGTGAAATGGCAACCGCAATAAAGAGACCACTTTCGGTTACCGAAACCATCGAGCAAACTGCACTAAAGCCGCATAAGAAAATACGCATACAGACAACAGCAAAGAATGGCAGTGGTGGAAGAGCGCTTCAAGTTGTTCCGCTGCTCGACAGCGTTGCCGGCCAGGGGCAGAGCAGCACTAGTAAGGAGCTGTTAGAGGTGTTGGTGAAAATCGCCGACGAATTGATTCTCGACGATGTACAGGTCCTGGAACTGCACGAGGCCATCAACAGGTTGATTGAACTGTACCGGCAGGAACGCGACGGCGACACTACGGTGCGGGTGAAAATACTCGGTCTGTTGGCTGATTTCGCAGAGGTCTGCGTACCGGAGATTGTAAATGCGCTAATTGACGGCATCATTGCGGTTTTGAAGCAGGAACGTTCGCAGAAGGTAATTGCGCAGGGATTGCACAGTCTCCACAAGATCGGCGCGGGAAACCTGAAGCAACTCCCCTCAACACACGTGACCAAAATTGCACACTTTGCACAGCTGCAACTCACCTCTGAGTCACATCAAACACAGAAAAATGCGCTGCTGGTGCTATCCGCTTTTGTAGCGCTGAATGATGCACGGAAGGGTGTGATCGACACCATAGGCCACTACGCTGATTCGCAAGATTCGGGCGTGCGTGCGCAGGCGCTACATTCGATACTGTGCTTGGGTGAGCGAGGGGCGGTGCTGTCGCCAAACTTGTATCAGCGCGCTGTGGACGCCATGAAGGACGATTACGAGTGTGTACGCAAAGAGGCACTGCGACTGGTCTTCCAACTGGGTATTAAGCATCCGGATCATATGATCGTCAGTGGCAATGAGGATGAGGAAATGCGACTGATTGATGCTGCATTTAGCAAAGTGTGCGGTGCGCTGTGTGACCTATCCATTCAGATTCGCACACAGGTGAGTCTGATTGGATCAGCTGTAATGTGGGACAGCCTTTAATCTTGTCTATTTTTAGGCTGCGGAGCACTTGGGCCTAATGACGCAGGTCAGCTCAGAGTTTCTGCATCAGACGCTGGACAAGAAGCTGATGAGCAACTTGCGCCGCAAAAAAACTGCACACGAGCGAGGCGCCCAACTGGTGGCCAGCGGCGAGTGGTCGTCGGGCAAGCGTTGGGCTGACGATGCGCCGCAAGAACGTTTGGACACCGCTTCCATTTCGCTGATAGCGAGCGGAGCCTGTGGCGCATTGGTGCATGGGTTGGAAGATGAGTTTCTGGAAGTGCGCACCGCGGCCGTGGGCTCGATGTGCAAGTTGGCTTTGAGCCATCCCGATTTCGCTGTGACGTCATTGGATTTTCTGGTTGATATGTTTAATGACGAAATCGAGGACGTTCGCCTGAAAGCGATTTATAGCCTCACTGCGATTGCACGACACATTGTTCTGCGCGAGGATCAGCTGGAGATTATGCTGAGCTCCTTGGAAGACTATTCGGTGGATGTGCGTGAGGGGCTGCATCTGATGCTGGGTGCCTGCCGTGTTTCTACACAGGTAAGTTTTACTGAAATAAATTTGGTAATGATTCATTGTTGATTGTTTGATCTCCCTTAAGGCCTGCTTGCTGATGGTAGTCCAAAAGTTGCTAGACGTACTTTCCAAGTACCCACAAGACAAGAATTCCACTTTCGCTTGCATGCGAAAGATCGGTCAAAAGCACCCCAATCTCTGCATGGCTGTTACGTCGCATCTGCTGCAGGATCACCCGTTTTTCGATAGCGCCGAACGCGACGTCGAAGATCCGGCGTATCTTTGCATTCTCATACTGCTTTTCAACGCGGCCGAGCACCTCGTTCCGCTGATTAGTCTGTTTCCCGATGTTACACTGAAGCACTATGCATACTTGCGTGACGCCATGCCACATTTGGTACCTGAGCTGCCCGTAGAAGGAGCCTCGAGCACGAAACCCATAAATGCGCTAAACGGCGCCACCAGCTCGCGCGAGTACTTGGATACCATACTGCAGCACATACACGAAATCTTCACGATAGCACGCGACCGTGTCGCGCTGCTCAAGACGGCGCAGTCCAATCTGCAGCGCCTGGGTGAGATCGATCCGGAAATGTTCGGAACAGCAAACTTCTTGGAAACCTTCTTAGCAGCACAAATTCAGATGGACCAGTTGCAGAGTGTCACCACCTCTCAGCGCAGTCGCGCGCCGCTTAAAGAGTCGTTGGCGCAGCTGATACGCAACTGCCTGAAGTTGCAGCACATCTTCTCCGGTCTCACTTACGGCGACATGTTGCTGGTGAAGCAGATCTGTCTCCGCGCCAGCGCCCTGCACCTTGTGCTGATTGTACGCGACCGTTCGCAGAGTGCGCTCGGTCCCTGCCAAATGCTGCTGCAGATTGCCGCAGATATTGGTAACTTCATGGACGAAAAGGAGGAATTCCAGCCGGACCCGTTTACCACGTCGTTATTGACGCAGCTGGCCAGTATTTCAGATCCAAAGCCGGGACGCGTTTTCCGCGAGATATTGCCGCTGGTGCAGAACGCCTCTCCGGTGTGCATGCCGCCCGCGAACGTAAACATACGCATGTGTGTGGCGCGCATAGTGGAGCCGTGCCCGCAAATGTCGCAGGACAACGTAATCAAGGTGACGGCTGGCCTGATAGCGGCACTGCCCTTCGTGGCCGAATTCGACAATCTGCAGGAATCGCAAAAGCAGGATATGCGCATCAAAATCAAGTATCCCGACCAGCACGTGCACACGGTGGTGCCGAAGCTGTCCGACTTCAAGAAGATAATGACGGAGCAGGGCGAACATGAGACGAGCATGCGACTGCGCACCACCATACTGCTGTCGCACAGCGTCTGGACAGAGGCATCCCTAGTGGAGATTACACTGTGCTTCTCAGTGCGGCCGGGCACCGAGTTAGAATTGTGCAAGCCGGCGAAGATATTGTTCGCACCGAAGCCAGTGCGACGCGGCATATAGTGGATGAATTTTGAAAATGTAAAAGAAACATGTTGAAATTGGAATTAAGATTAGAATTAGATTAAAAATAAAACCTTAATGTGTTTTTTAGCTTATATAGCTAAAAATAAAGAATTTTGTTTTCATATTACCCTAGAAGATTCTGGTAGTTTTTAAAGCACACAATCTATGAATATTCAAAATCATTTTTAAGTTACAATTACAGTGGACGTCCAGTATAACGAACTTTCCATTTCACGAATTTTCGATTTAACGTACGGCCAAATTTTTTCCACTGATGGTTCTATATTACGAACGAAAGTGAAATTTGCTATTCGATATAACGAATAGTTTTGTTGTTTTTTGATCATTTTCACAGGATTTGTTTTGCGTTCGGTCGGCTTTTTTCTTTGAAAAATGAAAATTTCAATAATCAATCACGAGAAATTGTCATACAGAAAAAGAAGCAATCGCGCATCGAAGACTTTTTCACTGTACACACATAGCCATATTTGTATTTTGAAAATGCTGGAATAAAACAAGATATTTGTTTAAAAACTGAATATGTGAGACGTATTTCTTTAAGAAGGATGGTTTTAAACGAAAAAAATGTCGATCGATTTAACGAATTTTTCCATTTAATTCGATTGGGGATACAACATAAGATTCGTTATATTGGACGCCCACTGTACATGTATTTTAAATGCATTTAAATTTTTACATTAATAGTTGAATATTTACATGGCTTTTAACATGATTGCGCGAAGCAGCGCTGCGCCCAGAAATATGTTGCTTGCTTGAATAATGTTATGTACTGTCACTGACAGCATTGCCATTGATAGATTTTGCAGCTGAGCGCAGTACTGCGGTGTCTGTTCTCTGGGACGTAAGCGCTCTTGGGCGAAATGAATAGATATGTGTGAATGGTTTGATATATGTACTCTGCCAAGAGCCAGACATGTGCCCCTTTAGCTCAGTGGTAGAGCACTGGTCTCGTAAACCAGGGGTCGTGAGTTCAAACCTCACAGGGGGCAATTCTAAGTAGACGCGATTATTTTACTTTTCTTTTTTTGCTGACATTAAATTATTTAAACAAACTAAGAGCGCTCGCTAATAATCACATCACAAACAATTTTTGTGCTAATTACGCAGACTCACCGATAATAGCATTTTTGACTTACGACTCGTGCAAGCAACTAGTGTTGCTCTTGTTCAAATACTGGTTAAAGGCCAATATTCTACGTTTCGTTTTGAAATGACAGCTTTAGGTACTTTGATTGTGCCATGTTTTTAGATTGTTAGATAATTTTTTATTTCCCTCATAATGCTGTGGAAATTTAAAGATTTTGTTTCTATGTTCATGTAGCAGAAAGATTTGTTATTTTCCGGCGTCCGAATTGAAAAAAGTATATGTTAAGCTGACGGCATATTCTACCCCGTCATATGGTAGAGAAAACATACAAATGAAAGACAGTGCAAATGTTTTCCGGGTTTCGCCTCTGCACAGAGTTACAAAGTTCAACTCAAAAAGGACTACACTTTTACACATTATTACAAACATGGAAATGTGCACTGAGTTCTTTTTAGAATATTTCAGCGAACAATTGAATGTTTTCAAATAATTTGCGTCGTTAACTGAAACTACTAATCACTACTTGTTTGTATAAAATAATAACAATAAAAATGAAATAAAAAAAGCCAAAACAGTTGGCACTGAGTATTTTGTTTACTACTTTACACATATCTTAAATCCAACAACGATTATGAACAAGACTAATTTATGGATAATTACACACACATAAAACATAAAAAGTTTATGCTGTGAAATTTGTGAATTCGGAACAAGTGCAGAATACCACACCCTCTTAAAAAAAAATTTTTTTTTTTGGTCGGAAAGAGGGGCTGTTATTCTAACAATCTTAAAATTTTGCTGCGCAAACATTCACAGAATGAAAAAAATCCGTTTTTAAAAAATTGTTGTAAAAAAAACTTTTTGCTTATAACTCATTGTTGGTACATATTTCATATCTAATGTTATACATTAATCGAAAGAGGAAGAAAATACCTTTCATATGACACCTATATCATTAGAATCGGTTGATGATTTCTTGAGAAATTCGGATATATATCTGGGACTTTGGGGGCGGACCACATCCTCTGTGAATGTTTCCGCAGCAAAATTTAAGTTTGTTAGACTAAGAAAATACCGCTCTTTTCGATAAAAGGAAAAAATAATTTTTTTAAGAGGGTGTGGTATTCTGCATTTAAGCCGTGAATTCATTCACTCATACATAGTTTTTAAATTATGTCACGAATGCAATGCAATTTGCAAGCATTGCATTTTTTTTAATTGCTTTACTGATGAAACTTTATACTTGCATTTGCCAAATCGCAAAATATATCTAATTTACAAAAGAAACTATACTTTCTGGCATCGAGGCTCTCGGCTGGGTAAAATAGAATTTAGATTCCACGGCTCTCTTAACAATTCTGTGGAATTAGTTCTTTACATTATTTCCATGCCAGTCGTGTTATTTGAGATCTGAAGTCCATGCACAAAAACGTTCAAATGCGGTGCAACTCTGTTTCCCCTTCTCTCACATTCTTCTTTGACACAACACATTCCTCGTTTGCTGGTGCTCAGCATTTGACAGACTCAGTCGAAGTTTGTGCGTTTGTTTTAATTGGTGAATTCGTCTGTAAAGCCTTCAAAACTAAACTGAACACATTCTTTTTTTAGAAAATGTTTGCATAAAAAAATGTCAGCAAAGCCGAAAGAAGTGTGCAAAAAATTGTGGTGAAAATCACAGACACAAAACATCTGATTCCGCTCTCGAAGCGTACAAGAGAAGTGCGCAGATAGAAACAGCAACAACAACAGTAGCAATAAAAAAAGCAAAAGTGGAAGTGAACAAAGAATTCACTCAGGGGGAATAATACAATAGAATAGTGCTGCCGGATGTGTGTCTGTATTTTGGCACATAATACGGAATTGCGACGGTAAGCGGTCAAGATATTTGTGGAATCATGTTTGAATGTATATTTGAAGCGTTTTATGAACATTTAGATACTTTTAAATTTCCGTCACACAGCAAGCCTTTTCAATTCTGCTTGCTACTGCGAATTGGAACGGTTGACTGGAATCGTTTGAGAGCTAATATTGCAAATGTGTTTTCAGCGTGCGAAAATCTGGCAGCCTTGGTGGCCACCCTGTGGTACTGCAGCAGTTGTGTGTACGATTTGTGTGTGTGAAGTAAGCAATCCAAAGTAATCAGCAGACGAAAGCAAAACTCATCATATTCTATTCAATTTGCAGAGGCTACAAAGCGAAAAGTAGCAGAGAATAAGCGTGCGAGTAGAATTTTGGAAAATTGTGTAATTTCATAAAGGGCGTTCGATTTGATATTTGCTACGGTAGAGCTGCAGCACTAATACCAGGCCCAGCCCCACAGCCAGGCGCAGCGCCTCACCGCAGTTAGCGCTGCTTGCACTCCTAGCACCTCCAGCCAAAGCAGCTCTGCACCATAAAGCGTGGGGCCAGTACAATAGACGGAAGACGGCAGGCAGCAGTGAGTAACAGAAAAATGCAACAAGATTGCAGCGAGGAAAGCTGGCTGGAAGAGCAGTACCATCGTGAGATCAACGCCCAACACGACGAGCACGAGCGCGACTATGCACGGCATCGGGATAGCTCCTTAAGCAATGTTTGGGGTGCATTTCAGGACTCTGCCACGGCAGTGGCGCATCTCTACAGAGGTGGGTGGCCCCATAGAACATAATATATTATACTATATGTGGCTATAGGCTTGCGGCGTGTAGCAGGGGCAAAGTTGGTGGACAACTGTTTGTGCGTGCATACGCGCACACGTGTATGTGCCTGCATTGGGCGGGTGTGTGAGTGGACCAGCGGCATAAAGTCGGGCGTGTTTGTGGGGAGCCGGTGGCCGTTGTCTGGCCAAGTTTTCGTGTAGTGCAGCACCCATTTATGTAGGATTGCAGCCGATTAAGAGGAAAGTGGAGTGAAATGGAATGGAGTGACTTTTCTATGTATGTATTTTAAGGTTTTGCTATTTTAATTTCGTTCCACTGCAGCCAGCTGCCATTAGCTCTGCCTCCTTGCCCTGTGCTGGGGCGAGACTAATTAGAATTTGCTGCAATGGTTGTGCTGCTCGGTGTATTTCTGTTGGTACGCAGTGGAATTGTACGCTACAGCGAAGTGAAATGAAAATGGAAATAAGCATTACCTACACTCGGCAACTCAAATAATTGTCAAAGCCGCAGCAATGACGCAAGTGTGCCTCAGCTGGTTGTCTCTGTGTTCGTCCGTCCGTCGGTGTGTATGTTTATTTGTTTGGGCGATGACAAGCCACCCGGTTGATTACTGGCAGTTGTTTTGGAAAAGGAGACGGCTGAAAGGAGCGCGGGTGCATGCGCTGCAGGCCGGCGTTCGTTATTTGGCTGTTAGCTCGTGTACTGAATATCAATTGATTCATTTAACATTGGCTGGTATTTGCAATAACTTGCGCATTTATGCTGCCTTTTGACAATTTGCAAAATATGGGCGGGGGAGGGTGTGCATGGGGTTGTTGGGTTTTTATAATTATAGCTGCTTAACACGAGCACTAAAAAGCGGACTATAACGACATAACAGAGATGTTGTCATGCATTGGCGAATTATTTTATAATTTGTTGTAATAATTCTTTTTTACGGTTCTTAACTTGTTTTGCCTCACATATTGATTGTTGAGTCTTTTCTAACCATGTCTGTGTTTTGTCATGTTTATGTCGATTTTCCGGCAAAGTCCATTTTTTGCACAATTTTGTATTTTAATGTCTAGTTCTAGCTTATCATTTTTATATTTCCTTGTCGTAAATATTTATGAACAGATGGCTGTGGGAGACACTTTTCTTAAATTTCATATCTCGATGTTAACATTAGGTATGCAGCGTAGCTCGCTCGCGATTGGATGACTGACATAATAACTTTATCATTTTAGACTATTCATGGTCCACGATTAGGCCGTTAAAGAAGTTGAAAGAAGGAACCTTAACCCTTTCCGACATGAAAATAAACCTGTTCTGTATGAATTGTATGGGCTGTAGTCCAATATATTGGACATTGTGACTGAAAGGGTTAAACTGTAGCATGGTAACGCTTTAGAACTACTTGTACCTAATTATTCCTGTGCAAGGTCAGACCAAAGCACGTTGTGGGCGTTAGATGAGGGACCGTAAAATCTCATCTCTTTCACCAACGCCGCGTACTCGATTAGCATTTACGTGAATTAGTGACGTGTGTTTGTGCATATAGCGAAGCATATCGGTAAGATAGTCAATTCAGTTTCAGGTAGCATTTTCTCTTTCACTGCGCTATAGCACTGCACGAGCGAAGCTGCTGGTCGATATTGTGTTGAATGTTGCACTCTGCTCTGTATAGTTCTTTTCGTTGCTGTTTTATTGTGAGTTTCTTATTGTATACTGCTTCCTTTTCTGACAGTTTGTGTGTTATCACATTCGGTCAGCACTTTTCGTAAATGCTGTGCTCGTGCACGAAAACTTTTATAGCGTTGAAATGGATCTCCATACTTTGCGTTTATTCTCAAACATTCAGCGGCAGCAATAGCAGAAAATACAGACATACATACATATATATTTAGAGAGGCACTTGCGGCGGCTGTTCGGGCTATGTATGCACTCAATGTGGTGGATGCGTAGAGCAAAAACAGCTGTTTGAAGGGTCGTCGTACGTTGTCATCAGCCGGAGCGCCAGTGGCGCACCCAGAAAACTTCTCTGGGGGGGGCTAATGCAAATGAATTTCAGTAGTTATACACATACTCCACGCATGAAACAGTTATCGTTTCAAATATAGTTAAATACAGTATTATCGGTTGTAATTATTATAAATAGTTAATTTTTAAAAATTAGAATTTTTAATTCAAAAAGTCCAAATACAGATTTAAAACAGCGCTAATGAAGTAATTGTAACCAACCTTTTTCGTACCGTTTTTTCTTTGTAACAGACTCAACGAGCTAATGGCAAAACCTGTGTCTTTGTTTTTGGTTTTTTCCCACTCTCGGTTGCGTGGCACTTTTGTAATAATTTAATTCAAATCATTCAAAAAGCAACAACATTCATCATTTTTTTAATAATCCGTTAACCATGAAGTAATAGGAAATCCTATACAAAAAAAAATGATAATTTGGGAGCGATCACAAAAACAATTTTGTCTTAGGTTTAGCGCAACAACAATTTCATGAGAAATATTCTCGTCACCCACATCAGTACGTGATACCAAATTGTGGAAGCAATTTATGGAAGCAAATTTGGCTTTTGGGACCACCTGGGGGGGGCTTTAGCCCCGTAGCCCCCCCCGTGCGTTCGCCACTGCGGAGCGCGCATGGGGTTGCACACAACTACTGTCGTTGGAAAACGTACTTGCGCAGCGTATGCTGTGTGTGAATCATGTAGAATAGTTTTGGAGCTTAGGTAAAATTTATCAAATGACTTCGCAATGTTTGTGCCCTTCTGACCAACGCGTTATTCTGGAGGGACATTTGACAGTTACGAAAATTTTGATTGAAAAGTTGTTGTTTTATTTGAGCAGCAAAAATACTTGGAGCCATAGTGCTTGAAATGAATGAAGGAGAGTCATACGTTGACTTTTTTGTAATATTCCCAGAAAATACTTTGATTACATGTAATGTCTAAAGTAATCGAGAAACTGAAGCCGATCTTTTTACCTTCTAGATCACATAAGGAACATAGGCATGCCACTGCAAGTAACCGCTTGCATGTAAAGGCCTTGGGAAAAATTTTATAAGTTTTTCTGAAAGAGTGTGTTATATAGAAATTCTAGGAATTAAATTAAATAATGTGTTACGCCTAATCTCTGCAGTAATTGCTAAAAAATGAAACAACCTTTTTTCATTTATTTTTTTTATTATGTTAATGCGGAAAAATTAACAAATATTCATTCCATTAATGCTTCCATCTCATGCATCATTGTTAGAGAGAGCGTCTCGTTGTCTCCTTTATCTGCTTCTCAAAAGAATACAAAGAGAATAGAGTAGAAGTAGAACTATTATATTTCTATAATGCAAACAGTTATGGTAACTGAAAAAATTACCTATTATGATTATACAAAAAATCTGTTGCGTATACATTGGATTTAAAGTTAAAAATATAACTAAATAATACATTTGAATAATACATTTGAGTATGCTGAGTTAAACTATTTTATTTATCATAATTTCTATTTGTAGTTAATATTTTCACGTTTATACTTTGATAGAACGTTCATCAAACACTTATCCGGATACGGGTGCATTATGGCTTCCATTTCAAACAGCTGCAGGAACAGTAACTACGCTTTATAAAGGTCAGTTCTCTTTGCATTTTTTCTAATTCTACTTGCACAAAAATTTCAACATATTCCTAATCTGCTGAAATGCAATTACAGAATCATGCGACGGCCTTAAACGCACCAGCGAAGCAGCCGTTCACTGCGGCTATCAAAGGCGTACACGTGAGTTGGCCGACTGGGCGCGCAGTAAAAAGCGTCGCATGATACGTCGTGAGGATTTGCTGGCATATTTAGCCGGCAAGCCGCCGCCACCATTGTCTGCAACACATGCAAATCGTCGGTGAGTCGCCGCTGAAGTGGCGATATCCTCTGAGCCCTTTAGTACAGTCCCGAAGCTGTCCAAGATTGGCCCCTAAGAATTGGTAGCTAGTTAAAAATTGCGTTTCTGTTGCACTTTTGCAGGTCACCAAAGCCAGAACATTCTCATGCACATTCGAATGCCAGTGCTGTGTTCTCTACAAACGCTTCGCACCAAACACCGCCGCACACATACTCACACCAGGCAACTGCCACAAATGAGCCCATCACAAATGACTTGCACACATTTAAGGAGGCGCTAGTCTTGAGACCACGGTGAGCACACATTACCCATTTGCAGTGTTGCATTAGTTGCATTTACTTTTCATTTGTTAATTTTTTTGCATGTGTTCGCGCAGTGGGCCCGAATTATTTGCATTTGTTGCCAATGAAATCGCACGACATTGTAAACGTCCAGCCAGTCCTATCGATGATAAAATGGATATCTGCCATTATAGCAGTAAACGACAGCGTTTCATGTAGATATACTAAAATATTCAAAGAGTTATTAAAAGCAGCATACGGAGTTCATAGACAAAACACACACAGTTTGAGCAGAAAATAAAGCAGAAGCATAAAAAGAAAGTCACACTCCAGGCAAGTTTAATGAAATTATAAAGAAAACAGAACTACATAACACAAGGACAAAACAATCTAAAAATTATGCCCACAACAAAAACGATTAAACTCAATTGAAATTTTCAAAAGTCAGGAAAAACAAAACAAGAAGCAAGAGCCCTACATTCAATGATATGTCACTGAACTTTGTACTAAATTTTTGTTATCGTTGAATTGAGCGTTTAATTTTTCACTTAAAAAAATATCAAGATAAACAAAGAAAGGTTATCCATGTGTGTGTCGGATATCCAATAAAGCAATGTCCTTTGGAAAAAATGTGCTATAAATTTAACAAACAGCCTACATAGAGAGCATTCATCAGTTTATTTTGTATTTTGAAGCTTTTTAAGGTAGTGGTACGATTACGATTATATTTTGTCAACTAAAATTCTGTTATGAACTATGCCTCTTATGTAAATATGAAAACATATAATATGAGAAACATAAACGGCTAGAATGGCTCCTTATTCTGCTGCAGCAACATTATTAATTATATTTACTAATTATCGTAACTATCGTTATTAACGTTATTGTGTTTATAAGGCAACAATTCATACAAACAACAATTATTGTATTGTATTGTATTTTTTAGAAAGCAAAATTATTTTTGAATAATTAATCGTAAAGAGCCAGAAAACGTGATTAGTTGTAAAGCATTAAGAGCATCGTGTTTGTGATTGCTTTCAAAAATTGAAAAGAAATTCACAGTTTGCCGCTGTTGGCCAACTGTCCGTCATTTGACTTTTCGTTTTTGAAAGTGCACAGCAGACTACATGAGATTGTGTATGCATACTTCTACGATGTCGCGACTAAGAATGCAACATGCATACACGCAATTTGAGAGTTGTATCAGTTGATATAATTTTTCAAATTCACATCCTATTACAGAGCGTTGTAAGCGTATAAGCCAACTTAAATGCAGAAGATTTGAATAAAATGTTGAAAAACAAAATTATACTTTAAGTAACAGCACAGATTATTATTTATTTTTTATAAGCATTCAAGTGTACGTATAGAAAGGGGAAACGCAGATAAGTGGGGCGCATTGAACAACGTTAACTGCTTTGCTTAAGCAAGTCTTTTACGTATGTATGTTGAGTAAAAACCGCAGTATAATGTTATTTCAACTTTCTTTGGAAACAGGTATTATTCCGAATATATAAAGAAAATCCATTCTTCAAAATCATGCAATCAAAATTTGTAACAGCAAAATTAGTAAGATTCGAAGTATCTCAATCAATAAGCGAAAAAAGAAACCATTTGGACATAACAAGCCGAAATAGGCGTTTCCGTATGAAAAGCAACAATAAAACCGGCAAAGTTTGTGAATTCAAGCAGTCGATTTATTTTATTTCAATGGTTAAATTTAATGCACTGTTGAGAACATTTAGTTGTGGTTGTGGTGGATAGTATAAGCGGTAGCGTACAGAGCGGTTGGTGATAGCGCGGATTGTCTGAGTAGATGGCAACCGTTTTGGCCTTCAAATCGAAGACACCAACAGCGATTGTCTTGACCGGCTGTTCCATTGTGCCGTCCTCCTGGAAGACAGCGCCACTGCTATTTCCCAACAGCTTGAGCACATCCGCTTTGCTGCACGGCGCATCGCTTTGGCAGAATGTCTCCAAACGTCGGTCGCTGTAATTGAGAAAAACATTGTTGGCCTGTTCAACGTCCAAGCGCTCATACCTGCAAAGGTACATAAGTAAACTCAATTAATTGAAAATACTAATTCAAATTTAATGAGAAGACTGATAAATGAACTATGCATAAATTCGTACTTGTTAACGTGAAAATTATGCGTTCCACGTGGAATTTTCTTGATGTCCAATCGCGATCGGGCCACTTCTTCCCAGGCAGGTGCCATTTCTATGTTGTAGCAATTGTCGTCACTGTCAAAAACATTGGTTAGAGCAAATTTGTGGTTTCAGTTAGGCGTGCAAGTTACTCTAGAAATGCCAGATTAATTGAGCAGCCATCAGCAGCGCCTTCCCCTTCATCCGCGAGCACATTCAACGCCTGTTCGTAATTGTGGGCACTTAGTAGCGCGCGTGTTATAAAATGCCGCGCTGTGGAAATTCGATTAAATATTTATCTTTCCAGATTACATGTTTTCCATTCACTTTACGTGTTTTGCCGCTGCGCAGCAACTCGGCTGAAAGTGTGTTGATGGAGAAGACCAGTCCGTGATGGTTGTAGCTCATTGTGTAGCCGGGCAGATGGCCCGCATAGCAGAGCGACATGAAGTGTTCCTCCTTGACGTTGTACTTGCCCTGCGGTGTGTCGCTGATGATGTGTGCCACCACGAAATAGCAGTGATTCAGAGTCTCGGTGAGTGCATCTTCATTGTGCGCCAAAATGCGCTGTGAAAGCGGTTTAAGTGGCTTACGTGATAATGCAAAACTGATATTAATTTTTGCATACCGTATCCTCGTGGTTAATTACAATGGTGGAGCACCCTATGGGCTCTTTTCTATCGGGGTGCTTCAAACTTTGCGGCAGTATGTCGTCCAAGTGTAGAAGAAAGAGCTGCAAGTGGTGTTTAAGAGGCATTTAAGGCTGGCTAATATTATCAGAAAGCCATAAACCTTGTGAAACTCGACATTTGCACCATCGGCTATGCCCTCCAATTCGCGTACGTATTGAGGAAATGATTTTCTCACACTTGCCAGAGTCTCATTGTAAACGTATTCTGAAAATAGTCCGAGCCGATTGTCAGTCGAAAATGGCGAACTGAATTTTAACGGCCAAAATTACTTCCATCGGTGGTTGTGTACAGTGGCATATAAGTATCATTGAGTGGTCCAGACAGTTGCAGAAAACTTTTTATGATTGAAGCAAATGTTCGACCCTGCAAGTGAATCAATTAACACATACATGCAACACACACAGACAGGAACATATTGGAATTGCATGATAACATCTCAGCCATATATCAAATACGAGGTACTTAGTATTGTACTTAGGGCCTTGTTGGACAGTCGATAGAATTTCAAGGAGCAATTTAAATGTTCAGACGAAAAAGCGAGCAAAGCAGTAGACTCGCTAACATGACTAATGCCGAACGTAGGGGCAAATGAGGAATTATGGAAATCTATTATGTAGTACCCGGCACCGATCTGGGCACCAGCAACCGATAAACCTTCATATCTGAAGGATGTAACAAGAGCACACCGGTTGACATGACTTAGGGTCTGCAGTGCCTTCCGGCCGCTGTCGGATGATGCTGCCAACGTAATCGCCGGTGCCTGTCGATAAGCGCGAAACTAGTCCACAAGATTTTGGAAACGGAAACGAACTGAACAGCAGTCGACCATTTCGCATCGGAAGTGATCACGTTACAACGTCGATACAAATGGGACCGACGCACTGAGGTGCAACTACCGGACCGAGGTCAATTTGAGACCAAACCTGCCCCGCGATGTAATACCGAGAGGTGGTCCCGCGTGGATAAAGAACGACGATAGGGGATTGGTTTTTAGCCGGTAAGGATCCGAAATGCTGGGCTGGAGCTCAGTATCTTCCGAATATTTTCCACCTCCGACAGAAAAAAAAAATATTGGAATCGCTCTGTAGATCAGCGCAATGTTCAAACGTTTGAAACGAACGATTGCTCACCATATCGAAACCAACTTCGTAATGTGTGCCTCTGGTGTACAAGATGGGAATGGCTTGACGCCGCGCAGTATTTGTTGCTGTCATATTGAATTTTGTCGATGCACTTTGAAAATGTGCAATATTTAATCACTTCTATAGTAAACAACGCAAGCAGACAATTTGTGTTAAATTTGGTTGGAAAAAATAATTTTTGTCGACGTTTTTATATTTCACATAGTAAATGAAAGCTCTCTGATCGCTGATGATCGCAATTGTAACAACTAGTTCATCAAACAATCAAACAAACAGACAACCGAACCAACGAACGAACGAACGAATAATTGAGCAAACAAGTGTGCACAATGTTAAACCGAAGAGGAATGCGCGTTGAGTGATGATTTAAGAATTGCGGTGAATAGAAATCTTTTGGCGTTAGTACTCGAGACATCGAGTGCACTTTCGACACTAAGGCCGCTCGACACTTTTAAAAGCGACGAGGCTGCGGTGCAGTGATGTTTGCATTTGGTGTTTGCTTATGTATTTTCTCGATTCTCAATAAAAAGGGCTTAAATGCATTTAAGTTCGTGTGCAGGAGAGCAATTTGGAAATTTGTATATGCATTTCTATAAACTTATACAGTGAAATTATTTGTTTGATGATAACCTTTCAAAAGTAAATGAGAAACTTAAACTGTAACCCAAAAATGAATATAACATATCAGAATCGTAATGAGCCAGGGGCGAATTCGGAAAAATATTTTGGAGGGGGGTTTCAAGAATTAATTCTTTAATATTCATAAAATGAGGAAAAATGCTTTTTATTTTGTGTGTAGTTTTAAAGTTTGGGGGGGCGACCCTAATATTTGGGGGGGGTCAACTCCCACACCCCCCTGAGTCCGCAAATGAGCACCAATAATGAGCACAAGTTAAACAAGGTGCGTTCCAAAGTACAGAGGGCATTTTGCATTAGAATGGTACACACTTTCCCGATTTGCAGTAATAGTTTTATGACACTTGGCTTACTGTAAGCGGAGTTATTGCCTTTGAAGTGACAGAAACCAACGTGTTATCCACATAAAATAGACCATTGAACAAAGAGCCAATGTAAAGTTCCGTTTTAATTTGGTAAAACTTTTACCGTCATATTCCAATTAAGTTTATCGTGCCGATTATTTATGCCATGGCAGATTTCATACGTAGTAGACATGAGTTCAAAACGATCGTGAGGACATAAATTATGACCAACATGTTGGCTAACCGAAATTCGTGATCACCGAAGATTCCATCAAAACTGTGCATGATTTCATCAAACATCACCCAAAATCTTTATTGAAATTCATGGAAATGGAGTTGAAATCATCAATGTATCGGATTTTAACCCAAGATTTGGGCTACCGAAGGCTGTGTTCACGGTTTGCACTGCACAAGTTGACTGACGACCAAAAATTGCTCAAAAATCAACATACTATCGAAATATTCGGGTTAGTACAATGCTTAAAGGTTATGAGAAAAACAAAAAGTATACACAGAAAGTGTTAAATATGATATAAAAACCATACGTTTCAAATATCATAAAAATATCTGCAAAACAATAACGCTGGTACTGAAAAGGTTAGAGCCAGTCTTATGTGCCAATTCTTGAAATACTTTTGCCATTTGTGATAAACATTTATACCTAACTAGCTGACCCGGCGAACTTCGTCTCGCACGACATTTGTTTATTTTTTTATAATGAAATACGCGAGATGGCGAATCAATGGCGATGTGGCAAATGGCAAATTGACGAAGAAAACCAACTAAAGGAAGAGGAGCTACTGATTAACACAATCGAGGCCATTAAATAAGCAATGTTGCTGCTAAGTTGCAGTAAAGAAATGGATAGCGCTTGAACCAGATTTAAATTATATTGGCAGGGCCACGCCCCTTTATTCAATACCCACACAATGCCCTCTGTCGAAGAAGAAAATGGTAGGTTCGTACTAAGTGTCATTGCTGAGCGACTTATAGTTCAGCGAAATATTTGGGTCACAACAAATGTGCCACGCCCCTTGTCCAACGCTTATAAAAACTTACCAGTAGAATGACCCATCTATGGGACGACGGGGCACTTAATTTCAGTGTTGTACGACTAACAATTTCAAAGATATTATCTATTAAAAATTTGGTTTGTATGGGCAGTGCCACGCCCCCTTGTTCAATACCCTCATCATTCCCTCTGTCGAAAGATATGAATAAATGGTAGGTTCGTACTTAATTTCATTGCTGTTCGACCTATAGTTCAGCGCAATATTTGGATTACAAAAAATGTGCCACGCCCCTTGTCCAACGCTTATAAAAACTTACCAGTAGAATGACCCATCTATGGGACGACGGGGCACTTAATTTCAGTGTTGTACGACTAACAATTTCAAAGATATTCTCTATTAAAAATTTGGTTTGTATGGGCAGTGCCACGCCCCCTTGTTCAATACCCTCATCATTCCCTCTGTCGAAAGATATGAATAAATGGTAGGTTTGTACTTAATTTCATTGCTGTGCGACCTATAGTTCAGCGCAATATTTGGATCACAAAAAATGTGCCACGCCCCTTGCGCAATGCCCATAAAATCCTACCAGTAGAATGACTCATCTGTGTGACGACGGGGTACTCAATTTCAGTGTTGTATGACTTACAATGTCAAAGATATTCTATATTAAAGATTTGAGTTGTATTGGCGGAGCCACGCCCTCTTGTTAAATACCTGCCTCATTCCCTCTGCCAAAAGATATGACTAAATGGTAGGTTCATACCAAGTTTCATTGATGTACGACTTACAGTTCTGCTGAAATATTGGGTCATACAAAATGTGCCACGCCCCTTATCCAATGCCCATCAAATTTTAACAGTAGAATGACACTTCTATGGGACGATGTCATACCAAATTTCAATGCTGTGCGACTTACAATTCCGAACCTATTCCATTTAAAAGAATTTGAGTTGTATGGGCGGTGCCACACCCCCTTGTTCAATACCCACCCCATTCCCTCTATCGACGGACATGACTAAATAGTAAGTTTGTACCAAATTTAATTGATGTGTGACTTATGGTTCCAAAGTTATTGTATTGTAAAATGTTTTCAAGTTTTAAGCAGCCGAACGAACCACTATTCATTTTTATATATATATGTAGATAGATAAACTCCAAATAGTTAATATTAAATTCATTGCTCTGCGAGTAATAACTGAGTAATAACTTGTTTAGTTTTTGCAATTAAAAAATGCAAAACGGTAAAAAATTTAATTGAAATCACATGTAAATGCTTTTGAAGCCTCTGAGGTCGTCTACTAATTTTAATTTTAATTTTATTATTATAATCGCAAATCTTTACATTTAAATTGCAATTGAACTTTCGAAAGAATTCGAATCGTGTTTAAGTACTGCAGCAGAGCGGAGCGAATAGCATTTTAGTGTTTTAATATAAGTGGAAGTGTACAATGCGGCTCGTTCCAGCGAGGGTTGTCCGAGTACAGCGCAAAAGTTCTGGCATTCAAATCGAAAACGCCCACGGCGATTGTTTTGACCAATTGTTCCATGCAGCCGTTATCGCGGAAGACACAGTGCTCGCCACCGCTACAGTCGCCCAACATTTCCAGGACATTTGCTGGGCTGGTGGGCGATTTGTACTCGCTAAAAGTCTTCATGCGTGCTACGCTGGAATCGAACATTATCTGATTGGCCTCCTCAATGTCTATGCGCTCGTATCTGGGAAATGGAAGATGAAAGCACAACATTGTTAGAGCAATCATCAGTCGGCGACACGCATTTACGCACTTGTTGGCATGGTAATTGAACGCGCCCACCGGCACTTCCTTGATATCCAAACGCGACTTGGCTTCGTCTCCTAGCGCGGGCGCCATCTCAATGTTGTAGCACATGTTTGTTTTATCGCTGCAAAGAAATTGGTATTTATTTGATGATCAATGCAATCAGTGAAATGTGTTTAACGCACGTAAGGAATGTCATGTTGATGGAGCAGCCATCGCCAGCGCCGACACCTTCATCCGTGAGCACTTTCAATGCCTTCTCGTAGTTGTCGGCGCTCAGTAAAGCTCGAGTAATGAAGTGGCGCGCTGTGATTGTCGGCAATGGTAAAAAGAGTTAATAACAATGTTTGGTACTGTTCATAAATTATGAGTGCTTACGTGTTTTGCCGCTGCGCAGCAACTCGGCTGAAAGTGTGTTGATGGAGAAGACCAGTCCGTGATGGTTGTAGCTCATTGTGTAGCCGGGCAGATGGCCCGCATAGCAGAGCGACATGAAGCGTTCCTCCTTGACGTTGTACTTGCCCTGCGGTGTGTCGCTGATGATGTGTGCCACCACGAAATAGTAGTGATTCAGAGTCTCGGTGAGTGCATCTTCCGTGTGCGCCAAAATGCGCTGTGGGTGACAACAACGCTACACATGATTCATATTCAAGTTATGAAAGAAATTTGTTCGAACATACACTGTCCTTATTGTTCATGATGATGGTGGAACAGCCCACGGGTTGATTACCATTTACCACATTCTGATGTTTCAAACTCTGCGGCATTATGTCGTCCATATGCAATAGGAAGAGCTATAAATAAAACAATAAATTAATGCCAATAGTGTTGAAGATTACATTGCATTGCATATGCAGGTTTGTTTTAGTTATAATTAATTTATACATTTTTTTAAGCCAAAAGATGTCAATGCTGTTATTTCCCATTAAGTAATTTAAATTAATAATTTGGTTAAAATATTCCTTGGCAAAACTCTGGCTGCGCCCTCAGCAAAGACAAGCAGCTAATTAGTTTACAGTGATTAATATTAAAAAGGAAGTAATATTACGACTATTTAGAATTTCAGAGACCTAAAATAATTATTATCTATATTTTTGGGAATAAAAAAATTGCCCTAATTTAAGAAATTTCTAAAATTATTGCTTTATAATAATTATTCCCAATAAGAAATTTTTTACGTCGCCTATAACTATTATCATATAATTAATATTTTTGAGTTGCATAATAACTATTATAAGTAACAAATATATTTTTCGTTGTCGATAATTATTATTTTGGGATTTTTGTTTTTTTACATTGCTTCATAACTTTTATTTATGACATTTTTAATTTACGTTACTAACTATAACTATATTTGAGACTAACTATTATTTTGAGACTTTTTTTTTTAAGTTGCTTCATAACTTTTATTAATGATTTTTTTTCTTTTACGTTGCTGATAACTATTATTTTGAAAAAAAAAAATTTTTACGTTGAATTACCACATTTGGAATATGAATTAATTTTTAATTGTTCTAAATTGACAAACGCAAATTAACTGCAGAAACCTAATTTCCACCCACAACTAAACAATTAAAAATCAATTCATACTCAAAATGTGGTAAGGCAACGTAAATAAAAAAAATTTTTTTCATAAAAAATATCAAAAAACAAAAATAACATAAATAAAAGTTATGAAGCAACGTAAAAAAAATTGTCCTCAAAATAATAGTTATCGGTAACGTAAATAAAAAAAGTCATAAATAAAAGTTATGAAGCAACTTAAATAAAAAAATTCCAAAATAATAATTATCGAGAATGAAAAAAATTTTTATTTTTCATAACAGTTATTATGCAACGTAAAAATTAATTGTCACAAATAATAATTATAATCAACAAATAACATTGATGTTCCATTGTAATAGTTACATTGCAATTAATTTCTTAAAAAACTTATAATAGTTAAGTCCCTGTAGAATTTTTTTAAATAGCCTTCGAACACTGATCTGATTGGTGAATTCAAAACAATGTTTGCTTACATTTTCTAACTACTGAAAATGACTGCTGATAATTCCAACACTTCTCTCCCGTATTACTCATCGCAATAATGCGTAGCTTTGCTGTTGATAACCTCACAGCCATGAAATTATGCACCTTTCCTGTTATTTAAATTCCAAGCTTACAGCACTCAAGAAATGTAACATTTCTTACTATTATTTCATCAGCGTTTCATGTAAACGTTAAGTGATATTTTATTCGGAAACAAGACTGTGGGCGTCAGTTGAGTTAGTGATCTGGTTGCAATATGACTGGTGAAAGCCTGGCTGTTACAAATCCAATACGCACGACGAGTATGTAAGAATATCCGCAGCAATATCTTTGCATCCGCATATTTGTGACGTTAGGTTGTTTTCAGGTACAGAATGATTGCTTGCAATGCTTTGATATTTCAATCGTTGCACTATGAATATTTATGAAAAATGCCGCAGCATAATTCATAATTGAGCCGCCATTAACTGTCGCTGGAAAACTGGTCGCATGCGCAGCTGCTGCTGAGTATTCTTCGCAAGCGTGAAATATTTTTTTACGAATCGCATGGCATTTATGACGCAATATGCGTCTATGGAATATCAGTGCTAATTAAGCTAATACCTAATGCTAGCTAATCGAAATGATAGCTGTCAAGACATTTATGGCCGCACATCCATTGATGTTGCTCACCCTGCACAATGCGAACAATATTTTTTCACAATAAATATGTCTTTGGTGTTTAATTGCAACAGTGTTGGCTGCACAACGAATCAATTAACAAAATATCAAGGCTAAAATTTAGTTTGAGTCAAATAAACCGACAACATGTGTGCAACTTGTCTATGTGCAACATGCACTTTGACGAAGGTTGTCTGTTCGACGAGCTGGCGATGGGGCGCAGTTGGTTGGCTGGCTGACAGCTTGGCCGTTCTTCAATGTTGGACATGGCACCATTTGAACGCGCACAAAAGTATCGAATTTGATAATTGGAAGGTTCCCCAACCCCTTCGAGCGGCGCAGCAATTAAAAGAAGCACAAATTTAGATATACACAAATACGTTTTATACCAGAACATGCAAACATACCTATGTATGTAGATAATTGTGTAATGAATTATTGGTACTTGACGGTGGCTTGATGCTGTCAGTACATTACATTGCTTGCAAAAACGCCGATGCCAGCAGCGTCATTAGCTAATTGACCAACGTTATAAAACACAACGAAAGCACACACACACACACTCACACTCTCACACGTTTACACACACACACACACATGGTTATGCATAAATAACGCGTAATCGGTCAAGTGGGCAGCTGAACTGCACTGGCGGCCAGGCGCGGATCCAGAAAAATATTTCGGGGGGGTTTTAAAATGTAATTCTTTAATATTTATAAAATGTATTTTAATTTGTATGTAGTTTTATAGTCGATCCACATATTTCGGGGGGGGTTCAACCCCCAAACCCCCCCCCCTGGATCCGCCACTGCTGGCGGCCCAATAGCGCAATGATCCAAATTCCTAAACGCATCTGGTAAAATCAAATTAAACACTCGCCTGAATTGCTTCTACATATGTCAAACTGATCGATGGCAGAGTGCAAGAATGGTGTAGTTATGTTCAACCGGCTTGCGCTTGCGCTTCGAGTTGGTGTTGTTGTTGGTGGCGGTGCGTAATGCAGTTGGCTGGTAGCATGCAGCAAATCACTTGTTAATCTACAACAATAAATGACGAAAATTTGTGCATAAAACGACACAATTTCAGCATTGAAAATTGCTTTGCTACACTCAAGAATTATGTGTCATTCCTGAGTGGAACTTTTCTGAGCAGCAAAAGCATACTCGGACAGCATAGGAAACATTTTACTGCCGTTTTGAACCGTTCTTGTTTTATTCAAGAATTGTGGGTATTTTTTGATCAGAAGGTATGTCCAAATTTGTGATTAGGATCACCAGGAGATTTTGTCAGTTATGTTGATGTGCATCAAAGGACGTTCTGCTTGCTTATTTGACTATTTTTGAGTTATGTTGCATTGAGATATTAGAAGTGATTGCAAGGTTTTTTGCATATAAGGATATGCAAACTATGAAAAATGCAATTTCAATTTTGGTTGGTCTGGGCAGGCACACCCTGGCAGAGTCACTAAGACTCGAGGAAAGAACCAGGAATTCAGAACACTGGTACATTGCTCCGGGTCTTACACAATCCAGAATCTTCATTAAGGGATATAACCCCAAATGGAGCGAGGAGTGCCTGAGGCTGAGGAAAACCCAGCTTAGACAGATTACCGGACTTCAAACTGGACATTGCAAGCTGAGAAAATACATGAATTCAATCGGTATAGAACAGGTAAGCATCTGCAGATTCTGCGGAGCTGTAGAGGAAACGCCGGAGCTCATCATACTGCGCTGTGAAGCAGTCTGTCGTAGCAGGCGGCGATACCTGGGCCAATACTGGCTTGCAGAGGAGAATGTCAAGCACCTGGACCCCCTTGAGTTACTAAGTTTCAGTAGGTCGGTGGGTCTAAGGGATGTGCTCTAACGATCTGTAGGGGCACAATAGATCATTAATGGTTTCAGTGCAATTAACACCCCCAATAAATCTAATCTAATCTAATCTTGGTTTTAGTTTGAAGTAGGTACTAACGAGCCCAATATTTCGTCTTAAAAAAAATTGTTTGCTCAAACGTGTCTCAGAATGATACATTTAATGAGTTGGTTTTGTTAAGAAATCTGAGTAAAACATGATATTATCGATTTTTACTTTGAAAATGGAAAGTCGACAAGCAAAATCGATTGACTTATAAATCGACTTTTGAATTTGCTTTTAATTCTGTAATTTCTTGTATGTTAAACTAGTAGCCTTAGGCGTAATTTGAGTTATTTGAACATTTTCGCTCACCTTTGTTATCAGATTTAGGATTACCAGATTATCAGATTACAGGAGGGGTTATTAAAAGAAGACTAAATTGAAATAAATGTTTTTACCTTTGAACTACTTTTCGGTATCAAAAATGTTAGCTATTTTATCGATCTACTGATAGATTTCAATCAGATTTGTTATCAGATTTTACAGGAGGGGTTATTAAAAGAAGAACCTGGTATGGAAGTCTAAATTTAAATAAATGTTTTTACCTTTGAACTACTTTTCGGTATCGAAAATGTTAACTATTTTATCGTTCTACTGATAGATTTCAATTTTTCACAGATATTCTTGAACTTGATGGCCTACAATTACACTAAAGTAATAGTGAATGTTGTTTTCGTTGTAATTTTTGGTGAGTTTATAAATGGATTCTTTATAAAGTTTTAACTGAAACAGTTTCTTTGAATGTAGGTTCATATAAAATGAAAAGGATGGTCAGGAACAGGAATCTGTTAAAGAAAACGCGTGATATAGCTAATAGACATAGCAGCCCTTTCTAACCTCAAGACGGGTTTTACCTGGCAACCCTCTTCTAAGTGTTGTGCTCTCCTATGTATCAGCAATTTTACGTGTTATCTCGAATCGATTCCGCAATAGGTGCCCGGATTTTATTCTCTGCATTTTTTTTAATACTTTATTGAAAGATAGCCGAAGGAGGAGGGACCCGATAGTGCCGATCTCCTTGGACCCGGATTTTCTTCGCGGCTCTGGGAGGTAGTTCGACAATTAAGGCTGACTTTTGAAAAGCTAATAGGGGGATGAAAAGGGACTCATTAAGTGATCAGCTTTGGCCAATCTCCTGGCAGCATAACAGGCAGTGATGCCGGCTTGCCAATGGATACTGATTACACTGCACAACAGCATGTCTGAAAAAAAATGGGCGTGTCACTTTTACGAACTTTCTTCGACTTTTTTCACATTTTCGACTGAAATTTCCGAACTGATAATCCTATCGACATGATTTTATGCGTTCTAAATTGGCGTTGTAATAATGTTTCAAAGTAGGAAAATATTGAATTTCAAGGCGTTTTGTCTGATGGCCAAAAATTGTACAGATTTTTCATAAATCAAGTTACGAAGTATATGAATATTTTAAGAAGAAACATCAAGCAATACAACACATCCAAATTATTTGGCGGAATACACATTCGCATCGAAATAATAGCAAAAATGTACCATAGACATTTTCATCAAAAAAACGCCTTGCCATCAGAAAAAAGCCTTGAAATTCAATATTTTCTTACTTTGAGGTCCAATTACCGCGGCATTTTAAAACTTATACAAATAAGTTGCATCGGAAAAGAAGCCGTGTGGTGTTGTTAGTGCGATAAAGTGAAAATCATGTCAATCGGTTTTTTGGTTTAGAAATTACGATCAAAAATATGGAAAAAGTAGAGGAAAAACTGAAAAAGTTACATGGTACCTATATCTCACTAACTAGAGCTGCTGGAAAAAGTCTGAGGATAGATTCGAAATCAGCGCACCCAAATTAGTAAGAAACAGTAGAAAACCGCCATGCAACAGAAAAAAGTGTTTTTTTGTTGTGCTGTGTTATCATTATTATTATTTAAGGCTATTAGGGCAAGTGTAACCCATTTAGTTGAGAATTTTTATTAA
This sequence comes from Melieria crassipennis, assembly GCA_963668005.1. Taxonomy (NCBI): domain Eukaryota; kingdom Metazoa; phylum Arthropoda; class Insecta; order Diptera; family Ulidiidae; genus Melieria; species Melieria crassipennis. The sequence continues at coordinate 34,406,813 of OY764962.1, read as the reverse complement.
ATGGACACAGATACTAATGTATCAATAAACTTGTTTACTCCTCCTAAAACTATTTACATTATGACTGAAATAATTTAAATATATTTTTTTTATTTGCAACCTATTTTCCAAATGTGTTAGATTTGCATATTTTATTGACATAATGCATTTTTCACAGTGTATATTAAGCAACTACCGTTTCGTTTTCAATGTTAATGCTAATTGCTAGCAAGTTGGCAAATTGGCCAATTGATGGCCAGAAGAAATTAACCAAAACAAAATACACTCAGTTCAAGTGTAGTTGCCAATGCATGAAATGTCGGCAAATATTCTTTAATCGTTCGATTCGACGCTGGTTGTTGTGTTGCGTATTCGTTGCACTTAGCTGCAGCGAAATATTCGTTGCTGCACTTGTTGTGTGTTGCGCTTTTATTGTTGTTATTGCATCAAGCACCTTGTCCTTTAAAGCCGTTAGTTGGTTAGTTAGCACGCAATCACACACACACACACACACACAGTCACACACACACATTGAAACAGTGTCCGCTTACATGGCGCGTGCAAGTAGCAGCCGCATTAAATGCTTCAGTTCTGTGCCCCAGCTAATTTGTGGTGTCATTGATTTTTAATTAGATTGGCGTTGCTTGGCTGGAAGCCGAAACCGTTAGTTCGACAGCCGGTGGGCAGTGCATTTTGTTGGCAATTTGTGCTTTTGCTAAAATCCATTCGATCGTTACATTTTCCTTGACTTATGCAATCGCATTGACACGAATGTCAGGCAAACTAAAAAACACCGCCAAACGTTAACACGTTCGCGGGCTTAAGACACATAGAAATAATCACCGCTAGAAAACAAATTGCTGCATTTGTATGATTCGACACCAAATGAAGAATATTCCTTACAACATATTTAATGCAATTTTTTTCTAACTAAGCCAAGGATTAGTGCGTAAGGCATTCGAGTAGAAACCAGACGGTCTTTGGTTTGCATATTAGTCAGCAATAAATATTGAACAAAGTGTCTTCGACAATGAGTAGAACTGCTGAGAAACAGTCACGCCTGGACGTTTAGATCTACAAATGTCTGCACAGGCCCTCAAATGCCCACTTATAAATTACAGTCAAATTTCAACTACCAATAGACAAATATTTCGCTCACATGCTTGGAAAATGGCCTTAAAAACTCGCAAAAGACTGCAGTCTGTAAACAATAGTAATGATTACATAGAGACACATTTAACGATCATCAAACTATCATCCGACATTAACATGTATGTATGGAGAAGTGGCTGTGTCATATTTGAAGTACAACATGCAATCATATTGTGCTCCAGTTACTATTGCTACAACATTTCAAATTGGTGTCTTAATATCAATCTTGGCATTAAACTCATGTAATGTATGTACATACATATGTATACATAGATACGCATTTTTTTTTCTTAATTAATAATTTTTAGGTTTATTCGATTACTTGTCCGCGGTTGCGGACAGTTTAATTGCTGCTAATGCTGTCACATGAACCATTCCCAGCTGCATTGTTGCCGCCATAATGAATTTGTTGCATTACAATTGAGATGCTGTCATATGGACAGTGGCAAACTATTGCTTTATGATTTCGTTATTGAGTGCTAATGAAATAATTATGATAATATAATAGCAGTATAATGGAAAGTTGAACAAATGTCGCATGTCAAGGATGGCATACGGACGAATAGCAAACTTGAAAGTTAAAAAAAAAAATTGAACCAGGTGTGTCGAAAATATGGTGCAATCTTGTCGTTACTCTACTAACATAACTATATGTATTACCTTATGAAACTCCACTTGTGCGCCATCGGCCACACCTTCCAATTCGCGTATATATTGTGGAAACGAGTTCTTCACACTCTCCAAGGTTTCATTGTAGGCGTTTTCTAAAAAAATATAAAATAAGTTTATTTGAAATACTTTGAGTGATTGAAATACTTTTATTTTTGTAACAACACTTACTTCCCTTTTCCGTATTGTAAAGCGGCAAATAGGTCTCGTTGAGTGGCCCCGATAGTTCTAAGAAATTCTTAATTATCGAAGCAAAAGTGCGACCCTAGAAATAGACCAAAGAAGACACATGATTTTGACATATGTAAAGACTCGATTAGATTGGCCTAAACAATAAACGCGCAACAGCTAAAATCCGACCATCGAAAGCGCTCTTCAGCGATTAATATTCGTGCCAAAGCTTGTGTACGCTACGGTTTGCTTGTTCGAATTGGGGTCAAGCCGACATTTGTGGTTTCAGGTTACGAAAAGTCGGTCGCTTTGATGTAATGTGTGTGTGTCTGTATTGCAATATCTGAGAACTAAAGGTATTTATATGTATTTTGAGTTTGATTAAGATCTCTAAACAACGATTGGTTGTCGCCTGCGGATATTTAGGTCTCTGGAATTTTCCATTGTATTCAGATTCTGGAAAATCGGCCTTTTGGTTTATAGAATGATTAATTAGGCACAATTTTATGTTTCGAAAAATATGTCTTGAGTGACAGAGTTTGAAGAGATGATTTTGAGAGTTTTGAAACGTGCTAAATGTTATACGAAGTTTCAAGCCTATTTGGAGCAAGCCTGATAATTACACAAGGCTACACATTTTTTCTCGTTGTTTCTGTTTTTGCTATCGGTTCTAGGCAGTGGCGCACGCAGGATCTCATTTTGGAGGGGTTTGGCGTACAATTTTTGAGCCGAATACCATTCGAAACCATATTTTGTAGCAGAAATTTTTGTGTTTGGGAGGGGGGTTGAACCACCAAAACCTCCCTGTGCGCACCAATGGTTCTAAGGTATTTAAGGGCCACAAACGTTTCTAAAACTTTGTTCGAGTTTTGTCAAAAAATAGGCGAGTTCCTTTTTTGCGTTTCCTTGAAATTTTTCAAATTTTCTACCGTAATTTCTAAACCAAGAAACCCATTGACATTATTTTATTGCTTTATTTATTATTTTATACTTTATTGCCCTTAGAACAATTTGCGACTTTTTTTATAGGTAGGTACTATTTACTTTCATGCGTTCTAAAATACCATGACAATTATTCTTCAAAGCCGGAAAAAAAGTCTTTCAGTCCTAAACTAATTGGTTTACATTTGTCTTTAAATTACTATACGTAATAACTTTTTAAGCAAAGCCTTTACTATTTCTGATATTAATTTTTGGTCTATTTAATGATGGCTATTTCTAAGAATTTTTCAAGAGGCAAAATAAATTAAAGAATCTATTTAAAATAAACATCACAGAGAGAGCGAGTCTATTTTAGATAAAATCGTAGATAACTACAATGGAGGAGCATTAACTTCGTCAGTTTTTGGAATGAATATTCCATTTGTAACTGATATTTTCAAAACAATAATTTTTCAGTTTTTGAATTAAATGTAGTACAGTGAAATTCCTCATAGCCGGACACTCACCTTCGCACTGTTTTTGTCCGGTTATGGGAGATGTCCGCGTATGTCCGGGGGCACAAAAAATTTGTTTAAATTGTATCCAAGTGTTTTTTTTTAATATTTTATACGAATTTATGAAAATTGAATATTTAATTAATATTTATTACATACATTGTACAAGTCGCTAAATTTTAGTACTGCTTTGTTTGAACAAATTTTGTAATTGTTGATTGTTTTAACCTCAAATGTTTATTTTCTAATTAGAGTGAGATTTGTATTATAAGGTAGTACAGATTTTTAAAAATCTGGTTGGGCATATTTTTGAATTTTGTCCGTTTATGAGATTTTTTTTATCAAAATGGTTTAAAATATAGTGTCCGCGTCCGTTTATTAGAGCGTCCGGTTATAGGAATGATATTTGTATGGAAAACTTAATGAAACTGCTGTGTCTATGAAATTTGTCCGGTTATAAGGGCTGCCCGGTTATAAAGACTGTCCGTAATGAGGAATTTCATTGTATTTGTAAGGGACATTTTCAAAATTATACCATTTCAGCTAAAACACAAATGAATTTTTTTTAAATACTATTATTCTCTCTTTAATATTTATTGTATATATTAAAAAAAAAATACTATTATTCTCTCTTTAATATTTATTGTATATACTATACATATTTGTATAAGACACACACTTAGCGCTTCCAAAATGTCTGCTTGACCGCCACCTCATAATTTCAGCGTTTATTTACTCCACTCAATGTACGGTAATGTCTCACCGCATGCAAATAAATCAATCACGAATTTGTGGCTTTCAATGAATTGTTTAATTTAACTCTCGTCCCCTCAATACCTGCGGCCAGTTTTTGTATGCGCCAACAGCTGATAATTTTTTCTTTAAAATGTGTACACCTCAGTTGGCAGTTATAAATATATTAAAGAGTTTGATTGTAATAACAAATTAAAGTACTGTAAGCGGTGATCTTTTGTTTGCTTGTCTCTTGAATTCGTGATTAGTTCGTGTTCAAGTCGATGTGTGTAGGTAGGCGATATGCTGACATTTTGATACCAAGTCCCAAGTTGTTGAAGGACTTTTTACACTTATTGACTTTTATCGGGCTGCGGCACGACATGGGTCAGTTGCGGTTCATGACTGGTTTAATTTTCATATCGGGCCATCTGTTGATTTATTTAAGCGTTTCCTATTGTATGCACATTATGGGGCAGTGTTGCGGATGTATGCAATATTGAATGAATGTTTTACTTTTGCAGACAGAAAAGTCGTCAGTGTATGTGCCAACAATTTTTAAATGAAACTAAAGCGCGCCAATGACTGTCCATAAATCTAGCAAGACTGCGGCGGCGGAACAAACTAAGTTGTGCCGCTTTTGTGGCACACGATCTTTTGCACAGCGAATACTTCAGCTTCGGATCCAGATCGCAACGATTGAGTGACACGTTCAATGCCCGTTGACACCTAAGCGAGCGTTTGTTGCTCAGATGATTTTCTCGCGTGGTCAAAATGATCAAATATCCATTTCGACTCGTTTATGGATTTGTCGCGTTGTTGTGTGTGCGCAAATTTGTCTTTCATCAATAGAATAAAGATAAGATGAAATTAATTAATTAATTACACGCGCAGCGGGAGAATGCTAAATACAATCACCTTTTTGTGCACTGCTAACATGCAACGCCTATACAATTGTCATATTTGTATGAGTATGCAGATTTATTAGCGGTTGACGCCTGTTTTCATTGAATGAAAATCGTTTACTCACTGCCACTGAGTTGAGTTGAGTTGAGTTGTTCCTTACTTGTTACAACAAAACGCTTGAAGAGTTGTGTAGCATTTATTATTATTTATTATGGTTTTTGTTTTGTCATTTTTCATTAAATACACTCAGGCAATCAGGTAATGCATCGTCAAAATTGTGTTGTTGTTTTATTTAAGTGCCTTTCATATTTGTGAAGTGTGATATTTCATTATAACTTGAGTGAAAGTAAACGAAACTAAGGTAGTAAACTGAGCTTTTTAATGTTGTCCTTAACAAGACCAAGACAAGAGTTACAAGAGTTCTAACTGAATTTAATAGCCTCTCAAATTCTTTGGACATTGATCTCGCGTTAACTTTAAACGTATTTTGCAGCATGTTTTCTAATTAAAAGTATTTTTAAGTATATTTTTCGAATTTGTTTGAATTTCCACCACTCATTTTCTCAAAGTCTGTGATTTGATTAGACTTTATTAATAAACAAAACAAAATTAAAAATTGATATTGTAAGTAAAAAAGACATAACAACATATTTCTATGATTTAATAATATAATTTTATGAATATAATAATTTTTATTTATTTTATTTATTTATTTTTATTTATAATAATTAATTTTTAATAATAATTTTATTAATATTGAAATTAAAATTGTGTAAAATTGTTCCATCCGTCCCTGTAGTAGACATTTAATAATTCAGAAATATTATAAAACTATGCTGAGATGATTTAATGACGGCATCACTACCTTTTTTAGCGCCACTTGAACCGCACGTGACGATATTCAAAGTGTCATTAATACAACAGTTATGGAATTAATCATATGACAACACAAATCTACAGTGAACTCGCGTTTCCATTTATACTTACGGACAAGACATCTGTTTTTAATTAAGCGATTTTCGTACACATATGTTACAATATGTTACAATAACACGCAAATTATTGCGTGCGAGAAATTGATTTTGTTTTGATGCTTTAGAACTGGTTAGTTAAAAGTTTATTGATTCTATGCTAATTATGTTTACATTACGAGAATAAAATTCACTCTATGAGGTGTGACTGGTGATCAAATTAGCTGACAAACACTATATGCATTGAGTCTGGAACTTTGAGAACTCTGAGTATTGCTTACAGCGCTCGTATATTTAAATAGTAGTCGAATTCAGGTTTAAAGTTGATTTTTGTGAAAGGGGATTATTTCGCAAACAACTGAAAGTTTTAAGCGAGCAATCCGAATAATATACTAAAAAAACGTATTGTCTCTAGTTAAAAGCTATGAAAGTATTTACGACAGCATTAAATTACGAGTGCCACCTGTTGTTTATAGTCATTTTAGATATAATTATATAAATGTTCATGCATTCCTTCTATTTTCTTTTATTTTAAAGTAAATTTAGATAAATGCAGATACGATTTTTATATATTATTCTCAACCAAAGGTTCTACGATTACCACAAATGAGTGGTTAAAGGCCTAAACTATTGGAACATCAAACGCAGAGTAATATATAATTTTTCACAACTAATGGTATGTATTTGCCCCATTTAGAACTCTTGTTTTAGGCCCATTTTCACTCATCATATTTGCACAATCTTAACAAGAAAATAGCATGCCATGGTGGTGAAAGAAAGGTTATATTTGAGAGAGCTCACATAGGTTAACAAATATTTTCAGAATGTTGAGTTTTTTGACTATGGAAACATTGATTTGTGTTGAACAAAATATTAAATGCTTTGTTGGTTAGGTTAAGTTAGGTTAGATAGTTTAGAGTTATAGTTAAGGAAGCTCACATAGCTTACGCTGTCTGTTGTATTCTCATAAAAAAAACCGGGGGCCACACAATGATTTCTATGAATAAAACAAACTTTTTCAGAATGCTGAATTTTTCGACAAATTATGTAAAAATTGATGAGTGCTGACTAAAATAGTATCTCTTTTTTGTGAGAGCTCCTTTGGTTCCATTTAAGGTTTTTAATGGTGTATTTTTATTTACTGAACCGTAGCTTGTGGCAATGAATAGATGGATTCTATTGCAAATAGTAATAGTAATATTGTGGTACAATTGCCAAGTAAGTAAAAGCCCAAATCACGTGATTTATTACGTATATGTTTGTTGTACTTGTTTTAGATTAAAACAACAACAAAAAACTGAAAAATATCGTTTTGTTGGTACAAGCAAGGATTGTCCATATCTCCCGTATGGACGATGAAGCTCCGGCGAAAACGGCACTCGAAGAACTGAATCTCAGTTTTAGACTTTAAAACTCGTTTAGAATTAAATTTCCTACTGGGCATGTATAAAATATATCATTACGATATTACAGCGTCGCACACAATATTTCATTTGGGGGGGGGGTGATTTGCCATTTGTAAACATATTTTTTATCAGCAATTTTTGTATTTGAGGGTTTGAACCCCCAAAGCCTCCCTGTGTGCGCCACTGGACACCCACACAAAATTTGGGGTTCTGTAACCCCTTCAACCTTTGAACATAATATTATATGAAATCATATTTGCTCGAGAATTTTTATAAGAAACAGATATTTGGGAGAGTTTGAACCCCCAACACCCCCCCCTTGCGTAAACAGTGAAGAGATTATTTGTGGCGGGCGAATAATTATTTTTGTAATTTATGCATTCAAACTAAATTGAGTATGTACTGTAAACAACAAATTGTGTGTTGTTAACTTTCATGTATGTGTATAATTTTGTAAATATGTATTTTTGCATTGTTTTAATATAAATATTTTCTTTCAACTTTATACTGCATCACAATTCTAAGAAATTACTCTTAATAGGTTTTATAGGTATAGGATGTAATAACGGAACTTGCTTTCAGAATATCTAAATGTTTAAAAGGTGAGCTTGCAATTTTATTTAACACTAGAATACCCAAGGTAGAATGCCCAAGTTTTGACTACATTGAGGTCTTTTATTGTAAATAACTTTTGTTGCATCGCTTTCTAAAAAAATATCTTACGTGACTTTTATTAATTTTAAAGCTAAATGGAATAAATAAATTTAAAATATTGTAAAAAAATGTGTACCCCAATTTTGCAAAATTTACCTTAAATGCCCAAAAGTAGTAATTTTGACTACCTATATAAAATGTTCACCAAATCTTACTATCAGTAATAGACAAATATGCATCTTCAATTGCAAAATATGAAAATGTTATACAATTGCAAATATTAAAAAAAAAAATCATAGTAGGCTGCGGCAATTCCCAAGTTTTCCAATTCAAAACTCACTCATAAAATTCATTCACAAATTCCAAATTTCATTCCATCTTATCCCATTTATGTGTATTTATGTAAAGTACGCCATTATATTTAAATTAATTTTCTTTGTAAAGCATAAAAAAATAAAAACTAAATGCTTATTTTTATTTAATCTCGTGTACATTGATTTTTTGATATTTGCTACTTAAAAACCAATAAAATTTTAAAAAAGTCAGTAAACAATAATTTAGTCAAAATGACTACATATGGGCATTTTAGGTATGTCAGATTGTCGGGCATTCTAGTGTTAAATTCTTCTAAGGTATTATTTTCTTTTAATGCTCACAATAACGTAAGTACTTACATACATACTTACACTCTCCCCATGCTTTTTACTGCACGAACGTGTCTGCTTTTCTAATTTTTAATTATTCTAAGCTCAATTTCTAGCGTCACGCAAGGGCGTTTGACATGTGTCTTTTAGATTAAATGTCATTGAAATTTTCAAAACACACTTTTATAATGTACATACATACATAGGAAGTACATGCATTTTACAACAACTCACCATATCGAACCCGACATCGTAATGCGTGCCTCTGGTGTAGAGGACGGGAATGGCTTGGCGACGCGGAATATTCTTTGCTGTCATAATTGAATTTTGTTCTACACTTTACAACTGCAATTTGGTGTGTTATCAGTTTTATTGGGGCTTATCTGCTGCTAAAGCGCTAAAAAGTAAATATTCTCAAACACCACACAATGCAATACAATAATTACACTTATCACCAAATCAGCTGCTCAAACGAACGAGCGAATGCAAATCAAAGGCAACCGGCACATGCGAAATGTTCAGCACAACACGCAAATACGATCGAGTACGGAAGAGCGCTTTGAAAACACGCGTTAAATGCCGAGTTTTGAATTTTTCGTATAAGAATTCTTTGTATGCTTAGTTCCAGAGTGTTTGGCGGCAATTCTCAAACTGAATTGGCTGGACGTTCTTAGCAGCGAAGAGACTTCGCGTTCGAATGTTCTCAAAAAAAAAAACAAACAAAATAAAATTTACAAACAAAAATCAACACACAGAATAATAGTAAAGACAGCAAAAATTCGCGATAAACCGTTTGAATACGATTTGGTGTGGCTGTGTTGGTGCAACATACGCGCCGGCGTTGGTGTGTGTGCGTGTTGAAGTGGTGGAGCGGCGGATTTCTTGTTGACCAAATGAGAACTGCGCGCGTTCGCTTTATTGTTGGTGGGTTGATGTTAGTGGTGGTTGTGGTGGCACTGAGCGGCGTTCGAATTGACTTGCTGCAGTTGTTAGCTTGAAATGAACGTTTGCTTGTTCTATTCGTGTGTCGACTTCAGTGTGGCCACAACACAGCGCGCTGGTATGGCAACTTGCAATGGCGCACGGACATACAGACGGGCGCGCACGAACTGGTAAACGGATATGCGCGCTTACTGCCACCTGAAACACACACAATTGCAAGTAAGTAAGTATTACTACTCGAGACAAATTCTTAAGGGTGAAAGGCAGTCGAGTGGATATTTAATATGACTCAATTATTTTTTAGCAGCACTCAAACCACAGAGCAACTACTTACTTGAACGTTTAACTAAGAAACACTACTTTTCAAATTGAATATCTTATCTATTATTTCAGCGGTGAGTTATTCGTGTATAGAATGCTATGAAGTAGAATAGTTTACTTTAGAGAATTTACCCTCTGTATTTGAGATTGAAAGCAGTTATTTCATTATCTATTAGGCTTTTGATAGTTTAGTATTTTAAAAATTGTGATTCGGTGGTTTAGTGGTAGACTTGAGTTATGTTTCAGCTTAAAAAAAAATTGAAAAACAAATGATCGCGAGTTCAAAACCTGACTTAGCCATCTTAGCCATATACATATATATAGATTTGAATTTTCAACACACAACTGTTATTTTGTTGACGGTTTTCAAATATTAATTGGCACATCCACTGCATACGAGCAACAAAACAAAACATTCGTTGAATTTATTGCACTGTAAGACATAGCAAAAAGAAAAAAAAAAACAAAACAAACTCAAACACTAAAAGACGACTTTTAGCGAGATCCATAAAAAACGACATAGACGTGGAAAAAATGAAATCGAGCTCAAAATTTGTACGCAAAACCCGCCTCCGCCCAAATGAAATACTGTCTGCGCTACTGGCTGAATGCAAAATGATCTACTGCCAAGACAAATAATTTTTGAAAACATTTGGCGGCAAATTAAACTAGCAAAGAAATTGTGCGTTCGTGAGACTGCTGACCCACAACCGTCTTGCTCAGCTTTTCCTGCTGCAGCTGAAAGGGAAGAATAGTAGAAGATTGACCCAATGAACGTTTTGCCTATTGCCTCAAATGTCTGATTAAACTTAAGTTTATTTATAGCTTTAAACCTCAAATGAAACTTGTCAATCAGCTGTATCTTTCTTTAACTCTCTGTTTACACTATTTTTCTCTGTATTGTGAATGCGCCAAGACCCAAGGGTTAAAAACTGGTTTTAACTAAACTAAGTTTTTAAAAATGCCTTTTTGTTTACTTTTGTTGGATAATTTCATTTTTAGGAGCTTAAGCTGGCTTGTTCCTAAGCAAACCTTTACTTTACTTTTTTATTGCACAACTTTACTTTTTTATTGGCAGGAGCTGGTACAAAATCAGCTGCTGTTAACTCAACTACTCTCTAATAACTCAACTAATAATAACTAATAACTACTCAACTAATAATTGCGTTGTTTTGTTTGTTTTCCATTTTTGCAGCTTCTCCAAATAAAATTAAAACCCAACAGCTGTTTCACAATAAGCTTTCAAACTAAATTACATTACTAATCTAACTACATTTTACACAATTTTTACATTTTATATATTTTAGTACAAACATTTCCCTGGGCTTCGAAAAAAATGTTTATATATACTTTAGTGGTACTATATGACCTTTTTTGCCAACACTAACCAATCACCTTACACTTTTGGTCACATGTGCCACAGGTGTCAGATAGCGCCTCGCGTATACTGGCCACAGCGACACTCAAGTCGATCGACCGATCGACGACGTGACACCCGATGCCACCAACCGCAGGACAATCCAGGACACTGGCGCACTTAGGAAGTTGCAGTATCGGCCAGTTGACTCATAACACTGTTTGGCTGATAGATTTGGCAGTGTCAAAGTTAAGAAATTACTAAAAGAATTAAACAAAAACAAAATACATGTACAAAACTACCGAGTACCGAACTAACAAAGTAACGAGCTCGGTGTGAATACCCCTAATATAGTTTCGCAGCACCCCCAATCAGCTTCTTTGCAATAGACAACCTGTTTGTTTAATTTCTTGAAGACATTAAGGCTCCCACCTAGTCACAAATATACAGAAGCGAGGCCCGCGAAAAGGCCATAACTCTCAAATTTATACACTTGAAACTCCTTAATAGACCACAATATGTTTTTAAATCAATTTTCTTGACTTTACAGATTTTTGCATACCTTAATATAACATTTTTCACATTTATATGTTTAATGTATTCAAATACAAATTTTATGTTAGGTAATATTATTATTTATGAAAAATCATGTTTTTCTTTATTGTAAATAAAAAAATAATTATTGTTTTTGTTTCCTTGTTGATAAAAACGAGAACATTTTAATACATTTTTGAAATCTGCGGGTCTGGACATTCGAAAAGGTAGTTGGTTCTATATAGATTGTTGGTTAGTAATCAACCAAGATTACAACATTGAAAGCGGGGTAAGCTATAGAAGGCGAATGTTGAATTGAAAGAAGACAGAAAATTGTGAATTATAGATCACTCCTTTAACTTTTTCAGATAAATACGATTGACATCAGCTTATTTGAATTGAAAGAATTTTGCGTTGAAAAATTCTTGAAAGGACTTGGATTTTTAGAACAAGAGACTAAGAATTACTGACTTGGAGCATAAAAGCCACCACCATAAAAAGCCGACCTTGATGGTTTAGCGGGTAGTACTTTAGCGCTTCATAGAACAGCCATTCAGATTCGGCATTAACCCTTTCGCTACAGATTTTTACTGGGGAAAGTTAACAATCAATTTTCAATTTTACATTTTAGGCCTCTATATGGTTATATTAGCAATAACCATAAGAAATTTTTAAATTTTTATACTCAGACCCTGTATTTTAGAGTGTTTTTCTATGAGAGCAACCACATCGTTGTGGCCGTAATAATTACTTAACCCTCTAGTTCCCAAGAAGGCCTGTAGACATCCTAAGCTTAAACAAATTCTGTAAATGACACCTTATGGCTTTTCTTGCTGATTTTACATGTATGGAAAAGGGAATCTCCATTTTAAAAAATAAATGTAGTCAGTTAATGCTGCCGCATGCACAACGGCAGGAATTGTAAGACAAAGGTGAAGTTTCGTGAGAAAGTAAGCAAATAATTATTTTTGAAATTGTGTGAGAAACAAAAATTATTTTAAATAAATTGTGAGCCTCAATAAAACTAAAAAAATTACTGGTGAGTGTGTTCTTTGTGTGTGTTCTTTGAGAAAATAAAAAAAAATTGTGAAACAAGTTGTTACACTCCTCCTACCTAACTCGAACCCTAGAGTGTCTGTAGGCCTGCTTGGGATGAAAAGCGTAAATATTTATGGGTCATTGATGATATTTTTTCGCTATTTAAGCATTATTTTTCTATTTTAAAAAGGTCCTGTCACTGCAAAAATTTATACTAAGGCGTAGTCCGCGGGGGTAGATGAGAGAATTAGTCTCCCCTAGTCCTTTTTTTCATGGAGTAGATTTGTCGACATCGGTGTGAAAAGATAACAAGGCATTAAAAAATAATAAGAACCGCCATATATATATACCTATACCGATTTTTTTAGTTTTCCTAGTCTATACACCCCCCAAAAGCAGTGTATAAACTACCCCACGACACATTAGCCCTCGCCTTAGCCCTACCCCTTTTTATTTATTGTCTATTGCACGCAGAACTGAAACTGTTATCCGTTATTTATGTTTACATATATTTAAAAAAAATTAAAACTTTAAATTAATTAAAAAAAAAATTTTCATATGGAATTTTGTTTGGCTTTGTTTCCCTAAGCAAGCCTGTAGGAATGTTACTTTCTACACCCTTTATCACCCCTCCTATTGACATGCAATTTTTTTCCCCGAACAAACATTGCTTCTCCACCACAAAACTATCACTGGTAATTTTTTCAACAAGATTAAAAACTTGGGAACTAGAGGGTTAAACATAAAACTTTTTACGCATAACGAAAATTTGAATATATCTTCATTTACTTAAGCCAAAATTATAAAAAAAATATCTAAATTTAAAGAAAACGTCAAATTAAAAAGTTATCTAATTTGTATGCTTCTTCTTCCTTTACTATGTCAAGATATATCATTAAAAAAATCAGAAGTGTATACTTCTCTTCTTTAAACATAAATATTCAGTTTATGAATTTCGTATTTTTCCTAAAACTTCAAATTATTCTAAGGACCAACAAAAAATGTATTCTTGAAACCACAGAGGGTTCAGACGTCCATAAAGTAGCATGTTGACATATGGCAACAAAATAGCGAAAGGGTTATAGTATAGGTTCCCTCTCCAGTTGCATGCACATCTTAAACGGGCGGAATTTGTGGCATCACAACGAGCCATATAGGCCAAAGTGTGTCTCATACTCGTACAGAGGCAGTCACCCAATCGAACCTCACATTAAAGCCAACTCTTATCCGGTTTGTAGAACCCAAAACTCGCAGTAAAGACTTGTCAACGTTTAAGACAACTTTCATTGATATTAAAAGCAATGATAATTTCCCACTCAGCAATACTTACTCACTTGTCGCATATTGTAATATTTGCCCTGTCACTCTCGCTTTGAGGTGATAAGAAATTAGAGCAGCATCGATTGTCATTGCTTGTTAGCATTTTATTTAATCAGATGTTGGCACCAGCACATAAATGCGTTTCTTTCAGTACGAACACTTACAACAAAATGCTGGCAAAAAACAAAAACTGTTTTGTGGAATTCACAGTAAAGTGGAATCGATATTTTGTTCGATGCATTTTAAATATTGTATTTAATTTTCTTCACTCAATTGCTTACAGTTACCGACGCAAACCTGCGTGTGTGAAAAAACCGTTATTTTTTATGAAATGCTGACCGTGAAATATACGCAATGAACTGCTTTTTACAAAACCTATAAAATTATGCGCCGTCTGCCGTTGTTGCACTCAGCGTCGACGCGACGCCTAAACGCCGATAACAAAAAACAAACAACTTTCTCATATTCGCATTAGCGTAACCGTAATCATATTGGAAATTAACATAATAATCGGTGCTGTTTCACACGAAGTATCAATTATGCAATACGCCAGCGGCGAGTCATGAACATTTAAATGCAGCAGCGGCGGAATGCGATCTGCGATGGGCTTCAGAGTGCGGCGCAGTGGCGCTTAGTGGTCGACAGTGTAGACGCGCATGCGCAGTGCATTTTAGTGCTGAGGAAAGTCAATTGGGTCAGTCGGCGTTGTGTGTTATGTGGCACTCAGTAAGCGACACATGCTTTAATGAGATAAAATCGCTGCCAAGTGGTCAAACTTCTAGCACGTTTTATGGGCTTAGTGTAGTTTTCAGCTGAGCCGCCACTGTTGTTGACATAATGAACTTCCGATTTGTGTTTGGAAGAAAGGAAATATGTAGATAAACGCCAAACAAAGGTTAGCCACACTTTCATTAACTTTCGTTTGACATGTTACCAAATACGTTGAGATACGTGTTTGGGCAAATACCAACGGCCGCAACAATAGACGCTGTGCACGTCTAACGTCTCAAGTGTTGACAGCGGTGACCAGCGGGGTTGGCTGCTGTGATTGAAGCACAGCTATTTGGTGCAGATAATGCTCAGCACGTTCGGCTAAATGTTTTTGGACAGGTCACTGGCTACTGGTTGTGAGTATATAAATTTTGTGCAGAGTTGACTGACGGCTTAGACGATCGTCGGCAATGCGCCGGTTAAAATGTAAATTTCAAAGCGTTGCAATAAGCATTCGAGTGTGTTGAGTGCCAACGATAACATTGAAACATTTGCCTACGATACAGTGCAGCGGCATTTACCGCGGGATACCGTCTGTAAGGATGCATAATTGCAGTAAAACAGTAGTGAGTGATATAGCGAAATTGAGTGAATATAATGAATGTTGCTCAACGCATCTCTCTTCCGCTAGTTGCTAGTGCTAGTGTGCGTCTACTTGGACTCGTGCTACGCGGCGCCCACATTTCGCAATGAGTACGTGCACATTAAAGTGCATATGCCAAAGGAAATCTCCCACGAGCACATCTACCACGATCTATCACATGAGCCCGATTTTCATCCGCCCGCTCACAAAGTCATACACCATTACCATCATCGACGTCGCAGGCCCAACAAGAAGGGTCAACTACTGCAGCAGCAGCAGCAGCTCCACAACGAGCACGATGCACTGCTGGGCAGTATAGTGTTATCCGAGGTGAAGAAGCCCATCACGGGCGACCATTTGGAATATCTGCAGCACGCCGATGACATTGCCAACAATCTGTTGAAGCCCAAGAAAAATATCAACACCTACGCAGTCATAGAGGAAACGAAGCATATACCTGAAGCACATCCCCTGGACCATCACAGTCACTATCACTGGAAGAAACCGGCTGTGGAGACGTTCAAAATTATCGACGCCAAAGCACCGCCAAAGCATGTGGACACCTATAGGGTCATCGAATCCAAGGAACCAACACCATATCGTGCACACAAAACCTACACGGAGACAATCAAGTTCATAGAAGACGCATACCCGTCAAAATCGCATGCGGAGACGGTGAAAGTGATCGACAGTTACCTTCCCAGCACACAAATCGAGTACAAAGAACCCACGAGCGACTATCACTTTGCGCATAGGCCACACACGAAAACGGTGAAGGTTGTGGAAACCAAACCCCCGCGAGGACACTCATATGGCGGTCATGACCACGTAACAGCGCCGCAGACTGAAACCATAGAAATAATCGAAACAAAGGCAGCCCAGCCGACGCGTTTACGGCCCTACGGTGGCAGTGGGTTTGAGTACGCCGCGGCGTCGAGGCCAGGCAGCAGTGGTGGCTACATCTACGAAGACAGCCACAGCGACAGACATGTCGAATCTTATCCACCGCCTGTCGATAGCCTTTTACCACCGAAAGGCACTTACTTACCACCCAAAGATTCCCATGTATCAACAAGAGATATGTACTTACCACCAAGCGATACAAATCGACCCGTAGACTTTCACCAAATACGACAATATTCCGTTTACGAAGACGACTACAGACCCAGTGGCGGTGATGGGAAATACTTGCCGCCGTCTTTGTCGGACGACGGCGATGCCTACGATTACAGCCACGACGCCATGGACTCCTATACGGGCATCGACAGCTACGCAGCTGAGCATGTGCAGGGCGTAGGCAGCGGCGGCTATCGCTACGCGTAAATGTCAGCGCAAGAGTATTCCTAGTTTAATTGCTAGTACTATCAATTTGTTAAGTAATAAGCGTTTATTTATTGTTATACATTAAGCTGCGTCGTCAATGTGCGCAGTGCTACGCATAATCACACAAACGTAAATTAAAAATCATAGCACGTATAAGTGGACGTTCGAGTTTGACTTGTGGCTGTGCCGCAACGAGCACTTCAAGGGTTTCCAAACACACATAATAAACACAAACTTTTTCTGTTTACAAGAAGACAGCGGTGAGCGTGTTGAAGTCTGCGCCGTTGGTGGTGCTAAATATTCTTGAACTTTGGCATGAATTGTATGAAGAATATCATGTACGTGGCTATTGAACCCAATATCTAAAAATTGAAAGAGTCATGTTAAAGAGATGCTGGGAATGTAATTAAAAATCTGAAGCAACAATGACAACAGCACAAATTTTCAAAAGATGCCGATTAGTGAAAACATATTCGAATGTTTTTGCGTTGTTAATTTTTGATGAAAAAATTAAAAATGTGTTAGTTCATATTCTCATAATAACTATGTATGTACTACTTACATCTCTGGCCAAGTTGCAGTTCAACACAAAGAAGCCAAAAGCATCGAATATAATTTGTTGGTGCAGTAATTGTAGCGAGAAATTTTCAATCTAAAAATATATTCAAATACCATTTTATGTAAATGCAAATATAAAAGTTTAAACATATGTACATGCATACCTTTGTTGATATTTTTAGATTTTCAATTTCATGACGCATTCTATGAAGATTGTGTGCCAGCAATTGCGTCTAGGAGAGTTCAGATATATAGTAGATATATATATATTCAGTTCAGATATATATAAAAATTGACATAACAAGATCTCATATTTGTCATATTATAAAAATACTGATTTTTTTGTATAAAAAATAAGATAAATACAACACACACGGGAAGTTCGAAAGGTTTTTATATTGGTCGAACTGATCGGGCAATTTCCATAGAAGTTTTGTTGGAATTCCCTATACAACAAATGATATGTTACTATAACTTAGCACAACATGCTAAATGTGTCTTGTTTTCAAAGAACTATCAAAAAAGGGCTTAAATGATTTAAACCAGTTTCGGATTAGCTATAAGGGCACAATTTGCTTATCTTGATTTTGTAATTGAATGAAATGTTAATACTTAATTATATTCAAAATAATTTTAATTAAGAATAATTATTTTAAATTAATTTGTTTACATTATTTAACTTAATAACATTTAACTTAACTTGTTTATAACTTTTCCAGCTTCTTGAAACCAGTTTTCCTGTTTTAGAAACATTTTCGAGGAACTTCTTAGGAAACTAGCTTCCTTCACTTAATTTCCCAATTATTTTATAACTGTATTTAAGTTTCTCAGGTTAAGCTGTTGACAAGACTTAACAAGACAATACTTGACAAGAATCTAATTAAAATTAATCCTTTTTACTAAATACTATATTTTAATTAATAACAACAAAAATTGCCTTCTGACCAGTTCAAACGAATTAGTTTAGAATAAGACTTAACTTAATTCA
Source organism: Melieria crassipennis (assembly GCA_963668005.1). Lineage (NCBI taxonomy): Eukaryota > Metazoa > Arthropoda > Insecta > Diptera > Ulidiidae > Melieria > Melieria crassipennis. Next base: position 34,388,358 of record OY764962.1, on the reverse strand, counting down.
TTAGTTGAATTTTGATAAATAATGAAAAACTCCATTTAAAAAAATTTTTTTTATTGAATATTTATAGGGGAATCCTTTGTAATGTGCCACCCCTGCTCGATTTTGACGTTCCAGCAATCCAAGAAACAAAATTCCTACCGTCATTTAACCCTTTCGCTATTTTGTTGCCATATGGAAACATGCTACTTTGTGGACGTCTGCATCTTCTATGGTTGCAAGAATACAGCTTTTTGTTGGTCTTTACAATAATTTGAAGTTTTAGGAAAAATACGAAATTAATAAACTGAATATTTAAGTTTAAAGAAGAGAAGTATACACGTTTTTTTTAATGGTATATCTTGACATTGGACAAGAAGCAGAAAAAATTAGAGAACTTTTTAATTTGACGTTTTCTTTCAATTTCGATACTTTTTTTTATACTTTTTTTTTAAATTTTGGCTGAAGTAAATGAAGAAATATTGAAATTTTCGTTAAGCGTAAAAGTTTAATGTTTAACCCTTTCCGACATGAAAATATACCCGTTCTGTATGAATTGTATGGGCTGTAGTCCAATATATTGGACATTGTGACTGAAAGGGTTAAGTAATTATCACAGCCACAACGATGTGGTTGCTCTCCTAGAAAAACACTATAAAATACTGGGTCCGAGTATAAAAATTATAAAATTTCTTATGGAATATTGCCAATATAACCACATAGAAGCCTAAGACGTAAAATTTAAAATTTTAACTTTCCCCAGTAAAAACCTGTAGCGAAAGGGTGAAGGTTAAGGTATATATGACATCATCAATTTTAATGTGGTTTTTGAGGGAACAGACGCAATAACACAGTCTGGGTAAAAGAAAGTGTAAAATTTGGTTAAGAAAAACTTAAAAATAAAAACTGAAGGTTTTTCTTGCGGTGAAAAAGACATCAAATACGTGTAAAGAAAAAAAGGTAAAAATCAGTGTTGTGACTTAGTTTTTAATGCTTTTTCATAATCCGTCATTAAAATTAATTTAAAGGGTTCTTAGTCAACTTTTCTCTAATTCTATCATGAGGAATGAATTATTTATTTATTTATTTATTTCCCAAGTTCGCCATTAGTTCAGTTTTGTTTTTTAATATCCATATAATTGCCGTTTTATTCGTTACCATTCAATTTACATTTTGCTTTCGGTCATTTTATATTCAATTCAAATTCAATTCAATAATCTTTCATAAATTTTCTAAATCATGCATTTGTACTTGAGATTTCTACGTTTTCCGCGATTTTTTCATGGGTGGCAATTTACATTAAAAAATTTCAGGGTGTCGATTTTTAACACTTTGGGAAATTGGCTGTAAAATTAGTATTTACGAAAAATTCAAGGTGATGAGGTGTTTCCTTGGATCATAGCTCTTAAAATTTTAAAGCATCCTTAAAATTTTATTTGTCAAAAAAAGCAAATGACTTTTAATTTTGCTCGATTGAATCTACCTGTATATTTTTTTATCATGTAATGCACCTAAAACTGCCGTTTTCATATACTATTAGGACATTATTTTTGATTTTATGAGACCTTGTAAACTCCTTTAAGATATTTGTGCTAAAATTTGTTTGTGACTTACGGTTCGCATACAATTTCTTGATGTTGTTATCATTAGAAGTATGGCCATGGATGATGGTATCAGTAAAGCGTATTCTGAGAAAAATAAACAATATTTTTTTTTTAGAAAAAGTTAAATAATGTATAACTCTTCTCACAGAACGACGTTCTTTCGATCTGTGTATACGACTTGCCTATTATTTCTTCACCGTTATACACCATCCAGTAAGACCAATAACATTCCGAAAAAATCATCAGATAGGCTTTCATATAGGTTGCTGGTATGGAGAATGTCATTGATTGCTTCAACAGAACCGACATTTCGTAAATGTTTTGATAGTATTCCATCAGCAATTGTAATTCTGTGCACATTTCGCACTCACTCGCAGACGGCGTCTTGAGCTTGGCGAACGTCAGCTTCCGGCTCAAATTCACGAAATGATCCATGCGCCTATTCAGTTCGACCAGCTCCATACGCACCATTTCAATATAGAAACAGAGCTGCAGAATTCTCAGATGGCATATGAAGCCGCTGGGCAGAAAGCTGATGAAGAACAGAAGCCAGCTTTCGCGAAACGATATGGCCACGGCGTAGGTCATCTCGATTAACACAATAACGACCACATAGACGCAGTACTTGCAAACGAACTGTCGATAGATGGCAAAGTCCTCCGCGCCGCCACCGCCCGTGGACCAGCGGGTGTGCGTCCTACTGTAGAGCGCCAGGAACTCGTACATGCTGCGGCGCCGCACTGCAGTCTCGACGATGCTCAGGAAGTGTGCGAACAGCGAGGCGCTCAGCTTGAGCAAGTTGTTGAATTTGCCGAAGACGTCGTAGTTGTACAGTGCCGAGTTGAAACGCGTCTGGAAGTAGACCTGCATCGCGATTAGGCCGACAATGTGCAGGCACTGCCACAACACATAGCAGCGGTTCAGTTGCCGCTGGTGGTGCAGGCGTTGCTCGTTGGACCTGTGGGTATCCGTGGGCTTGAAGATGAGCGGACACAGGCCGAACAGTTGCAGTATCCGCAAATGTATCAGCATGAACCGACTCAGCAGCACCGGTTGGTCGGGTGCATTGTGCGATTTGTTCTGTTGCATGACTCGCGGGATAGCGCGGAATTCTATTGTTTGTTTGAACTTGGTGTGCGGGCGTGTTGCTGGGCGTGCGCGAGTCGCTGCAATCCGTTTCGACAAGGTACGTTGCAATCATTTACTGAGCGGTGAGCATTAGCATACGGAATGCTGGCAGCGGTGTCGTTTCGTTTCGTTTCGCTTCGCTTCAATTTGATATTTAATTTGCCTGAGTGAATGAACACGGCTTGAGATGCCAATCGCTTTGGTTTGGCATGGTTGATTAATTGGCGACTGTCCGCAGTGCAGGAGCGGTCATGACTTGTGCCGAGTTGGCTGGCGTTGCCATTTGCCGTCGGGCAAAGAGAAGTTGTGCTACAGAATGTGGGCGTATTTGTTTTCTTTTTAATGGGTGAGTCTGGCAAAATGTCGCCAATGAGTTTGTTGACTTGTTCAGAGATTTTGTATACAACAAAAAAACCAAAAGTAACAAACAATTTGCGCCGATTGGCTGAGCTGATTTTTAATGTTAATGCAGGCACGTTCGCACAGGGCATTAAAATAATTTTGATATATGGAATTTATGGTTTGAAATGTATCTGCGTTTTCGCATACAAATCAAGTATGCAGTACCGCAGCGATATGCAACGATAATGCGCTCCTGTGCTTCCAGTCTTTTACGGCATTGTTGGTCATTGTCGTTTGCGAACCGCTGTTGCTCAGTAGTTGCGCAAAAATGTACTCCGAGCTGTCGCCACTGCTACGTGGCCACGTCAAACTATTTCAATATCTGGGCGTTTTCGATGCATCGCTGCACAGGAATGCCGAAATTCGACGTCGCGCCGAGCGTCGCCTTATCGCTTGGACAACGCTACTTTTGGCCTCCTTCATTGCGGTCACTTTCAACACCTTTCTGCAGCGAGACAAATTCCTCTTCACGGAGGACCGATTCGGCTACTTCAACGACGTCCTCAAAGTGGTCATTGCGCAGATGAACATTATTATCATTCACCTGGAGACCATATTCCAGCGCAGCGCCATGCACACTTTCTGGCGCACGTATAGCGGCCTGCAGACGGGTGGGTCGCGCGTTCTGGGCGACGACACCGGCTGGATGGCGCAGCTGCGCAAGCACGCCCGTTTCATGCTTATATTCTACGGAATCAACTTGCTGGAATTCTCGGTCGAGGTGGTGTTCCTGTCGCAGCAGGAAATGGTGGGCAATATGTTGAACTTCTGGAGCTTCTTTACGCCGTACATCTACATGGCGCACTTGCGCAACATGCAGGCCATTCTGCACGTGGAGCTGATACGTCAAGAGCTGGCGAAGCTGGAGCGCGACCTGGGCCTGCTGGCCGAGTACGCGAGCTTCTCGCGGCGGCTGGTCAGCTTCGAGGGGTTCGAGGAGTTGTTGCGTGGCAAATTGGTGGAAAAGCAGCGGGTTTATCAGCAGATCTACGAAATGTTTGTTAATTTTCAGAAAGGTTTCGGGTTATCCATAATTGCGGTTTTGCTCATGTTGTACGTACGAGTGCTTGTAGGCTCCTACTTTATATACTACACCCAATATCAGAGGGGCTACACTTATGGTGAGTTGTTTGCTGTATTAAATGATTTTCTGCTTGTGGTGATTACTTAAATAAGTGCAGGGGTTCAATGAACTTTTTGGGCTGGGGGGTATCTGTAGACATGCTACAAAATTTTTACTTTAAATCAAGAAACCGCATAAAATATAATGTTCACTTGTACCACACAAACATTGGTGATAAACGGCAAAGTAATAAACAAGCACATAGTGTCGGTGACAGTGGGCGAGATAGGACCCGGTGTACGGTAATAATTTTTTGGGGGATTTTGTATTTAATTTCAGAAAATGTGCTCATGCTGCCGTCTCTATTCGAGATTCCAGTATTTTTGATTACCTCCAAGAATTGTATGAATGTCGTAAGTAGAATAGGAATTTGTAACTGTGAAGTATATCCAATAGTGAGGTTAACGCCGATGCCATTTACAGGTTAAACACATCACATATCAATTGCATAGCATCAAAAGTCGCGTTGACAACACGCTGGTTTCGGTGCAGGTAACATTGATATTTAAATATATATATTAATTTTTTTTAAAACAGTTTCACTGTCAAAAGATACAAAACTTCTCGCTACAAATTATGCACCAGAAGATCAGAATTGATGGCATAGGAATAACACCACTGGATGGCTATATGTTGACTAAGGTTTGCGCAGACTTTTACAAATACAAAACATTAACTTAGTGAATAGTAGTAACCCTCCTTTATTTTAGGCTGTGGGCTCCATTACGACGTACATGATTTTCTTTATACAATTTATGCCGAAATTTCGCACCTGAAGGAATTTATTTAATTATTCAAGATTTCACTTCATTACACTTTTTTGCACATACAAGTATATAAAAGTTGATTTCTCACAGGGCACCAAGTAAATAAATAAATTAATGTAGTATGACGTAAAGTGTAGAAGTTTAATTTGGCAAGTAGAAGCATTTCTTTTCTAATTGCATAGCTAACAAAAAGCACGGAAGTTGATTGCCGCTCTGACTAGTTGTCGCTCTGACTAGTTGTCGCTCTGACTCAGTGCCGGCGTTAAGCTGAGGCCGAGGGCGCAAAGTAGGCGTCACAATCTGAAGGTTCTTTTTGTTTCTCCTGATATTTGTGTAGGGTCTCTTAATGTTGCAATTCTGTTTTGAAAAAAGTCGGCGACAAATTAAAATATTTCAATTTTCATTAGACACAACAGATCCAATATAGCTTTTCACCTTGCAATTTTTTATACAATCTAGTCAAGTAACAACTCGCATAGTCTGAGGCTAGCTTAACCCTTTCAATACGACTTTTGGCCAGTGAAGATATTTGTGTATAATTGAACTAAATGTGCTGTAAATAAATAAAAGAACATGTTTTTTTTTTGCACAAAGAGCACGCTTACACTTCTGAACGTATACCAAGTATGAATTAATTAGGTTATGCTAACCAAAACACGTGTTGTGAAGTACTGACTACAGACTACTGTTTAGTCCCATCCCAGCACTTTAAAAGCGAATACTTTTCGCACCAGTAATTTTTGAACATTATCTATGACTTATATATCTATCCCCGCAGTATTGAAAGGGTTAAGGGGCGTCACGTTAGTTGTGGCCGGTGTGCCGCCGGTACTGGTCGCAATTTCAAATTTGCCTAAGTATTTCGTTATTGATTCGCGCTGCTAATCGCACTTCTCTTGTCAAACTGATTAATTGCCATTATCCGCGCAAGAGCAGCACTCATCAGCGACTAACGAGCGGGCTCTAGTGTCATTCAGTCAAAGCGCAAAATGCACGTCGAACTGCCGAACCTGCTGCGCGGACATATCAGGCTTTTCCAGTGTCTCGGCATGTTCAACGTTTCATTGCAACCGCATTCAACTGTCCGAAATCGAAACGAGCGCCTGCTAAGCGTTTGGACTTCGCTGCTATTGGTCACCTTCACCCTGGTCACCATCAACACATTCATGTGCCCGGAGAAGTACCTCTTCATGCGCGACAGATTCGGCTTCTTCAACGATGTGTTCAAAGTGTGCCTGGCGCAGCTAACCATCACCATTATTTACCTGGAGACCATAACACAGCGCGAGCCGCTTCGCTTGTTTTGGCACTTGTATAGCTCGCTGCGCAAATGTGGCGCTCCAGCAAAGAAGAATGATTCCAGTTGGTCAACACAATTGTCCACGCACTTTCGTTTCCTCTTCATCTTCTATGGGTTACTGCTAATGGATTTGGTCTTGGAGGTGCTGTTTCTTGGGAAGCGGCACAAAAGGCGCCACCAAATGATGTTCTGGTTCATGTTCACGCCGTACACGTACATAGTGCACCTGCGCAATATGCAGTTTATAATGCACATAGACATCATTCGGCAGGAACTGGTGAAGCTGGAGCGCAATCTGGAGCTGTTGGCCGAGTACACGCGCTTTGCTAGACGTGTGGTGGCCTTTGACGGCTTCGAGGAGTTCTTGCGGCGAAAGCTTATGCAAGAGCAACTGATTTATCAGCGCATTTATGAAATGTTTGAAAACTTTCAGAAGGCTTTTGGCTTGTCGCTAGTTGTGGTGTTGCTGATGATATACGTGCGTGTGCTGGTGGATGCCTACTTCACGTACTACTCGAAATACAGAGGAGTTTTAGAAGTCGGTAAAGGAAGCTAAATAGTATAATTGGACTTCTCAAGTCTAAAGCAATGGCAAAAATGTTGATCAATAATTCCAGAAAATCTTCTACTGGTGCCGGCACTGTTTGAAATACCAGCTCTGCTAATAACATCCAAAAACTGCATGAACATGGTGAGCTATACTAGAAAATCATTGACCAATTGCTATCAGCTGCACCAATTTGTAGGTGAAGCACATAACATACCAGCTGCACAACATTAAAAGCCACATAGAAGACACCTTGGTGTCGGTGCAGGTAGTGCGTGCTAAAATATCAGTAACACAGATAAGATAAATCACTTCATTTTGATTTTTCGCAGCTGCAAAATTTCTCTTTGCAAATGTTACATGAGAAGATTCGCATTGATGGCAGAGGCATAACAACACTGGACTGTTATATGCTGCGCACTGTAAGTTCCTCTATGTCAAAAATACATCCCAACTCTTAAACAAATGCTCGTATTGCAGGTTTTGGGCTCTATGACTACGTACATGATTTTCTGCATACAATTCATGCCGAAATTTCGCCACATATGAAGAGAATCCCCGCGAATGTTCATTGCCCGCACATAAACGCAGCTTTCTCTTGCTCATATAGTTTTATTTACAGATTGATAAAATAAATATTGCATGTTGCATGTATGTATGTATGTACGTATTATAGAAAACTCTTTCAAAAACTGCTTACACTAAAAGTCATTGTTTTAAAAATATATATTGAAAACACTACAGAGGTGAAATTTTGCTTGTATTCAATGGCGCTGAACATTGATTGATTTTGAGAGTTCAATAAAGTGGATTGAATTCCAATTTCGCAGCTTTACCAATATTCGTATGTGTTGTGCTTTAAAAGACGTAGTGCACTTCGGTGATTCCATGTGCTATGGAGCGGTTTAGAATGATTCGATGCAGAACGAGTGTCAGGATAAATTGTATGAATGTATTGCTTGGCACTGGCAGGATCAAAAACGTAAAAACTTGTGTAAAATATTTCTAGTTTATTATATACGGCGCAAAAACAAGAGTTAGGAAAGTCTAAAGTAATATTTAAGGTATAACGGACAATGCATGCAGCCGCGCACACTTTACTACGCTACGTATGAGTTACCTATTTTTAATTTCAGATTTTTCTTTGAATGCGTTAACGGAATACAAAACGAACAGAAGCATTCATCTGGGCAACAGAGAACTAATACCCCCCAGTTATCTCACAGTTCTCAGAACTATACACCTTATACACTTTAGTCGTACTCGTGACTGGATTCACGTTTTGTTATTAGATTTTCGCGTTCCTCCTCGTTGCCCTCGATTACGGTTATTGAGGGCGGGGGTGCATTGCGATTTAGCGCCTTTGTACGGTGTAGACCCTCTGTCAGGCCTGATTCGGTTAGTACTTCTACCTCGTCGTCATCGTCTTCGTCTGGCACAGTAAAGTACGGATGTGAAGAAGCCGGTCGGAATTTGTAGCCGGTCAGCACAAAGAACACATAAGTGGCCATTTCGTGGAACATCTCGTCGAGCCAGGCATACTGGAAGGCCACAGTCATCTTTAGCAAATAGACAATAATACGCGTGAAGTAGATGTAGCAGACAATCATGATGTAAAATTGGCGGAATAGTTTTAGTTTTCGCAAGTTGATGGCTGCTTTGCCATCGGTGGCGGAGGCCTCGTGTAGGTGGCGTATGGACCAGACAATGGGGAAAAGGATGGCGCCGCAGCACAGCAGATCGACAAAGATGAAAATGTTGCGCCAAGTGCGGAATTCTACGTCGCTTTCTTCCGATTCATCGATAATGATTTCGGCCACATTGGCGAGAACCTAATACCGAAGATAATAAAAAATGTTTCATAAGAAAGCTATGCACTAGCGATAACAAATCAATTTATGGAACAATAAACAAAAAGTACGAACTAAATAAACATACTACACTAAATCTATTATATAAACCTACTTGCAAAGGAATGACAATCATAAATATCTTCTTATCCTTGTCCGAAAGTATGTGCTTGATAAAAGTCCAGCCCGTGCCGATGAGCACAATTGTTATAAAAAGTACAGCGCCTTTAAGTCTGCAAATAGTTAGCATTTTTATAGGTAATTGTAATTAATTATATTTGCTTGCGTTTATACATACAAATGTGTAATGTAGTACAAGATAGCCCAGGCCTCCACATGCTCGCCGCGTATTTCAATAAAGTGATAGTTGATTGAGTGAAACATAAGGGAAAGTGATTTCAAGAATACCAGAACTGCCATTATGTAATGTATCTTGTAAACGTTGTGTCTGCAATATAGCAACCATTATTATTTCATGTTTCATATATTATCTGATCAAGCAACCACATACTTGCTCTTTTTTAGTATGAATACCCAAAAGAGGCCAGATAGGAAGAAGAGCAAACTCATCATAAAGTACAGGGCGGGTAGGGGCATCTCACCGGCAGACAGAAAATTGCCATTGTTGTTTTCCTCAATATCAACCTACAAATATGCAGGAAAACTTTGTTTAATACGAATCAATGTTTTGAGAACAATTAGCTTACATTAAACGAGATCTGCTTTTGTGTGCGATAATTTGGGCAAGCGTGGAAATACAGATTATAGAGTCCCTCGTCTCGCAAATTGGCCACCAGCATGGCGAACTATAAAGTCACATTATAAGTTAGCAACATTTAATGCTTTGTTTTCTATCTAAACCCGTTACGAACCGACATGTTGTAGTAGTTGCGGCCATCTACTACGGTTTTAGTCAGTGGCATAGTAAAGTCTTTGCACAACTGATATTGGATATTTTCATTGGAAGCGTATGGTGCGACGGCTGCGTGTGGGAAAGCGTTTTGCGCCTGTTCAGGCAGTGGCGATTTGACTGTTGCTGCGGGCGCTGGTGCTGCAGCGACGATGGTGTTGGCAGCCACTGGGGGCTTTGCCGGCACCACAACCGGAGCGGCTGCATTGGGTGACGATACTTTGTCTTCCTTCGGCTGTGGCTGTATTGGGGTTGGCTCTTCGACAGAGTTATCTTCCGGAAATTCTTGTTCTTCGACAGGCAGGCCATGTTCTTCGCTGCGCTTGTGACGTTGCACAAATAGCGAGGAGTCGCTCAGCTTCGCGAACGACTGCCGCTTGCCACGATACATGGGAAACTCTTCGCGATTTCTGTAAATATGCTGATTTTTCCATTCGGGCGAGCATTGCACTCGGACTCTACATAATGAGAAATAAAGCGTACAGGGTATATGTAATTTTCTGAAAATATTTTAGTCGGCTTACTTTAAATTCTTAAGATCCAGCAAAAAGAAAAGTATGGGGCCGCTACGTTGCACTGCGGATGGTTCTTCGAGGATGCACTTGTTCTGGTGCGAGTCCAAATAGGGGTTCATCTGATCGATGGTGGTCTTGTCCAGCGAGAGACCAAACTAGAAACGCAAATATATAATGATAGATGATACACAACGCTTGAAAGTGCTGTTGCAGTGTAATTTTTACCAAATCGGCGCCATCTTCGTTTTCTATGTTCAGTTTGCTTAGCTTCACGTCCAAGTGCCCGTCGGTGTAGAAGCCAAAAGTGCTCAGCGCAATGTACGGTCGTATGTCATCCTGTAATAATAGCAGTCGGCATCTCGATTTTAGTGATTTCTGTTTACTTCAAGTTGTGTTAGATCAGTGCAAACTTACGCGCACTTCCAGGTGGTGCTTACGTGCGTCCACCACTACGAAGTCCAAAATTGCATGAGCAATTAGCCAAATGCAAATTGTTGTTTTCCAGCTCATTGTCGTTGTACTTATCGCCGCGACACACGCTGACGTTGACGACGTCAATTTGATGGTTGTTAGTAGCCGTGCCTCACCTTCGGTTCTTCGCTGCAATGAAAGTAGTTATAAAGCTAGCTAACTTCGACCTGTTTGCACTAATTTCTAACAAATTGATTACTTCGCAATGTTTCTCCGCGTTTTCTAATTCGTAAAATGATTAAAAAGTCAATACCAATCAGCCGATTCCTCTTGCTACAGTTGCCTTCAGTTTGACAGCGTCACAGGTAGTTTGACAACAACACAGCTGTTTCGCATGACATATGACTTGGTGGCTATTCGCTGCAGTTTTCGATTATCATTCGAAATTCGAAAATTACCAAAGGCTAGGTGTGTGTCTGGACTATACAATTTGCTCGATATATTTCGTTTTGTTCATGAATAATCATTTTTAACGTGTTTTGTGAAACGAATTTAAATTCAATGAGCAAAATGCCGTTGACTGCTTTTCTGCAAGGTTTACATAGTGTCTATTGACATGAATAAGAAGAAGAAAATGTGTTTGAAGAAGAAGACTGCTTAACGAAAACTGCAATTGTTTCGAGTTAATTGTTCATTATTTGCATTGTTATGTTCAATAAATAAATTTGCAGTGAATGTAACTGGAGTCAATACGAGTGACTGCAGTTTAGACAGTCTGCTCCATGCCCGCGAAGAGCAATAAATGAGTCGAAAGCCATAGATATGGTGTCGAGTAGATCGAAAATAAATTGAAAGGGAAAAAATATTCTTAGCATTAAAGTAAACTTTAAAATTATGTTCAAGTTTAATATTTTAGCGCTCATTGCCTTTGTCAGCTGGGCCACCGTAATGTTCAACTAGTTCAAGTTATAGTAAATTGTGTTATTTTGTGACGCTTAAATCAGTTTCAGCGCAGCTGACTTGTCGAATGAGATCCATTGCGGTCAGTACGGGACAACGCTTCTGCGAGAGGCAGTGCAACACGAGCAGTACATCGCCACAGATGAGATGCGCTACGGCACGTCTTCCTACTAGATTGGCACTCTGCCCGCCGAATTGTTGTCGCAGTGGTGGTTTCTGTAAATATGTATTTTAGGCCTAACTTGACAACACAAATGAGATTGGCTTAAGAATATATTTAATTTTATATCATACTTGAATGATTTAAGTAAATAAAAACTGAATTTGAACAGTGAAAAAATTGATTATAAAAATATACAATTATTATTATTTAATTACACATTTTTCTATACAACACAGAAACGAGTGCATACTTGTATGTTATTTGGTTTTATGTACAAAACATTAATTTAGTGCACAAAATCGCAATGGCACACACTTGCCGGCGTTGTTACGTGCAAATCCTTCACGACAGTAACAACCCGATGGCGCCATAATGTAAACTTTTGTACAGACTGCCGACAAATTGCGGCAAAACCGATCGCAATTGGGTCCAGGGCTGAGGTAGACTTCATTGCGGCTATTGGTGCATTCGCGTGGACCGCTGCCTAGAAATAGAAATCCAAATAGTAAACATTAACATTTGTATTTAATTTCACTTAAGGGTTCAATTCAGTGCCTTTGACATGATAGATGACCAGCAGCATGATACAAATTAAGCGCAGAAAGTACAGTGGCGCCATATTGAAGGTTTGCGGGCATACCACGTTTGACTATTGAGTTCAGCGAGTGCTGGATTTATATTTATACTGACTAAAAATACGTTTTAAAATAAATCTGTACAAGCGATGACCCTGGAAATGTACTCAAGTTGATTATAAATATACGAAATATGCATTTTCCATTCGATTTTTCATCTTATTATAGTAATTACGGCCACAAATATTGCAAAGATAACGTGATATACAATAGTTATCGGCCTATTATATGCAACTGAATGGCTAAAAAAAATTATTGTGTAGAGAAACCTATCCAATACTATAGTTTTGCGACCTTTAATTGATTGTCAACGAAAATCTGCTGTCACAGCTGCTCTACGAACCTTTTCGACCGACGCTTTAGATTTATTTAATTGTTGTCGATGTGAAGTTCATTATTGAATCAATATTATTATTAAATCACAATCAATGAAATCACAAGCAATGAATGGGGCTCGTCTCACCGATCGAACAAACCGACCTACTTACCAAGGTCCTTGCCGACAATCTATGGCGCTCTGGAGGACATACTCCACATGTAAAACCGCGAAAATCATGTTTCATACGTACAACGAAAAATACACCAGGTATATATTGTCGCTGTCACGGAGGGAGTGCAGGTTCGTTCTAGGACTTGTAACGGCCATGTACACAGGCTCGGCATCATCGGCAGAGTAGGGTGTGACAGGAAATATAGAACATTTTGTATTTTTCTCAATTGCTCACTTAGATATTCCGCTAATTGAGAGAGTGGAGGGCGCTTTCAAAATAATGGTCAGTGCCAAGCCACAGATCAATTGATGAGTTATCTGTAGCCATATTAAGGCTCTCTACAAGGGTTGCTTTTTACGTTAGACGTCCACCTGTTAACGCTACGGACTCAAACGAGTCCCCAACTAACCCAACTAAACTTAACACAATCAACTTGTATACGAATAATGAATGATGCGGGCTATTAACCTTCAAATGCCTGCAATACAAGGCAACAATGAGTCTTTTCTACTTTTGCAGCTACCAGTCCCATCTTAAGAGTTACAATAAACTCGCCAAGTCATTGTACAGGAACTATATCCGCAATTATGAAGTCGGTATCAAAAGCAACCCTAAAGCCTTTTGGAGCTTTATAAAGTCAAAAAAATCCACTTCGGATATTCCATCTTCCGTATTCTTTAAGGAGAAATCCGCAAAAACTATGGAAGATGCCGCAAACATTTTTGCTGAATTCTTCAGCTTAAATTTCGTTTCTGATTTGGGAATTGAGGTGACTATCTGTCACTTTTCAGACTCACCTATTTCTCTTCGCTCATTGACCCTAACTGCCGAAGACATTGAAACGGGCATCGCCACTCTTAGTTTCTCGACTCACACGGATGCAGATAGCCTTTCTGCTGTGTTACTGAAGAAATGTTCCTCTCTTATTAACCCGCTATTAGTAATATTCAACAAATCTCTACCGTCAGGCGTTTTTATTGACGATTGGAAGAAAGCGTCGATAACTCCTATCTTCAAGAGTGGTAACAAGAACGATGTCTCAAACTATCGGCCGATTTCGAAACTGACCTCAGTTTCTAAGCTTTTCGAATGCATAGTCAAAGAAAAGTTAAGTTTTTGCGTCAAGAGCATAATCTCTCCACTCCAGCATGGTTTCGTCAAAGGCAGATCGACTACATTCACAGAAGATTGCCTCTCCGCCTTACAGGATGGCAACTAAGTAGACACAGTCTATACGAATTTCGCTAAAGCGCTTGACAGAGTATCTCACGGAATTTTGATTTCGAAATTAACCCGCATGGGCTTTCATTCAAAATTTCTCGTATGGTTGAAATCATACCTATCCAATAGGCATTGTTCCGTCGTTCTTGACAACATCTCGTCACGGCCCTTTGTTGCCACTTCTGGCGTCCCCCAGGGGAGCATTCTTGGTCCTTTGTTGTTTGTATTATTTATTAACGACATTGGATCTTGTTTTTCGTCTGCCAAATTCCTGCTATATGCCGATGATCTTAAAATTTATGCTGTTATTCATAATGTGTTGGACTCTGTTGCCTTACAATCTGACCTCGACAATGTTCAGTCTTGGTGTATTGATAATCACCTTTTTTTAAATGTTAGCAAATGCTGTCATGTAACTTTTACTAGGAAAAGGAATCGCCTACAGCTGTCTTATTCCATCTCTGGCTCCGTGCTACAATCGGTTAATGAAATAAAAGACCTGAGTGGTTTCTTCGACCCCAAACTAAGTTTTGCAAGTCATATCAGTTTTATTGTTTCAAAATCTTTTGCCATGTGGGGTTTTGTTCGTCGGAATAGTAAATCTTTTGCCATGTGGGGTTTTGTTCGTCGGAATAGTACTGCCTTCTCGGATCCATATACAATCAAATTACTTTACACATCTCTTGTCAGGTCTGGATTGTAATATGCCGCGCTAATATGGAGACCATACCACGCTTCTTTCATACACCGAATTTAACGCATCCAGAAAGTCTTCATTCGGTTCGCTTTGCATTCGCTGAACTTCAGTGATCCCATGCCATCCTACAGCTCTCGTTGTCTTCTAGTGAACTTAAAGTCACCAGGCGACCACTTCTTGCATGTTCCTTTGTAGTCAGTCTAATAAGTGGGTCTATTGATTGCCCGGATCTTTTAGCAAGAATAGCCTTTAATGTCCCTAAACGGAGTCTGCGGAGGGTCAAAGGTATCTGATTTAGATGTCCCTAGGACGAATTATGCTAGAAATGCACCTCTATCTAGGGCCCTTTTGGAGTTAAACAATGTTACCGTTTTTGATGTGTCACTTCCGAAGGGTTTGTTGTTAAATAGTTGAAGTAACTTGTAGTTTGTAATTATTAATATTTCCTATAGTCAGTAAGGACACACAAATAAATAAATATTTTTCTTAATTTGAAGACATGTTATATTTCTTAAATTGATATATTTCTTAAAAAAATTTATTTATATGTTTCAGTACAATAAAGCAACAAATCTGCTAATAAATGTAATGCAATATTCAGTTGGATTAAATTTTACACAACTCTGTTACAATTTTTTTTTAACCATGTCCACAGAATGGTACGGAATGATCAATTATGGTTAGTTGAAAATTTATATCTGAATCAATTTGTAGTACTGAATGGTGCAGCCTTTGAGTAATTGAGACGACATATGAGATTGATCTCACATTTTAAATATGTGGGTTTATTTAGACGAGATTGTTCTCGTTTGGAATTTAAACAAATAAATTATGGATATGGGAGAGAATGGAAATATAGTGCAAAAACAGAAACACGGAGAAGTAGAAAAAGAGGAGAGGGAGAATCAATTTGAAGAAGCAATCAATGAACGAAGCGAGAATGAACTTCAATCAAACACTTTTGCTTTATCAAACATACCTAGGGACATATCAATCTTTTTAATTCACAAACAATGTAGATACTAGCGAGTAGGTGATTTTTGGATAAGGTTGTTGGTGCAGCTACGTGTGATCCTTTTTTTGAATTTCATCATTGATTAGTTATGTTACAACTGAAGCAGACTTTCATGTCACTGGACCCGAAAAGCATTTACATATATGTACAAGCATTCTGGCAATTGGGCCAGGCAGTTGAACTTAAGGGGGTCAATACGTGTAAACGGTATATTTTTGGAATCGCTCATACGCAGGAAAAAATTAATGCAATGTACAATTTTTTTTTTCATTCTTTTTGACGTGCTCAAAATGGCGGCGGTGGTGGAGGTCCAACGTTGGGCCCAAATTCTAGTAGAAGTTGTGCCGGCGCCCCAAAAATCATCTGAAAAATATTGCATCTGAAAAATATTAGCTATTATGAGAAAATATACATATGTATGTACCTTCTTAAGTAACTAACAAAAAAAAATATTTTCTCGAAAATACAAAAATACGCTCCAACCGAAA
The DNA here is from genome assembly GCA_963668005.1 of Melieria crassipennis. Lineage (NCBI taxonomy): Eukaryota > Metazoa > Arthropoda > Insecta > Diptera > Ulidiidae > Melieria > Melieria crassipennis. The sequence goes on along the minus strand of OY764962.1, from coordinate 34,372,155 downwards.
AAATTACCTTTTTGTTTTTCTTAATTTCCAGAAAATGGCGCCGCGGATTTCGCCGAAAACAAATTTTAGATCAGTGGGACTAAAACTTGCCAAGATATTCTACTTCCATAATCAAAAACCAGTGTTTCGAAATAATTCGGTTTAAACTTTGCGTTACCGATATCATGCGGAACGAATTGCCCATCAATAAAGCGCTGCCGCAGGGGAACGGGTCACGGGTCATCAGAATTAAAAACCACTTGAGGGGGATATTCTTAAGACCCCTTGGAGTCTATTTCACAAAAAAAAAAATTTAGAAAATTTTTTAAATTTACACTTATTGACCCCCTTAACCTATTGTTGTGACACACCTGTTGGCACAACTGTGACGTTATGTAAATAAATTTCTTCAGTCAATGAGCAAAGCAAAAGTTAATGAATTGCCAAGTTTTAAGGTATTATTTTTATATATAGATGATCATATAAACTAAAGACTCCTCATACGCTATTATATTATTTTCTTATTGTTAACACAAATAATCAATTTTGTGGTCAGAGACTTCCTACACCTCCTCCTGGACGTTTTCCAACCATTATTTCTACTACGGACCTAGACTAAAGATTTTTTTTAATAATAAAACATAAAAAGATATTTATTAAGGCGCTGAACTTGTTGTAAATTGAGTGTAAAAATATATTGAAAATTTCGTATAAATGCCAAGTCTGCACCGTATTCTACAACAGTGCTGAATATTGCTGCAGCGGATAACAACGACACTTTTAAGAAAGAAAATGTTTAAATTTAATATTATAGTCGGTGTGTTTTTCATTTTCGGAGTTACGGCAGTGTTTGGTAGAGTTCATAAAATATTTTATTTTTTATTCAAATTTACTTTTTATATATATTATATTTTTATATAATGTATTATTTTTATTATATTTCAAGTATTTTAATTTTTTATTGTATTTGAACTTATTGTTTTTTGTTTTTTCATTATTATTTTGTTTGCTTTATTCAGCACAATTCCGGTCATGCAGTAAGATTGTGGTGAATGCGGAAACTGACTACAGAGTTTGCGAGCAGCAGTGTCCGCCAGACGAAGCGGAATGGTCACTGAAGTGCACCAGAGTGCGGACTCCGCAGAGAATTGAGATATGTCCACCCCAGTGTTGCCTTAGGCTATCGACCTGTCGCTATTTCTGAAAAATTAACTAAGCAAACTCTTTTTGTTTTAAAAGAATACATATTGAAATCGTTTCATAATAAAGCCTTTGTTTGCATATAAATCAATGATTTTTATTAACAAACAAATGCAGCTGCCTTGCGCAAAGAGTCAAGAGTATATAAAGACTCAAATTGACTCATAACACACGCAGTGCAATTCTTAAATCGGATAAAATGTACAAACCAACATTGCTGTTGTTGCTGGTGTTGCTCTCTGTCAGTTCCTGGGGGCTAGGCAAGTTAATAAGATCTGACTTTCTTCTTGAAATAATGCGTTAATTTGTTAATTTACAGCCCAACAACGACCTTGTCCCAGTAATGTACTTGATGTGAAGCGAGGCCAAAGGATATGCGAGCGGCCGTGCATCGCCGGTGGCAAAGCGCCGATGCGTTGTGCCGTAGCGAGCACCAGCGGCCGCTTTAGAGTGTGTCCGCCAAGATGCTGTCGCCTGGGACAAGTCTGTTATTATACATTTTTGATTTAGTTAATAACAAATATGATACAAAACAATAAATAATGAAATGAAATCAATTTGTTTCTCTTTATACGGAGTGACAAAAATAGAAGGTGTGGTCGTATATACTTAAATGAAATTTGGTATACAGTTATTGTATGAGTAAAGAACTTACTGTGCAAAATTTCAATGAAATCGGACCAAAACTTCGACCACCTCCCATACAAACGGATTTGAAAAAACTTCATATTAACAATGAAAATTATCTTAGTTCATAAAAGCTACGTTCATAATATTTGTATTTTAATATAAATTCATTTATAAATTTGTTTATAAATAAAATGCGCTTTTTTCAAAAGTGATTGAAAATAAAATCTCCATAAATTGCTCCACAGCTACTCAGAAGTTGCTCTTAGAGGGTTAAAATCTTGGACTGACCCACACTCATTTTTTCTCCTGAATATTTCTTTCGAACATACCTACCCCATATCTCCAACCTTTAATAAGGCTCCCATACAAAATCATCGTTTTTAGAAAGTGGGCTCCCGCTCAGGTTGGTCCCAGACGTACCATATGTAGGGCTGACCCACATTTATATATTATCGAATGTTTTTTCTATACACACCTAACCGCTATATCCAACTTTTAAGGTGGCTGCCATACAAAACTAGTAATTTTCAATGGAATTGGCTACTTGTAAATGTAGTAAAGTAAGCGAGGAAACATGGTATCTGGGAAACTAATGAACCGATTTGAATTATTTATTCCACAATCGTCAACATTTCTGAGTGCAAAAAATACAAAATGAATTATAGTTCAAAAATTCACCATCAGAGGGCGCCTCCCATACAACTGAAGTAGTTAGGTTGTCAACTTTGGGTTTGTACGAAAAAAAATTAAAGTGTAGTGTCGAAACTCCATTAACCCCTCTATTTCGAATATAATAGTAATCGTAATTGATTTTCCGAAGCTATCTTCAACAAATTTTTCCATCAGCAGCAGAGGATTATTTGACCGATTGCTATTGGCAATCAACCAAACGTTGAAAATATCGCGAATTTGCACTCAAGTCTTCACCGAAAATGCCAATAACTTGCATTCGCGCAAATATGTGCAACTGAAAATTTTACAGCATAATGTACATACTTGCCAAAACAAAATATCACAAAATTTGGAAAGTGATAAAAAGTGCTTTTTTTAAATCACCTTTAAAATGTTAACTCTGTTTTTGTTCACTTGGTTTATTTGTATAATTTTCTTCATCACGGAGGTGAGAAGAATCAGCGGAGTTTTGGTCTTGCCAGACCTAAATTGTATTAAACTTAAGACAACAGTAAGTTTTAGGGACCCGCTCATAATTGATTTTGAAATATTGAACCTCAAGTCAAAGAAAGTGAAAAATGTGCTATAAGTAACTATTTGTACACAATTTTTTTTCAACGCTGTGAGAGTGTACTTTAAGAGCTCATAACTTCTATATTATCCAATATTTTTTTTTAAAACTTGGGATTTCTTTTAATTGAAATATTTCCAACAAAACGTCATACTCAGATTTTTGTGGTTATAACATTGCATTTTGGCATTTTTGTCACTACTCGCAACACTGTGCGATGTTGATTCGGAGTGGTAAAGACTAAAGGGTTCCTTTCCAAAATCCTTATACAGTTAATGTGGTTTTTAAGGTGTGGTGATCTGTTCAATATTTTCCAGCCTACTTCCAGACATATTTCATCAAAGAAACTAAAAAATACATATACATACTTATATACAAAAAACTGGTACCTTAGTTACATGGGGCACACTTTAGCTCATCTATGGCTTCCCTCATTTCATTCATTTAATCTTTGAGCTAGTTGGATTGGAAGCGTTTTTAAGACATATATTATACCCCCACTATCGCTAGTTTCCTATTGAGCCAATGAAATAAGTTTTCCTTGTTTGATAGATATTGAGACTCAATGGTTCAATTTTGTGGACACAAATTCCAAATCTAGACATGTTTCTAATATCAGTTGAAACCATATTTGCCACCCAAAATGTTTATAATGTTTAAAGTCTTAGCGCATTTCTGAGAATTTCGTTAAGTATTTCTTGGAAGGTAATCAGTCATTGTTGCGCATTGTTTTGCAACGGCATGCACGTACATAAACTCTCATAGCTATTCCGAGCTGTTCTTATTGCTCGGTCTCTTGCATTCAGATACAATGAACAGCAATTGTTTTAATTGCAAATTAATGCAAGCCGCCAGCCCCAACGAGAGTGCAACTATTCCGCAGTCATTGTCACTTTGACCTTGCCATTGTTTGCGTTGGCAATTGTTCGGCTCTACGTGTCCTTACAATTGCAAATGAATGGCAGGCGAACGAGAAAAGAAAGGCAGAGAGTGTAGAGAGAAAATCGGAGCTGAGCGAGTCTCAACGCTTGTCTATGGAGGTTTGCTAAAATCTCTGGCGCAGAAATTAGGGTAATTTAAAATGTTTTATTATTTTAAAAACTTTTGGTAGAAACATTTGGCAATCATGCTGGATTCTCGCACGCTAAAAACACTTCATGGTTGGAAATTTGCAGGAGCATACTAATTAAACGGGCATCTTTTCGTTTAATGAATGGTTAAATGAATATTTTTGCCCAGGACTAAAGTCTGTAGTACCATTTCTTTAAATTAAATTCTTTACCATTTTTTCTCAAGCACTTATGATCTTGATGAGTTCAAGGCAAGAGTCCATAAATTCTTCACCCAACATCCTTTCTCTCAACCTATTTATATATCCTTCCTGAACCAGCGCAATGCCCCGCATTTATAGGGGTATCCCGCGCGCGTTAGCTCGTATTTGAAAAAAAAAATTGTTCAAGATCAAGGCGAATTCATACAGGTGATAGCGTAAGGGCAACAACAAAATTTCAATGTATTTTGTTTTTGTTTCCTGGGTTTAGATTGTCAAAATCAGCCAATCAGAACAAAGCTTGCTTTTTTCATTTTTAAACTGTCAAAGTTTTTCACAGGCATTTTGACAATCTAGACTTTTTCCATAAAAAAAAAATTAATTCGCCTCATTCAACGAGGTCACCTGTATTAATTCGCCTTGGTTCAAGATATACTTTTTTGACAAATAAATGTTTTCGAAATTTTTCCTTAATTACACCGAACGACAAAAATGAAAAAATTTCAAAACAGTCGAAGAAATATACTCGCGAATCTAGGAGCCAAATTTTTCTCTCTGACGTCAGGATTTTTTTTTAAAGGACTTTGAAATTTCCAAGACATGTTTATTTCAAAAAATTATTTTAAAAATTGAGCGCATTGTAGAATGACAATATGGGTATCAAATGAAAGAAAAAAATCCTTAGAATCTTAGAAAATTTAATGTTTTGGTGCAAAAGGACGAAGAGGTATTGAAAATGTCCTTTTAAAACTTTATCTTTGAATATCCTTGGAAATTTCCAATAGTTTTTTGTTCGACAAAAATATATCTTAAGGACTAATATGTACCCTACCACATCCTTGAATTTCGTCGTTCTAACTTTATTAATTTAGGATATAAACAATTTAATAGGATCAATATCTATACATTATAATTGTTTGCCCTGACTGACTGACTGATTCATCATCGTCCAGCCCCAAACCACTAAAGCTACAAATATGAAATTTGCACTTGAAAAATGAACCTCCGCTAAGACGGGATTTTTTGAAATTCGGCCTCTAAAGGGGCAAAACAGGAGTTATATGGTATTACAGGTGTTCTATGAAGAAACTTGATATAATAACTTGGTGAAAATACTCCAAATCAAAAATAATTTGACACATATTTTTAAATTTTTCGAAAATCAAAATTCAACGGGTGAACCAAAGGTTAAGGAAAGACTACGAAAAACCCTGAACCGATTGGCCTATTGACTTCAAAGTTGTTAAAAAACCTCTTGAAATAAAAAATTATATGACACGTGTTTCTCATTTTTTTTAAATTCAAAACTTAAAGGGGTGAACTAAGGGTTAAAAGTTTGTATGAAGAAATACGATTTTTTACGCCTTTTGACTTCAAACTTGGTGAAAGTACTCGTAGTGAGAAATAATTCGACACGTGTTTTTCATGTGTTTGAAAATCGAAATCTCACGGGGTGAACCAAGAGTCAAAAGTTGGTATAATTTTAATAATAACTTTTTACGCCTGTTGACTTCAAACTTCGCACCAAGTTCGACAGATTTCTTAAAGAATTCATAGAGATAATTCGACACGTGTTTTTCATTTTTCGGAAAATTAAAATCGGACGAGGTCAATGATGGGTTAAGAGTTTAAGTTTAAGTTAGGAGTGGGGAAACATTACTTAATGCGCCAATTGACTTCAACTGTGGTGAAAGCACTTCAAATGAGAAATAATTAGGTAAACATGTTTTCATAAAAATCTGACGGGAGCAACAAAGGGTTAAGAAAAAGATTTATTGGCCCTATTGACTTTAAACTTGCGTTCAAAACCCTGCTAGTATATTGTTACGAAAATGACTTCTCTAAGTTCGTTTTGGATTGTGCTTGAAAATAAAACCACTTCAATTACTCAGCGCAAAATGCAGTCAGAAATCAACAATCGCTTTATTTACAAATTTACACTTGTTACTACTTTACACTACTACTATTGCATGTTTCCCCTTTGCTTACTCAACACAGACTCGACTCTCTGCGCTGCCACTGCTGCTTTTTATACTTGTTTTCTTATCGCGCCGATGTATGTTTCTTGCACATTCTAGTTGTACTCTCTATTGTTCTAGCACAGCCCATCACCTTCGCGAACCATCCTTGCCATATCGGAATTATAACCAACCGGCCGTACTCCGAAGTGCATGCCTAAAAGTATGCTTGGAAAAGCATTCATGCACAGCACAGAGTGCCTCATCGTTGCAATATTATAAATAATTGTTTCACTATACTGTTTCGAATTGATTTCTGAGCTTTGTCTGGCAGTTGATTTACAAGGACTTGAATCTTGATGACAGGGAAGCACCGATCAGACGCAGTTACCGATGTCAGCACACCTATATCACCTCTGAGTGGCACTTCTATCAGACAAATTCATTGGGGTCATTATTGAACACAGTGCCAGTTCATGCTCGTGAAATGGCTTTTCTCAGCCTGTGACAGAGTACAAGGAACTTGTTTAAGAATTTTAAAAATATTGGAATAAATATGAATTATTGTTACTGTTTTACTAAACGTTTTGGAACACCAGAAAGTTGACAACCATGGAATGACTGTAGAGGCTGCGAAGACAAAAAGGTAGGAGACGAAAAATTTGATGAAACAGAAGATTAAATAGTGACGATAGAACACTTTTCATGTCAATGCCTGGATTCTTACCAGAACTGCTCTGGAAAACTCAACAAAAATTGAAATGACATATCGAACCTTTTAAACTTTACAGAGAACTACTCACTACTCATTTCACATTTCTTTTTAAGTTGTGTTAGCGTAATTGTGTTAAGTTGATGTTTATTTTGACTTTAACCTTAAAATGAACTTAATCCGATGTTTTTATAAAAATACAAAAATAAGTTTTTTAATTGTAAGTGTTTTTGGTAGTGTATAAGTTGTTACACATAGAACAACATATTTCTTCTATTGTTTGTATTGTATTGTTAATAAAATAAAGCCTTGTAGAGGTCAGCGAACTGAAAAAGCGTCGGGACAATCATAATTTCTCCATTTAAAATAACTTATTTCAATCACCTTTGGATCAATATTCAGCTTTTTTAATTGCTTTTGAAAACGACAAAAATGTTGCTCTGACAGTATTAAAGTAGCAGTTTTGAAAAATCTCTTACTTTTCGCTTTCATTTCGCGTCCTGTCAGTTACTGCGAAGACGGAGCACCATTGCGTTTGCCGTTTTTGTTTTCGTTGTTGTTATTGTAACAAAATTCAATTCATCATTTTGTGACTTGATTTTTTTTGTGCTTTGTGTTTGCCGCAGATCTCAGTTGCACCATTCCATGGTTCCATGCGTGCATTAGTGCCTCACACATTGCCAGAATGTTGACGATATGTTGAGTTTTGTAAGCGCTGCGGCAGATGCTTTACGTCTATTGTGAGCCGCTAAATGCGAGAGAAGAGCAAAAATTCCCCCGGACCGAGTGCATGAATAATTAACCTGAGCTAAACTGCGTTTTGTTGCCGCTATCGACGCACAGTATGGCTAACCGTTTGCTTCGGGGTGGCAACGCGAAGCGTCTTAAAGCAAATAACACTTCGAGATAAATAAATCATTTTGCTCAAGGTGACTTTTATTTTGCTTTTATTTTTTTTTTGGAGTAATTGTTGTTGTATTTGTGAGTTTTTGTTTGGCTGCAAAGCCGGATCGTTTTCAGCTTTGACAGTTTCCGGTGCTTTCCATTCTTCCTAAAACTGAATTATACAACGGAATGTAGGCTGCTGCCGGCTGTTGGCTTTCGGCTGCTTGCTGCCTGCTGTGATTGGACGCACTTTTTCACCTCAGCTATCGGCAAATGTTTGGCACTTTTTTGCGTGTGCGCATTTTTGGTATTTGTGGTTGAAGTGTGACTTTTGCTTCGGTGTCGCGGCGGGTGCCAGGCGGGCGGCGGACGATGCTGGCGACGGGCGAAACAAGAGCGGCATTTGAAAAGTGGCGTCATGAAAAGATTTGCATAAATTGATGCCTCACGTCGTTGTCAGCCGAAGCGCATGAAGGCTTTTGTGGCCTTGATTTGCGTTTTGACAGTGTTTTGTTCTTTTCTTTTGCTTCACATGTGAATTGTTAATTTTGTTTATGTTGCAGCGTGTGCAGGAATTTAAAATTTTATATTTGTGTTAGTGAAACGTTTACGTTGGGTTGGCGTAATTGCGTTAAGTTGAGAATTATTTTTACTTACAATTTGTGTGATTTGCGAAAAAGGACAAATGATTTATTTATTTTGAGCGTTTTTTGTTGCTGTTGTATTTGCACAGATTTTAGTTTTGCGTTAATGTGTAATTCTAGTTTGCAGTGGTAATTTTTCCCAGAATTGTGGCAGCATTTTTGGCAACTTCCTTACGAAAAGTTTTTCCTAAGCAAATAATTTCTTAGGCTGCTTTGGCAGCAAGTCAAATTTCAATGTCAAGGTTGTGGCATTCAAATAGGTTGCAGTATGGAAATTGCTTGACAATGTATGGCAGCAATTTGGAGAAATCAAAAATGGTAGCATTAGAATTAAGAAAAAATAAATTAAATTGGTAAAAGAAATTCTTTACCATAAATGTGACATGGAAAGCGAAAATTTAAATAGTTGTGTAGTGTTTACAACATTGTAATTTGTTATGAAAAGTTTAAGTTGTAGCAAAGAAAATATTGATGACTATTAATCCATTTCGTACCGATTTTTGAGAAAGTTTTTTAAAATGTTTGTAACAGTCCACAGTGATTCGTTCCATAGACCAAATTCAAAAAATTTATAGTCTCAGAATTTAACGATTTTGATGTCATTTGAAAGGTAAAACTCCAACTAAGAAAACCCCAAAAAAATCTGCACAAAAAATTAATTAGTGTCTGTGCAAACGCGGCTCAAAGTTGAAACTTTTTTCACAAAAAAATTTAAACACATATTTTCTGTTTTTTGTCTATTGAGTAAAAAAAATTGTAAAAATACATGGTTACCAAGAAGTTCCTAAAACTTTCAATATAGATTAAGAAATGATGTGGCCATTTTCGCTTTTAATATTTTTTCAAAACTTGCAAAGCTTAGTCTTTTACTTCACTTTTAATTCAAAATATTTTTCTAAATTAAAATCTGAAAATTGGCAAATCTTAGAGGAAAAACAGATCCAAACGTAGTTTTTGCAATGAAAAATTACTATTTATGTGTTTCCAGTCATTGTGTTTGGAGTTGCGCAAGTCTAGTTATTTTTAGAACCTACTTTAAAAAAATTTTGAAGAAACAAGTCGAAATGTGAGCATGCTTTCAATGCCCGCCCAGCTTTAATAGGGAAAGCGTGGTATGGGAAAAAAACATTTTATTAGAAAGCCAATGGATCTAAGTATAAAATAATAGACATGTGATTTAAGTTCTATAAGTTTATCGCTATAAAAAAATTCAAACATTACTAATTTCTATGATTCATTAACTATTCAAAGACACGAAATGGTTTAAGAGATCTAAATTAATTTTATTATAATACAAAATAAGTGTGGAATTTTCCCTATCAATCAGTTTCAGTTTTGAACAGATCTGGTTATTTTTAGTATTTTTAAAGAATTTAAGAAAAAGATAAGGTTTTTGAGGTTTGACGTTTTTTTCAATGCTCGCCCAGCTTTAATTGGGAAGGAGTAGTTTGACAAACAAGTATTTTATTAGAAAGTCAATAGATCTAAGTCAGTGGCGGATCCAGGGGGGGGTTTTGGGGGTTGAAACCCCCCCCGAAATATGTGGATCGACTATAAAACTACATACAAATTAAAAGACATTTTATAAATTTTAAGGAATTACTTTTTAAAACCCCCCCCGAAATATTTTTCTGGATCCGCGCCTGATCTAAGTGTAATATAAGAAATAAAAACTTTAGATTACACAAGATTTTCGTAATAAAAAAAAATGCAAACATTACTCATATCTATGATTCATTAACGAATCAAAGGTACGAAATGGGTTAAGAGATCAAAATTAAATTTATTATAATACAAAATTAGTGTGGAATTTTTCCTATCATTCGGTTTCAGGTTTGAAGAAATCTGGTTATTTTAAGTATTTTTAAAGAATTAAAAAAACAGATTAGGTTTTTGAGGTTTGACTTTTTTTCAATAACCGCCCAACTTTAATAGGGAAGGAGTGGCATGACAAACAAATATTTTATAAGAAAGCCAACACAAATAAGTGTATATAAAAAATATAAACTTTAGATTACACAGGTTTAATAAATTTTTTATAATACAAAATCAGTGTGGAGTTTTTCCTATCATTCTGCTTCAGTTTTGAACAAATCTGGCTATTTTTACATCCAATTTTTTTTAGCCAATACATCTAAGTGTAATATAAAAAAATCAACTTTAGATAACACATGTTTTTTGTAATAAAAAAACTGCAAACATTACTAATTTCTATGAAAACGTACAAACATAATGACTCATGTGTGTACATGTAGCCACAGTTGCTACTTTTGTTACATTTGGACCTAAAATGGCCCTTTTTGTTTTCCTGGAGCTTTTGTACAATTTTCTTTTTTATGATGTAAAAAAGTGTGTAAAAGTTTTACGTAAATCTTTTCGCAAAATGATGGCAACATTTTTAAGACATCAAAAGAATTTCGATTTAACAATTATGTTTTGCTTTTGTGTTAAATAATAATTTGTTGAAAACAAAAAAATTCTTCTTTTCCACTTTTGTTTTAAGAAAATGTTGGTATACAAAATTTTAGTAGGATAAAAGTATTCGTCACTTTGTTGCCTTAACCGCCTTCACAGAAAGAAACCATAACGAATGCTAGTATTTATTTATTCCATTTTATAATTAAACAAAAATTTATGTTGGTGTTATTTGAGTACGAAAAAATTCACGAAAAATATACTCACTTCACATGAACAGAAATGTTTGTCACTTTCTTATTTAGGCACAAAGGTTTACAAAACAGAAAATTATACTATATTGAATTGCAACCAATTGTTCAAACAAATTTATTTTTAGCATTCTTAAGCAGCTCACAGTTAATTAATAAGATTTGCGTTTCCGCAGTGTGGCATTGTTACAATTGGTTTACATTCTCTTCCGAACAATTGAGCCCAGAACACTTTTACAACAACTTTATTGACGATTTTATTAATCGATATTCTAGTATAAATAGCATTACTTGCGCCGAATATGCAGCAGTTAAAATTTCAGTTTCTTCTTTGGAGTTGTACAAAACCGAACAAAATGTTGAGACCCACAGTTGTCCTCGTTGTATTCCTCATATGTGCGACTGCCAGCGTTATAGGTAAGAAAAGACATTTTTGCTTATGGCGCGTATTTATTAATGCACTTTTCGTTGAAGCTCTAGTTCCAAATTGTCGCCTCACTTCTGTCTCTCTGCGGCCGGGCGAGCGCGCGTGCGAGGACGTTTGTCTGCTGGGTGCAGCGAGGTGCACTATTGCTGCGAAGCCGGTCCGGTTATTGTTGTGTCCGCCAGGCTGTTGCCGTGCTGGCAATAGCTGTAGACCCATCGGAAGGGGCTGAGATCCAATTAAAGGAGCATTGCAATTGCATTCCAAAATGTTCCATAACATTTATTTTTCAATACAATTTAAATAGAAATGTAAAATAAATTTAAGAATATAAAAAAATAATAATAAACAAACCATTTAGAGTAGTTGAACACTTGTGTAAATATTTACTTAGTCAAATAACTGAATGGGCCCGATCAAGCTGTAAGTACGAACTTGTATGTGTACAGAGTGCGAACCTGCAACAATAATCAATCTGCTTTTTTATTTGCTTTATAATTACTGCTGTCGCTATGGATAATATTGCATTAATCCTGTTTATAAATGAGCAGACTGCATGTGACCGTAAGTCGGGAAGTGTGTGAGAGAACTTGCATAATGCACGTCAGACTTGTTTGAACCCTTCAGCCTCGAACTACAACAGAACGCAACAGGCTGGCATGTTGGGTGTGTGTTTGCCCACAACATTCTTGCCACATTGTACATGATCTCAGCTTGCAGTGGCGCACACGGGACTTCATTTTGGGGGGAGCGGGGTTTACGTACAACTGTTGAGCTAGATTCCATTTGAAACCATATTTTGCACCCGCAATTTTTGTATTTGGGGGGCAGGATTTGAATCCCCAAAACCCCCCTTGTGATAAGCGAATAATGTAAAATTATGATTTGCCTTGTAGATAGCATTTGATATTAAACAAAATTCACCCCTTAGTTGATCTATTGGGATGCCAGAGTATCCACTTGGATTGACACAGTATCCACTTAGAAACGAGCTTAATAGTTTTCAATAAATAGGGACATGTCACCTATGCCGATCTTTGCCAGGTCGGTAAGGTCAAGAAACAAAGACCCAGAGACACAGAGTCTGCTCCGAAGGGGTCGGGAGGGGGGGGGGGGGTGTGATATGAAAATTGAAGAATATCAATTTTAGTTTCTGTATGTGTACAAATAATCCGATGAGCCATTTAGCACCAAAACTGTTGTGCCGTATCGAGTCTTAAACTTACAAGTTGGTTGTGTATACTAGGCTATGTAATTTTTTACAAATGGTTTTCTTGCAAACATTTTTTTAATTCGAAAAACAAATCGTTAAAAGTCGAAAGCATTTAGCTCTTTCAAGCTGTACGGTCTGAGACTGTGAAACTGAGATTGTTCCTTTAACACTCGGATGCCCAACAACTTTTTAAACGGCCAAAGCCCAACAAGGTCCCCAGGGACCTCTATTGTAATATTGCATATAAGGCTTGTAATTGTATAATGTAGTGTTACATAATGTGTGTAGATGTGTTTGTATTATGTATTTTTTACTACAGACAGATGGCAAAAACGTATAAAATACAAAATAATTGCTTTTAAAAACGCCATAGGTCCCTACGGACCTTGTTGGGCATCGGAGTGTCAAAGTGAATTTTTCAAACTTTATTTATTTTTATTTAAAATATCCGTTTCCTTTATCCGGCTTGAGGTTGTTGCGATATCAGTAATAAGTTTTATTTCATTCAAAAAGGAGTACCATAGAGCTTCGTAGAGGGTATCATAGACTTCCTTTGGTCTTGCTAGTTGTGCTATCTAACGCAGGTGTTTTCGTTTCTCTGGATTGTGCTCAAAAATAAAACACTAAAACTCTCCAATGCACAGTGTTGCCAGATCAAAAGATTTCCTCCCAGATTTAGTAGATTCTTGGCGTTTTTGGAGAATTTTTAGTAGGAAGTATTGTTTAGGAAAAAGTTTAGGAGATTTATATTTTATGTTAGGGGATTTTTTGGATCCTTAGTGGATTTTTGGGAGATTTGTGGATGATGAACATATTTTGGCAACTATTTTAATAGTCAAAGCAGCCTATTGTGTTAAAAATTTTTAAGCTAGCAAAATTTAAGCTCGTTCTATCTAGACCTCACTTATTGCTGTCACAATGAAATCCCACCAAAAACGGCACTTTTATTTAACCCTTTCGCTACAGGTTTTTACTGGGGAAAGTTAAAATTTTAAATTTTCGTCTTAGGCTTCTATGTGGTTATATTAGCAACATTCCATAAGATATTTTTTAATTTTTATACTCAGACCCTGTATTTTGGAGTGTTTTTCTATGAGAGCAACCACATCGTTGTGGCTGTAATAATTACTTAAACATAAAACTTTTTACGCATAACGAAAATTTGAATATTTCTTCATTTACTTCAGCCAAAATTAAAAAAAAAAAATATCTAAATTGAAAGAAAACGTCAAATTAAAAAGTTCTCTAATATTTTTTGCTTCTTCTTCCTTTAATAGTTATGTCAAGATATACCATTAAAAAAAAAGTGTATACTTTTCTTCTTTAAACTTCAATATTCAGTTTATTAATTTCGTATTTTTCCAAAAACTTCAAACTATTCTAAAGACCAACAAAAAAATGTATTCTTGCCATAACCATAGAGGATACAGACGTCCACAAAGTTGCATGTTACCATATGGCAACAAAATAGCGAAAGGGTTAATTTATTTGTTACATGATTTGTTTTTGTTAAGTCTTTGTTGTTAAGCTGAAGATGAATAAAAAGGGCTACAATAAAAAAAATATATGTATATATTTTTATTTTTTATGAAAAGTTTAATTCCTTTAAAGTTACGCAAATTATAAAAAAAATGTAGGAGATTTTTTAACTTTCGGGAGGAAATTTCAGTATTTTTTTAAGATTTAGGAGAAAGTCAGTTCAGATATCTGGCAACACTGCCGACGCAGTTCACCATTAGTAGTAGCAAATTGTAAATAAAATTTGCTAAAACGCGCCTGATACACCTAGAGGCGCCATGTTTTACAACCCTTAAGGAGGTATCACAACTATCTACTCGTATCATCGATTTAGAGCAATCAAGCCTCCGTACCTCCATCTGTTTTGCTGAGAATCTAACTGGTCTATACGCGGCCCATGGCCAGTCAATGCAACCTCATCTAACTTCTACTTTATTGTAAAGTATTCTAAAAACTCCATTTGAAAAGAGCATTTTAATCAAATAGCGTTTCACATGACGAACCAATATTTAGAGGTTGTCTGTGAAGTTAGAGCTAAAACTTGTTATATCCATTTGACATCCTCAGTGGTGCAGTGACAGCTCAGCTTACGCATATTCAAAACAGAAACGTCTCTTAGGTTTAAATATCCAGCAAACGGAAGGTCCACACTGGCTGCTTATAAAAAAAAATTGTAAAAATTTCTTGTGATTTTGTTTAAAATGTTTGTTAATAATTTGAAAAATCAAAATATGAAAATATGTTCTATCTGTGTTGTAATGTATGAAAGAACAGTTAGAAAATATGTCAGTACTGGAACTTTGCAACTTGGCAGCAACCGCTAATTGGTCTCATTGATGTTTGAGGTACGTCAATACTTACAACAGAATTGTATCTATACAATTTAAATATTACTGCGAAAATTAGTTCTGTTACCTAACGCAGGCGTTTTCGTTTCTCTGGATTGTGCTCGAAAATAAAACACACTAAAATTATTCAACAAAGTTCACCATTAGTAGTAACTTTATTAGCAAATTTACACTTTCTACTCCGTGTGGTACCTTTGCTTGTCAAAACAAAAATTCCACTCTCTGAGTTTAACCCGCTGGCTGCCTTTCATACTTGTTTGCTTGTTGCGCAGCTCGTTGTCGAAAAGCTCAGTGTGGCCTCGAGTTGTTTTCGAAAATCGAAATTACCATGCCCCTAAAATTATGCCATACTCGGAGCGTAACTCGTTCTCAAAAATCCCAGTATTGCCTTGGAGTGGCATATTGAAGCCGATCATTATTGTCAGAATATGTAAGTAAAAATGAAATTCATATTTTAGCTTTCATTCAACCTAAATTTATTTATGACTGCAGTTTAAAAAAGGCAATAAAATAAACTAAAAAATAAACTAAAAGTTAGTAAATACCATAATATTAAAGTCAAAATGACTTCATATGGACATTTAAAGAAAGTTGTATGGGCTTAGGTTTTCGAAATAAATGCAACATAGCGAACCTTCATGAAAAAAAAAACGGAAAGTTGGGCTTATTTGCGTAAATCTAACAAACTAAAAATTTTGCCTGTGAAACGCCTACAGACGGCGCACAGTGTCGCGATCCCATATAAGCCGTGGCCAAAAATACTTAGCGTTGTCCTATTTCGATGAAACTTGGTGAGATTGTTTTCGTGGTGGAAATTAAGAAATTTACAAAAAATCATTAAAATTGGACCACTACCACTACGCCCACCTCCCATACGAGCGGAACTGTAATATTGAAATAACTTTCTTAATATTGGTGACAGAATTATAAAATTTTGTATTTGAGCTTAAAATAATGACATAAAAGCTCACACTAAAAATGGGCGGTCTGTCACGCCCACTTTCAAAAATATTCGTATTTTACTACAACTAAAACTGTATTTTTAGAAGGCTGTTTGCGATACTCGTTCCACGATGTAATTTTAATTGGTAAGCTTTCTAAAACCTAAAAGTGGGCGTGGTAGCTGGAGCATATATAAAAACTGGCCAAAACTTTTCCTTTATGAATTCATGTTTAATTTTGTCAGCTTGTGATACCATATTTTGGTATAAATGTTAAAATTTTTAAAGTGGGCGTGGCATTCTGCCTACTTTTGATGATACGAACAATGTGCCAACCTTGTCCTTTATACAGCTCATCATTTCAGCCGCTGCTTTGCCGCTACTTTCATTGAACGTCGGAAGCCATACTTCAAAAAAATCACCATTTTTGACTGTAGGTGCCACTACAAAAAGTAAATGTTTTGGGGGGGGACGCAAACTTTGCTTTTGTTCATAATTAACATCAACGCCCGTCTTATCTTTAAGTAAATTTATAAGAAAATCAAGTTTTATTGACCGCTTTCTGGATTCAGCTTTACGCCACACTTCGAAGAAATCACGTATTTTTAGTGGATGTGTCACTAGAAAAATGCGAATAACAACCAAATAGGCACTTAAAGGCAAAAAATTACTCCGGATTATGTTCATACATACTTTTTTGAGTAATTTAGGGTTGGAACTAAAAAAGTGTTTTTTGACGTTTTTTAAACTTTTTTCCACCGAACTTTTGGTTCTTTGTTAGAAGCAAACCGAAAAACGTAATTTTTCAATGTAATGGGATTTCACAGTTATTTCAAAGCACAAACCAAAAAATAGTACTGCCATACAGGAAAAATTCCAAAGTTTTATTTAATATATAACATGACTATATTAGTAAATAAATTATATTTGTATTTGATTTTTCATTCAGCATAAAGAATTACCCACAAATTTGGAACGAATGCGTATTTTTTAACATCAACTTTGATGCTACATAAAAATGGAACGGAGTAAAATATTGAAGATCGGATAACGGATTTTTCTTAGTCGAGATATTATCTGTCGATTGTCATATTCATTTTAGTCATTTTGTAACATTGATTTTTACCATTTTTGGCCACACTCGCGACACTGTGCGGCGTGGCTCGGGGTCAAAGTTCAAAGTTTTTATCAAAAAAACTCAGTTTATTTCGAACTGATTTATACGATATGGGTATCAAACGAGAGGTCTTTCTCATACCTTGTACTAATAAGAAGTTATAAGCAAAAAATATTTTTTTTTATATAACATTTTTAGAGACGGATTTTTTTTCGAAAAAAAAATTATTAAGTTATAATAATTTTATTACCATATTAAAGCCTAGAAGGACGGAATTCAAGGAAATT
Source organism: Melieria crassipennis (assembly GCA_963668005.1). NCBI lineage: Eukaryota > Metazoa > Arthropoda > Insecta > Diptera > Ulidiidae > Melieria > Melieria crassipennis. Next base: position 34,354,620 of record OY764962.1, on the reverse strand, counting down.
AAAAAAAAAACTATTGGAAATTTCCAAGGATATTCAAGGATAAAGTTTAAACAGGACATTTTCACTACCTCTTCGTCCTTTTGCACCAAAACATTAAATTTTCTTAGATTCTAAGGATTTTTATCTTTAATTTGATTCCCATATTGTTATTCTACAATGCGCTCAATTTTAAATAATTTGTTTATATGAACATGTCCTTAAAATTTCATAGTCTTTTTAAAAAAAATCCTGACGTCAGAGAGAAAAACGAAAAACGCAGTTTTAATACATTTGGCCCCTAGTTTTGCGATTATATCAATTTTTTTGTGTGTTTTGAAATTTTATGTTTTTTGTCCCACGGTGTTATCATTGTTTTAGTTAAGACCAAATTAGTGCTGCCACTTCAATGTTCTAATTACTTGAACTACTTCAACTCCAACGTTCGAGTAACAAATTTCGTATATTTCAAATAATTTTCAGCACCCATAGTAAAGTTGTTATTTTGTTATGAAATCTGAGACAGTACAGTTATTTTCACTACATTTAAAGGAAACATATAATGAACGTAATTTCCAAAATGAAATGACACTAATAAATGAAAGCATAAAAATGCGAATGAAACGGAATCCCGGCGGCACTCAGCAACAGCAAAGTGTAGCGCGTGCTGGTGCATCACTTTCATGGGCACACTTGAACGACATTTAAAAACTTAAAAGCACAAGTAACAAAACACAATTACGAGCACTTGTACGAAACGTACACAAAGCACGCAGCGAAATAAACATTCACACACACAATAAACAGTCACGCACACACACAGGAGCTGGAGCTGGCGTTGTCCTGCAGACAGACGCGCAGATAGCATCACGTGGCTGCGACGAGGCGAGGCGAGGCGCGGCGCGAATGTTGGCGGCTGCAGAACGAAATCAAAGATAACAACTCATCAACGACGTCATAAAAACGTGACATAAATTTTATTGCTGACTGCGGGTGTGGTGTCGCTGCTAAAACTATTACTGCATGGTGTTGTTGTTGTTGTTGTTGTTTTACTGTTGGCATGCGGTGCGATGTCATACATAATGCGACGCGTTGTAATGTCCACAGAATCGTGCGCAAACATTCCCTTTTTTTTCGCAGGTCATAGACAGAGCAATGTGAATGAGCAAAAAGTGAAGAATTTATGTTGCCAAAAATTGTAGCAACAAAAACGCGCCAACGAGTGTGTGTGTTTTTCTAGCACTTGGCAACAACAGTACGGCGTCGGTCAGTGGCTCGGAACGTGTGCGTTTGTGTCGGCCAGTGACGGCGTTGGAAAATGAAGTGCAGAGCAAAAATCCTTGAGAAGCGTGAAGAAAATATCGACCTAAAATCGACCTAAAAAGGTCACGCAAAAGCGCAAACAAAACAAAAAACACGCACACCGACCGAGACGCGCTGGTCACACTGCCACGGCGCAGGAGGACAGCACAGATGATAGCAGCGCCAACAATAACAGTAACGCAACAAAACCAACGACTACAACAACAACAACAACAATAACGACAATGGCCATAAATACAAAAGAAGCAGAGCAAACAACAAACATAAATCGTAAATCCTTGAAAATGGCGTTAGAGGCTACGCGCGCCGTGTCGAGTTGCTTTGAGTGGCGCTGCGTTGAGTTGGGTTAGGCCGACCTGGCAGCGAAGTGGCGAATTGCCGAATTGGTTTGTGTCTGTGTGTGTGTGTGTGTGTGTGTGTGTAAGGAGAAGAGGGCTTTTGAGAGCTGCGTTGATACGGGGAGGAAAAACAAAAAAGCCAGCACGCTGAAAATTGCGAATAGCGAAAAATATTTCACAATAAAATTTGTATTGATGTTTATTTTTATTTGTGCCGTCTGAGTGGCGCCGCTTTAAAAAACAACAACAACAACATTATTCAGGGAGCTCGACAGCGACACCCAACAAAATCGAAACAGCCAAACACAACAACACGGACGCTGACACTAGTTCACGCAGGGGCTACAGGGGGGGTGTTTTGGGTGTCAGAACCCCACCATAGCCTATAATTTGTCAACACATTAGCAAAAATTCTCTTCATTTTTAAACATTTTAAAGAATAATAACAAACAATTTTTTTAACGAAACTAATTTGTTTTTTTAATAGTCCCGTTTAGGCTCAATACAGCGATTTTTTTTTGAAAAGGTAAAAGTCGCACGGTGCCGCATCAGGCGAAAACGTGAGTGGTTGATGGTTAAAACTCGACTTTTAGTAAACAAAAAAAAAACAGTCAAAACAAGTGTCGAGAGATGAGCTGGCATCCTTCGATAGCCAAATATTCAGTTAAAATGCGATAAATTTATGCTATTGAGATGCTTTACCTTCACCTTACCAAAAATTTTTGTATACGTCGTTTACCAATGTCGTTCACTCGGATGACAAATATACATTTTTTTATACTTCAGTATTTCTTATCTTCCTCTGGCGATAGTTCGTTTTTCGATAAAAGGCCTAACTTCAATGATTTATTTTTTGACTATGGAAAATATTAGAAGATTTCTTTCCAGAGGGTTCATTGAAGACATAATGAGACACATGGAAATTCAAAATTATTCAAAATTACCTTCAAATTTGTGCAGATATTAAATATAAATATTAAAAAGATCACCCGGGCGGGTATAAGTAAAGCGAAGGTTAACCCTCAAATGCATGAATTATTTTCACGTTTGCTAAATAAAAATAGGATTTTCTTTTTAACACAAAAAACCACTGAAAAGTGAATTAAATATTAATAAAATACTAAATATTAGCAAACAGATTTCGAATGTGGTTGTCGTTTCAAAATATCATATCGGAGTTTAATTTGAAGATATACACAAATATGTTAGTGTGCCTAAAGGCATCAATATGCATTTTAATTTGAAGATATACACAAATATGTTAGTGTGCCTAAAGGCATCAATATGCATTTGAGGGTTAAATCCAATTTCAAGAATTTCAATGAAGATTTTGGCAGTTTTGATCAACGGTGATCGCGAATTTCAGTAGGTCATCATTTATGTCCAAATAATTGTTTTTAAATCGGGTTTACCACTTATGAACTCCACCACGGTATAAACAATCATCACCATAAACTTGGCTCATAAAATGCTTCGGTTAAAGTTGAAACATTTTTAAAACAAAAGTTAATATTGGATCTTTGTTCGATGATCATTTTTGTACGATGACACAAACATACTTTCACTTCAGATGCAATAACTGCACCAAATTTCATGAAATTTTTACTAAAAATCGGGAAAAAAATTTAATTTCCAATGCATTAAGTCACATAAGCCATCACATTTGGAAAGTGCACTTTACTTAAAAAAAAACGTATTACTAAACTGGCAAACAACATTTTTTAAAACCCCCCCATGACCAATTTCTGGCTACGCCCCTGAGTTCACGGCAATGGCATTGGCATCACCAAAAACAACAACAACAACAACAACAACATCAAAAGCACCCACCACCAAAAACAACAATACCTATGCAATAGAACAACACACAATAACAACAAAAACCACAACAAGAACGAAAGCAACAACTAAAGTCAAAGCGGCGGCTAAATTTCAAATGATGATTGTGCGCGGCTCCACACTAAAAGATAATAACACGGCATGGAAATGCTAAAGGCCAGCTACGAAACGTGACACTATGCACTATGCACAAGAACAATAAAAACAACAATACCGAAAATAATGGCAAAACAAACAGCCAACGCCTGACGATTGACAATGTGTGGGATGAGCGAATGAGCGACGAGTTTAGGTGAATTATGAGCAGTGTGGCAGGAAATTTGTTGTTGATGTTGGCGGTTGAACACACCAAAGAAATCAATTTGCGTTGGAGTGTCACTTTTCGGCACTTGACAAAGTATGACATGACAGTGCGGCTGTGGCAACAGGCGGTGTCTCATGCGAATTGAATTTTCAGTTCTTATGCGACGAGATTAGAAATCGCTGGGGCACGAATTAAATGTTGGCCTTTTAATCTAAATGATTGTGTGCTGAGCTCAGATTTGACTAAATATTTAGCGCAGATTTGGCAATGACTTTGCATTGGTGTACATGGCGTATGAGTGATATCTATCTAAATTCAACGTTATTACTGGTTGTTGGCGGCGGCTTTGAGCCGTTTTTTTGCATTAAATAAAAACAATAAAAAAAAAGTTGAATTGTTTCAGTTTTGGAGTATTTTGATCAAGTTTCTAATTAAATAGACCTATTCATGTTCTTTCTTTGTTTGTTCATATATTTGAAGTTTGAAGTCAATAATCCTAAAACATAAATCATGTTTTTCCATATACACTCAACTCATTTTAAATCCCTTCAGAGACTGAATGACGAAAAATATATTCTACGTGGATGTCTGGTTTCTAAAATAAAACACTAGTTTCAAATTTGTTTTTGTACCAAACGATATCGAAACGATATAGAAACGATATCGTTAAAGCGAGAATTTCTCTCGTTTTCGAGTATTGCTAAAGTGTCTAAAATGATATCGAGAACGAGAAAAATGACACTATCGTAACGATGTCGAAAATTTTGAAAATTTCGATATCATTTCGACAGCGTAATTTTTCTTGTTCTCAATAGCATTTTGGATACCATTACGAAAACTTATTTTCTATTTAACTATGAAATAAAATGCATATTTTACAGTACCGTCGCATGGCCAGTCCATTATTCAAATCAAATAACGATTAGAAGTAAACGTAAACTCGGTTTTAAATGCGCGCACGTTTACGTAATGAAAATTTTTCGTTTAACACAAAAATATTTCATTTGACTTGAAAATATTCAAAATCTTCAAGGCAAAAAATTTAAGCATTATCGAGATTATTTCGAGAATTTGTCGCTAAAAATTTCTATCGAGAAATTGTTTGTAGTGAAGTCATAAGATTCAATCTATTTGCGCAATATTCATTAATGTACTGGCAACTGATAACACAACTCGACACGAAAAATGCTCCTAAAAATAAAAGTAGTTTTTAAACTAATCTTCTGCTGCTGAACACAAAACTGAAAATCAAAAAATTTTCTTAAGAAGCGTTTGCGAAAAATCTTCGAAAAACACGTTTTTTCCCCTCTTATTTAAGTTATGAGCACATATCCCGTAAACCAACCATCCGACTAACAAAAGTGGCCCATGGTTCAAAAGGTAATTAACTAACCTTTCCAACAATATATAGATTGTCCAAATCAGATGAGATTTCGGGAAGTTACTGACGATGAAAGTTGTAAAAAAGTGAATTTTTCGACCATTTTCAAAAATCATAAATTTTTGAATACTTTTTTTATAGATAAAATAAATGATCTCCTCTGGTTTTAAATCTAAGATGAAAGATATATTATTTGAGTAAATATTAAGCCTAACATTAATAGAATTGAAAGAAAAATGACAAAGTCATGATGCACGGAGTGAAAACACCAACTTTTCATTTATATACACCGTGCGAAAATTTTTTTTTTTGCCGAGACCCATCCAAATGTTGATATAGACGTGAAACTAGAGGTCATTAAAATATCCTGGCATAGTCAGTTTTTCATTTTCTGACCCAAAAACCTTCTTAAAGGACTTTAAAATTTTAAGGATATGCACATTTAAAATATTTTTTAAAATATTTGCAATTTTGCAATAATGAAGATATGGGTATCAAAGAATATGAAAGAGGAAAAATGTCTCCTTTTAAATAAATTTTCTATTTTAAACTTTCAGAACTTTGAAATAGAAAACAATTTAGATGTATGAATCTACAGACTGAGACCCAAAACATTTATGTTTTGCATACCTGACATATTTTGGTCCTGAATTTGGTAACTGAAACTATTTTCTTTAGAAATAACTCTTATTTATTTCAGTCAAAGTGCTTTGCTTTTAGTTTTTACGCCTTTATTTTTACGCCAGCTATTTATTATTATTTTTTTTTTACTTTTCCAATATTATTTATTACTTTTCAGGGTGAATGCCTGTTTTATGGCGCACTATAAGCATTACGGCATTTAAATAACAATGAGGCGTCCGAAATGAAAATGTAATGTGCTGCTGATGTATTTCTTGTTTATACAATCGCACGAAAATGCTTATCACTCATACGCCACGGTTGACCGACGAGCAAGAAATGGTCATCAATCAGTCTGCAGTTAATTTCGTGCTCAAATGCTGCTCATAAAGCCTAAGCAACGTGACTTGCGCATACTTTGGCTAAGTGATTAAGCTACAAAACATTGTGGCAATAATGCTTTTGCATTCCAGTTGAGTGTGAAAGTGAAAGCAATACTTGACAATGAAATTTTGTGAAAATGTATAACAAGTCCATTTAGCTTTACGGCATTGAATATGGTCTTTGTGTGAAGTGACCCACTGACTCACTGAATCTGAGAAGTTTCTCATATGCTTGCGATCTAATGAGCTTAGGCTTACTTCACTTTAAACTTGTCATGACACTTTAAAGCCTTTAGCATGCATTCTCTCGATTTAATTTTCATTTTTCAATTACTCAATTTCGTGTTCAATTCCAGCCGTCTGGCTGCAGTGGAACAGTCGACAGCCAACCGTGTTGCCAGCTACGTGTCCCGACTCTCGATGTGCCAATTTGTGGCACTTGTAGCGACTCACGCGTTCTCACTGCGGCAAAAATCGTAGCTTTGAACTTTGGACAACATGTTAGACCCGAAAATGGTGAAACTTTGCAGTATGACAGCGGTGAGAGTGTGAAAAGTTTCTTGGTGTTTGGTTTCGTTTCACATTTCCGTTCGTTGACACATAATGTAAATGGAGGACTAACTTTTCATTCCATTTAATTGCTGGCGGTGGATTGAGCGGTTGCATTCTCGCAAACAGGTTGTACTGCGTGCACGTTCACGACCGAGGAGAAAGAGAACGAATTACTCATGGGCCCGCATCAAAGATTTACGCCGCAACAGGAGCACGCGGCACTGACGGGTCGACGAAAAGTGATAATTAAATTGGACAGTGATAGGTATGGCGGTGAGGGCGTTGCTGTTTGCTCAAAAATGTACTATCAGTTTATTGCGTATAGCTGGAAAATTGCAGCGACTTTGTTGCTCCATATTATGCACATTTCCTGCTCGACATTGTCGCTGTCAGACGGTTTTAATGGCAGCGATAGAAAACGAAACACACAAAAGCATTTAACCCCTGCTCAACCGCGCACGAGTAGGGAATTGTTATTGTGAAAAAATGCACCAACAAAAGCGGCCATTATGTGTCGCGACGGCTATTTTCATTACACGTCTGCGACCGCACTCAGCGCTTTGTGCGACGATGGGTCGCTTTCCGTTTCATTACTTTAATGCCTTAACACATTTTGTCCATAAATAAAAATCCTTTGAGGCTTTATGTTAATAAATTTTCGCACTGTCTTTGTTTGCGGTCGTTTTCAAAGAGTTGATTCAACTTGTTCTGCATGCGCTGCGCTATAACAAGGTCTCCCTGGATTTGGGGCGCTCATTTAATGTAATGAATGTTTTTCCTGTCACATTTCACTTGTGGGCCTACGCTAAGGTCCGATGTACATATGTAATATGAGTATGTTTATGTGCGCATATATAAAAAAAATATGTATGTATGAAAGCCAAAATTTCGTTATAAATAGCTCAATTAACTTGATCGAAGGATGTGCTGCTTAGTTTTTGCATTAGTCGAAAGATGAGAATTTACTATGAAACTATATTTGCGAGAGGATTTTCAAAGCAGAACTAAGGAGTCCCCAAGAGAGCTTTAACTGTTATATAGACTTGAGTAAGGCAATTTTGTTGGGAAGATGCAAAGAGAGCTTTAACGTTTATAAATATACACTCGAGTAAGACCTCTTTTATCAAATGTAATTATGATGCGTTCAGATGCTGTTATTTGCAGAGACAGGGACTTGCGACAGAGCCAATTGTAACTGAAATGATAACGAAGATGTGCTAATGGCATTGTTCAGTCATTTAGATATTTCCAGGGTGGGAACAATGTTTACATTAGTCTCAGGTGACAGGATCTCTGATTTTTTTAGCCACGATGAGCTGAAAGCAACTAGCAATGTTACTATTAAAATGTAACATAAATTTTATTTGTTGATTATAATTACACTGTGCGTGAAATTTACCCTAAAAAATTCAAAACGGGGGGGACCTGCAGAACGGCTTTCTATAGGTATACTGAGTGGAGTTCCAACAGCCGTTTGGCTGGATTGGCTCTAGTTTAAGAGAAATCCGACTTTGAAATTTGCTCATTTTAGTCGAGTTAGTCGCTTAAGTCTTCGAACGTTTAAATGCTAATAGGTCCTAAATCGTTCCGAATATCGCTTTACTGTCTTCGGCAAGTTTGTAGATATTTTAACGACCAACAAATTTGCTTAAGACAACAATAAAAAAAAATACATTCAAACTGTGTTTTCGACAAAAATGTTCCAAAAACCTCCACTTTCGTCGAGGCATAAATGTAGTATAGCGAACCCTCGTGGAAAAATTAAATGAGTATGCTTTTATATAGAGCGTTGGCTCCTGCATCTAACAAATGAAAAAATTTGCCTGGGAAACGCACATAAAAGGCGTGGCTCGGCGTAAAATTTCAAAGTTTTTATCAAAAAAACTCAATTAATCTCCAACTGATTTACACGATATGGGTATCAAACGAAAGGTATTTTTCATAGCTTTCTCACAACATTAGATACGTAAGATGTACTAATAAAAAGTTTTAAGCGAAAAAAACATTTCTTTATAAAAATTTTTTTTTAACGGATTTTTTTCTCGAAAAAATCCATTACTAAGGTACAATAAGTTTGATACCATATTGTAGCCTGCGAAATTGCCTTTACAATGAAATATGTATACTTTTGTTTTTTTCTGAATATATTTCGTAAATTTTTTTCTAACTTGACTCTGGGTCCAAAGCCATTTCATATTCACCTTCGCAATCAATTGAATGTTAAAATATATATATATGTATATACTTATATACAAGGTGCAACCCAAAGTAAACAGGACTTTTATAAAATAAAGAAAACGGATGATTATTTTTGTATAATTCTTTTTATTTATTCAAAATACTCTCCTTCTGCTTCGATACAACGTTTTGCACGGTCCAAAAGCATTTGGAATGAGTGTTTTAGGTCATCGGCCGGCATCGCCTTCAGAATGTTGGTACAAGCCTTTTGGATGTCCTCAACGTCCTTATAACGGTTTCCTTTCATCGGCAAATGCAACTGACCGAATAAGTAGAAGTCACAGGGAGCCATATCAGGCGAATACGGTGAATGATTGATGGTAAAAATGCGATTTTTGGTCAAATAATCGGTCGTAACTAGGGCTCTGTGAGCCGGTGCATTATCATGCAATAAACGCCAACTTCCTTCCTCGCGATATTCTGGCCGAATACGACGAATGCGATGCACCAAACGCTTCAAAACTTCAACATAAAACAAAGCGTTAATTGTTTTTCCCGGTGGGACAAACTCTCGATGAATTATTCCCTTTGAATCGTAGAAACAAATGAGATGAGTTTAGATTTTTGACTTCTCACGGCGGGTTTTTTCGGATTTGGCTCATCTGGGTGCTTCCATTCGGCACTTTGACGCTTTGTTTCGGGATCATATTGAAAGCACCACGTTTCGTCACCGGTTACGATGTTGAACAAGAAATTTGGATCACGTCTGGCTTCCCGAACGATGTCTTTTGCGTGCTCAATTCTCTGCGCTTTTTGGTCGTCGGTTAAAGTGTGCGGAATGAAGCGAGAACACACTTTACGGAGACCCAAATGTTCGGTTAAAATGCGATCAATTGATGTTTTGGAGATGTTCAATTCCATTTCCATCAATTCCAATGATGATTTTGGCTGCATTTTGATAAAATCACGCACAGTTTTGATGGCATCGTCAGTAATCACAAATTTCGACTGGCCGACGTGTTCGTCGTCATTCAAGTCTTCACGACCATTCTTGAATCGATTCAACCACTCATTAACACGGCCACGGGATAAACAATCATCACCATAAACTTGCTTTAACAATTTAAACGTTTCGGTAAAAGTTTTACCAAGTTTAAAACAGAACTTAATATTAGCTCTTTGTTCGATCGACATTCTCGTACCAAAGTTAAAAACATACTGTCACATTGAGCGGGATATTTCGGCGTATACTAGACCAAATGTCATGAAATTTAGACAGAATAGGGGTATTCTCGATGTCTTGCACGGAGGAAGAATTCGTAAAAATGCAACCGTGCAAGACTGGAAAATGCTACACATCGAGAACGCACAAAAAAGCACACATTGCAAATATTGCAAAAATGCCGCAAACTTTCTCCAATTCTTTTTAATTTGGTTTTCGGTTGATCCATTTCTACCTGCAAGCAAGACATATATGCAAATTATATAAAAAGGTTGAAATAAAACCAAATATAAAGAAAATACGCCTGCGCACACGAAGAAAATTAAATGGCTGCCGCACAATCGCGATGTCACACACAAAACAAGGGTTTTTGCGTAGCATGACATGCAAAAAATGCAAACTGTTTTTGCTTGTATTTTGTTGTTGTGTCGTTGCTCGAAATGCATGGCCATGTCAATTATGCATTTCGTGCACGATGTCAGGGCTATGCAAGACATCGAGAATACCCCTTATGTGAATGAAAGATGTACCTTTCCAACGCATGTCCTCACACATAGATGGCGCCACCAGAAACGTCCCTATTGCAAAAGTCCTGTTTACTTTGGGACGCACCTTGTATATATATATGTATATATATATATGTTATATATACATATGTCTTTTCACGCACAGTGTAATTATTTTAAGTCTCTGCCATACGTTACTATACCATGTTGAGAGAGGCTGAAGATAGGGAAAATTATACTGTCATAGGGGTGCAATGGCCCTTTCATCTTGGACAAGAATGACTGTAGACAACCAATCGGTTTATTATTTACTACTATTACTACTATTACTTTTTAAGGGCTAATACCAAAGACAAATGACGGAGGCCAGGTTTCACTCGCCATAAAGTAATTTTCGTTTTCTTTTAATAAAAAACTTAAAACACCAAAGAAAATTAAATCTTTGTGAAGTTTTCACCCATCACATTGCTACGAATCGTAATTATGTCCTTTTATACATTTCAGTTCAAAAAAAGCGGACAAGAAATAATAAAATATCAATAATAAATAAATAATAATAAAATAGTAATTTAAAATTAAATTTTAAATATCAATAATAAATAAATAATAATAAAATAGTAATTTAAAACTAAAGCCTATTGTCCCTAAAGACACATTTTTAATGCGAATTTATGGATTTTTAATGTGCATTAACTCTGTTGTCGATTGCACGAAGCGCAAAGAAAATGGCGCCAAGGAAAATCTGGAGCACATTCTTTGCGCATGTCCAGCTATCTCAAAACTACGTCTTACGCACTTAAGGGCCCCATTCTTCGTTGGGTTAGAGGATTTGCTGCTGAACTTTGCTAGTAGCACCCACATTCTCTTCAATCGCTTTTACGTCGATCCTCAATACTGAGGAGCTCTAAGCAGTTGCCAGACCATACAACGAACTTTGCTCAGTTTGAAGGGCACATGATGGGATGGATTGTTCGAATCAGGTTTGAGGCCGTTGTCACTGTTTTGCGAGAAACGATCAGCTCAACTTTTTAGCATGAAAGGATATTTAATTTACGCAAATTTAAAAGAACTTACAACGGAATTCGACTAGAATAGAATTCAATAGAATTGAAAAAATGTCTTTGTTGCTGCGCTTCATTGAATGTACAAAAGGATGTGTCAAGTGTAGCCCTTTTTTAATTTGCCTCTAATTGAGGCTGGAATTGAATTCTAAATTCCCACAATGTTATTAAAGGAAATTCTGTCAAAGGTTTGGTTGGCATATTACGACAAAAAGAGACCAAGCAAATCGCTTTTAATCTCAATTGAAGGCTAACTACATCGCCAACTACGACACTGACGATTCAAGTTCAATTCACTTTTTTGCGTGTCCAATTGTTGATCATCTATCCTCAACCACTTCATTCATGGGTCTTATAAAGTAGCCACAATTGCAATAAGTTCGCACATTGTTGCAAATTTTTGCTGATTTTTAACATTTATTTCAATGGCAAACACTAAAAAGAGTACAAGTGGTCGCTAAAAGGCCACAAAACACTTGGACCTTTTTTCGTTCCATAGTCAACGAATGCGCATTCGCTTTGTACTTTTTTTTAACATAAGAAATTGGCCTTCATTTGCTATTCTTTCAACAACAACTACGCTTCAGTGCAAACATTTGCAGTGTTTTTTGTTTGCTTGAGAAGAGCAAAAACTTGCAGTTTCCAATTGCACTCTGCCAGACGCAAAAGTTAATGCGTTAATTATGCGCGCAATTACGTTGCGGCGCCACGAGTGCAGCAGAAAAAATCTCTTCATTGCCGCTGCAAACTTTGCTAAATGCAATGCAATGGCCAAAGTTTTTAGTTTGGATGAGGACTTGTTGCGGTCGTGAGATTACACAAGTTTTAGTTTTTCAGCCGGAATGTATGTGCGCATTGTTTTTATGTGCAATTCTGCAATTCGCACTCATTGCGCTCCGGAAATCGGTAGCAAAAGTTGTCAGTCTCAAATCAATTTTTGCTATCACTCAAATATGGCTGCCAGCTAATGAAGCCTGCAATGTGCACAAACTGCTTTGTTGCAGCATGTCGCTTGCGAATTGCTTCATCAAATGTCATTTACACAATTCCTGCTCGTCTCTCCACCAACACGTCTCACACACACACACACACACACACATGCACACGCAAATTGATGCTCTTGACTTGATGTTGACTTTTTGCATTGGTCGTCATGCATGACCGTCGGACCGGCGTGTTGGCCATGATTTGTTGGTGCTTTGTGCCAATTGAATATGCGCAGCTACCACTTTATGTCAATTTATATGCGGTTCCATACTTTTTTTTGTCAATTGGCCAATGGACCCACAGGCAGCTTGAAAGTCATTCGTACCTTGCTAATGTGCTTGTGTGTGTGCCTTGGTGTATGTGTGCCGTGTGTGCTGCAATTTGCCTTCAATCTGCTTGTCATCTCGTCAGTTTTATTGCAAAAACTGTGCACACTTCACATGTTTCACCTGTCTGTGCGTTCGTCCTTGCTGACTCCTAGTTCTTGCGCCTTGATGTCTGCGAGCTGTAGCTGTAATTAGAATGAATGTAGTTTACGGCTCTTAGAGAACATGTTTTGAATACTAAACGGCAGGCAGGAATTTTTCAAAAAGTCAAAAGATTAGTAAAATGATGACCATTCAGTCGATAGGACTCGAATGAACTGAAAGAAATAGCATGGTGTGAATAGTATGGAATGGACAGCATATCAAGTGTTACAAAATGAATCAAGTCAAAATGATGTAGAATCTTATGTTATGTAATGTTATGGTTGATTTATTTATAGATTTATATTTAGATTTATTGTGCTCTATATATAAATTCTTCTAAAATAAGTTTTACGTACTTTTTTTGAATTAAAGTTTGAACTTCTTTGACGATCTAATGAAAACAACGATCACAATGAACAGTACAGTTTTTCGCTTCAGGATGGTTATCCTCAAATTCCTGAGATAGAATTTTGAAGTTCATGGGACAATATTTCTCGAGATAATAAAATGGCCTAACATGACTTAATTATACCAACGAACATGAAGTAATATAGAACGCGCATCTTATATCGGGTGTTTTTTTTAGAGGTATAGAACTTCGAATTGAAATAAAACACAAGAAAATTCATGGCCGCCGCGGCTGGCTCGAATAAAGCCAATTCTACAGGTCCAATTTTCAACCACTTTTTCGAGCATTTGGGGCCGTATGTCGGCAATAACGCCACGAATGTTGGCTTCCAAGTCCCCTAACGTTTCTGGTTTGTTGGCGTAGACGAGCGACTTCACATATCCCCAAAGAAAATAATCCAATGGTGTCAAATCACACGATCTTGGTGGCCAATTGACAGGTCCATTCCGCGAAATTATGCGCTCATCGAATGTTTCCTTCAATAAATCGATTGTGACGTGCGCTGTGTGGCATGTAGCGCCGTCTTGTTGGAACCACAACTCATCCACATTCATGCCATCCAATTCGGGAACAAAATAGTCGGTTATCATGGCTCTATACCGGTCTCCATTAACGGTAACTGACTCCTCTTCTGACTGGGTCCTCTTCAACATTTTGCTCTACAGCGGCAATTGTTTCTTCGGTGCGCACTGTTCGACGTCTCTGCGGATGCGTATTATCACATAGAGTAAACGTAGTGCGAAAACGACCCATGGTTAACCGAATTAATTGCTCTGATGGACGATTATGTCGACCATAAAATGGACGGAGCTTGCGGTAAACTTCGCGAACTGAACCATTATTTTCGAAATAAATTTGCACGATTTGCAAGCGTTGTTCTTTTGTCAACCTGTTCATGATGAAATGGCAAACCAAACTGAACATAAATGACATTAGACTTGCCAGATTTGACCACAAAATGCCAGTTTTATCTCTATTCGAAAAACAAACCTCTTAAAAAAAACACCCTATACAAGCAAACGCGTTGTATGGCGGGTACTGTTGGTAGTACCCTCTGTTATTGACAGCAGAACCCTCTGTTACTAACAGCAGAATTCTCTGTAACTTCAGCCAAAGAAAATAAACATTACTTCATATTCTTTGGTTATACATACACAACATAATTGTGAAGCTAAGGCACAGATTGATAAGGCATACAATACCGATTTTCAATTTCAAACATATTTTTTTAAAGCAAATGATGAAAATGAAAGCAAAGGTTCTTGAGGTGAAGTAAAGAGCGGCGCAAGCACTATAAAAATGACAGGCAAGCCATCGCTGTGCTTTCAAATACTGTCGCTCTTCTTCACTTTCACTACAAAACAAGCACTGCAGTGAAGAAAGCTTTTGATATTCATACGAATACTGCACGAAACGACAATAGAACTTCAAGCACCTTGAAGTATAGAACAACACTGAAGTAGAACAACATTGAAGTAGAACAATACTGCAGTGGTACAACACGGAATTAGAACAACACTGAAGTAGAACAACACTGAAATGAAGCACTGAAGTAGAACATTTTCAAGCATATGGTGTTTTGTTTTGCACGATCGGAGTAGCTGATGTTTGTTTTTGGTACTTTGTATGGAATCCGGGCTGCATTTCAAGCATTACAACAACATTAATGTAAAAAAACGCAGGTTTAAAACATGTTTTTCGATATTTATTTAAGTCTGTTTCACTCGGTGTGAAGTAGAAGTTCTGTTTCACTCGCTGTGAAGTAGAAGTTCTGCTTCACGCGGTGTGAAGTAGAAGTTCTACTTCACTCGGTGTGCTTGCTATGATTTACCGTTACTTAAACTCATTATCGCTTTCTGTTTTGATGTTTTGCTTCACAACAGAACACAAGCACTGTCGTTACTGTAGCGAAAAGGTTTGCAGTGCTTGCTTTGTTGCAGAATAGAACTATTGCGCATTTGAATTTGCTGTCGCCGCGACACTGAAGTACAGTACTTGACAGTACTGTGCAGTAGTGAAGTGTGCCCAATAGAACGTTTTGCGCAGCTCTTTAGGTGAAGTGATAAATGAAACTAAAATATCCATTTAATAAGTTGTAAAAAAAACCAATGCCACAGTCTTCTCAAAGGATTCGTTCGCATTATTACAGAAAGTTTGACTCAGTGTTGCCAGATACCTGAAATTACTTTCTCCTAAATCTTAAAAAAATACTGAAATTTCCTCCCAAAAGTTAAAAAATCGTCTAAATTTTTGTTTTTATAATTTGCGTCATTTTAAAGGAATGACGAAAGATGAATGAAGGAATTAAAAAAATATATACGTATAATTTTTGTTATTGTAGCCTTTTTTATTCATCTTCAGCTTAACAACAAAAACTTAACAAAAACAAAACATATTACAAATGAATTAAACAAAAAGAGCCATTTTTGGCGGGATTTCATTGTGACAGCAATAAGTCAGAACGAGATAGAACGAGCTTACATTTTGTAAGCTTAATAATTTTTAACACAATAGGGCACTCTGACTCTTAAAATAGTTGCCCAAATATGTTTTTTTGTCAGTGTTCCCAATATATCATACTTCGTTATCCAAAATCTCCCAAAAATCCACTAAGGATCCGAAGAATCCCCTAACATAAAATATAAATCCCCTAAACTTTCTCATAAACAATTCTTCCTCCTAAAAATTCTTTTAAAATGTCAAGAATCTCCTAAATCTAGCAGGAAACCTCCTGATCTGGCAACACTGGTCTGACTGCAGTTAGAGCCCTCAAGAAGGTTTGTATGACACAATACGTAGTTCCTGTTTTGTCGCTCTTTACTCAAAGAGCTATCATGTTGCTTCAACATTTTCCTCATTTGGTAACTTCGGATCATAAATAAGCAAATTAAAGTAGACATTTCCCTTCCTTGTTGAATGCAGACTATTCTATCCTACCTTCCCGAATGCAGTCCACAAACTATGACAGAAGAAAGTTATTTGTACCATAACCACGCAGCTCTGAGCAAACTGGAGTCCGTAAGATGAACGCAAAGCTCTTATCTCGGTAAATAGACAAAATATTAGAACAGTAACGATCTTAATCCGATTTCCTTTCTCTAATAACTTATTTGAGCTTAAATCCGCTAATATCACAGACTTGCTAAGGTTCAACTATGAAACCAATTTAAGTAGGTTTAAGTAGGCTCCCATCAGATCTAGTAATATTATTAGCTTAAATGTCCCTCTTTGTTGTGGTATGATAATGAGCCCATTTGCACTGAAACTATTTTTTTTACATTAAATATTCGATAATAAAAAGTCACTAATTTCTTCTGAAAGCTAACTTTGAGCTTTAAATGTTAAACCAAATTTTTTGGGTAAGATTCGATCATTTTACTTTTCCAAGACAAGTTAAAATCATTGAAATGTAAAAAAAATATGTGATAATTCAAAAATGATAAGAAAAGAAGGTAGTAATGCAGCTAAAAATACAGTTTTGAAATAAACCTGTCGTTCTTAAAAGCATTTTTTAAAACGCGCATCAACTAGACTGGAAAATAGCAAAGAACCGTGTCGATCGAGCCGAGCTTCAAGACACTCACTTTCATATTTTTTGTTCGAATTGAATTTTTGAACTGACTTGAAATTTCTAGATAACATTTTCTAGATGTTGCGCTTTAACTTGGTAGCGTATTTAATTGCTTAGAAAATGTTATTGCAAGGTTCCAAAGAAAAAGAATTCCAACAAGTTCGGTTATAAAAAAATCGATCTTTCAACATTTGTGCCTTAAAGTGTATTGTAAAAATTTGAGAAGAAAACATGAAAATCATTTCCTTAATGTTGATTTTTTACAAGTGCTGGCTTCATCAGTTTCTTTAGCCTCTTTACATAAATAATTAAAAAAATTAAGAAGAAGCAGTCTATGCTCCTTGTTGCTCTGTATTGGCTTTTCAATCGTTTCACTCGGCAGCTGCTCGGTTGAACCATTTCCATGTGATTTGCCTAATTGCTTTTTCACAGCAATCTACAATCTACAATCTATTGTAATTATGTATTTTCTCTATCTCGCTACTTATGCTACCCGCCTCTGCCAACTTACTTGGCTGCTCTTCTTGAATCGTTTGTCGTTTGCGCCAACATTCACGAAAAAGTTAGCGTTGCCTTTTTCGTTTTTCTTTTATAATTTCTAAGTTTGCGCTTTCGATGTTTTATTGCTGACACTTGTAATTTTTAATTACTTTTCCGCTTTTTTGGCAGTGTCACACTGTTTCGTTCACCTTCCGCTCGACCGATTCGCGCTCACGCAGCCTTTCCTCCTTCATACATCAATTTAATATTTAGGATGTTTTTTAATTTCAAAGTTGCGTTTTTCGCTACCAACTTGCAGCGTTTTGCGGGCAGATTGGCAGTGGCAGCTCTGTTAGGGTGCGTTGTTGTTTTTGTAATGTCTATGCTTGCGAAATTTAATTAAGGTGTTGCTATCTCGCTGCGATGAATGGAAATTTATAATTTCAATTAGATTTCTGTTTGGTGTTCGTGCGGGTTGCGATTTGGCATTCGGTAGCGGGGCGAGTGGGTTTGTTTGTTTTATGGCAGTGACCTTGTCAGTCAGAACGCTCGAAAAATTATAAATGTAGTAGTGTGTGTTGTGTGTGTGTCTGCGAAGGATATTTCATAAAGTCGTAGTCGAATGCGAGCTGCACGCTGTGCACATTGCTTACGCTCAATTAACGCTCACACATGCACACACACACACAGGCGCACACAACTTGGCATATATGCTTCATGTATGTGAGCGTGTGTGTGTTTGAGTTAACGTTTCATTTGCAATATTCAATGCGCATTTTACTCAACCCGCGGCGCACACATTTAACGTTTTGCCTTGAAAACATCACAAAGTGCAAGAAATTAGTTTTTCACTGCGCTTGCTGGCTTCCCTTCTGTCCGCACACCAACCCTACACAGCCTCCCTGCTGACTTGTGCGCCTTGGCAGCATTGGTTTTTACTTGCACTGTGAGCTGTCGGGAAAAAATTTG
Organism: Melieria crassipennis; assembly: GCA_963668005.1. Lineage (NCBI taxonomy): Eukaryota > Metazoa > Arthropoda > Insecta > Diptera > Ulidiidae > Melieria > Melieria crassipennis. Next base: position 34,336,050 of record OY764962.1, on the reverse strand, counting down.
CGCATTGCAGAATGTGCCAGTGATGCGTGACTGAAGCGAAAGCGTTGGCAATTCTCGCCGGAAATGAACGTAGGGGAGCGTGTTTGCGCAGCATTCGGAAGAAGACGTCGAGTGACCCAAATTGAGCGCGCCAAGAAGAGATGCAGCGCAACGAACGAAGTGCAACTGGACGACTCGAGTAATGCTTAAATTTTTCCAGCACTTTTCAACAACTCGTTGGAGAAGCATGGAGGCAGCATACAAATGTTGAAAGCATTAGTTAGGTAGAGGAATGCAGTAATGTACGGCCAGTCATGCTACCTGTGCGTTCGGCATAAAGTTGCTGACATAAAAACGTTAAAGCGTTGATGCGATCCAATAAACGAAAAGATACTTAAGTTTTATTGCTTATAAGTTATAACAAAATAGTGAACGTAAGCTGCTGCAAGCGGACAAACGATGTGGGCGACATAAACATACCTTTTAGCTGAGCCATGCCATGCTATTTGTTGACGCTGATAAGAATTTGAATACATTTCTAATGGATTGAACAAATTGCAATGAATGGCGTTTGATTCGAAGGATCTTTTCGAGCAGATGATTTTCAAGTTCTCAGCCACTTGAGAACAGAGACCGTTTGCATGTCAAGATAGCCGAAATGAATGGGACATTTCACATTTTGAAATCTGTACATATTTGAGTTCAGTGGTGCATGCAGGGATTCATTTTGCAGAGGTTATGTACACAACGTTTGGGTAAAATATTATTTGAAATCATTTCTGCAACCCAAAATGTTTGTAACAAACAAATATTTGTGGGAGGGTGGAGTTGTACCTCCAAAGCTCCCCCTGTGTGCGCTATTGTTCGCGTTAGTGATACTTCTGTGGTTGTTAAATGCAGATGGAATATTTTTGTGTGAGGCCTCTTTGTTATTTTTGAACAGTTTTGTTTACTGTACTCAGAATTTAATAATGTTTGTTTAGCTTAAAAACAAATTTTATATTCACTGCTGAAAATAGCAGAGACCTAAAAAAATTCTTATGCATATTTTTGGGAATACAAAAAATGGCCCTAATTTAAGAAATTTCTATAATTATTGCTTTAATTTAATTATAATTATTGCTAATCAGAAATTTTTTACGTCGCCTATAACTTATAGTATTAGTAGTAATAAATATTTTTGAGCTGCATAATAACTCTTATAAGTAACAAGCATATTTTCTGTTGTCGATGATTATTATTTTGGGATTTTTGTTTTTTACATTGCTTCATAACTTTTATTTATGACTTTTTTAAATTCACGTTACCGATAACTATTATTTTGAGAATTTTTTTACGTTGCTTCATAACTTTCATTTATGAGTTTTTTCATTTACGTTGCCGATAACTTTTATTTTCAAGAAAAAATGTTTACGTTGAAATACCACATTTTGGATATGAATTGATTTTTAATTGCTTTAAATTGACAAACGCAAATTAACTGCACAAAACTAATTTACATCAGCAATTAAACAATTAAAAATCAATTCATACTCAAAATGTAAAAAAAAAAAATAAAAGTTATAAGGCAACGTAAAAAAAAAATCCCAAAATAATAACACTGTGCAAGTCGAATATTCAGACATGGCGGGGACCCACAGAGCGACTTTCTATAGGTATACTGAGTTGAGATCCATCAGCCGTTTGGCTGGATTGGCTCTAGTTTAAGAGAAATCCGACTTTGAAATTTGCTCCTTTTAGTCGAGTTCGTCGCTTAAGTCTTCGAACGTTTAAATGCTAATAGGCCCCAAAATGACACTCATACGTGGCGATGAGTGTAATTTAATTATAATTAAATGACACTCACACTTTTGTAATTTAATTATAATTAAATGACACTCATACGCCACGTTGTGCTGCGCAAAAAAATGCACATATCGCAATTACACAGTTTGAATGTATTTTTTTTTGGATTGGTGTCTTAAGCAAATTTGTTGGTCGTTAAAATATCTACAAACTTGCCGAAGACAGTAAAGCGATATTCGGAACGATTTAGGACCTATTAGCATTTAAACGTTCGAAGACTTAAGCGACGAACTCGACTAAAAGGAGCAAACTTCAAAGTCGGCTTTCTCTTAAACTAGAGCCAATCCAGCCAAACGGCTGGTGGATCTCAACTCAGTATACCTATAGAAAAGTCGCTCAGTATGTCCCCCCATGTCTGAATTTTCGACTTGCACAGTGTAATTATCGAGAACGAAAAAAAAATGTGTTTCTCATAACAGTTATTACGCAACGTAAAAATTAGCTGTCGCAAATAATAATTATAATCAACAAATAAAATTTATGTTGCATTGTAATAGTTACATTGCAATTATTTTCTTAAAAAATTTATAATAATCAAGTCCCTGGAAAATAGATTAGAACTGATCAGGCCCCAAAAAACTATTAGCGCCATTTGCAATAATTGAATAAATTGAACAAACAATTGATTTTATGACCGCTGATTGCTCTAAACAATCAATCAAATCAGTTTGTTCATCTTCGCTGAGCAGCTACCAAATTAATATCCGAGTCACCGAGTCAAGTTGTCAATAGAGCTAAATGCCCCACTGTCTCCAACACAATTTATCTTCATAGGAAATATGTGAAAATCTAAAAAGGATAAGCTAAACATTTAATGTGGAATTTAAGGATTTGACAGCTCCTTACACGTACGAATGTGTTATGAAAATGTGCGGCGAGATTTATTGTGCTGCGTTTGGAGCCATACAATTATTGCAAGAATGTAGGAAATTGGCGCATTTTGGCGTTTAACAACTGCTGGGCTGTGCGTAATTCCATAATTTACCATGTAGAAACGATGTCGAAGACAAAATACCAATCTGGCATACAGCAAATAGCAACGACCACAACATGGAAAATGCCCTGAAACGTGCAAGCGTGACGCCTAAGCCGACACCGCATTTAACACAGCGCGCAAAGACAGAAAGCACAACAAACTTTATGCTTCAGTGGGCAGCATAGCGTCATGCAGAGGGCAGCTTGTCGATTTCGTCGAGCTGGAGCCGGAGCTGGAGCCTGCGTAGGAGTCGGTGCCGTAGTCTGAGCTGCTTTCAGTGTCGCCCATATAATCAACGTAAATTATCTATGCGCCTTGTCCTTTTACGGCTGCCGCGTTCCTCTTCTGGTTGGTTGTCTATGCGGTGGGCGCTTTGAAAGTTTGTAGGCAGCATCGAATGTTAAAAAAATCCCAGCGGACATTAACCAACACAACCAAATCTTTTGTGTGGGCTGTGGAATGCCAATGAGGTTTGTAGGGAGCTGAATGCCAATGCGTGCTGACGCAGTCATGCGTCAAACTGCTTGGCTATGGCTTCATGAAGATTTCTATCAAAATAATTTCATTGTTGACTTATGTTTGGTTTGTTGTCTCCGCTATCATATTTGCTGCTTGCATGCTTTCATGCTCGGCCAGAATGCTGTCTTTGTTTACTGTTTGTCTATGCGCACAGTGTCAGCATAAACACACATCATGAACCAATACCAAGCCATGGACGGGGGCTGTTGATTTCGGCAGCGCGCCGCCAAGTTGGCAATTTTTTCGCAACAGCTAAAGTTTGTTGGCTCTTCCGGTTGTTTAAAAATGCCTGTAACAACTTTATTTCCATTTTGTGTTGGCAGTGTGCACACTGCTCAAGCCAGACATTGGCCTTTTTGTGGTTAAAGTGTGGCTGCTTTGGTCGTTGTACACTTTCGCATAACAGAAGACAAAATGTTGCCGATATTCTCTAAAATGCGGTTGATGTCCTTTTGCGGTTTTCAGCTCGTATTTACATACAAATAATCTGCATGTGGGTTACGTTCATTAAAACCGAACAAGAGAGGCGTGAATGAATAAAACATGACGACACTGGTTGGAAATTTCGCAAAGGAATTTCACAATGCAAGCAATGGCATCAACGACAACAACAACTAAATACACAAAAACTCAACCACAAAAATTTAGCTACTAATTAATTAGCTTAGCTGGTTGCAATGAACCCTAAACAACAACAAACTTAAATAGAATTGCGAAAAAAGAAATTAAATAAAATTTGTGGTTGCAATACGCTGAAGGCGTTGCCTCTGGTAAATTCCCATACCGGCCGAAGAGTTCGGATATAGGCTGAGGCCACTTTGTGGCCGTTTGGCGACGCGTCACCCGAAAATTCAATTAGTTTAAAATGTGCCGGAATTAAGTGAGCTCAATGGCATCGTCAGCGTCAGCGTCAGCGCCGGCAGCTGAAAATGCCGTAATTAGCGACAATCACATATTTGCGGTTGTTTGTTATGGCATTTAATGAGTTCATTCGGCGCCATAATCGATGAAATAATGTACATGTGTGTGTGTAGTTGTGTGTGATTGTCAGCTTAAAGGCAGCCGATGGCGTAACTCTATTGAATTAATTATTTTAATCGACGATGACAGTGAGTGCTCGGCCGACTGGGCGTATGCGTAATATTAATGTCTGGCGAATAGTAGTTGCAATCGTTAAGCACTTTTTCCCCCCAATAAAGCAATTCGTTCAATGGAATTTCGGCGACACGTGGCAAAGATTAGAAAATCTGAGGGAATTTGACAGTTTTTTATATTTCTCATGCTGATTGCATACTGTTAGGGATGAATAAAATAAATTTTGTCGAAAAATAGGTGCTTTTTTAAAATTGAATTATTTTCTGAGATCCGAAGATATCGGAGGATGTAATTACATTATCCGACAAAGAATAAATGCTTCTTAAAATAAAAAAAATCCAGGAACATACTTTCACATACTTTTTAGATATTTTCCTCAAAGTTTTAGCAATTTTTAGGTTTTTAATTTAGGAAAATATTTTAAATTAAAAGTAAAATAAAAGCCTCAGCTTTGCAAATTTTGAGAAAAAATTAAAAGCGAAATTGGCCACATCATTTTTTAATCTATATTGAACGTTTTAGCATCTTTTTGGTAACCATGTATTTTTACAATTTTTTTTACTCAATAGACTAAAAAACAGAAAATATGTGTTTACTTTTTGTGCTGCTTTTGCACACACACGAATTAATTTTTAGCACAGATTTTTTGAGGTTTTCTTAGTTGGAGTTTTACCTTTCAAATGACGTCAATAAAGTTAAATTCTGAGACTATAAATTTTTTGAATTTTGTCTATGGAACGAATCATTGCGAAATGGTGTAAATATATCGATTTTTTGGACTTTTTTTTTTCAATTTTCCATGCGAATTCTGCAATATGTGGCACAGATTTGAAAATGTGAGAGCATTGGCATAGAATGGAACCAACGAGTTTTGAATTTAGCGCTACGTTCACTTTTTAGGGGTTTTGAAAAGTTGGAAAAATCGTGTATCTTTCGATGTTTTGGACTATTTGGCAACTTGCTGTGGTATCAGCAATGTTTGACACAGATTTGGAAACTGGAAGGAGTTTTAATTTAAATGGCACCAAAGTGGTTTGAATTCATGCCCAAATTTACTTCTGAGTAGTGTTGGAAAATTGTAAAAATAATATATTTTTAAGGTTTTGGGGAATTTTTCCAATTTTCCGTGTGATTTCTGCAATATGTGGCACAGATTTGGAAATTTAAGAGAATTTGGTATCAAATTGGATTGAATTTATGGCTCCGTTCATTTTTTAGGGGTGTTGGAAATTTTGAAAATTGCGTATTGTAACGATGAGGCACTCTGTATGAATGCTTTTCCAAGCATACTTTTAGGCATGCACTTTGGAGTACGGTAAACTTGCTATAATTCCGATATGGCGAGGATGATTCGCGAAGGTGATGAGCTATGCTAGAACAATCGAGATAGAGAGTACAACTAGAATGTGCAAGAAACATCGACGCGATAAGAAAACAAGTATAAAAAGCAGCAGTGTGCAGCCCAAAGGGTCGAGTCTTAGTTGAATAAGCAAAGTAGTAACAAGTGTAGAGCAAGCAAAGTGTAAATCTGTAAATTAAGTGATTGTCGGTTTTGACTGCGTTTGCGCTGAATAATTGAAGTGGTTTTATAGGGTGTTTTTTTTAGAGGTTTGTTTTTCGAATAGAGATAAAACTGGCATTTTTTGGTAAAATCTGGCAACTCTAATGTCATTTTTGTTCAGTTTGGTTTGCCATTTCATCATGAACAGGTTGACAAAAGAACAACGCTTGCAAATCGTGCAAATTTATTTCGAAAATAATGGTTCAGTTCGCCAAGTTTACCGCAAGCTCCGTCCATTTTATGGTCGACATAATCGTCCATCAGAGCAATTAATTCGGTTAACCATGGGTCGTTTTCGCACTACGTTTACTCTATGTGATAATACGCATCCGCAGAGACGTCGAACAGTGCGCACCGAAGAAACAATTGCCGCTGTAGAGCAAAAAGTTGAAGAGGACCCAGTCAGAAGAGGAGTCAGTTACCGTTAATGGAGACCGGTATAGAGCCATGATAACCGACTATTTTGTTCCCGAATTGGATGGCATGAATGTGGATGAGTTGTGGTTCCAACAAGACGGCGCTACATGCCACACAGCGCACATCACAATCGATTTATTGAAGGAAACATTCGATGAGCGCATAATTTCGCGGAATGGACCTGTCAATTGGCCACCAAGATCGTGTGATTTGACACCATTGGATTATTTTCTTTGGGGATATGTGAAGTCGCTCGTCTACGCCAACAAACCAGAAACGTTAGGGGACTTGGAAGCCAACATTCGTGGCGTTATTGCCGACATACGGCCCCAAATGCTCGAAAAAGTGGTGACAATTGGACCTGTAGAATTGGCTTTATTCGAGCCAGCCGCGGCGGCCACATGCCCGAAATCATATTTAAACATTAATGGCATAAAATTATCCTTCCAATAAAGCCAAATTGATGGGCATTAAAACAATTTTCTTGTGTTTTATTTCAATTCGAAGTTCTATACCCCTAAAAAAAACACCCTATATTTTTCAAGCACAATCCAAAAGGAACTTAGAGAAGTAATTTTCGTAACAGTATTTTTAGATGTGTTTTGTTAGGTATTTCAGTAATGTTTTGTGAAGATTTTGGAAACTTGAGAGAATTTTGCGTTAAATAGAAAGTTAGGCAAAGTGTATATTTTTTGGTTTGTTGCACTATTTTGCCATTTGTTGTGGAATTTCGGTGATATGTCACAAATTTGGAAACATGAGGAAATTTGGTATTAAATGGGACCAATGTGGTTTGTATCTATGGCTACCTTCAATATTCAATTCAACAATTTCATGTTGCTGTGGGATTTTGTTGACATGTTGCGCACCGATTTCGAATCTTGTGAGAAACTACTTTTGTTATTTGCATATCTTTCTGCATTGATTTTTGAGGTACTTACTAATTACGTTAAATTTTTCCTCCTTCTTCACTCCGCTAGGGAGCATAGTGTCTCAACCAGACAAAAGCCTTTTGTTGGTTACGTCAACCAATTGAAATTCTGCTTGTGTGGGTGTTAAGCTTATAGCTATTATTTTTTATTTAGGACAAAAACTTTTACTCGTTTTCTTTTGCTTTCTAAGCGCTGTTGTTAGTTTAATTTGCTTTTCGAATTACCACATCACACTAAGATTTTATCAGCCTTGTCTATTTACATGTCTCGCACAAAGTAAGGTTAAGTGATCCTTAGTTGAACTTTTGTAAGCAAACACTAAGAGAACTTGCAAATTGTGCACATAAATCGAATGGCAGTGCTAACAACTTGAATGGGACGCCTCTGCAAATATATCAATTACCTGTTTTTGTTATTTATTCGCCTCGCCAAAGACTGTTGTTATTTTTATGTTATTGTGTCCATTGATTTAGTGTCGAGACATAAAAGACGAAATACTTGTTTGCGCAGCCAAATGGCCATGATTTATCTGGCGAAGGGCGACTGAAACAGGCACAAACACAAATACAACCACCAATACTAATCTAACTAAATATGCGAAAAGTTTGTGTACACCAAAAGTAACACGAAAAATACAAGAAAGAAAAAAAAATCGAATATAAGAAATGCTAAAATGTGACGATATTTTTTGAATTTTTTCAACTTTCGAAAGTTTAGAATCTATTTTTTTTAATCAATTTTAGACATAATTCTTTACGTTGGCGGCAAGTGGAACAACCGACTATGACTGTCGAGATGATGATAAGGGACAGCGTAGTGTTGGTGCTTTTGAAGTGGATGATGATTGCGAAGATGACGATGGCAATGCCGTCGCCAATGTTGACATAGCTGACGATGACGAATAGCTGCCCCGGGCGACTGGCTCAAAGTCGCAAGTGGAGGCGCAGTGGCGTTAAGTGACATGAACGAGAAAGAGCGCGGTGAAAGGGCATCATGACAAATTGCGCCGGACATTTGAGAACATTTACATTTAAGCAGATTTGAGCATTAATTTGCTGTTATCCAGCCAGCCTGCGAGCCAGTTTGCTAGCTAACAGTTGGGTTAAGTGGTTTAAGCCAACGTGAAAGTGATATGAGCGCAGAGACAGGCATACAGAGACTGGGAGGGGGAGAGAGAGAGATAGATGGGGATTGTGTAGTGGTGTGCAGAGGTGCAAAAGATTAGCAAACAGTTGAGGGAAAATTGAAATTGCATACTGCAACAAGCAAGGAAAATGCCTTAAGTTGCATTTAGTGTTGTTATGTGCGGATGAGAAACTTATAGCTTTGAATTACATTAATTGAATGTCAGCTGCCTTATGTTTCCTTCTTTCACCTTAAATGTGATTCTTCGATATAGTTTTTTGTTATATTACCACAAATGAAAACAACGCCGTGATCATGCCTAAGCCTCGTATTTACAGGACTTGGTCTTGTTTCCATAACTGAAAGAAAACCATAAAAAACCTATGTGAGAAGGGAGATTTGTCACGATTGAGCAGATAAAAAATAGTATATCCTTCGGGAGGAAGAGCTCTTGAACCTTAAGTTATCGGTCGTGTTTAGCAATGTTCCGTCTAACCGAGATCCAGAGCCCATGAAAATCTTCTTAGGGCAACTGTAAGCCTTACAACAACTGTTACTGTAGACTGGTCCTGGAGGCCACTACTTGCTTTGCAAGGAGGGAGGCGCAAGCCAAGCCACAAAACTTAAACTTTTAAACGTAAACTTTTGCCTCGGTGCAGTGGCACATTCAGGGGGGGAGGTTTGGGGCTTGAACCCCCTCGAAATATTAGGATCGACTTTAAAACTACATTCTAATTAAAATGCATTCTTTGAACATTAAAGAATTACTTTTTGAAATACCCGCCCTCCCCCCAAATATTTTTCTGAATCCACCCCTGCCTCGGTGCCTGCGTTTTTGAACGCTTTCTACATTTTAATATATTTCTGCTCCCGTCTGCCGTTCACTAGAAAGCGGCTGAGAAAATTTCATGCAGCTTCGAGTTTCATGAACCAGAGGGATGTGTAATAATTTTTATTTTTAATTTGCTGAAGTTCGTAAATAGTGCTCGGATATTCATAGCGCAAACGATTTGCACCTCCTTCTGGTATTTCTAAGGACCTAACTGATCTGTGCGCAGTAGTGTCCGACCGAAGGTGGATTTTAGGCCGAAGCAGAATATTTGGCATAACTAAAATAAAAATAATAAAAAAAACAATAAAAATAATAAATAATATAAATAATAAAAATAATTAAAAAAAATAAAAATACTAGGCGACTACTAAAAATTATTTTAAAGAAAAAAAATTGATCAAATTTAGCCGTTCTTTCTCTATTCATTTCTTTGTTTCATTTAAGAATTAATAAAAGAATATGTACACATATATTTAAAAAAAAAAATAGTAAAAAAAATGTCATACAAATAATAAAAAAACAGAGTTTTCCGTTTCTAACAAAAACAAAAAATCTAACAATTCAATTGACATAAATAGCTGATTAGAGATAATTTTTATTGATTGCAACCTTGAGTCGGAAATATCGATAAAACCCAATATTTGAAAAAATACTTACGAAACAGAGCAAAACCTTCGGCTAAAGTATTCGGCTATATTGGCCGAAGATTTAAAATTGGCCAAATAGTTCCAATACCGAACCCGAAGACGAATATTCGGTCGGGCACTAGTGCACAGTCTTTGGTTGGTCAGGGTTATCTAACCTTTTTTTCCTTTTTTTTTTTTGTTAACTCCTCTCTGGAGCAAAGGGCCTCCACAAGACTCATTGCCTTGTGTTGGGTACGTTAATCGTTTGTGTTGCTCTGCCAGGGTAGGTGGGGTAGGACACCTATCTTTATCGAATTGAAAAAAAAAAAATTACATTTCAAAAACATGTTCAGTTTCAAGGCGATTTATTCAGTAGTTTATAAGTTTTCAAGTTATGAAAATCAAGTAAAAAACATGATTTTGAAAAAAATTCCTTGAAAAGTTCCTTTTATCGGGCGTAAGTATAGCTCGAATATTTCAAAAACATGGAGTTACTTCGTATTTTACAGATCTTTAAAAGTTAGTTATGTAACATAACAAAAAATGCTCAACAATGTTTTGTGTTGCACCACAATCTCTGTTTAAGTCATCAAGTGAGTTCAGCAATTTGCTTGTTGTTGTCGCGGTTGTGAGCATTTAAAAAGCGCATTGAAATGCACTTTTAAGCATGCAACCATGTAAACATTTCACATGTGTATGCACGAAGCTTACATTGCCAGCGGTCATAAAATGTGCGTTAAGTCTTTGTTGATGTTGGCAACTTATAAATTTACGAGCGCCCATTACTGGCCGACACGCTGAAAACGTGCTGCAGCGCCAACGGAAAAATACAAATCAGAAAAATGTTGTGTTCGTTGTGCATGAGCTGGCCGACTGGTTGACTGACTGACTGGCGGACTGCACTTGCCAACGATGCACTCGAAAGTCGGACAATGCACATCCGACCAGTGTTTGTATTCTTGCTGAGCGCGTAAAGTCGCCACAACTTTACGATGATGGCAGCGCGTAAAATTAAAAGCAAACGAGAAAAGGCTGCCTGCGAAGCGCCGAAATGTTTTTGATAAATACGCCCCAACAAATAATGGACAAAATTGCCAACAACAACAACAACAAATGCCAGTTAGAAAGTATTATCGAAAGGAAAAGGGTTGATTGTAAGAGCAACAAAAGGCGAATAAAAATACCCCAAGTTCCGGGCAGAAAATTTGTGAAGCGACCGCCAGCGCATTTACTTGCACAGGACATGGCAGGTAAAAAACGAATTTAATATAAATGGAAATTTTAATTTTGTCATGGCGTGGGTGCCGGCATGCTTTTGCACGCATTAAGCGCTGTTGAGGCAAACGGAAAAGAGCGCAATTTACGGCGTTTTCCGTGCCGAATACGTGGCGTCGCTGCTGCGTAGCGCCAACTTTGAAGGTGTAATTTTCGTTCGCCACTGCGTGATTTTGCGTTGTTATTAAATCAGCGGAAATCATTGAAGAAATGCCTTTACTCTGGCAGTGTGAGCGGCAGTGGTTGCGCTGTTGGCTCGCCGCAGACGTTATTTTTAATTTTTGAATTTTCAAGTCTACGCCACACAGCAGCCGCCCGCTGCGGTTGGCTTTTATGGCATTCAGTGGCGCACGCAGGATTTTGTTTCGGGGGGAGGGGGGGTTCGTGTTTTTGAGAACTTTCAAATGGAATAAAATTTAGATGTATGAATCTACAGACTGAGATCCAAAACATGAACAGTATGAAGGTAAATCAGTATGAAGTGAGCCTCAAGAGACAAATGTCTCGATAGGGAATATTTGTTGTGAACGAGCCTTAATTTTTTTTTGTTTGTTGCTATGACATCTGTCAAGCATATTTAGTATACAACAAGTCATTGAACAAACAACATCTTATTTTTTCATCGTGTTAAAAATTTCGAATTTTGTACCAGATAGTGATGATTTGCGGAAAGCATTAATTTTTTGTTTTCATTTGAAGAAAAGTGCTGCAGAGTCGCATCAAATGCTTGTCGAAGCATATGGTGAGCATGATCTATCAAGAGCAACATGCAAAAGATGGTTTCAACGGTTCAGAAATAATGATTTTGATGTGAGAAATGAAGAACGTGGAAGACCACCAACAAAGTTTGAAGACGCCGAATTGCAAACGATATTAGATAAAGATGACACTTTGAGTCAAAAGCAAATGGCAGAAATGTTAAATGTTGCACAAGGAACAATTTATGTCCGTTTAAAAGCTATGGGAAAGATCCAAAAGTGTGGAAAATGGGTGCCACATGAATTGAGTGAAAGGCAGATGGAAAACCGAAAAAACACTTGCGAAATTTTGCTTCAAAGATACGAAAGAAAATCAATTTTGCATCGAATTGTTGCTGGCGATGAAAAATTGATCTATTTTAATAATACTAAACGGAAAAAATCATGTGCCTTCATCATCAAAAACCATCAACCTTCAACATCGACTGCAAAACCAGATCGATTCGGCAAGAAGACAATGCTGTGTGGACCTGGCGAAACCGTTAATACTGATCGCTACCGACAACAAATGATCAATTTGAACCATGCATTGCTCGCAAAACGACCAGAATGGGCCAGAAGACACGGCAAGGTAATTTTGCTCCATGGCAATGCACCTGCACACAAAGCAAGACCGGTTCAGGATACAATCAAAGCTGGGAGCTGCTACACCACCCGCCGTATTCACCAGACTTGGCTCCTTCCGACTACCATTTGTTTTCATCGATAGGATACGCATTGGCTGAGCAGCACTTCGATTCCTACGAGGAAGTAAAAAATTGGGTGTCTGATTGGTTTGCTTCAAAAGACAAACAATTCTATTGGCGCGCTGTTCACAAATTGCCTAAAAAATGGACAAAATGTGTGGCTAGCAATGGCCAATACTTTGAATAAAATGTGTTTTACTTTCCCATTAAAAATTAGTGTTTTATTTTTGCAAAAAAAGGCTCACTTCATACTGAAATACCTGGTATGTTTCCCCTACCTGACATATTTTGGTCCTGAAAGCTCAAAATAGAAAATTTATTTAAAGGAGACTATTTTTCTCTTTTATTTGATACCCATATCTTGCACAACCGCAAAGTGTTTTCACTCAGTGCATCATAATTTTGTAATTTTTCTTTCGATTCCATTGATTGATTTTATCTATAAAAAACATTAAAAAATTTATGATTTTAGAAAATTGTCGAAAAATTCAAATTTTTTACAACTTTCATCCTCAGTAATATCTCCAAATCTCATCTGATTCGGACAATCTGTATATCTCTGGAAAAGCTAAGGTATTATATTCTGACCGACGGACATCTTGTGTTAGTCAGATGGTTCGTTTACGAGATATATGCTCATAACTGAAACAACAAGGTCAAAACTGTTTTTTCCAAGATTTGAAAACGCTTCCAACAAAATTGTTTTGATCTTCAGTTTCGTGTTCAGCGGCCCAAAGTTAGTCTAGAAAACACTTTTTTTCGGTGCATTTTTTGTGTCGAGTCGTGTTATTGATGATTTAACATATATGCGACGGATTTAAATTAAATTTCTGTACTAACTTAAAAATATTTCGGGGGGTTTGAACCCCGCCCCCCCCAAGGCCCCCCTGTGTGCGCCACTGATGGCATTAATATAAAATGCGCGCTCGCTGTGCTTTTAGTTGCGTGCGCTATTTGGTGGCATACTTTCAGGCGAGTTGGCTTGCATTTTGAGGCAATAAATTGATTTTTGCGCGCTGCTGAAAAGACATTTAATGCGCCATTGAGTGCGGCCGGGATTATGGAAATAAGAAAGTTGAGGGTGGTTTATGGTTGGATTATTTTAAGGCCCAGCGGCAGGTGACGAAAAATTAGGAAGAAATGAGGCAAATGTGCTTTTTAATTGAGAGGCTAATAAGAAAGTGACTTGAGTGGCTTTTAATGGTATTAAATGTAGAATTAAATAGTCAGAAGGATGTAATGTTTTCTGAGAAAACTAACTTTAATTTAAATGACGCCAAATGATTTCTACACAGATTTCACTTTTCAAATCTGCCACAGGCAATTAGTGTCTGAGTAAATGCTGAAATCAAAAGGCTACCCCGAGGCATTCAACTCCTTTACAGATGCAACAAAGATTTGCAACTTTTTTCATTTCTTTTCCATTTGTCTGCGTTTTGACGGCCACAACAAACCTTGAACGTTTCCCTTAGCGGTAACGTTTAAATTTTCGTAATGAACGGCGATTCGTTGTTACAATAGAACGAAAATTTTACTATTCTCAAAGTCAAAATCAATTCCGTTGGCATTCAGAAGCGACCAGGAAAAAAAGGAAAATAGTATCCTTTCAGAGTTGCCATTCTTCTGTTAGGCATTCGACTGGTGCTGTGCACACAAAAGAAATTTCAATTGTGCCTTTGTGGCGCCTTCACAGTCGGCAACGAAACACAACTCACGCTGTTGGCGACGGCGGCGGTGGCGGCAATGACGATGCCAAACATTACACAAAGCAACGCATAAAACGAACGTAAAATGATACCAAAAAGAAAACGGAAACACAGAGATTGGTTGGCAGGCGGGAGGTGTGGTGTGCTGTTCCTTTTTGTTTGCTGTTCGTGTTAGTCGAAAACTATCTAGACGCTTCGTTCATAATCAGTCATGCTGCGGAATTGCAAATCACATCACAAAGTGGCATCGATAAAAAAAAGTATGGAATGGCAGAGACCTGAGCACAAAGTTGACTGCTTGATTCGATCCAATTCATTAAAATATAAACCGCACAAATTGCACATTTCGCTTCCGCTGCCCGTTCACGTTGCTCGCAAAATGACACCGGCCACTGGAGACCGAATGACAGAGTCAATAGCGTACAATTTACAAAAGCCAAAAGCCCTGTTGAAAGGCAAACGTTAATTGGTGTTAAGTGAGCGCCATGCCGCAAAGGGTCGAGCGCTGTGAGCTGCTAATAAAACGCTTCTTTGTTGGGTGAAAATTATTTTGGGACCACTAGTCGGGCCTTCAATGATTTCATTAACTAGTTTCAATTAGTTTTTTAATTTTCAATTTCATCAGCAAAAGCCCAAAAATCGCGAGGAAGGGGGAAATAACGATTTAATTTTGAATTGGACGCTTATAACTTTTTTATTTTTTAGCCAATTCTGAAATGCAACAATTTGTGTATTAGTACCAACTAATATTTTTTTGCAAATAAATGGAAATATTATACTAAATATAAAATTAGTACTAAATACTTTGTTTATTGCTGTCATGAAAAGGTCAACTATCTATACATACTTACATAAAATGAATGTCTGTTTGTTTTTGTGTTGGTTGGTCACACGACACTAAAACTCAACAACTAGAAGGCTGATTGAGCTGAATCCTTCACGGAATGTTCACCATGACTAAGTCTCGGTAAAGCCCATGGTGTGAACACTACTCGGCAGGTGGGTGTGGCACCTTCCATATAACCAAAATTTTTAATATGAAATATTTTCGGAATTATAGTTCGGACAGCATTTAAAATTGTTAAAGTGTCATGGCTTAGACGTTTCGTTCCAGTTGTAGAATTGTATGGGCGTTGAACGAGGAGCGTGATAAATTTTTTTGGGACTCAAATTTTCTGCGTAACTTTGGAACTGCAAGTTACACATCAATGAAACTGGGTCGCACCCTTCGACTGGAGGAATGGATAAAGCATTGCATAAAAGGGGTGTGGCACGGCCCATATTTATTTTTATGATTTATTGGTCCCATTGACTTCAAAGTTGCATGCAAAGCCGCGGGGTCCTGCTAGTTATAAATAAATAAATAATTAAATAAATAAACAAAAAAATAAACTAATAAATAAATAAATAAATAGATAATAAATAAATAAATATATAAAAAATAAATGAATAAATAAATAAATAAATAAATAAATGAATAAATAAATAAAAAATAAATGAATAAAGAAATAAATAAATAAAAAAATGAATAAATAAATAAATAAATAAATGAATAAATAAATAAAAAATAAATGAATAAATAAATAAATAAATAAATAAATAAATAAATAAATAAACAAATAATTATATAAATAGTTTCTAAACTGTTGTTGGTATTAGGTAGAAGTTCAAGAATACAGTTGCAAAAATTAGTACTACTTTGGAACTGCAAGTTACACATCAATGAAACTATGCGACCCAGTTTCGACTAGAGGAATGGTTAAAGCATTGCATAAAAGGGGTGTGGCACGGCCCATATTTATTTTTATGATTTATTGGGCCCATTGACTTCAAAGTTGCATGCAAAGCCGCGGGGTGCTGCTAGTTATAAATAAATAAATAAATAAAAAATAAATGAATAAATAAATAAATAAATGAATAAATGAATAAATGAATAAATAAATAAATGAATAAATGAATAAATAAATAAATAAATGAATAAATGAATAAATGAATAAATAAATAAATAAATAAATAAATAAATAAATAAATAAATAAATAAATAAATAAATAAATAAATAAATAAATAAATAAATAAATAAATAAATAAATAAATAAATAAACAAATAATTAAATAAATAGTTTCTCAACTTTTGTTGGTATTAGGTAGAAGTTCAAGAATACAGTTGCGAAAATTAGTTCTTCTGCCTAATACTCGCGTAATTCGTTTCTCTGGATTGTGCTTAAAAAACTAAACACCCGAAAATTCTTCAACACAGGTCAAAACTATTAGTCACCTTATTTACAATTTTTCACTCTACTGTTTCACTAGTCAAATTATACTCCGTTTTGCATTTTTGCTCGACAAAACCAACTACCCAATTGTACCCGGCTGTCTTTTATACTTGTGTGCTCGAAGCGCAGTTCATTCTCGAACATCACAGTATCGCCTCGAGTCGTCTCGGTGAGGAAATTATCATGCCCCCTAAATGTATGCAAATGCCTCGCAACTGCACAGTGACGGCGAGCATTATCGTCACAATACAGTAAGCGAAAGTATGACGGATCTAGGCTCTTTGAAAATAGTTACCTGTTGCCAAAAACCACATTGCCTGGAAAATAATTGTCAATGAAGGCCCGAGTTGTAATTTACTTTTCGGTGATGATGATGACTTTATTGAATAATGTTTTATAGATAAGAATAATAATACAGTATAATCTCGATAATTCGGACACTCGCTAATACGGACAACGCGATAATCCGGACACTCATTTCTATTGTAGACTCTGTAATCCGGACACTCCATTTCTATTGTAGACTCTGTAATCCGGACACCAGTGTCCGGTTTTTAGTTGTCCGGATTATCGGTATTACACTGTAATTGCAAAAAAATAATTACAAAATTGCTTAAATTGCATAAATAAAAACATGTTTTTACTATCATGTAAATAGCTTCGATATTTATTGCTCAATGGATATTGAAGCTATTGACCAATGTTTCATTGACCAATGGATAACAGGGCTACTTACAATTTAATAAATACATTTTTTTCATAATGAAAATTAAATAGGTAAGTTTGCATTTATTTTACCGGACTTTCGAGCTTTGTGAGTTATTTTTTAGAAATTGACTGTCAAACTTTTATATGCAAATCGATACAGATTAATGTCAGTACTATTTGTTTATTTTCTACTGGTGCGCCCATTTGTGGGCAAACCCTTATCGTAACCTAAGTACACTTTAAAAGTCAGGTGTATCAACCAGGGTACTACAGTTCTGAAAGTTCACCTGACTATAGGAAACAACTAGTTTTAGCTTTAGACATTTTTTATCTTTAGTAGACTTTTGAAACATGCTTCAGTATCGAGCAATTTGAGTGTAGAAGATTCTGTTAGGATCTACTCTATATTATCTACTACTGTCTACTCCAGAAAATCTGAAAGAGTCATCGTTAGTCGCAGTTATTCCGTCAGTTCATAAGACATGATTTTCATTTGAAGTATTCCTGTTGTAGGCTGGTATTCCATGATGGCCGTCGATGATCAGTGGTTAGTGTATTGGAATGGACTGGACTGCCTTCTTAGCGGAATATGGGAAATTTCAGTTTAACAGGCCTTTCCTGTCAGCTATGTTCCAACTCTCCACAATCTTTTGAAGTAGAAAAATCTTTCGAAAGACACTTTGCAATTCTGGTAACTGTCTTGAAATCTTTTCTGTAACGTGAAAGGAAAGAAATGCGCTGTTTGGGTCATCTTTCAGCTCTAAACTTGTTAAAAATCACAAAAACGAGTTTTAAAATACCAAACAAAAATTTGAGGAGGAACCGATTTGGACCAATCAAAAGCGTCAATGTGGAGCACGCTGATGCCGCTGTAAGGAATCACAGAAGCATGTGACTACGAGGTGTGACAATTAAGTAATGAGACTGATTTCCTAAAAACCGTATATTTAAAAATTATTCTACAACTCTGTCATCCCCTTCCAGCGCGTAACATTCCATGCTTCGTAACATTTCTGGAACGCTTCGACTGGGATGTCCGCGAGTACCCTCGTCACGACCGCCTGGATGTCCGTAATCGACTCAAAATGAGTTCCTTTGACCGCCGATTTTGTTCTAGGGAACAAAAAAATAGTCACAGGGTGACATATGGGGCGAATAAGGCGGCTGTTGCAACACGGCGATCCCTTTAGAGGCCAAATACTGGGACACGCTGAGGGCGGTGTGGTACGGCGCGTTGTCGTGATGAAGGATCCTCGTCTTCCACGCCCTTCCTTAAATTCTTTATGCCATCGAAACACCTGGGCACGACTAAGAGCACTATCACCATTCACTTTTACAATTTTAGCGTACGTTTCCGAAGATGTTTCGACGCGTTGCTCTTGATTTCGTTTCTCCATTTTCGTGACGAGCACCACCAACACACGTCTACTCAACATGATACAGCAGGCGAACTAAACAAGCTAGAGCGATGGTAAATATATCATTGGTGAGGGGAAGGATGCCGGAGAAGGGGAAGGCAATTTCAAGGTCGCAGGTTTACTACAAGTGCGGCAATAAAATCAGTCTCATTACTTAATTGTGTCTAAAATCAAAACTACTTATTTTTCATTTTTCTATTTTATTTGAATTTTGTTGTTTCGAAATTTTAACTGTCTGCAATTCTCATTCTTATCTTTAAATTGTTATCAAAAAGGTTTTCATCTCGAGTGGACAGTGTCAGAACTGTTTCTGAGAGATTGTTTCATTGGAACAACTACAATTTTTCATTCTGTTTTTCAAGTTATCTTATCTTTGTTTGATAATTGAAATGTTTAACTAATCGTTTAACTATATTTGCCAGAATAGACCTGTTACATAACATAATAGTCTACTTGAGACTATTTCAATTCTAGTTTATGTTTATGTTGTTTTATTTAAAATTTTCAAAACTGAATTCATAGTACTGAAATATTATAAAATGCGCCACAATATTCTATAACTTAACTTTGTTGTTCGCAGTTAAAATTCAACGCAATACATTTTCATTTTATGTACGGTTAATTGAATCGATTAATCCATTAACAATAAAATGTCACATTTATGTCAACCATATTTCAAGCATCTGGCAACATCTGCGCATTAAGGACAATGTCAACTTGTCATTACTTTGAAGCACATTGTCAATTCACGCGATCGCAATAAAAACGCAAAAAATGCGTCCAATTTTTTTAAGTAAAACGCACGCACAGCAGCAGCTGTGAAGCATAAAGCAAACGAACGAACGAATGAACGACTGAACGAACGAAGGAATGAAATTGGCGAAATAGGTGAAAGCAAGTACAGCATAAAATTGAGTAAACTTACACCTGAGTGCGTAGGTATTTGAGCAGCGTTCATTAACATTGGCACGCACTAACGCATTTCAATGTCAATGAAGCGAATGCTTTTCGCACCAATAAAGTGTTTTCGCTGAATCTACTAACGGGGCCCGAACGCACGTTCGACTAGGCAAAATACTAAAAATACCATCGGAGCCCAGACGTTCTTCTTGCACAATAACTGGCGGCACCCAAACGCACCAACCCGACGTGGCAGTGAATAAAAGAATGAAAATAAGAACAATGTGAAAAAGAGAAAAACACGGCGCCATGTGCGGCAAACTTAAAGACGTGACGCAGACTTGATTGATACGCACGCACGCGCCGCAAACGTTCGATATTCAGCCCAATCCACCCAGAAGCAATGTCAATGCCAGCGGCTGCACACACACTCACAAACAGCCACCTATGCACTCACACACACACACACACACACGTTGAAATTAATGTGCCGCCCATTGGCAGAGTGTTGCCGGCTTTGCAGCAGTCAAGGACCCTCTTGTTGTTTTTGTTGTTGTTGTTGGCGATGTTGCTTATTAGGCAAGCCACGCCACGCCCGCAGCGTGAATGCGTGAAATTGCTTAAACCCTAATTTGTATTATATCGACATCAAGTGGCTGCAGTGCGTTTAAACTAAACGCACCAGCAACAATAGCAACAACAACAACAGTACAAGCACATTTTAGAAAAATGCGCTAAAAGCTTTAAAAATGCTCTAAAAACACTTTCGGCAAACGATTGAAGCGTAAGTCGCCCTTTGGCGCTGCGTTTGCATCGTAAAAGATGAAACTTGCAAAGTTTTGAGGACCTTTGCACTTAAGTATGCAAAAAGGGCCATCAGCCAGACGCGCGACGCGCACTTCTCGCTTCCTATCACTGCTTCGCTTTGTAGCAGGAATTTGCTGCCTACTGCCGCGTACTCACAACTACTCCGGCGCCGTTTTTTCTGGTCCTTTTGTATCACTTCACGTAGTTGTTGCCCGCTTTATGATTTCACTTTTTTGTCCTGCCCCTCGCTTTCGGCCGTCTTGCTGGCGCGCTGTGTTCACTTTGTTTTGTTTATTTTATGTAGCTGCACTAATGGAGTTTTATTATTATTGGCAAAGTTTGGCGCAATTTAAATGGAAATAGATGCGGAAGTTTCAACATTTTCTTCTACTTGAATTTGCAGTGTATTTGGTTTTTATGCTACGCATGGAAAAGAAGGAGGGAAATCGATAGAGCGATAATGCTAAAGTGCTGAAAAGACATGCACAAATACCAGCTGCCGATAGTTTTATGAAAAAAGATTGTGTTTCTTGCGATTGTGTGTCTGCTAATATATGCTACCAACAGTTGTTGTCCATTCTTGGTGGAGCTAAGTGACTTAGTGCTGACAGGCTGCTTAAAGTGTGCATACAACTTTAACTTCACTTATTCACTTATATTATTCACTTATATAAGTTAGTCGTCTTTATTTGATACCACTCTGACATATCGAGCCCTATTCGCCAAAAAAAAATAACGTAAGCGATAAGTTTTTTGATGAGGAATTATCTCAAAACTTTCAACCCCGAATTTTACCCTGCGTCTCGATTTTATTTTTTGGTATTTAAATCATGAAATACTTGTCTAAGCAGTGTGCACAAGACATTTGAAGTCGCCACGCCTCGTTGTTAGAGTTCTAGAGCTTGTTTACTTTTGAACAATTTTAGCTTAAAACGGGTTAAATAAATTTTGTATCTATATTTTTTAATTACAGACAAATTACTTACTACTTATGGAAGAATACAAAATTATCACTTTCTGATTTTATTTAACCATTATTAAAGAAACAGGGTTTTGATCAAACGCGCCCAATCCGTAGACTTCAATTCAAACACAAACTTGCCCCGATATCGCTGCAAATTATTGGAAATTATTTTGGGAATAACAGTAAAATTTTTGTAATTTGCTTTGAATTCACTTCTAAAAATATTAAATTGTTGGTGCCAGTGTTGCCGCTGAAAAATTTTAAAAAGTCGCAAAAAAAAGTGTCACAGCCGAAAAAAAAGTGTCATCAAGTGATCCAATTTTTTTATTCCATGTATATATATACCTTCATTATTTTATCTTTCGAAACTCATTATTTCTATTAAATTTCTAAAGGAGATAATTTTTTGTGAAAAAAAACTGTTTCCCCTTAAATTAATTGATGAGGGATATTTTAAAAAGTCCCAATATGCATGTTTTGTATTTATTATGAAAACATTTGCATTTCAAAGCATATGCGGGATATACTTACTTATCCATTGGGAGCCATCAAAATTAATTTAGTACAAATAACTTAGGCAATGCCACAAAAAAGCGCGTTAATTCAGATTAATTTTGTACATTTTTGCGGAAAAACTTTCACAAAATAAAAGGGTTTCAAGTAGTTTAAATGTTGCCAGAGGTATAATTTTTAAGTACTTAAGTGTTACCTTTGAGAAGTGAATACTAAAAGAAAGGCATATTTTGAGCATTTTTAAACACGCAAAAATAAAAAAATTAACTTTACGAAACAACTTTAAAATGTACATACGATAAACTTTTTGATCAAGAAAAAGGTGCAAAAGTCGCATGATTTTGAAGAAAAGTGTCAAAATAAGCCTATTTTTAAAAAGTCGGTGTCAGGTGGCATCGATCTCCAGAAAGGGTAAATTTGACACTTTAGTCGCACAACGGCAACACTGGTTGGTGCCTACTTAAATTAAACCCATAAATCAATCGTAGCTTTTGCTATAAGATGATAAATAGGTGAAGTTGCTCTCAGTCAACTTTGGGGTTGAAAGGGTTAAAATGAATAACTCGTGACCTGACAAAATATTATATTGATAGTCATAATAGTTAAAGAGATATAAGCATTTTAATTTTATCATAAGCGAAACCTGCACTACTGCAAAAATTACGTGAGCTTCATAAAAAGGCTTCTAGCTACTGTAAGTAAGCGAATAACACTACTTGACTTAAAAAATAAAAGTCACTGAATGATTTTTATTGATGACTTTTATAAATAAAAGTCACTTACTGATTTTTATTAATGACTTTTATAAATAAAAGTCACTGAATGGTTTTTAATTGCTGACTAAAAAAAAATAAAAGTCACTGACTGATTTTTATTGATGACTTTTATTTATAAATCAATTGTTATCATATTTAGGACAACTAAAATAAAAATCGAAAAAAATTTTAATTTGTTGACTAATATGAAATAAACCAAACATAATTGTTAATAAAGGATTTTTAAAATATATTAAACAAAAATATATTAAAAAAATATATATTTAAAAATATAAATCTTATTTTTTAATTTTTCCATAAAAATGACAAAAAAAGGGTTATTGCCAAGTTTGGTTCTCCGTGCGATAAGAAATGTATTGGTATATTTCATTTATTTGTATGACCTTTCCTTTATAGTAATTTTATATAGTTTTCATAAATAACTGTTATTTCCGGTCTCTGCCAAGAATATATTTTAGCCATCTGTTTCATCTATTTCTGTTATAAAATGTTTTTCCTTAACCCTTTCTGGAAATTTTGACGATATTATTATTTATTATTAGTTATTTTTTGAAGAATTTTTATTTGACTGCGAACGCATTTTTTATGGAACGGTTTCCTCATTTTTATTTTTTATATTTATAGGTTTTTTGTATAATTTTATTTAAAAATATAAATCATAATGACACTGGTTTCACAATATGAGTGAGTTGTGTAAGCACCTCTTTGCAAAACTTTCAAAATCCAGCAAGTGACGATGCTTCTACGGAGGAATTTTTAAATACGAAATACTTATTGGAAGCTCAGTTTATGTATAAAATTTAATAATTTTAACATATTTTGCTTTTAAATATTTTCCCGTTTTAAAAAAATTGTACGATATATCGTACAAATGGAAGGCAAAGGTTGAAAGTTATGTTTGCATTTCCTTTAAGTTATGAGTTATGGTTTGCGTTTGCTTGCCTGTCACGCCCACCTGAAACCGCGTGATTAATAAAATGCAACTATTCGGTAAATTTATAGTTACTAAACTATTTTGTGTTCTACTTGGCAGGCACTGTTAAACTATAAAACTATATGAATATTAACCCTTTCGGGACGGAGTTTAATTTTGAAAACCAAAATACTCTTGTAAGAAATGATCCCATGCTATAAAGGTTGGGGCTAGAAAATTATGTTGCATACTCACAAATTCTGAAATCATTCTTTCATATGGTGACGTATAATTCGATTGAATATTTGGCGTGGGGCATCAAATATGAATAATTATTTTGAGGGGCATTAAAAACTTGCTGGGACGTATTATCCCAGTAGTGCCGAAAGATTTAAGTGATTCTGTGTTCTATAGTGGGAAAAGGACTTTGCAACAACAACAACAATAGTTATATAAGGCCGAATATACTTATATGACTATTATTCATATATACAATTTATATAAGTTTCGATTAAAATGAAATCATGTTTAAAATTTGTGTTGTTAAAATTAATGTTTTTTTCAATAAAATCAAAGAATTGTTCATAAAACTAAAAAAACAAAAAATAATTTTCATGAATTTTTACTCCAATGTATGATATATCGTACAAAATTGATTGAGATGTAATTCTCAACCCAAATAATGTTTTCAAAATTTTTTGAATTTTCAAATTGTTCAAAAAGAGTCAATATTTTGAAGGAAAAATGTTTATCTCAAGAAATGTGAAAATTGACTTAAAAGTAAAATAGTTGTTAGTGAGATATGACAGATACCTTTATTGCAGACTAAAGCATATTGAATACTAAAATGTTTTTGTTATTATTTCTTCAAAACAATATAATTTAAATTAGCTCCTCGGCTCAATGAAGTAATTTGGAGTTACTGAGTGTTAAATTAAACTGCCAGCAAGCAGCCAAAGTTCTGATAGTGAAGTTTGTTTTGAAACATCTCTCAACCGTTGCCGTTGGGAATTCGCATAAACTCAAAGGCGCTTTTTATACGTTACAAATTCACACACACACACACACACACACACACACATAACATAAATAGTTGCGGGGAGCCGGGCTGTTGACATGTAACTGGGTTTTGAGCCAACAGTCAAATACGAAAATCAAAACCGTATAACGCATAGTTTTGAGTGAAGCATAAACTTAACTTAACTTAACTTTATTTTGTTGCTGTCTCATCTATCCCAGATCACAGAACTTTAACTTTTAACTTCCAACTTAAACTTCTACTCATATATGTGCTGGGCTCCCTTTTGTCTTCCCCTCCGCGCTAAAAGGTCCTTGCACAGCTGTGCCTGCTCAAAAATGATTTTCAAACAATTAACCCTGAAATTTCCTAAATTTTTCCCAACTCTCCCCACCCATAAACCACAAAGCCACCTCGTGCACAACCAGCCACTTTTACTTTCGTAACTGCACTGCTGGTTGTTCCAGTTTAGTGGGGCAAGTAGGGGGTGTTGGTGGAGGTTTATAAAACTTTGCCAAACGAGAGGCGCAACGACGAATGCTCGAGTGTCATTAGCATAACAGCCTAATTTGGTAACGGTATGTTTGCGTGCGTAGATATTTAACTTTGTTGTTATTTCAGTCGGTTTTGTTTATCTCTTTGTTTGGAGTTGTGTGCGCGTAAACGTGAAAAATGTACACAAAGGCACACACGTGTACAACATATACATACATACACACATGTAATTGGTGAACATGCTTTTGCGTTTAACGTTAACATACCAACACACTCACATACATTGTTTACCCAACAAAAATGCTGTCAAAATTTTCAGCAGCAAGTAAACAATGGCAATGCAACATTTTTATATTTGAATTAGTGTACTTATATTACACCGTGCGACAAAAATTAAAAAAAATTTTCACACCGGAAAAAATCCATATGGGCGTGAAACTAGAGACCAAACATAGTAATACTGCGTACTTAGTTTTTCATTTCTATAGGGTGTTTTTTTTAGAGGTTTGTTTTTCGAATAGAGATAAAACTGGCATTTTGTGGTCAAATCTGGCAACTCTAATGTCATTTATGTTCAGTTTGGTTTGCCATTTCATCATGAACAGGTTGACAAAAGAACAACGCTTGCAAATCGTGCAAATTTATTTCGAAAATAATGGTTCAGTTCGCGAAGTTTACCGCAAGCTCCGTCCATTTTATGGTCGACATAATCGTCCATCAGAGCAATTAATTCGGTTAACCATGGGTCGTTTTCGCACTACGTTTACTCTATGTGATAATACGCATCCGCAGAGACGTCGAACAGTGCGCACCGAAGAAACAATTGCCGCTGTAGAGCAAAATGTTGAAGAGGACCCAGTCAGAAGAGGAGTCAGTTACCGTTAATGGAGACCGGTATAGAGCCATGATAACCGACTATTTTGTTCCCGAATTGGATGGCATGAATGTGGATGAGTTGTGGTTCCAACAAGACGGCGCTACACGCCACACAGCGCACGTCACAATCGATTTATTGAAGGAAATATTCGATGAGCGCATAATTTCGCGGAATGACAGGTCCAATTGGCCACCAAGATCGTGTGATTTGACACCATTGGATTATTTTCTTTGGGAATATGTGAAGTCGCTCGTCTACGCCAACAAACCAGAAACGTTAGGGGACTTGGAAGCCAACATTCGTGGCGTTATTGCCGACATACGGCCCCAAATGCTCGAAAAAGTGGTTGAAAATTGGACCTGTAGAATTGGCTTTATTCGAGCCAGCCGCGGCGGCCACATGCCCGAAATCATATTTAAACATTAATGGCATAAAATTATCCTTCCAATAAAGCCAAGTTGATGGACATTAAAATGATTTTCTTGTGTTTTATTTCAATTCGAAGTTCTATACCTCTAAAAAAAACACCCGATACATCATTTGTCCTTTTAAAAAGACGTCAAAATTTTGAAGGGGATAAGAAATAAAAAAAATATAAAAAATATTTAACCTGGTTAGAATATGGCGATACGCATATCATGAAAGAGGAAAGGCTCAAGAATTTAAATAAAATTTATTTTTTATCTATTTGTAAAAAGAGGATATGAAAAAGTGCTTTGAAAATTTTAATCCTTTATATCCTTGAAAATTTACATCGAATTTTCTTGAAAAGTAAGTATGATAAAACCCCAAATCTCTTTGATCACGTGTCAAAATTTCATTATTCTCGCTTCATTGATTTTGCATCTTTTTATTATTTAAAATACTGATACTCAAATAAAGTAGAATTTTTGTACTTCATTAGAATTGCAGCTTCCAACCAACAAAGTTGGAGTAATGAAATTTTGACACTTGATCAAGGAGATTTTGTGTTTTAACATATTTACTCTTCAAGAAAATTCTGTATAAATTTTCAAGGATATAAAGAATTAAAATTTTCAAAGGACCTTTTTCATATCCTTTTATTGCAAATAGATAAAAACTAAATTTTATTTAAATTCTTGAGCCTTTCCCCTTTCATTTGATATACATACTGCCATATTCTAACCAGGTTAAGTATTTTTGATATTTTTTACCCCCTTCAAAATTGTGAAGTCCTTTTTAAGAGATAAAGGATGTAGAAATGAAAAATAGAGTACGCAGTATTACTATATTTGGTCTCTAGTTTCACACACATATAGATTTTTCCCGGTGTGAAAAATGCTGTTGCACGGTGTTATGAATGGGTGCGTGTGTTTGTATGTATGTATTCATTTTTAGGTAAAGCAGTAACGTGCAATTTATTTGGCTAAATATGGCAGGGCGCGCGTTCGTTTTCTTTTTTCTTTTTCTTTTCGCTTTCGCCGAGTGGGCGAAGCGAAGCGACAGACTTAATTTGTGTTAACTGGAGCAAAGAAAATCAATTAATCTGTTAGTTGATTATGTAAGCTTAAAGGATTTACTAACGGCTAAAAGCTGTCTTTATTTACACCTCAATCGGGTTCAGGGCAACGTAAGAATTATTTTACGTGTATCTGAAGTGCTTAGCAAAAATTCGCACACTCTGAGAAGCTTAGCGAGAAAAATTAAGCTCCTTGTCGCTGAAGGATGTAGCCGTGCATTAATTACTTGTTTGTGCGGATATTGGGATTTTTACGTGATTAATTAAAACATTAAAATGCAAAGACTTGCTATTATTTAATGAAAATTTTATCTCATTGGTATAAACAAGTTGAATGCTGAACAAAATGAATTTTAGAGAATTTGCATTAAAGACTTTGAAAATGTCTACAATCAGTGCAAAGTACGAAAAATGCTTGGTTTGTATGTGAAGAAATTTAATTTGATTTTGATTTAATTTTGATTTAATTTTAATTTAATTTAATTAACTGATTTTGCAATATTTTCTAAAGAATTAAAATTTAATTTAATTTAATTTAATTTAATTTAAAATTTAATTTAACAATTCAATAAATGTGTTTTTGGTCTAAA
Organism: Melieria crassipennis; assembly: GCA_963668005.1. Taxonomy (NCBI): domain Eukaryota; kingdom Metazoa; phylum Arthropoda; class Insecta; order Diptera; family Ulidiidae; genus Melieria; species Melieria crassipennis. Next base: position 34,307,985 of record OY764962.1, on the reverse strand, counting down.
CAGCACAAATTTTCCAATTCTGTAAACAAAAATTTTCCGAAATATGCATTAAAAAATATAAAAAATATTAAAGACTACAACTACTAAACAAAGCAATGAATATGTTTCACATTGCCAGATGTTCAACACAGTCGTTGAAGTCCTTTTCAAATATTCTTCAACCATTTATAGGATTTTGCATAAATTTGCCATTCGTAACAGCGCCAGTTCGATTTACATCCTTTGTACGAGTTGTGTCACAAGTGTGGGCGAGTGTGTGTTCATAGTCTTCGCTTGGCTAAGCATTTGTGTGTCGCACTCGAATGCATTTAACTGCATTATGCGTAACCTAAATGTGCGAGTGTAAGTGCGATTGCGAATGTGAATGTGAGTGTGAATGCGAGTGTAAATGTGAGTGTGAATTTGAGTGGGAGCAGTGCGCAGTGTCAGCTACGTTACAGTTGGCATGTGCAATGACAACAGTTGTTGCAGCAACAAGAAGAGCCCCAACGGCAGCAGCAATGGAATCATATTCGGCCCACACTCACACCCGATATGGCTTTAAGCCAGGCGTGCGTTTAGTCAACTGTCTTTGAGTAATGGCGGCAGTAATGTGAGCTTTAATGTGGCTAATACCACCGTTCAGCATAATTTCGCTAAACCGCTGACGTTGATGCTTAGTTATGCGCTTACAAAGTTTTCTGTGGTACTTAATTTATGTACAGTTGAAATTAGTAGTGAAAGTTTGGCATAGTTTTAGGCTGTGCAACTTGCAGTGCAGTAAAGGATGAATAGAAATTGCCGAGAGATGCATAGACTCTGGTCTCTTTTTGGGTCTTAACTAGTGTTCGACCGAATATTCGGTTTCGGTTTCGGCCCAAATAAGTGGTTTCGGTTTCAGTTTCGGCCAAAAAATGGCCGAACGGCCGAAACCGAAAATGTCTAGAATATTTTTGTACATTTTATTGTGTAGCAGATATATAGTGAAAGGAGGAGTAATTTAGATGATTTAAATACACGTTTTTTTGAGCATATAATATTAAATTATCTCATTTTGAATATTAGCGAATAAGGTACGAAAGGGTGATTTTTTCATTTTTATGTTTTTAAAAAATGAATGAATTGTTTTTATTAATAACTATTTATTTATTTGAGATTGATGATTTTTATTTCAACTAGAATGTTTCGGTTTCGGTTTCGGCCGAATATTAAAAAAAAACCGAAATTCGGTTTCGGGTTCGGTTTTGGTTTCGGCCCAAAAAAGATGTTTTGGTATCCGAACTAGTCTTAACATTAGAAAGACCGCAAGTTTTCCATACCTACAAAGACTACAAATTAGATCCGCTGATATCTCGAAGAGTACACATCGGATTTGACTAATTGTAATTGTAGAACCCTAATTGTAGAACTAATTGTAAAACTCGATAAGAAATATAAAAGTCATAAGGGCAAAAGTTAATAGAAATATTGAGAGAAATACAGATATTCAAAAATGAAAAACCGCCAAAATTACCGCAATGGTCTTTCTAGTGTTAAGAGAATAAATAGTAACATGTTGTAGAAATATCTTAGCTGAGAGTCGAAACTGCAAATCCTGATCAAAAATATACTACTGTGTACAAAGAATACCCGGAATTTTCCCATTTAAACTACGCGGTTAAAAATTTTCGCCGAATTATTTTTTTTTTTAGGTTGGTACAACTGTTAGAGGCTCACATGTCAAATTATACGTCAAAATACTCATTAGTGTTTGAGTTATGCTTGGTTTTGTGAGACGCAAAAAGTGAATTCGGCGATTTTTATAATGTCTGAAATTATCCAACAAAGAAGTGCGATCAAAATTTTGTTTCCTGAACGGAATAACCGCTGTGGAAACGTTGAGAATGTTGCAGAAGGCTTACGGAGACCATGCTCTATCAAAAACAACAACATTTGATTGGTATAAAATGTTCAAAGAAGGCAGAGTACGCGTTGAAGACGAAGAGCGGCCAGGCGGACCACGCACATCAACTGATAAGCAACACGTCAAGCAAGTGAAGGAAATGGTGATGGAAAATCGTCGGCTGACATGCAGAGACATTGCTTCTATTGTTGGAATATCAAATAGATCGGCCAACACAATTTTAAAGGACATTTTGTGCCTCAAACGCGTCAAATCTCGATTGGTCCCAAAAAATTTGAATTTCTTCGAAAAAAAGCGTCGTGTTGATGTGTGTGAAACAATGCTTTCTGATTATCAATCGGTTATGAAACGCATTATTACTGGAGATGAGACTTGGATCTATGCTTACGACACGGAAACAGCCGACCAATCGAGCGAATATCGTGCCAAAGGTGAGGCAAGGCCGAAACACCCGGCCAAAGTCGCTCAAAAATCAAGGTCATGTTGACAGTTTTCTTCGATTATCGTGGTGTTGTGCATTATGAGTTCCTTCCGCCGGGCCAAACTGTCAACAAGGAATATTACTTGAGCGTTATGCGTCGTATGCGTGAAGCTATTCGCAAAAAGAGGCCGGATTTATGGAGAGACAACTCTTGGTTTTTGCATCACGATAATGCACCATCTCACACGGCATTGGTTCTTCGTGAGCATTTCGCCAAAAATGAAACTCATATCGTTCCACAGCCACCGTATTCGCCTGATTTAGCTCCTTGTGACTTCTGGCTATTCTCCAAACTCAAAAGACCACTTCGAGGACACCGTTTTGAATCGATTGAAGAGATTCAACGTGAATCGCCGCGCGCATTGAAGGCCATACCGGAAGGTGACTATTTGGCATGCTTCGAAGATTGGAAAGTCCGTTGGCATAAGTGCATTGCATCGGGGGGGGGACTACTTTGAAGGCGATGAAATTGATTTGGAAGAATAAATAAAGATTTTTTGAATTATAAACAAATTCCGGGTATTCTTTGTACACAGTAGTATACATTTTCCCCACTGTCAAATATCCAATCAGGCTTCTGCGTACTTCGGCGAACGCAATCTTGTTGCGAAACATACAAAATACTTTCAAGCAATTGCGAGCAGTGAGTGTGTTAGTGCCTTTAATATTAATTGCAGTATCCTTGACAGTTTGTTCTGGTATACTAGATTTTACTGCCACCATTGCTCATAGCAACAACTGCTGCGCCAACACTCCAAACGCAAAAACATCCAATTTACTCTGCTCTGCTTGGTGCATGCGGCAAAAGCAGCGACACCGTCAATTAAACTCTTTTCTTACTCCCAACAGTTGTTAAATGAGTAAACACTAATAATAGTTGTTGTTGTTGTTGTCGTTGCTGTTATGGCTGTTGCGACGCGCTAAATTACACGCAGCGTGCGCAGACTGCCATTTCGACGCTGCCATTGTCGTTGTCGCTGCCATTGAAATAAATTAATTAACACGCACGCCTAATGTGTCCCGCAGGTGGTGCAGCCGCGCTCCAACTGGTGCAATGTCGCAACAGCAGCGTCGAGCGTTGTTGTAGCTCCAAGCAGCGCAGCATAAAAACCAAGCAAAGCGAAGGAAAAAAAGTAAAATGGACATGAAAAACGCGTATAAAGAAAGTAATAAATGCGCAAACAGTAGCAACGCGGCCGAAGCATGGAAATGCTACAAACAAAATAAAAAGGCCACCACCACTGCCACCACTGGAACGTCAAACTGCTGGCCTACCCGCCTGCCGCTCGTGTACGAGTAGGTGGACGTGACATTTAATCAGGCGGTGCCTAATTTCGAAGGCGGCATACGGCCGCCGCGTGTGAATGTCATATTTTATGCTAATAGACGGTTGCTAGTAATTTGGCTTCATTTGCTCGTTCAACTGCGTCGAGCGGCGTTGCGCTGCGCCCAGCACCACGGAGACCTTCAAATGAAGATGTCCTTTAGGAGTTGCTGAGCAGTGAAAATTTGTCATTGTTGGCCATTGTTGCTACATGGAATGTCGTTTGTTGCTACTCTGCCCAGTGCGTCTGCATGATGGCCTTGCAAGCGCAGTTAATTTGAAATGAGTAAATTTGCTATAACTTAGTCTCACAGAACATTGTTTTTTTGATAATGAAATGCGCGAGTTGGCAAATCTATGGCGATGCAAATTGACGAAGAAACCTAACTAAAGGAGGAAGAAGAAGAGCTACTGATTAACGCAATTGAGGCTCACAAATCAGCAATGTTGCTGCTAAGTTTCAGTTAAGAAATGAACTGCGCTTGAACCATGGCAATTTCAAAAACCAATTTTTATCATTTTTACTTACGTCACGCCCTCTTGTACAATACCTGCACTATTCCCTCTGTCAAAAGATGAAATAAATGTCAGGTTCGTATTTAGTTTCATTGCTGTGCGACTTATAGTTCAGCGGAATAATTGGGTCACAAAAAATGTGCCACGCCCCTTGTCCAACGCCCATCAAATCTTTCTTACCAGTAGAATGATTCATTTGTGGGACGATGGGGTACTAAATTTCAGTGTTGTACGACTTACAATTTCGAAGATATTCGTATTTTCTTTAACCTTTCAGGACTACTGGGATAATACATCCCGCCAAGTTTATAATGCCCCTACAAACAATGACTCAGATCTTATGACCCACGCAAACTGTTAATTTAAATTATATGTCCCCGTATAAAAGGATGATTTCAAAATTTGTGAGCATCTAACATAATTTTGTAGCCCCAACTTTCATAGTATGGAAATATTTCTACGAAGAGTATTGCAACGATGAAGCACTCTGTGCTGTGCATGAATGCTTTTCCAAGCCTACTTTTAGGCATGCACTTTGGAGTACGGCCGGTTGGCTATTATTCCGATATGGCAAGGATGGTTCGCGTAGGTGATGGGCTGTGCTAGAACAATAGAGAGTACATCTAGAATGTGCAAGAAACATCGGCGCAATAAGAAAACAAGTATAAAAAGCAGCAGTGGCAGCGCAGAGGGTAGAGTCTGTGTTGAGCAAGCAAAGGGGAAACATGCAATAGTAGTAGTGTAAAGTAGTAACAAGTGTAAATTTGTAAATAAAGGGATTGTTGGTTTTTGACTGAGTAACTGAAGTAGTTTTATTTTCAAGCACAATCCAAAACGAACTTAGAGAAGTCATTTTCGTAACAGTATGTTGGTTTTTAAAATTAAACTCCGTGTCGAAAGGGTTAAGCCGGACATAAAGAAAAGGTAAAGTCAAACTTGACTGTGAATATGGAATCAATGTAGCTTAGAGTCAGAGTCGTTAGGTCTTTGTTTATTATTTATTATGCAAGATTTTACACTTTTCTAAACATCTAAGCGACATAGAACATAGTGAACATATTGGTCTGTTAAAATTTGTTTCCAAATTTTGAATGGTCAAAAACCAATAAATACCACAGTAGGTCACAGTAGGCAATGATGATGAAGTAATGAGAAAACAAAGAAGTTTTAACATTTAAAACCAGAAAATAAGATAAAGAAGGCTGGAAAATATAACCAGAAAATATAAAAACAAGATCAGAAAACATAAAAAATTTAGATTTTAAAATCGAAAGCTTAGAACGAGAAAATGAGACAAAGAAGACCGGAAAATATAACCAAAAAATATAAAACGAGACCAGAAAACAGAAAAAGTAACTATCATACTTAGACTTAAGAATCCAAAACTTCACTGCGCTGAGACTAGCAGATCAATTTGGCCGAGATACCAAAACAACAGAACCGCAAAGCTTACAGCAGTCTCCACAGCTCATTAACCCATTGGAGAAGGCGCAGCCAAAATGGACATCTAGTTAGTTCAGTTAGTTCAACTGCCACAAGTGTGGAGACCTGAACGGGAAAGATGTCGCTTCCTTCTTCCTTAGTGCCTGTCTTCTGTCAAGAAGGATATGCAAAACGTCAGGCACACCTTTATTCTCACATTTCAAAGAGGTAACAAACGGCATAATGGGTTAGTTAGTGACTTTCACTAACATCTTGGATTGGATATAACACCGTGCGACAAAAATCAAAACATTTCAAAACATACGAAAAAATCTATATACTCGCGAAACTAGGGGCCAAATGTAGTAAAACTGCAAAAATGGTTCTATACGATTTCAGCATCCTTAATGATATTGAAATTATCCATATCCTATAGAGAGAAGTATTAAATTTTTTATATCCTAAACTAATAAAGTTAAAAGGACGAAATTCAAGGATGTGGTAGCGTACATATTAGTCCTTAAGATATATTTTTTTCAAAAAATACTATTGGAAATTTGCAAGGATATTCAAGGATAAAGTTTGAAAAGGACATTTTCAATACCTCTTCGTTCTTTTGCACCAAAAATTAAATTTTTTAAGATTCTAAGAATTTTTCTCTTTCATTTGATACCCATATTGTATTCTACAAAGCGCTCAATTTTTAAAATAATTTTTTGAAATAAACATATCCTTGAAATTTCAAAGTCCTTTACAAAAAAATCCTGACGTCAGAGAGAAAAACTAAAAACGCAGTTTTACTACATTTGGCCTCTAGTTTCGCGAGTATATCGATTTTTTGTGTGTAAAATTTTTTGTCGCACGGTGTAATAATTATACGGTTTGTACAACCATTGGACTGAACCATTGGTCCATTACATGCGGCCCAGCTAACCGTCCAGAAGACAATTTATGGACTAAGTCATTGAATGTTTTTTAGAAGAAACCCCAGTGGAATTTTTAGGCATTAGAATCAAGGTGCTGCCACCTTGCTATGAAATAATGTCAAATATGTGAATTTACTTAACAGGCTCAACACATATAACCAATTTTAATTTTAGAAAAAAAATTTGAAAAAAATCAGCTGTTTTACAAAAGGCTTCTGCATTTTGCAGCACGGAAATGTGTGTTGTGAGAGTGAACATTTGAAAGACGTTTTCTTTGTTTTTAAATTGCTATTTTTAATTTTGAACTGTGGCAACCTCATTCGCCTCAATATACTCGAGTCCTCTTAGTTGTAAGTCCATTTTTTCGGCCCTTTAGCTTGTTTTTAGTTAAGCGAACTGTGGTTAAGTGAAAATCCTTTCAACTAAGCGTACGTCTTTCTTTAATTCTTTCTAATTATTTTCCTAAAATTTTCGTTAACATTTGTTTAATTTGATTTCAGACAGTTTTACTCCTTGAAAATATTTTTGTGTTTGTGCAAAAATATTTGGTAAAATTTTATTAAACGATTTCTTCTTTAGACTACGTTCACTATTTTATGTTTTTTATTTAAAATAGATTTTAGCAGAAACAACGCTAACTTGAAAATTCACACCCACACAACAATTCAAAAGTATGCAAAAAAGTTTGTGTGCAAAACACACACACACACATTTCAGCAGTGAGCAGCATTGTAGTGAAGTGAACAACAGCTGAGCAAGTACGCCCAGTCGAAGGAAAGCAGAGCAAACAAGAGCAAGAAATCACAAAAAAAGGTAAGGTTGTTGGGTTTTGTGCCACAACTTTTGCAGACTGCGTTGTGTTGTGCATCCATTAAAGCTATAAATTACATTTTTGTGTCACTGTGTGTTTAGGTTTTCATTAATTTTTTTGGTTTTATTTTCTTCTGCCGTTAAAGTCGATGGCATTCGAATACGACTGCTTTTTTAAATGGTTAAAAGGCGTACGGGAAAATAATTAGGGAGGATGCATATTTAGGAATTTTTTTTCAATATTAGATATATTATTTTTAATATTTAATTTTATTTACAAGAATTTAATTTTGAAATTATTAAAAAAAATTTATTTTTAAATAAAGTATTTGTATAATAATAAAACAAAATAATTTTTTATACAAAATAAAACAAAATTAAATTAAAAAAAACCATAAAAAAATAAATAATAAATTTAAAATATAGGGTTTTTACTCCTTGAAAACATTTTGGGTTTTTGCAAACATATTTGTTAAATTTTTATTCAACGATTTCTTCTTTGGACTACGTTCACTGTTTGGTGTTTTTATTTAAAATTAGTTTTAGCAGAAACAACGCAAACCTAAAATTTATTTTTATAAAACTCATTTAAATGTTTTTAAAAATCTCTAAGACATTTTCCATTTGAAAAATATTTTATATTGCATCAATAACAGCAAATTTTTGTTATGTAAAAAATTTATTTTAAATGATTTTAATTATCTCATTAAAAAATTGAATGAATTTCAATTTCAATATTTTGTATTTTGTAATTTATTAATTTACAATTTTTGCCAAATTTCTTTTGTCCATTTCACAGCGTTGCTCCTGCTTCGCTCAGCTGCTGGCGCGTACCTTACATCCAACTGAACATAGTAACTGTGAAATATTGAAAAGTGGCTTTTGTTGCATTTTAGCCAACGAAAATAAATGGTAATTGGATTTTAGCTGCACAACACATGCACAAAAAAATTATTTGCAAATATTATGAACCACACTATTTTTTTTAATCCATTTTCTTTGCATTTTCTAGGTAGGTACATTTTTTCACACATGAAAAGTTTGCGACGAACCACTATGTAGTCGTTTTGTTTTTCTAATATGTCTAGAAATATTTGTATGAAATGTGGTTTCGGGCTGGAAAATGTTTTGATGTTGTAAAAAAATGAAAAATTTAAAAATATAAACGCCGAGTTAAAAGCCTATGTGGCCATAAATTTATATGATGGCAAACAATTTCTATGGCACACTACGCTGTCTTTGGTGTACACAAACACACACACACGTGCACACAAATACATATGCAAATATTTTGTTCATAATTTTGAATGTTTTGCTTGTGCGCTGGTTTGCCACGAGCCACAAAATATGGAAATGTTTTGTACACAGATTTAAAACCATGGAACGTAGGGATGTGATTTGAGTGTTATTCGGGATTTGGTTTCAAACTTTATTATTGGAATATTGTATGAGGCTTTTAAGCACCGAGGTTACTTAAATTTGGGCTATTGAATGTCTGTCTTATCGTTTAGCTCAGACAGTGAGAGGGAAAGATGGTAGACATTTTGGAAAATCTTTTGTTTTGTTCTGTTGGATTGAATCGACATAGTTGTGTGTTTGAGTGATAATTTTAATAACTAATAAACAGAATAAGTTTCCAATAAGTTCTGTAGACATTATTAACCTAAACATTATATTTAATTGAAGCTGATAATTTTTCGAAGTACTGAAATATCCAGTTGTTTAATTTTAGTTCAACTGTAGTTGGTAAGGCTACACGAAAGGGGACCTTGCCCATTACCGAAGTGAATAACCCTGTGCTTCTTCCAATATTTGCTCTGCATATAAATATTTCACAGGTTTACCAAAACACATATTGAGTTTTCATGGCGTAGCAGTACCGATTGCGGCACTTATCGAGCACTTTGGCCCCTCTTTTTTTTTAGGAAAACGCAATTTGTGCTGTCTCTGCGTTGAACCTCTATTCAGCAACTTGTCATCATCGGACATTGAACTATTGGATCTATGCTATTCATGCTGTCGCCTCTGGTCCAGTGAAGTTTGCAGAAGCTGTGTTGATGAAAAAAGAGCTGAGCTACAACACTTCCTGTGTCATAGCTCGGCTCTGTAGGGACGCCCAAACGTCGAAATCTCGAATCTGCTCTTTTTCATTAAGAGGTCCAAACAGCATCGAATTAAGACTGTTGGTTGGCTTCAAAGGAAAATATAAACGTATTCACGATGGGCCAAGTGGAAGTGCGTTCACACACCCTGCCTTACCTCACCTAACATAACCTAACTTAAGGCCAAAGAAAATTCTTTGCTAAAGCGTAAGTTGAATGTGTGAAAACAATGAGTCTTTGACGTGATTTTGAAAATATTTTGGGAAAGAGCAGAATAAGCCAATAGCTAATAATAGCTAAGAGGGGAGTCAGGAATAGATTTTTGTCGGACCGAATCTTGCATTCAATGGAACAATTCAAAGGCCTAGACAAGAAGATTAGCTTGAGACACTATGAAAGGAAGATCAATGATTACGAACACTTTCGAATGAGTAGACATGAACTTGTCGGCCTCGATAGTCCAGCAATTGGCGGGCAGGCTTTTCATACCGAGGCCCTAGGTTGGAATCCTAGCTCGAGCTGGTGAAACTCTCGTCTACTTCTTTCGCTATCCACATGAAGGAGATGAGAATGACAAGAATCGTACAAGTGTGCTCTTGGCAGGCAATGGCAAAACCTCCAAGTGTGAAAGGAACATTGCCAAAAAACCGCCGTTCGGATTCGGCGTTAAACTGTAGGTCCCTCCCTCCCTTTTCCTCATCCATTTGAAATGTGTGTTGTATCATATGTTGGAAAAAACAGTGTTGCATACACATTTTAATAGGGTGGAATTTGTGGTATCACAACGGGTCATATAGGCCTTAGTGTGTCTTATACAGAGGCAGCCACTATAACCAAGCAACCAACCAACCAGACATGAACTTTTTGGGAACGAAAAGTGAAGACTGGTACCAGTTTCTATGAAGATTTCTCATCTAAAAACAAACAAAAGAAACGTAGATTGAGAATGCTAATTGCAGGCAATCTCGATTGGGTTTAAAGAAACTATTAGGTAGTGAAGCTCAGAAATTTATTATTCTAAGTTGAAGAACTTTGAGATGGCTGGCTGTATTATTAAGCTACGAGACATTGAAACTGCAGGAGATTGCTAGCATACTTCGATTGTACTAAGGAAGTAGGAAGTTATCTGTAGATAAGTTATGCTTACAGGATTTTTAGATGTTGTTGTTGTATGTTATGTAGTCTGTCAGTGTTCGGCATTGGTGAGTAGAAGATTGCACATACTTTGACAGTCATTCGTAGAAGAGGATGGGCCATTAAATAATAATAATTTAATAATAATAATTGACTGGCACGACAGCACGCTTACGCGAGACTAAGGCCTAGCTTCCCGCAACCACCCGTGTTGTGCGTGTGAATTTGTACGCGGGTAGAAGGGACCTACAGTTTTTATGCCGGTTCCGAACGGCAGGTTGGGAGCTTTATCATAGGCAATTTTTGCTCTCAGAGGTTTGCCATTTCCAGCTGAGAGGACAGCCACCGAAAGAGAAAACGAATTTTCCCGTTAGTTTTTGGGCCATTAGATACAAAAACGTTTAAGGTAGACAGAAAGTCTGAGTTTGGATCACTTTTTTATACCTTAACATACCTCTGCTGGTTTTAGCACATGAAATGGTTCTTTCCATCCTTCTTCTTGGCATCCAATGGACATGGGTTAATTGGGGTCTATGATGATTTCTGTGCTTACTTACTTAACTGTCCATAACCCGTTAGCAGGATACAGACTGCTGTAAAAGTCCTCTCCAGGCGAGTCTGTTTTTGCGAGCCTTCTCCAGTTAGTCACACTAAGAGATGATGAGGCCTCCTTAACTTTGTTTTTTTACCGAAGACGCGGTCTCCCTCTCCCTCTCCCTCTCCCTCTCCCTCTACTTCTCCCTCTCCCTTTCCCTTTCCCTTTCCCTTTCCCTTTCCCTTTCTCTTTCTCTTTCTCTTTCTCTTTCTCTTTCTCTTTCTCTTTCTCTTTCTCTTTCTCTTTCTCTTTCTCTTTCTCTTTCTCTTTTTTTCTTTCTCTTTCTCTTTCTCTTTTTTTCTTTCTCTTTCTCTTTCTCTTTCTCTTTCTCTTTCTCTTTCTCTTTCTCTTTCTCTTTCTCTTTCTCTTTCTCTTTCCCTTTCCCTTTCCCTTTCCCTTTCCCTTTCCCTTTCCCTCTTCCTCTTCCTCTTCCTCTTCCTCTTCCTCTTCTTCTTCTTCTTCCTCTTCCTCTTCCTTTCCCTCTCTTCCTCTTCCTTTCCCTCTCTCCCTCTCTCCCTATCTCCCTCTCTCCCTCTCTCCCTCTCTACCACTCTACCGCTCTCCCTCTCTACCTCTCTACCTCTCTCCCTCTCTCCTTCTTTCCCTCTCTACCTATCTACCTCTCTACTTCTCTACCTCTCTACCTCTCTACCTCTCTACTACTCTACCTCTCTACCTCTCTACCTCTCTACCTCTCTACCTCTCTCACCCTCACCCTCACCCTCACCCTCTTCCTCTCCCTCTCCCTCTCCCTCTCCCTCTCCCTCTCCCTCTCCCTCTCCCTCTCCCTCTCCCTCTCCCTCTCCCTCTCCCTCTCCCTCTCCCTCTCCCTCTCCCTCTCCCTCTCCCTCTCCCTCTCCCTCTCCCTCTCCCTCTCCCTCTCCCTCTCCCTCTCCCTCTCCCTCTCCCTCTCCCTCTCCCTCTCCCTCTCCCTCTCCCTCTCCCTCTCCCTCTCCCTCTCCCTCTCCCTCTCCCTTTCCTACTCCCTCTCCCTCTCCTTCATTACCTGTTTTTAGTTGTTATTGAAATAAATACCAAAATTCCCAAATCCACAATGAATGCTTTTGAATGCTTCGGAATTGGCTTTCACAAGGTGGAAGTCCTAATTTCTGTGAGTTGATATACATCCATGCAAACGTACATACATATCTGTACCTATATGTATGTATGTATTTGTGTTTATTAAGGCGACTCCAGCCTTAAAGAAGCAATTTGCAAATCACACGAGCCACTTGAAACGAGAATCGTAATTGTTAGGAGGCGTTGCGGCGCTGTGAGTTCAATGGCCGTATCAGACAAAGCGCAGACCGTCGCCCCCCCGCTGTCAGTCTGTTGTGCGCTCGATAGTGTGTGCTCGTTCGAGCTCATCTGGCTGGCGGGTTTTAATTTCCATACAATCACCATAAAACAGCGATGAGCGTTTGAATGTGTTTTTTTGCTTTCAGCTCCGCCTCCTTCTTTTTCTGCACTTCTGTCTTTTACTCCTCCGCCTCCTCCTCTTTCTCTATCGCCCACTTGCAACTATCATTATTGTTTTGCATTATAATTTGATGGCACTTTATATTTGACTATAAATGGAAATCGCACTAATTAAGTGAATGTGCTGCAGGCATTTATTGATGGCAGTTTATTACACAACTACACAGCAGCAGCGGCACAATTTCGCTCTCGTAAAAGCTTAAATTTCGCACACAGCAAGCAAGTGACAAGTTTGCTGACTGACCTTTTGCGCTTCCGCTGCCGAACGTGCACACTCCGGCCCCTCGTTGGTGCTGCTGCTCCACACTTTGTCAGTCGCACGAAAGCCATAAATGTCAAGCATTGCATTGTGCGTACTTGTGCCGCCCGAACGCCACATCCTTTCATGCTCGCAGCCGTTTCGTTGGCGTTTCCTTGAGCGCAAATCTAATCACTGCCCATAAAATTAATCTCCAAAAACAAAAATGGCAAATGAAAATGTGGAAAAAACGTTTACCAACAACATAACTTCACTCGGCTGCCAGTGTGCGTCGTAACCAAGCCGACAGTGGCGCGGGGGCATGGTAACCACTGGGGCGAAGCTTGCAGGATATGCGCGCTCTTTTCTGTGTATATCCTTAATTGAAGCAAATAAAATGGGGGAAACTGGCACGTCGCACTAACCCGTCAATTCGAAGCAAACAGTGCAATAACAACAGAAACAGTAACGCACCAAATGCCAAAACAAAAGCACAAAAGCAAAACGCCAAAAACCGAAATTGAAAATATGTAAGCAGTGTTACGCCCGCCGTCCCACCCGCCGCTTAGACTTACGTCATGCCCGCGCAAGTTGCCGCATTGTGGACGATATAAAATTGTGGTTGTAAAGATTTTGGCGATTACGATTAATTTCTATTGATAAAATTTCATCAACAAGCACTGAAAACGACAACACCAACAACATTAAAACAAATAAAACAACAAGAACAACACTAATAATAATAAAACAAAAAGAAAACAAAATAAAAATTACAGCAAATAAAATGGAGCGCACGTTTTGTTGTGCCAACGCAGCACAAACAAAAAAACTACAACAACAATAATAACAACAACAAACGCAAGCACTTTAACAATAATAAAACTGATGTAAAGTAACAACATGCGCCACGCCACATCAATGAGACGTGGCGACAAGAACGTCGGCAGCGGCAGCGGCAGCGACGGCGATTTTCTTGTAAATCCATCATGTGCGCTCGTCAGTCAGCCGCCGCGACTGCCAGCAGCACCAACACCGCTAGCGCCGCCTACAGCAAAACCACTGTCGCCAGCGACGTTGCCATAATTCATTCGGCTTATCCCCAGTCTGGCGTTTTTATGTCCTGGTTGCCCAATAAAATCCTTTTTTTCAGTTTTGCATTTGAAGTTCAAAATTTTGTGGTGAGTTGTGCTGTTTGTGTTGTTTAGCTGTTGTTGTTGTAGTTTGTTGTAAGCCCAGCGGGTTGTAGTGTTAAGTGGCACTTAACACGCATACATGCGCTTCCATGTCGCTCGTATGTAGACAAGTTAACACAAATACCAACACAAATGCAGTCTTAGCATTGATGGTGGAATAGATGGCGACCACGAAAGCTTAGACTAACATTTGAGCGCATTTTCACTCTCCATAGGACAACATAGCTAGAAGACGAAGCTTTTGCGCTGAGTGCTTAAGTGTGAATGAGTGATAAGTGAGACTTTTGGACATTAGAATGAAGAATTGAAAAGCATTCAATGTTGTTGCATCATTTCAAGGACTTTCTACAGCATGAACCCGTTTTATTTATATAATTCTGAGTCGTGAACTGTATGCGAACATTTTGTGTCTACTATTTTTCGGAAAAATTGTGACTTTTTTGCTCTGCTTTTGCTTGCTTTTAACCCCTAGTTGACCGATTGAATTTTTATTTTGAAATAATGGAAAACACTTGTCTAAGTATTTAAAGTTTTATAACCAAATTTGAAGTCAATAGTTTCTGTTGACATTGTCGGATTTAGATATAGAAAAAAAAACTGAAAATTTCGTGTTGCATTATTATCGATCTAACCAAAGTTTGAATATGCCTGTTGAATAGATTTTATCCATGTAACATCCACTTTTTGCCACTTTACGCCCGAATATTGAAAAATCCTGCGATTGTAGATGTGCGTTTTCTGAAGTGAAGTGAACTGAATTAAACTGAGCTGAATTAAAATTTTTGTTTATAGCTTCAGTTTGGCCTATTCAGTCAGTCAGTCAAACAATCTATATAGACAAAAATATGTATAAAGACTTAGATCTGTTTTGACTGAGTCGAAAATCTCGTGTCTGTCTGTCCTCTCTGCAACGGACACTAAGTGCTTTCAGGTCAGTTTCTACCTGTTTATTTCATTTCAGACGTGGATGTTCTCTTTCTTCGCGTTCTTCCAGGCGTATGGATTTAAAGAGACTATGAGTTCGAGTTTTTAGGGCACAGCAACCACGAAGTTGCGGCCTAGGTTGAGTACTTAGTAGCAGCAATTGGCTTCTGTTAAATAATGGCAAGGATGGGTGCTATATGAGAGCAATTCAAGCAGTAACTCTTTAACCTTTCCTATTGAGTTCAGAATAGGAAATGATGGGATTATTGCACAATTTACAAATCCTTCTGGTTGTATACACAACTGGTTATCTTTTGTCTGTGTGCTATTTCCAATTCCATAAGTGTCCTTGCATAAATGCAGTATACCGAACCCTCGTGAAAAAAATAAATGAGTATGCTTTTATATAGAGGGTTAGCTCCTGAATCTAAAAAAAAAAATTTTGCATGGGAAACGCCCATAAAAGGCGTGGCTCGGGGTCAAAGTTCAAAGTTTTTATCAAAAAACTCAATTAATCTCCAACTAATTTACACGATATGGGTATCAAACGAAAGGTATTTGTCATACCTTTCTTCTGATGTGCAACATTAGATACGTAAGATGTATAGTACTAATAAAAAGTTTTAAGCGAAAAATTTTTCTTATACAAATTTCTTAAA
This sequence comes from Melieria crassipennis, assembly GCA_963668005.1. NCBI lineage: Eukaryota > Metazoa > Arthropoda > Insecta > Diptera > Ulidiidae > Melieria > Melieria crassipennis. Next base: position 34,292,300 of record OY764962.1, on the reverse strand, counting down.
ATCGGATTTTTGGCTCGAAAAAATCCATTACTAAGGTACAATAAGTTTGTTACCATATTTCAATGAAATATAAAACATTCGATATTTTTGTGATTTCGCATTTACATTTAAATTTAAATTGAGTTAAAAGCATCTGCCTGCAATATTGAAATTACGTTTTTGAAAGTTAGTGCTTAGGCGCGATATTTGAAATGAAAACAAACTTATTATACCTTAATAATGGATTTAAAAAAAAAAATCCGTTTTTGAAAAATTTGTAAAAATAATGTTTTTTTTTCGCTTAAAACTTTTTATTAGAACATACAATGTATGTAATGTTGCACATCAGAAGAAAGGTATGAAAACCTTTCGTTTGATACCCATATCGTGAAAATCAGTTGGAGATTAATTGATTTTTTTTGTTAAAAACTTTGAACTTTGACCCCAAGCCACGCCTTTTTTGGGCGTTTCTCAGGCAACATTGTTAGTTTGTTAGATTTACAAAAATAAGCTCTATATGGTCCAATTTTCCGTTTTTTTTTCATGAGGGTTCGCTATATTGCATTTGTTTCCATTTCTAATTTGATTGGATCAAGTTTTGTCATTCTTCTTTTGATGATCATTGTATTTGATGGTCCACCTATCTGCATACCTAAATCTTCTATCTTTCTATATATGTACATACTCTTATAATTGTTTGTCCTGACTGACTGACTCGCCCAGCCCAAACCGCTAAAGCTACAAATATGTAATTTGAACTGTAGATACGTCTTGAAAAATAAACCTTCACTAAGACGGAATTTTTTGGAATTCGGGGTCTGAAGGGGGGGCTAAACATGGGTTAAGGTGTTGTATACAGAAACGCGATTTAATGAGCCTATTGATTTAAAATTTTAGCGAAATCACTTCAAATACAAAATAATTCGACACGCATTTTTAATTATTTGGAAAATCAAAATTTAACGGGGTCGACAATGGGTTAAGGGTCGTATACGAGACTACAAAAAAAAAACCATGAACCGATGGGCCTTTTGTCCTCAACGTGGGTAAAACACGTGAAATAAAAAATAATTTGACACGTGTTTCTAATTTTTTTTAAATAAAAATTCAAAGAGGTGAACCAAGGGTTAATAGTAGTGTCCGAACGAATATTTCGGTTTCGGTTTCGGCCCAAATAAGTGGGGTCGGTTTCGGTTTCAGTTTCGGCCAAAAAATGGCCGAATAGCCGAAACCGAAACTTTCTAGAATTTTTTTTTACATATTATTGTGAATCAGATATATAGTGAAAGGAGGAGTAATTTAGATGCCAGCAATGTAAATAAACTTCTTTTTATAGCATATAATATTAAATTATTTAATTTTGAATATTATTGAGTAAGGTACGAAAGGGTGATTTCTTTTTGTTTACGTTTTTAAATAATTAATAAATTGTTTTTGTTAATAAGTATTTATTTATTTATGCTATGTTTGTTTGTTTGTTCTTTATTTATTTAATGTAAAATTCGTTTGTTGAAAAAAGTGCTTGATATGGTGATTTTTATTTCAACTAGAAAGTTTCGGTTTCGGTTTCGGCCGAATATTAAAAAAAACCGAATATTCGGTTTTGGTTTCGGTTTCGGCCCAAAAAAGTGGTTTCGGTCGGACACTAGTTAATAGTTTGTATGAAGAAACATGATTTTTTACGCCTTTTGACTTCAAACTTGGTAAAAATACTCTTACTCGAAATAATTCGACAATTTCATTTTTTCGAAAATCAAAATCTTTCGGGGTCAAGAATGGGTTAAGAGTTTGTATTGACAAACAACAAAATTTTATGGGTCTTTTGACTTAAAACTTAGTGAAAGTCCTTAACATGCGAAATAATTCGATACGTGTTTTTTACTTTTTTGAAAATCGAAATCTGACGGGGTTAATGATGGATTAAAAGTTTGTATAGAGAAACAAGATTTTATGGGCCAATTGACTTCAAATATGGTGAAAGCACTTCAAATCAAAAATAATTATATAAGTATTTTTCATAAATATCGGCAAGATCAACAGAGGGTTAAGGAACTTTATTGGTCCCATTGACTTAACCCTTTCCGGTCAATTTCCACATTTCTTGAGATACACATTTTTCCTTCGAAATATTGACTCTTATTGAACATTTTAGCAATAAAATACAAAAAAATTCAAAAAAATCATTTTGGTTGAGAATTACAGATTCATCAATTTTGTACGATATATCGTAGGAGTAAAAATTTATGAATTTTTGATTTCGGTTTTTTAAGTTTTATGAACAATTCATTAATTTTTTTGATAGCAAACATAAATTATAACAAAGAATCAAAACGTGATTTAATTTTGATCGAAAGTTATATAAATTATATATATAAACAATTGATTCACATTTTTTCGGCCTTATATATGCGTTGTTGTTGTTGCAAAGCCCTTTTCTTCTCAATAAAACACAGAATCAATTCAAATTCGTACAGTTTTACAGAAAGATACTGAATATAGCTGATTCCTTTTATCGTAGTGGGAGTGGACTATGCATGTCTAACCTTACATAACCCGTGTCTGCCCAGTAAAACACAAAATCGTCTAGTGATTCTTATTTTTAAGCGAAAATTGCCAAATAGTCGAATTTTATTAGCCACGTGGTTTACAGATGGGCGTGTCAAGCATACAAACGCAAAAAATCTGTTACCAAACCTATAACTTCAAAAAAATGCAAACACAACTTGCACCCTTTGCTTTCCATTTGTATCGATATATCGTACAAAGTTTTGCAATCCTTGTGGTCATTTGTACGATATATCGTACAATGTTTTTAAAGGCTCGGGAAAAATATTTAGACGCAAACAAGTTTAAATTTAATAAGTTTTATAAATCAACTGAGATTCAAACTTTGAAATTGTTACGCTTTTTGGTACCAAAAAGTATTACGTATTTAAAAATTCCTACGCAGAATAGTACCGTCATTTGCTGGTTTTTTTAATTCTTGCAAAACCCTGCTTACAAAACGCGCTCATACTGTGTAGCCACGGCTATTATAATTTATATTTTTAAACAGAATGATACAACACAGCCTATTTAATGAAAATTAAAAAGCTGTTCCATAAAAAATGCGTTCGCTGACAAATAAAAAATCTTCGAAAAAATGATACAATATATCGTACAAATTTCCGGAAAGGGTTAAAACTTGCGTGCAAAGCCACGTGGCCCTACTGTATCTACATAAATATATTTATATGAGTATATCGTAATTATACAAGTAAAAGTCAGTCAGACAGTCTGCCTACTACATTTCCAAATCTATTATCTTCAAATCTGTACATTATTGCACTAGGATTGAGCGCTTTAAAAACTCACTCAAATATAGCAAGACTTGAATTTTTAACAACACTCACTTTGCACTCACTTTGTTGACCATTCACCACAAATTTCATTCACAAAGCGCAAACATTCACGAATGCAAACAAATCGAAATTCTATAATTTGCTTTGATATTTCATCATACCAACAACAACTACAAATAAAAGTTTAACACACACAACTGCAAGAAATGCGGTCGGCGCGTGACACACGGCAACTGTGTCGGCCAGCGAGTGAATCCATTCAACGTGGCCTGAAATCCAACACAGCGATGGCCATGTGGTCGTGGTGAGTTGGCTTCGTGCCTAAGCGTCGGCGCCTAGAAACGTGCACCCGCTGTGTGAGTGTGAAAAATTCACCTCTGGCCGAAGGCAAAGAACACCTTAAGCGACAAGTTTGGCCCCTCGTACGTTGCGTTGCGGATGTTGTTGGCTGTTCGTGTAATGTTAAAAGTAACTCGACAGGATTTTCGGTAAGCAGCGAGCTTTCCGCATTCAGTTTGGCCGTTTCAGTTTCGTTTTGGCTTTCGGTGTCAGTCGCAATTTTAACCGCCATTCGCACGCAACGTTTGCGCGCAACGCTGTTATTTTCGCTCCTGCAGCAGCAGCAACAAAATAAGAAGAAGAAGCAATAGCAACAGCAGCAGCAGCAGCAGCTGTAGTATTAGTAATAGAAACAGTGACATAGTGCCAACACACAAACACACGCACACAATCGCAACACGTTCACACACACACACACATACATGTGGAACGCTCGTAAAGACAGACAGGCGCACGCACAGAGGCACACACACACACCCACACACACATACACGGAAGCCATAGGCAGGATCCTCAGTGTTCGACGTGAGGCAGCAATAATTGTAAATTGCTGAGCTGCAACGTGATGCGGCGCGGTGCGGTACGGTACGTGGCCAGGATGGTGTGTTGTGTGGCCCGGTGTCCGTTGCTCCCGAGGCAACTTGGACAGTTTGCACGTTGTAACCCAGTGCGCCTGCAGTGCTGCTCGCGCGCGCGTGTGTGTGTGTGTGTGTGTGTTATTTTCCTTCAATGCTTGTTGTTGTAATTTGTTGTTGCAGTTGTTTTGAAATATAAAAAAGAAAACAACTTGCAAGCATTGGGTACATGTGCGTGTGTGTTTGTGTGTGTGAGTGGGACATTTGAACATTTGGCAGTTTATGTGTGAAAAGTGCTCATTTTATTATCCGTTCGACCCTTTGTATCTCGCACTGCCCCGGATTCGGGTTTTATTTTTGTTATCTTAAAGACTCGTGTGCGGCCATTTACGAAATTTGACCCAAATTTTACTTTTTCCTGCCTTTTGTTTGTAATGTTTTGTTTGTGTTGATCCACTACAGCAACAAATACGCAGCTTAAGTGGAGCGTGAAATAGCAGCAAGAAACAAAACAAATAAAAATAAAAGAAAACTTGGCAGCAACAAAAAAACAGTACAAATCAACAACAAACATCGTCAAAGCATAGACAAAAACAACGCAAACAACATACAAATACAAACACACGCGCCGTAGTCAACAACAAATAGCAGAGAAGCAACCAACAAAGCAACAAAAAAAAAACAAACAGAAATAGAACGACAAACAGCACGAAAACGGTTCAGAGATTATGTAAACAAAAATAATTTGCTGGCGCAAATTCATTGGCGAAGCGTTGCGGCTCAACTCGGGCACGCTGGATAGAGCAGTCATCGTTTTGCCGCCGAAAGTCGTGTCGAGCCCAGTCAGGGTACGGCAGTCGCGCGCCACATCACCCAGCCCGCTATCGGCAGCCGCGGCCCCCTTTTGGTGTCTCATGTGGATCCTTTTTTGGGATTAAAGCGGCGGCAGCTGGATTAAATTGTTCCACACATGTTGGCATGGTGAGTGAGGCACGACAGTTGGCGGTCGGTGGGACGCCGCTGTCGAGCAGCTGAAATCGGTAATGAAGCTGCGCTCGGATTGGGTGCTGCAACAACTATTGTTGTTGTACGGTATTTGCGCTCAATTTGCATTATTGGGGCCAACAGTTTTGGCATTACATGAAATGAAATAGGGACCTAATGGCATAGCCCTTTTAAAAGTGGCAAAAATTAAACCAAATAAAATAAACATTGAAGCGGAATTGAAAACATGAAAACTATGTTTATTGAACAAACACGAAAATATTTTAAGCATTTGAGGTTTAAAGTAGTTTACAAAGAACAAAAACCTTCAGTAGGTAGTACTAAAAAATTGAGACATGGGGGGGGACCAACTGAGCGACTTTTCATAGGTATACTGAGTTGAGATCCACCAGGCGTTTGGTTGGATTGGCTCTAGTTTATGAGAAATCTGACTTTGAAGTTTGCTCATTTTAGTCGAGTTAGTCGCTTAAGTCTTCGAACGTTTAAATGCTAATAGGTCCTAAATCGTTCCGAATATCGCTTTACTGTCTTCGGCAAGTTTGTAGATATTTTAACGACCAACAAATTTGCTGAAGACACCAATCCAAAAAAAATACATTCAAACTGTTTAATTGCGATATGTGCATTTTTTTGCGCAGCGCAACGTGGCGTATGAGTGTCATACGCCACGTTGAGTGTTATAATTAAATGATAAGGAAATATTTGAGAAATTCAGGGAAAATTTACCCAACCAGCCAAACGTATTTTGAATCTTTTGTTCGCAATAAATTTTATTAATTAAATGTTTATTAATTTTAATTTCTTAATTTTTAAATTTAAATTCTTTAATTTATTATGTAAACATTTAGGTTTTAATTTTGGTTTGAAACCTTATAAATTTCAGTTTATTAAAAATCTAGTTTGGTTCAAATTTGGTTTATGTTTTTGTGAAAAAAGTTCAAAACAGAGCTTTGATTGTACAGGGTCACTTTTTGTTTGGTTCCAGGGCATTTTTAAGTGGCTGAGAGCTAAGCAGTAAACGAGAAGAAAATGTAGTCAACAAGTAACAATTGCGCCGATTTTGCGAGCTTTGACTGAGGCCAACTTATACTCAAATTTTTTAGATTTTTCCGATTGACCGAGGCTAATTTATTCTCAAATTCATTGGATTTTTCAGTTTCTAAAAATGTATTTAAGAATATGCCAGAAGGCTTTTAGTATAAGTAGGTAATTAATTTGTCGGTTAGACTGTATGAATTGTTAACTAATTCTAGGCTATTTTTGAAAATAAATAAATTAATAAATGAATAAATAAATAAATTAATTGATTAAATAATTAATAAATAAACAAATAAAGAAATAACTAAACAAATAAATAAATAAATACTTAAATAAATTAATTAATTAATAAATAAATAAATAAATGAATAAATAAATAAATAAATAAGAAAATTAATAAGTAAATAAATAAAAAAATAAACAAAAATACAAACAAATAAATAAATAAATAAATAAATAAATAAACAAATAAATAGATAAATAAATAAATAAATAAATAAATAATATAAATAAATAAATAAATGAATAAATAAATAAATAAATTCATAAATAAATAAAGCAATAAATAAATAAAGCAATAAATAAATAAAGAAATAAATAAATAAATAAACAAATAAATTAGTAAATAAATTAATAAATTAATTATTAAATAAAGAAACAAATAAATTAATAAATAAATAAATTAATAAATAAATAAAAAAATAAAAAAAAATAAATAAATACATCTAAAGAAGAGTGAAGAGAAGAGAGAAGAAGACAAATGAGATCACTACATAACTTCTGATATAACGTTTGGGGTTCTTCTGTTTCTCCACTCGATTTGTTAAATAAAAACTTGTGATTTGCGATCATAATCGTAAATTTATAACGTAACACAACTCTTGATATATTCAACTCCTGAATTTGACACGAGTTACGGTGTGTAACTTGGGATATTCTTGATGACTTGTGATTTCCGTTTATTTCACCAAGACAGTTCGAATAAAAAAGTATACAGGAATGTATTTTTCGGAGTAATGGAAAGAAGGCAAGCTTAATGCTTTGTAAGCGAGGCGTATTTTGCAACGAAGATTCGAGCGATAACGAACAAAATATCGAATCAGTGAAACGTTTTCCATGCAAAATGCCGTTACGCATCGACTTGGACCCATGGGATGACGTTCATTTTGTTTGTCATATCCGTTTGGGCGGTCGCTTTTGTTTCCTTTCTGCTACCTTTTTCTTTGTCCTTTTCATTTCCCAAAAGAAAATAATTGCGAATTTGCAAATGCTAAAATAAAAACAATTCAATTCAACTTTTGTATTGAATTTCTTAAGCTTAAAAGTGTCAAATAAAGTCGTTTTCATTTATTTGGCTTAAATTTCCTGGGGATATTTGCATAACTTGTGAATTTATATATTTTAATTTATTAAACTTGCAAAAGTTACGAATTAAACTATGAGCACGAAATCGAGCCTTAATAGTTTTTGTATTTCTAAAGTTTAAGCTTCAGATAAAAACTTCAAAATATTTAACAAATTTATTTGCACGATGTATTGAATTTAACCAATAATTACTGACGTTATTAGTGTTGCAACTTTAAATAGTTTCAACACTTTAGAAATTAGAGATTTTATGTGGATAAAAAAAATCAATTTAAAGAACAAAATAGTTACAATTGTACGAAATCCAAGGCTTTATTAAATTGCTAACTTAACTTGCTTAAATTGCTTTCGCTTTTCTTGACACTAATAAAAGCTAATCAACAAAATTGATACGAATTTCGCCGTCGATTGCCGGCTCGACTCTTGACTGGCAAACTTAAAAAATTAATTGAAAAATTATTTTCACATTTACCAACTTTAGACAATGAAAGCAACCGATTCACATTAGAATTGTGGGGCTTTAATGGACCCTTTCTATTTTATTAGCTCTTAAAAGTATGCAGTACTTAGAACAGAAAGCTCACTTTTCAGTAGTGTCCGACCGAAACATCTTTTTTGGGCAGAAACCGAAACCGAATTTCGGTTTTTTTTTAATATTCGGCCGAAACCGAATCATTCTATATTAGTTGAAATAAAAATCACCATATCAAACATTTTTTTTCAACAAACGAATTGTACATTAAGTAAATATAGAATAAATAAACAAATATAACATAAATAAATAAATAAATACTTATTAATAAAAACAATTTATTCATTTTTTAGAAACATAAACTTGAAAAAATCACCCTTTCGTACTTTACTCGCTAATATTCAAAATTAAATAATTTAATATTATATGCTAAAAAAAAGTTTATTTACATTGGTGGCATCTAAATTACTCCTCCTTTCACTATATATCTGCTACAAAATAAAATGTAAAAAAATATTCTAGAAAGTTTCGGTTTCGGCCGTTCGGCTATTTTTTGGCCGAAACTGAAACCGACACCACTTATTTGGGCCGAAACCGAATATTCGGTCGGACACTACTTTTCAGAGACAAACGAGAATGTTTGTGTGGGCAGCTCTATGTTTTTATGCAATGATAGTTTTTACCTGAAGCGCTAAAAAGTGCTCTAAACTTGAATGACATAGTGGGTTGTAAAAAGTGGTCAAAGCAGTAAAAAATATGGTAAACAAAATGCAATGCTCGCTATAAAAGTTTGGTTATTTTTATGCATTAAGTTGTATGTGTCCGTAAGGAGAGAAAACGCCAGGCGTGGCACAGTGGGTAGAATGTTCTCAGAGGATTGTGAGTTGAAATTCTGGCTCAGGGAAGTAAAGGAATCGAGTGTATAAAATCCTTGTTAGGTAACTTTAGGCGAGGTGCAGTGCTTGGTATGTTGAATTACTTGAACACTTGAATTGAGTCAAATGGTTTATTATATTTTATACAGGGAATGTGTGAAGTATTCAGGCACTTAGAGGTCAAATCAGGGGGTTGTGAGCTTAAATTCCGATTTAGAAAACTCAGAATCAAGCGAAGGAAACCCGCGTGAGATCTGAAGATTTTATTTTCTTTGTCCTTTGAGCAAAATGAATGATGGCTAAAATAATGGCTCTAGAGTTATTTTTATGACTTGCCAATCATAAATATAAATGCAATAAAAATCCATTAAAAATTTTATTGAATAATTAAAAGACAACATTATTTTGTTTCAATGTTTTGTTTGTTGCTTTTCAAGTTTATGGCCATTGATATTGTTGGCGTCCTTGAAGTAATTGCGGGCATTTGTCACTGACTCGACTTGAGTGTCGTCGTTCATTATCATAAAGTTGCTTTTAATTGCCGAAATGTGTGGGTGCTTAATTTGTTACATTTGTAAATTTGTGATTTCTGTCAATTAATTTTACTCTTATGAAATGGTTTGCTAATTATTAGACATAAATTTCAACACAAAGAGTATTCTTCTGATGCGGCACACAGCTGCTTGGAAACGTGAGCATTTCGATAATTAATTGCCAATGAATTAGAGATTAATTGGATATTTACTTGTACTTGTACAATATATCGATTTGTAAGTATAGTATGAAGGAGTACGGAAGTGGTGTGGGTGTTTTGTCTTTTATGCAGCAGCTTTGCTAGAAGAGTGACCATTCCAAAAGGTAAACTTTGTGATTAGTGTTTACATTCAAGTTGAATGTGTGAATGTAGTGAAAGCATGTTGAGGATGTGAGGACATGTGTACTAGTGTGCTATGTGTAAAATTGCCCTTAATTAAATGTAAATGGAAATAACACCGTACGACAGTATTTTTCACACCGGAAAAATCCATATGTGCGTGAAATTAGAGACCAAATATAATAATACTGCGTACTCAGTTTTTCATTTCTACATCTTTTGTCCTTTTTAAAGGGACTTCAAAATTTTGAAGGGGATAAAAAAGAAAAAAATATATAAAATATTTAACCTCGTTAGAATATGGCGATATGTATATAAAATGAAAGAGGAAAGACTCAAGAATTTAAATAAAATTTATTTTTTATCATTTTGTAAAAAAAAAGGATATGAAAAAGGGGCTTTAAAAATTTTAATCCTTTATATCCTTGAAAATTTGCATAGAAATTTTTTGAAAAGTGTGTATGTTAATACCCAAAATCTCCGTGATCACTTGTAAAAATTTCATTACTCTAATCTTATTGGTTTGAAAGTTATTAAAAAAAAGGCGGAAGCTGCAATTCTAATGAAGTACAAAAATTCTAATTTATTTATTTACTCATTTTCGTAACTATGAAATCAATGAAGCGAGAATAATGAAACTTTCACAAGTGATCGAGGAGATTTTGGGTTTTAACATACTTACTTTTCAAGAAAATTCTATATAAATTTTCAAGGATATAAAGGATTTAAAATTTTCAAAGGACCTTTTTCATATCCTTTTTTTACAAATAGATAAAAAATCAAATTTATTTAAATTCTTGAGCCTTTCCTCTTTCTTTTGATATACATATCGCCATATTCGAACGAGGTTAAGTTTTTTTTATATTTTTTTATTTTGTATCCCCTTCAAAATTTTGAAGTCCTTTTAAAAGAACAAAGGATGTAGAAATACAAAATTGAGTACGCAGTATTACTATTTTTGGTCTCTAGTGTCATGCCCATATGGATTTTTTCCGGTGTGAAAAATTTTTTTAATTTTTGTCACGCGGCGTAATAATTCATAAGGAAGTGAATGTAATGCAAATTTAATTAATGGCTTCAAAATAAAATTAATCTAAAAAAATCGTAATGCATTACCGAAAGAATTTAGTACTAAATCCAGTAAAAGGTTTTAGAGATTAAAAAAAAAATTTATAATAATTTCCCTTATGTGAAATGTTCAAAACCAGTTTAAGATTCAATTCTTGAAATCAACAATTTTAATTGGATACTAAAATAGTAAAGTCAAGTAGATAATGGAATTTCAGTGTAGATTTGTAAATATTTTGCCATGTCAGGTGTCTTCTAGCCGGCCTCGATAGTCCAGCGAGTAGTGCGCAGGCTTCTCATACCAGAGGCCCTAGCTTCGATTCCTAGTTCGCGCTGGTTAAGCTTTGGGTCCTCTGTAATGTTGTGTTTAGTGATCTGTCGACACTACCTCTAAACACATTCTTTCCTTCTCCTTCTGTACTTATGTTCCCCCTATTTCTGCTCGCTGCTCTTGGCTGTTCGTTTCGCTCAACTTTTATCTCTTTATATTTCTTGCACCATTTCTTGTTAAATCGTTGAGGAATAAACGACCCAAACAAATCGATTCCGCGTTTGAATTATCCGCTTCGCCAAAGAACGGAGCGAAATTATTTACTCTGAAAGGTCAACTGAAAATACTTAAACTAAAACTTATCTTCCTTTTACAAATCCAATTTTTTCCTTAGAGCTGCCCTGGATTTTCTTCAATTTGTAATTAAATTCTAGTGTCCGACCGAAACATCTTTTTTGGGCCGAAACCGAAACCGAATTTCGATTTATTTTTAATATTCGGCCGAAACCGAGACCGAAACATTCTAACATAGTTGAAATAAAAATCACCATATCAAGCATATTTTTTCAACAAACGAATTTTACTTTAAGTAAATAAAGAACAAACATACAAACGTAACATAAATAAATAAATACCTACTTATTAATGAAAACAACTTATTCATTTTTTAGAAACATGAACATGAAAAAATCACCCTTTCGTACCTTACTCGCTAATATTCAAAATTAAATAATTTAATATTATATGCTAAAAAAGAAATTTATTTACATTGGTGACATCTAAAATACTCCTCCTTTCACTATATATCTGCTACTCAATCAAATGTAAAAAATATTCTAGAAAGTTTCGGTTTCGGCAGTTCGGCCATTTCTTGGCCGAACCTGAAACCGAAACCACTTATTTGGGTTGAAACCGAAACCGAATATTCGGTCGGACACTATTAAATTCCAAGAATTGTGTCGTTTTGAGATAATCAAACTGTTAACTAGACGTTTGAGTTAAATGGTTAAATTCAAATTAAATCATCTGTCAGCTCATTTAGTTTTGTTGCAACATGTCGCTTAACCCATCTCAGAGTCACTTTCTTTTCATAGCCACACCTGCTCTGCTTCCAGACACATTCAAAAGTCTGCTTAGAAGTTTGCATTGAATGCTGAATAAGTCGATTGTTTTGTGCTATAAGGATAGTCTTATGCTACCTTTGATTTAGTACATCGAATAAGTCAAAGCACTTCTGCTTGGTATATCGTGCATATCCTTCAAGATACAAAGAGACCGCTAGCTGCTGTTTTTCTGAATTTTTTTGCTTGCAAATTTGTGAAAATTACTTCTTCAAGCCTCAAGCATCCATGTTTGACAGATTCTCTGCAATGAGTGATCAACTTAAGTCCACAAAAGCCATCTTTAGATATTTGCATCTCTTTGATACTGTCGTTTCTCAACTCAAGAATGCGTAAAAGTGCTCTTGTATTTGAGTTTGTATATTCCTCTTCTCTCTTTTTCTCATAATTTGTAATAACTCATTACAAATGTATATAGCTCATTTTTTATTTGTTTATAATATCGAGATTTTCACTTCCTTCAACTCGCCTTAAGTGATACCTGAGCGAAATTTTACACGATTTCGCTTACCTTTAATTGGATTCTCACCATTCAGCTTTTTATAGGATATACAAAAAAAAGAAGTAGCTTATGATGGAGCACCAATGCATTAAGCTGTCAGCTTGTTGATGGGTGTCTGTGCGAAATTTTATATCGACAGTTTTGTGCAAGTTTTCAGTGCAGGCAAAGAAACTTTTGGACCACATTTTGTACTTTTTGTGCTCATGAGAAACGTGAGTGCAGCGTAATGCAATAACAGGAAATTATGACACGTGTGTGGGTGTTCACACATACATAGTTATTGCATACACATTTATGCGAGTAGAGCTGTGTGCATTGTGCACGTGAAAGTCATAAAGGTGCAGCAAAACTTTCACCAAAAACTTTGTCTTATTATAACAATTTTTGTTCTTGTTAATTTTCAAGAAATATAAGTGTAAAAAAATGTGATATAACATGATAGATATAGCATGCGCTGACTAAAAGCCAGACTGCTGCGAAAGTTGGGCGCAGGGCGTTAAAGGACTTAAGAAATTATTGTTGTATGAAAGTTTTTGCACTAAGTTATTGGCTTAAAAGCTAAGAAAATAACAAAAATTTTGACGAGAGAAAAGGAATTGTACGTAATTGTACATGCGGAGAATTTAATTAACATTTAAAATTAATAAATTTAATTAAAATTAATTAATTAATTAATTTAATTAACATTTAAAAATATTTAAAAATCAAAACTTGGAAAATCTCTAATTTTTCAATAACTCTACAACTTTTAAAGCTAAGAAAATAACAAAAATTTTCGCATGAGAAAAGGAATTGTACGTAATTGTACTTGCGGAGGATTTAATTAACATTTAAAATTAATTAATTTAATTAATTAGCATTTAAAAATATTTAAAAATCAAAACTTGGAAAATCTGGAATTTTTCAATAATTCGACAACTTTTAAAGCTAAGAAAATAACAAAAATTTTCACAAGAGAAAAAGAGTTGTACGTAATTGTACATGCGGAGAATTTAATTAACATTTAAAATGAGTTAATTAAATTAATTAGCAGTTAAAATTATTTCAAACCCAAATCTTGGAAAATCTGTAATTTTTCAATAACTGTACAACTTTAAAAGCTAAGAAAATAACAAAAATTTTCAGATGAGAAAAGGAAGTGTACCTAATTGTACATGCGGAGAATTTAATTAATATTTAAAAATATTTAAAAATTAAAATTTAGAATATCTGTAATTTTTCAATATTTCGACAACTTTTAAAGCTAAGAAAATAACAAAAATTTTAACGAGAGAAAAAAATTGTGCGTAATTGTACATGCGGAGGATTTAATTATCATTTAAAATGAATTAATTTAATTAATTAACATTTAAAAATATTTAAAAATCAAAACTTTTAAAGCTAAGAAAATAAAAAAAATTTTCACAAAAGAAAAGGAATTGTACGTAATTGTGCGGATAATTTAATTAATATTTAAAGTAAATTATTTTAATTAACTAACATTAAAAATATTTTAAAACCAAAACTTGGAAAATTTGGAATTTTTCAATAACTCTACAACTTTTAAAGCTAAGAAAATAACAAAAATTTTAAAAAGAGAAAAGGAATTGCACGTAATTAATTAACATTTAAAATGAATTAATTTAATAAATTAACATTTAAAAATATTTTAAAATCAAAACTTGGAAAATCTTTAATTTTTCAATAATTCTACAACTTTTAAAGCTAAGAAAATAACAAAAATTTTCACAAGGGAAAAGGAATTAAATAACGTAATTGTGCGGAGAATTTAATTAACATTTACAAAATATTTAAAAATCAGAACTTAGCTAAATGTAAAATTGTTCCTAAAAACCAGCGTCACTCCTCTTTACTTTGATATAACACAGTCTGTGTTACATCCACCAATCATTTGAAAGCGCCTCATTACCGACCATGCCGAGCTTTCATACAAATGTCGCGCTTTCGCCCAACCATTGCAACGCCCACACCAAACGTAACGAATATCTTTGTTTGTTTAGCCCAATTTTGTCGCAGTGTGCACGAGTGCGTTTGAGCTGTGTGTTGTTGGTGTTTCCATTTTGCAGCCTGTTTAAAAATTTAAATCGCATAAGGCGCACAAAACGTACTGAATGGAAAGCATTTTAGCATTTTAAATCAAAGCAAAGCCTTCTGTGTGCGTAAATCCAAGCGAACGAAGGCGTCGTTGTAAATAGTTAGCGACCAGGCAGAATAATTTTGCTGGCCAGGGGCTGATTTTTCTTGCGCGGCCATTACTGTTAGTCATCAGCTCACGGCTATAACGAAAGTTACGTATACGACCCGTTGTGCGCGCTGTACCCAGCCCAGCGGTGCATGGCGCTTTGTGGCCGCTGAAGGACTGAGTGAAAAATTGCATATAATGCGCACTCAGCACTGCGGCAGCGTGTGCGCGCGTGCGGTTTTTACGAGTGCCGCAACAATTTGGCGACAGCAGCCGCGCATCATCGTCACACACAGCGTGCCAGCTACAGCACTTCAGAGTTTGTTTACATGCAAATAAATTTCTGGGTCAAAATTTGCAGTCAGCCTTTCGCACTTGACACCGCTGTGCTCATGCCCCACACAGCGAAAATATTCGACGCTTTCAACCATTCACACATACACATATACACACGCACACACACACACACACATGAGTTGATATGCGGAGCGCAGTGATTAAAATCGAGACGGCAAGTGTTTGAGCTTATGCTGAACTTGCGCTGTGGTGGGCGTTGTTGAGTGCGTTGAGGCCACACTGCTCACATATTGAAGCGCACATCTACTGGCAAAGCGACACATACCTGCACACACAGTGACGCTGTGTCGCCTTGAGTGCTTTAAAGCAATTTAAAAGCTGCTCTAAGGCCGATGCCAACGGCACAAAATAAAACGTGCAGAGAAGCAACAAAACAACAACAAAAACAAGTAGAAAAAACAAAAAAAAAGTGAATAAAGAAAGCTTAAGACATGCGAGGCGAGAAATGAGAAGGTGCACTGAAGTGAAGTGCAGCTGCAATGTTACATGCGCACACATGCGCCACTAGAAGTGTGCTTGGGGCTCATTCCGTATATACGAATGTACGTGTGTGTCTGTGTCTGTGAATGGTTGGGTGTGTTTGTGTCGGCACTTGCACTCGTGTTGGTGCGAACAGTTTTACGTTGCTGTACTTGCACATTAGCCAAATTAAAGTGCAAAATACGTTGTGGCGCTTGCAAAAATAAAATAAACGCAAACCAAAAAACCAACGCAATTGTTGTAGGAAAAGTAAAAAACAAAGACCGGAAGAAAAGCGGCACAAAGGCCGGATCATTAAAATGAGATTTCGAAGATGCTTTTGTTCGAGTGCGCTTTGTGCTCGTACATTCTATGGGGCCATTTCGCCTACCAATGAGCAAAATGGCAAACAGCAAAAGGAAATTAAAACAAAACACAAAAATAGAAATTGCTGCCAGACAGTGAAAGTGTAGACAGCCTAACGTGATGGAGAGGAAGGACAGCAATTTGGCTAAAACGAAAAAATTTTTTCCATTTTCAGTGATGCGATAATTGCGTTGCTTTTATGCCGGTCATTAACTTGTTGAGTTGTTTGGTAAGAAATGCGCTACTAAAAATTGGTTAGATTTAATGGAAAAAAATTATAAAAAAGTTACTTTATATTTAATGGTTTGCGCAAATTTTTCAGAATATTAGCGGCATAGATTAACTGAATTTAATTCTCAAGATGGTCATTAACTTGCAGCTTTGTTTTAAGGGAAACAAACTACCAAAAATTGGTTAGATTGAATAGAAAAAATTGAAAAAATGTTTTAGATATACAGTTTTCTCAAATTTCTCAAAGTATGAGTGACAAAAAATGACCTGGACTGAACTTCTGAAATTGGAAATCAAGTATTTGATTTAATACTTATAAATAAACAGTTTTACACACATATCGTTCAAAATTTAAGTTTCAGCAAATTAAATTATTTTAAATTAAAATAAATTCTTTATATTATTTTTTAATTTCTTTCTATTTGCAGATTACAGCCTAAGCAATGTTAAAAACGTGCGAGCAATTATGACAAACATTACAAACTCCATGGCAAACCCCAACTACTTATCCCACATATTAATCAAGTGCTAAATAAAATTAGTATTAAAACAAATTAATTTAATTAAAACAAAGAATCAAATTGAATTTGTTGTTTAATATTCGAAAGCATTGAATAATCAACAGAGAGAAGCCAACTGCAGAAAATAACCCACGTGAAAAATACCAAATTCAATAAAATAGTTAAAAGAATTTAAAAATTTTAGTAGCGTCATTAAAGTGTTGTGAACTAAACAGAAATTTGAACCGCCGTCAATATGGGTAAAAAGAGCTCCAAATTGAAACAGGATACCATCGATCGCTTGACGACTGACACATATTGTAAGTATGCCAACTCATCATTAAAAATATATTTAAAATATATAAAAAAAATTTTGTTATGTGCAAAGAGCTGAATTTAGAAACAGCTGAGAGGTGTTGGGGTGCAATGAAAAATTGAATTTGAAAAATTCTGTTGATGCATAAGCACAAAAAATATGTGTGGTTTAGTGCTTTAAGGATTCAAGGACGATTTTAAGAAGAACTTTAGTTTCAATATTTGCTTCTTGTAAACAAATTTGTAGATGAAGTTCCTAGATTGTACTCGTAGTTTACAGAATCTTGCTTATTTGAAAAAGATGTTCAAATCAAAAATAATGAAAAGTCTGACAGTTGTAGAACATTACTGACCCAAAGGATTGCTTTGGTTGGGTGAGTGAAATAAATATAAAAAAAATTAACAGAATGTTGTTAACCCTTTCGGTACAGCTTTTTACTGGGGAAAGTTAAAATTTTAAATTTTACGTTTTAGGCTTCTATGTGGTTATGTTAGCAACATTCCATAAGAAATTTTGAAATTTTTATACTCGGACCCTGTATTTTGGAGAGCAACCACATCGTTGTGGCTGTAATAATTACTTAAACACAAAACTTTTTATGCATAACGAAAATTTGAATATTTCTTCATATACTTCAGCCAAAATTTTTTTAAAAAAAGTATCTAAATTGAAAGAAAACGTCAAATTAAAAAAGTTATCTAATTTTGTCTGCTTCTTCTTCCTTCACTATCTCAAGATATACCATTAAAAAATCGTGTATAGGTACTTCTCTTCTCTCAACTTAATTATTCAGTTTATTAATTTCGTATTTTTCCTAAAACTTCAAACTATTCTAAGGAACAACAAAAATATAGTACCCACAAGTTTTTTTACCTAGAACAGGCACTGAAAAGAGACTATGCCATATGGCATAGAATAACAGAAAGGGTTAAGGTGCAAATGATTAAATTCTTTGTTTTCAATGTATCGATAGGCCCATTGGGTAACTAAACGGTTAGGTGAGTAGAGATGTGAAATAAATGGTCTACAACCACAAAGATTTCAACACACATAGAGGCCAATTCGGCTCGTTGTTCTCGTTGTTCTCAGGGCTTGGTCCTACTTAACCTTCGCCTCAAACGTCCACCAAAGTAACCCGCCATTTTGAAAAACATACAATATGAAAAAAAATTTTTCCGTACCAGAATATGTGTTCATTAAAATTTCTGTAAAGAAATCTTCTAAGTTTCTCTATAGTAGCAAAAAAAATCTACTTACCCACCCGGGTAAGTAAAAGTAAAACAAAGGTTAAACACGAACTTTTAAAAATGTATACAGGGCGACGCAAAAGTAATCACTCTATCGGCCAGGGACTTAACTATTAGAAGTTTTATAAGAAAATAATTGCAATGTAACTATTAAAATGTAACATAAATTTTTTTGTTGGTTAAAATTATTATTTGCGACAATTAATTTTTACGTTGCATAATAACTGTTATGAGAAATAAATATTTTTTCGTTCTCGATAATTATTATTTTGAGATTTTGTTACTTTATAACTTTTATTTATGACTTTCTTTATTTACGTTACCGATAACTGTTGTTCAAAATTTTGTTTTTTACGTTTCTTCATAATTTTTATTTTTGATTTTTTTGATTTACGTTGCCAATAACTATGATTTCAAAGCACTTTTTTTACGTTGCTTCATAACTTTTATGAAAGAATTTTTTTTACGTTGCCTTGACACATTTTGAGTATGAATAGGTTTTTATTTGTTTAGTTGTTGGTGGAAATTGGTTTTCTGCAGTTAATTTGCGTTCTTTAATTTGAATAATTAAAAATCAATTCATACCCAAAATATGGTAATTTAACGTAAACAATTTTTTTCCAAATAATAGTTATCGGCAACGAAAATTAAAAAAAAATCATAAATAAAAGTTATGAAGGAACGTAAAAAAAAAATATACCTGCTACTTATAAGAGTTATTATGCAACTCAAAAATATTTATTACATGATAATAGTTATAGGCGACGTAAAAAATGTCTCATTAGGAATAATTATTATAAAGAAATAATTATACAAATTTCTTAAATTAGGGCAATTTTTTTAATTCCAAAAAGATGAATAATAATTATTTTAAATTTGTGCTAATTAGAGCCAAAGACCAATAGGTGACAACTTTTGCACCACCCTGTAATATAATATCGCATATCACGCCATCATGTCACGTCACATTTTGACAAAGAGTTGGGCAGGTGCAGAGGATGTGTAGGTTTGATTAATATGAATATAGTAGATCTATGATAACGACAACGACTGTTTGCTCCATTCAAACTGAGCTTTTAGTATGCCTTCAGTCGCATTGTTTTTTAATATTGTTGGGATTTTCCATGGACACAGCCAACAATACATTGTTGTCCACATTACACTAATCTGAACAGCTTCAGCCTTTCATCTTCGTGATTCTGAAATCTAGTTTCCAGAGATTCTGTTTCCCTCTTGCATCAATAACTCGACTGCCTACAACCTTGTAATGTAATAATTATGGGTTGGGCCTAGGCAACATAAAAGTTGATTTAAACCTGTGCTCCGTGCCAGTAGTTGTAATTGTAGTTGTAGTTTATTGCAATCTGTACTAAGTGACAGTAGTTGTGCTGTTTTTATTGCATACTACCACTCTTGGCAGCCTTATGCTCCATCAGACTGTAACCTATAGCTGACTAAGGCCCCACAAACAAGGTCTGTGAGTCAGCTCTACTTAGCCAGTTGACTTCTGTAGTTGACTTACACATCTCTGCGCAGAGACCCATACCAGTATTACCAAATTTGCTCCACTCAGTTTGTTTAGCGTGCAATTTGCCTTGCGCACAATTTTGGAGCTCACTTCTAGTACACAACAGATGTATTCTGCTTTCCTTCTACTAACCATATCTCTCAAAAGCAGCACAAGCGATGCCACACAGATGGGTCAACACCTCTGCTGACAGACTGTGATTTGCTTGCCAAGTGGAAGAGATATTTTGATGTCCTCAGTTCCTGAAAAGATATCTGCCTTAGAGCTGGCATCCATCAGTGACCCATTCGGGTACGTGAGTACAGATGATTCCCCAATACCAGCAGCGTAGATACAACTCGAAATGGGTCAACAAATTCGCCGGAAAAGTTGTGGTCTGTTTGCTAAGTGGGAAAGAGACTTGGATGTTCCTCAAACGATATCTGCCTCAAAGCTGACGTCCGTCAGTGACCCTTCGGTAAACTCGACCATGGGGCCAACCTCGAACCCATCCCAGCCATAGTCATGACACTTTGTGATCAGTGAGTTTTGAAATCATGCACCACTGCCGTTAGTGTAGATTTATTGATATCCGCGCACATAGCATCGAAAACACCATCCGATCTTTAGTGACAGGTAACCTAATAAGACTCTGCTCGCATCTCTCCTAGGACCTACAGTCTTTAGTCTCATACTAGCAACATATACAGCGCTGTCTGGTCCATCCTTGAAACAAAAACTACAGCGAACATAAAGAATTATGATTTTAGTTGTCGTAACCAATAAAAATTAGCACTTTCCATGGGCCCAAAGCCTCACTATTCCTCTTTGATACGCTTCTGTATATGTAAGTATGTATGCATACTATTAAAATTACGAGTATGTGTAGGCATAAATTTGTTATGTATGCTGTCTATATATGTAAGCGTGAGTGTGCATAGCAGCCAGACTGGTCGATTAAGGGCAAACCGTAATGACGCAATGAAGCGACGAAAAAATTTCCCAACCTGTAATTAATTCCAGCATAATTGCTGCTCTGCAATTAAGTTGCATGGTTAATGGGTGCCTTCACTACAAATTGCACGAAACATTCAACAAATATACGCACAAACAGGCAAACATTCTAGTACAATTATTTATTTATTTAACATTGCTGCACTCACTGCATGGACATTGATTGTTGCAAGCCCATAAATGTGCCAAGGCATTGCACAAATAACTGTAGGCAAACAAAATTGGTCATAAAACCACAACAACAACTCACACTACACTAATTTAGAGTAATCGTACGAATACATTAAAATTCAGAGAATGGTAAAATTTGTGTTGACTTTACGCAAAACACTCAAAACAGAGAAACAAGCTAGGCCACCACAATAACAAATAACCTAATTGTTATTTACGACAACGACTTTCGAGCAGGCAAATAATCGTTTAGAATGAGTGATTCACTTATGCCGAACGTGACCTCATCAGTGGCGCTCGTCGACAAATGAGCCAAATCGAGTTGGGACGGGTGTACAAAATTGGTGATGAACAATTGAAATTGATGACAAATCAATAAAATTCATAATGATGTTAAGTGCCAAATGAATATAATAGCATCCAACTGCTCGGTACTTGTGTTCATGAGAGTCCTGCATACTTAAAATTTATTGGTGATGCGGGTTAATGTCAACCGCATGCGATGGCGATGACGATGGCAACAACTAAGCACTGACAAGTTGTGTTGCAAATGTCAGCGTATAAAGTGGCACTTAAATCATAACAATTGCAGTTTTCAATTTGTGCCACTCGTCGGTGTCGAATGCTGCTTTTGTGTTGCTACCCAACGTGGCGTATACTTAATCTGAAAATTGTAGATATGTGCGCTGTGAACGTTGTGCGGTGCTCGAGTGCGCCCATTGCCAACGCTCGGGCACCTGTTGTGGGTGTTAGGGAGTATCAATGAAATCACACAAAGTTGTTTATTATTGACTGCTGTGTGCATGGCTGTGCAAATGTGTGTGTGTGTGTATGTGTGTGGGTGTGTGCGATATGTGTAGTAGCAGTGGTTCATCAAGTTGTCAACAAGCATTTCGAATTGAGCTGGGTTGAACCGTATTGAATGCAATTGGCATCAAGCAGTACAAACACTTATCGCGCACCCACAATGACTCGCATTTGAATAGCTCACAATCGTACCTTTGTTGATCTATTGATAGGTGCGAGCGCTGCAAGGGGTGCAGCAACTTCCGCAAACATGCGGCTGACATATCGCTTGTACACAATGAACATCTCGACGTTGGGTGTGTAGCATTTTTAAAATCGTTATTGGGGTTCAAATATTAGTTAAAGAAATGCAATAAGCTGCACTGCAAAGTAAAAAGGACTTATAAAATGGGACATTTTTTGGTGGCGGTGGAAAGGACATATTTTACCTATTTTCAGTCACAGTTTTATGACATTTGGGACAAGCGGGACTTTTGTGTCTGATTTGATAGTTTAAAAAATTTAGAGTCGAACAAAGAGCCAATAGTAATTTTTTTAAAACTTGGTTAAACTTCCACCGAAACATTTCAATTGATTAACCAAGTTAATGGTGATTATTGTTCCATCCCGTGGCAGAGTTCATGAATGGTGTACGCGATTAATTGATACGTGAAATGATAACTAAAATGTTGGTTAACCGCAGATTTCATCAAAACTGTGCATGATTTCATCAAAGATCTGTCAACATTTTCATTGAAACTCCAAAAGTTTGATTTAGGCATTTTACAAACATTAAGTTTTGTGACCTGAACTCCTTAAACCCCGTTGCATGCGCCAGTAATCCATTTTTGAGCATTTCAGAGACTGACCTTTGAAAAGTCCTTTCTTAATAAATGTCCATTTTTTAAAGTAAAACTATTATTCAAGTTTGATACTTGTAGCTTAGATGCGGCAATGGCGAACCAATCATGCTGCTGAGGTCCTAAAAGTATGCTCCGATATTCAGATAACAAAACGGCGAAAGCAAGTTTAGTGAATAATATGTGTGACATACTTTCAGGCTGACTTTTAGTAAAATAAACATAAATTATTTTCAATTTAAAGTAAACTATTAGGTATATTAAAAAATTTAAGTTGCTTAAATATGAGTAAGTTTGGATTATTTTTTATTAAACCTTTCTGTTAATGCAAAGGTAACTGTCAACTTTTGCATTTCGGAAGAAAATGTTCTACTTTCGGCGATATTATTTTTCACCGTGCGATAAAAATAAAAAAAATGTTTCACACGGAAACTGGGCGTGAAACTAGAGACCAGCCATAGTAATACTGCGTACTCAGTTTTTTTATGTCCTTTGTCCTTTTAAAAGGACTTCAAAATTTTGAAGCGATATGTATATCAAATGAAAAAGGAAAGGCTCAAGAATGTAAATAAAATTAATTTTTTATCTGTTTGTAATAAAAGTATAAGAAAAAGGTCCTTTGAAAATTTTAATCCTTTGTATCCTTGAAAATTTATATAGAATTTTCTTGAAAAGTAAGTATGTTAAAACCCAAAATCTCCTTAAATTCAGAATTGTATTCAAATGTAAATTAAGTTCAGTACAAACGATTGAAGTCCTTGACTTTACGGGCTTGTGACTCCAAGATGTCCTACCCTACTCGCTAATTACACTACTCGACACGAAAAATGCTCCTAAAAATAGAAGTATTTTTTAGACTAATCTTCGGCTGCTGAACACGAAATTAAAAAAAATTCCAATCAATCCAAATCCAAATCAGATGAGATCTGGGGAAGTTACTGACGATGAAATTTAAAAAAAAAATTATTTTCGAAAAATTGATTTGGACACTGTATATATCGTTGGAAAGGTTAGTTAATTACCTTCTGAATGACGGGCCACTTGTGTTAGTCGGATTGTTGGTTTACAAGATATGTGCTCATAACTGAAATAAGAGAGGGAAAACGTGTTTTTCGAAGATTTTTCGAAAATGCTTCTTAAGAAAATGTTTTGATTTTCAGTTTCGTGTTTAGCACCCGAAGATTAGTCTAAAAAATACTTTTGCTTGTAGGAGCACGCGATGAACCCATTTTTTGTCAAGTAGTGTTATCGACGTCAAATCCAATGAGGAGCAAAAGTAGTAAACATTTTTATTCGCACCTTTGAAGGCTCAGGCTGTCAGATTACAACCGGACACTGCTTGATTGGCTATTCATAAAAAATCTCACTTTGGTGCCATACCAGAAATCAGACATCAAAAGCTAAAAGGTAAACGTTATGAATTTAATGCTTTGTTTCATTATAAAACGTGGTACGAAATGGTGGCTTGTTGCTATGTTAACAATCAGCGGAATGTTTGCAACTTGGCAACATTTATTATTCACAGCAAACATAATGCAGAAACCATAAAGAAAATCAACAGTACCCGGGTACCGTATTGACAAAAGGGTAGACATATTTAGCTAATAAATTGTTTAGTTGCTATGAATCTTTTCACATCACTGAATTTCAACAATTTAAGCAAATTTCTTTGCGAGTTAGATTTTCCGCTATTTACTCAAGTGTGGCAATTAACAAATTAATTTTAAAACTCCTCATTGGCAGAAGAGACCGTAAAAGGCTGTTAAACTTTGGCATCATTTGACGAATGTCAATAATTGAAGCACGGAGCAGCGCAAAATGTTCATAGGAAAAGCAGACAGCAGAGTGGGTAGAAGGCTTCTTTCATAGAAAAAGAAGCGAGACTAACTAAAAATAGTCATAAAAAGAAAAGCATGCAGACTGAGTCGGAAGACTCATTAACCTTTTCACTGACTGGCATTTTAACTGATTGAGAGGAAATTATGCTGAAGCAATTCGGTTGAAAATATACAGGTGTCTTTTAACCTTCGACACACACACCCACACACACACTCACACACACAACTCTACTCACGCATACACTTACGTATGCTTAGAGCTGCAAAGTAAGAGTTAAATTCGACAGAATGTGCCCCAAATCTGTTGCTTGCCTAATTAAAATGCCAAACATGTTCATGTGGCTGTCGCTCGATTTGACTGTCTGTCTGCTGGTATGTTGATTGCTGTCCAACTGCCCACACTGCTCGGCAGCTGTGTCTAGCTGTCTGTGCGTGATGAGTATGGAAAAACATTTGGGTTAGCCGATTCGCAGAAGCGAGTGAAAGCGAACGTATTTGAAGGCTGACAAATTTTGACGAATTGTTTGAAAAGGGTCAATTGCAATGCAAAGGAACGACAGCAGCGCTTCCACGCCGCCTACTGTCTGTCGACCAGAGTTGGGGTAACGGCAAAAGTCTGTTGTCCAACGGCTGGTTGGAATTTAAAATAGCAGCGGCAGAAGTGGCACACAAATGCAGGAGGCAAATGTAGGCGTGGAAGGGATCTACCCGGAAAGGTTTATTAAAGAATACATTTATTTGAAAATGTGCTGCGTGCTTTGTTGCGATTAACGTAAATGCCGCAGGTAACTGAGAATTTCATAAACTTAATTAGACAAATACAAAAGAACGGAAAAAATTACAAACAATTGAAAAAAACCTCATCACGAAATGACGTGCTGGAAAATTTGAGCACCACATGCGAGCCGCCAAGCCAAACATTTGGCCGCTTTAAATGTGTCTGTGTAATTTGATAACGTGACAATTTTAATTAACTCAAAATGTAAAGTGTCCACATGCATGAAATGCGCTGAACAATTTGTAAAATATAATAAAAGCAAAGTGGAGCGTGACATGTTTTTGCTGGTTTTCTTCTTTTTTTTTGGTTATGTGATAAATGAAAATATCGAATTTTCGGACATTACAAAATACAATTTTGTAATGTGACATTTCACTGTGTCAACTCGTCAATGCGAACAAAAAGTGCATTGCATTTGCGGCTGTCATAGTATGAGTGCACAGTGTGGCAATGCAGTCAAAATCAATGCGTTGTTTATTCAACCAATGGTCGCTCGTTTCGTTCGGACTGCATTTGTTTGTTCAACATTTGCTTGCCAAAACTGTGCGCTGTGTCATTTGCTGCACTGCCCGCACGAAAATACTTCAGTGCGAGCGCCTGTGGATATGCTAGCATGTTTTCGTTGCGACTGCATTTGTGGACATGAAATAAATTGGAAAAGCATCAAAGTGTTGAGGGTGGTCAGAGTGATGTGTGTGGCTACAGTTGGAGAAATTCTTTGTGAAATATGTGACCCATTAAATTTTGGCAGATAGTTTGTTAAGATTTGGTTTTTCAAAATGAATATTTAAAACAGAGCCGGAAAGTATGCAACAGAAAAAGCTGCTTCAAATACATGTAACCTGACTTAAGTATTTGCTAGTGGCAGCTGACTTTGTTGCTGCATACTTTTGGGATGTTTTTTGTGTAGATTAGAAAAGTTGAAATTTTTCCACTAAAGAACATCAGAGTACACTATTACGTTACTGCCGCCCATCTGTCAACCAGATCGATAACATCCAAATGGAATATTATATAAGGTGAAGCTAAATTTCTTAATCACTGCTTGGCGAGGTATGGACTTTAAAGTGCTAGTTAGAGCTTTGGGCAAGTCAGTGTCGATGTGTGTGGCCTGGCGTTGTCCTGATGAAGCACAAATATTTTTTTAGTGGTTAAAACTGGCCGCTTCTGGGCGTTTCCTTATCTCAGACAGTTCAGCTGTTGACAGTGCAGACCAAAATTAAGAGCTTCTATTTGTATTCAGTTTTATTTCAGTGGTTTCAAGTACTTTAGTTCCTAGTCAATCTAAACGAAAGCATTGTTTAGATTGACCAAGCATTGAAATGACAATTGGACTCAACGATTTTCATAATTTTCTTGATATTTGTACCAGTTGTCCTTCCAGAGCGTGGGACATATTTGACATAAAAATTAGCGAAACGAAATCGGCGAAACACTTTGATTGGCTTTCGCCCTTAAGAAAATGAAAAGCTGTAAAATATGGTTTATTTTCTCTTTGCTGGTGTGCAGTTTTGACGCCCGCTCAAATAAAACTGGGGCAAGCAATCACAAAATTGTCTGAGAAGTTATTTTAGCATAAAATGTTATCTTTCTGATTGCCATTTAGCGTCACCCGATCGTATTTACACAACGCTAGATTCAGAGTATTAATGCCATTTTTTGCCGAAATAGTGGAGTTAGAGGTATAGAACTTCGAATTGAAATAAAACACAAGAAAATCGTTTTAATGTCCATCAATTTGGCTTTATTGGAAGGATAATTTTATGCCATTAATGTTTAAATATGATTTCGGGCATGTGGCTGCCGCGGCTGGCTCGAATAAAGCCAATTCTACAGGTCCAATTTTCAACCACTTTTTCGAGCATTTGGGGCCGTATGTCGGCAATAACGCCACGAATGTTGGCTTCCAAGTCCCCTAACGTTTCTGGTTTGTTGGCGTAGACGAGCGACTTCACATATCCCCAAAGAAAATAATCCAATGGTGTCAAATCACACGACCTTGGTGGCCAATTGACAGGTCCATTCCGCGAAATTATGCGCTCATCGAATGTTTCCTTCAATAAATCGATTGTGACGTGCGCTGTGTGGCATGTAGCGCCGTCTTGTTGGAACCACAACTCATCCACATTCATGCCATCCAATTCGGGAACAAAATAGTCGGTTATCATGGCTCTATACCGGTCTCCATTAACGGTAACTGACTCCTCTTCTGACTGGGTCCTCTTCAACATTTTGCTCTACAGCGGCAATTGTTTCTTCGGTGCGCACTGTTCGACGTCTCTGCGGATGCGTATTATCACATAGAGTAAACGTAGTGCGAAAACGACCCATGGTTAACCGAATTAATTGCTCTGATGGACGATTATGTCGACCATAAAATGGACGGAGCTTGCGGTAAACTTCGCGAACTGAACCATTATTTTCGAAATAAATTTGCACGATTTGCAAGCGTTGTTCTTTTGTCAACCTGTTCATGATGAAATGGCCAACCAAACTGAACATAAATGACATTAGAGTTGCCAGATTTGACCACAAAATGCCAGTTTTATCTCTATTCGAAAAACAAACCTCTAAAAAAAAACCTATAGATTTGTAAAGGATGAACTACATGAAGCTTCCAACTATGATGTTGAAGAAGATGCGAGAGTGTTCTGGAAATGCAAAGACCTTCCATAACACTTTGTCATTGGGACCTTTGCATATCACGAGCGGGGAAGATTGAAGAATGAGAATGAATTAGCAGAGCAAAACTGTGCATAAGGCTAGGATCCTTAATTTCTGATTAGAATTTGTACCCAGTGGGCCCACTTTTTATGAAGATGGCTACGTGAGGATTTGTAATGCAACAAGAGAAAAGTATTATCTCAATCTGGTAATGTAACCGTTAGTGAATCTATTAGTTGAAAATAATTTTATTAAATTATAAATGTATATGGTCCTTACAGTAGTTTTTTTCTGGACATATTTTTTTTACAAACCATGACTATGACATATACGTGAGTGGCTATAACAACCCATTAGTTGATTACAACTGATCTCAACAAATCTTCTTAGCGTCTCTGTAACTTGAGTCTAGTTTTTTATTATTATTTTCACTAGCCACAATTTTTTAAATATTTTCAAACAAATCTAAAAATTCCCACACAATTTTTATATATTTTATTCTTCATTTTATACAAAAACTTTTTGTGCAACATGTTTCATTATATTGATTTCATCATATTGAAAAATGGCCTCTTCAGCCATTTCAATGTGCTGAAAAATGGCGCTCAAAGCAAAACTTTGAGTGTCACTTGGCCGCTTACGTATGCATTGGCCCCATGCAAGTACTTTGACATTTTGCCATATTCATTCGTGCAAGTAAATGCATATGCGGCCTTTCGATGTGTGCTTGGATTGCAGCCATGAAACCTTTTTGACTACAATATTCACATTGCTCTCAGCCTTTGGTGCCTCATACAACAGATTTATTTTGCTTTAAGGTGCTGTCTGCAATATTTTTCATATAGTACATATATACTTAGTGTGCATATATACTTTTTCTGCTTTTGTGTTGTTGTAAAAGTTTGTGAAAATATCATTTCTTCAATTACTTTTCAATTGCTGTGGGATTTTCGATGCCAGCGATTGCGGTTTCTGCACACATTCCCACAAATATTAAAAACGAAGAAAGGGAAGCCAAAATGAACGGTGCGTATGAAAAGTTGAAAAATTATTACGCAACCATATTCCTTGGGGAGTGATTCAAGTGCTCTGCCTGAGAAAGTTCTGAATGATGAGATTATCAGAGATTTTGTGTGCAGTGTCGACATTAAAGTTGTCTCCTAGTTTTACTTATTTTTCAGTCAAAAGCAAAATTTCATATGAATATGAAAAATGTAAAAGTTTTACAGAATGCACGATTTTCTGCAGAGAAAACTGCTTGAAAGCAAACACTTTGCCGGAGAGAAAATACTCAACTTTAAATATTGAAAACAAGTTGAAAGTAGGCGTTGAATTGTAGTCGAAGAAGTCGACAAAGTGGACTTGAGGATTGGGATTTGAAGTTGTTCATTGTTGTTTAAGATTATTAGCAAAGTAAAGATAAAAGTCGATAAAAGGATAAAAAGAAGTAAATACCGCCAGTAGAGTAAAATAGTTATAAAACACTGTTAGGTCTACTTCATCAAATTGGCATTAACAACACTTTAATCTTGAGTAATGTAGCGATTATCTAATAATTTTTGAATGTCGTTTGCCATTTTTAAGTTCTTTTGTATGCCTTGTATTGACAGCTAAAAAAATTTTAGTCGATTTATTACACTGTGCAACAGTAGTTTTGACCCATCCAAAAGATTATATTGGCGCAAAACAGTCAGTGGCTCAGTACTGCATTTTCCGATCTGTTGTCCTTTTAACCCATTGCTGCCTAATGGGTAAAATTTTACCCATGAAAATAGATTTTTTTAAAAAATCACAAAAAAGTCAATGTTTGAGATCTCTCAAACCCATTGATAGGAATAGTTAGGATAAGGTCACCCTAAAATTTCGACATCTAGCTAGAGTTACCAGACTCCAAAAATCGTGAATTTTCCGGAGGTGGAAAATGTGACGAAACGTAGTGGCCTTAGAACTTCACAAAAATCTGCCTCCTAACTCACCAGTAAAAAATACAACTTTTGTTCACGTGTTTAGCTGATCACTTCACAAAGTATGGAAAAAAGCTACCGTTGCTGCGTAATGGGTACAAAATACCTAATGAATATCTCAGGAACGTGCAGAGATATAAAGCTGAAATTTTTTTTTTTTTGAACTGGTACCCGGCAGCAATGGGTTAAAAGGATTTTAAAGTTTTACACATATAAAAAAAGATTTTTTTTTTATATTATTGCGGTGTGCAATGATGAAGATATGGGTATGAAATGAAAGAGAAAATTTGTTCCTTTTTGACTAAATTATATATTAGGAACTTTCAGGACCAAAATATGTCAGTAAGTAATGTGTAGCATAGTACCAGAAAATAATATTTTTCTATCTAATTTTATAGCTATTATATATTACTAGTAGTGTTGGGACTTATTACTTTTGACAGTAACATATTACTTATTACACATTACTGACATTTGAAAGTAATATCGTTACATTACTTATTACTGGAAATGTCAAGTAATGTATTACAAAAAGTAATATATTATTTTAAAAATACATGATTTCTACAGATTTTTTCCAAAAAAATAAACGAAGATTTTTTTTACATACATATTTGATATTTATTTTATAAAACTTCAGGCATCTTGTTATTTAAAAAAAAAATTTATCTTTGAAGTAGATAGGGTCACGTTTTCTGGCTCACATAATTTGCAGCGTACTTTTATATTTTTGACTGCAGCATTTTGCAAGTCGGTTGCTTCCGTCAACAAATCAAAATATTTGCAGCGAGTGCAGCGTTGTATAATTGTAATAGATCTTAATCGTGTTATCAGTGCTGCTGTTTTACATGAAAATTATAACTTTGTTGACTAAAAAGTAATATTGTAATAAGTAACTTGAAAAAAAGTAATAATATTACTGAAGGTGATTACTTATGGGGAAAAGTAACTAGTTACACTACATTTTTCAAGCAAAAGTAATATACTACGTAATTAGTTACACTACTTTAATATATTAGTCACAACACTGATTACTACAGACCGAGATCCATAAATATATATTTTTTAAAAGGATTAAATTTAACCTTCAAGCAACTTGAAGGATACATATTTGAAAGGGCGTTACTGACATATTTTGGCTTTGAAAGTTCAAAATAGGAAATATAGTCGAAAGACGATAATTTTCTTCTTTTTTTGATACCCATATCTTCATCATTGCATAGCCACAAATATTTAAATAATTCTTTGATCCTTAAGATTTTAAAGTTCTTTTAAAAGGATATGGTATCAGAAAATGGCAAACTGAGTATGCCATGTGACTATGAATGACCTGTTGTTTCACGTCTATATGATCATTTGGGTAGATGGGTCTCGACCAGGGGCGTAGCCAAGGGGGGGGGGGTTTAGGGTGTCAGAACCCCCCCATAGCCTATAATTTTCAACAACATTTTCAATCACTATGCATCGTATGTACGTTCCCACATTAGCAAAAAGGTCTTTTCATCTTTAAATATTTAAAAGAATAACAGATAGATAATACTAAAATAATTTAGGTAATACTAAAACCCTTTGTTACCGAAACGAATTTGTTTTTTTAATAGTCACAATTAGGCTTAATGCAGCGATTTGCATGTTCTAAAAACATGTCTAAAGAGTAGTTTAGTTCGTCGACCGCAATGTCCTTCAGGATGTGGGTACAAGCCTTTTGGATGGTTTGTACGTTTTCAAAACGTTTTTTTTCATCGGCAAATGCATTCTTTGAAAAGGTGAAATTCGCACGGTGCCGCATCATGTGAAAACAAAAAAACAGTCAAAACTAGTGTCAATAGAAGGGATGGCATCCTTCGATAGCCAAATGTTCAGTTAAAATGCAATAAATGTATGCTATTGAGATGCTTAACCTTCGCCTTACTAAAGATGATGAATGGATGAATGATGAATAACTATAGGAAAGCCCTTACAAAGTACAATAAAGAAATAAGATATTCCAAAAGAAGATCTTGGAAAAAATTCTGCGAGGATCTGGGGGACATTCCGGCAACGGCCAGAATCAAAAGTACCCTGTCCAAAGGACATACTAATCCGATAGGCACACTAAGGGACGCGAATGGTACCCTAACAAACTCATTTGGAGACACTCTAGAGCTTCTTTTAAAAACTCATTTCCCAGAGTGCAAAATACGTGAAAGGGGTCAATGCACTCCCGAAATTATCTCACCTGTACAGCCTAGGCCAGGTGATACCATAGCTAACAAAATTATTAGCTTTGATAGGGTAAAATGGGCGATCAACTCATTTAAGCCCTACAAATCGCCAGGACCAGATGGCATATTTCCGGCACTCCTCTCAAGGGGCACGGATAAACTAATTCAAAAAATGGTTCTAATCTACAGAGCCAGTATTATACTTAGTTATATTCCAAAAGTCTGGAGGGAGGTAAGGGTTATATTTATACCTAAAGGGGGTAACAAACCCCCTGACTCCCCCAAATCCTACAGACCCATCAGCCTCTCATCGTTTATGTTAAAAACAATGGAAAAGCTTATAGACCTCTACATAAGGGAAGAGGTACTATTACAAAGTCCACTACATAATTATCAATTTGCATACCAAAAGAACAAATCAACTATCACAGCACTGAGTTGCTTGGTGACAGATATAGAAAAAGCACTCGATGCAAAAGGCATAGCCCTATGTACATTTATGGACATAGAGGGCGCCTTCGATAATGCTAACTTCCAATCTATGGTATTAGCCCTCTCTAATAGAGGGACAAACCACAAGGTTACCAATTGGATATGCAGCATGCTAAATCAAAGGGTAATAACCGCTAACTTAGGACCCGCAGTACTAAGCATCAACGTAGTAAAAGGCTGCCCGCAAGGTGGGGTTTTATCTCCCTTATTGTGGTCTATACTGGTTGATGAATTAGTTAAAATACTAAATTCGAAAGGATATAAAACTATAGGCTTCGCGGATGACCTAGCAGTAATAACAAAGGGCACGCATGAAGGCACATTGCGCGACCTTATGCAAAAAGCTCTAAACGAAACCTGGAACTGGTGCAGTAGAGAGGGGCTATCAATTAACCCCAATAAAACTACCATCGTTCCATTTACAAGAAAACGGAAGCTTGATCTTCCAACACTAAAAATAAATAATATAACTGTACCCGTTAAGGCTGAGGTCAAATATCTAGGAATTACCCTAGATCAAAAACTCACCTGGGAACCGCATTTAAACACTGTCGTGTATGTGAACGACCCTGCGTTCCGTTGCCAGCCGTTCCGGTAGAGAGAGAACCAAGTTGCCGTGCTTAGCGTGGCTCCTCTGAAGTTGGCGGCCATTGCGACGACACACGTTTTCCTATTCTTAAAGTTATTGCCATTGTACTTTTCATATTAATTAAATAAACGGATTTGCGCGTATACAAAAAAGCAACAAAATCGCTATGGACCATAAGACAATTACTGGGTAAATCTTGGGGCCTTTCACCCCGTATGACATCCTGGGCGTACACACAAATGGTAAGACCCATCATACTATATGGTGCTCTAGTATGGTGAGGCAAAACCAATCAGAGCACAACAATAAAAAGATTAAACAGAGTTCAAAGGTTTGCATGCCTTAGCATTACGGGAGCAATGAAAACAACCCCTACTGCCGGCATGGAAGCCTTACTCGATCTAACACCGCTACATATAGCCATCCAAGAGGACGCAATCTTAAGTGCACTCACGCTATATAGGCATAACCTACTTAAACAGGGCAACCTAACGGGCCACTTGGCAATTTTAAAACAAATAGAGGACACCCTCCACAAATCCTCATATCTTGACTTCATGAAACCCCATTTCAGCCCAACAAGGAAATATATAGTTGACTTTCCGACTAGGGAACAGTGGGACAACAACCCGAAATGGTTAAAAGAGGACGCTCAAAAGTGGTACACCGATGGCTCTAAAACACCTTGTGGTGTAGGAGCTGGAGTAGTGGGCCCTGGGGTCAACTTAGCCCTTCCGATGAGCTACAATACCTCAATATTTCAAGCTGAACTCTATGCAATATATGAGGCAGTTCGAACAATTGCTAAAATGCACCCTCAAGGAACAACGTTCACCATACTTTCGGATAGTCTGTCAGTTCTAAAAGCACTTGACAGCTACTCCTACACATCAAAAATCCTGCTTGAATGCCACAAGGAACTCAACGCCCTAGGGACCCAGAACAGGGTTGTGCTCGTCTGGATTCCTGGGCATGAGGGCCATGATGGCAACGAAAGGGCAGACACACAAGCTAAAAATGGTGCAGAAAGCCCATTCATAGGGCCGGGCCCGATGTTTGGATTCGGTAAAACCGACCTAAAACAGGACATCCACAAATGGATCCAGAAACAAAAACAAAAATACTGGAATAATATTGAGGGACTACGGCACTCGAAAAAATTCCTAAACTTTAACACAAAACGAGCTAAATCTGCTATACTTCTTAGCAGAAGACAACTCAAAATTCTATGTGGCGCTCTAACCGGCCACTATTCTTGTAACTACCACCTCCACAAACTTGGCTTGGTCGTCGACAAAACATGCAGATACTGCAATGAGGTCGATGAAACAATGGAACACGTTATCATAAACTGTCCAGCTCTGGCACACAGACGTGCAAAGTTTCTAGGGAAACATATTCTCGGTGATGAGGACCTGATGCAAATATCGCAGAAAGGTCTGATTCAATACCTGAGCACATAAAACACCAGATGATTCAAGGGGCACAATAAACCTACTAGGTTGCAGTGCGCAAGGGCATTGTCCCTACCCATTATCATTACATTACATTACTAAAGATGATCCCAGGCACTTCCGCCGCTATTATGAGCAAAACTCGCAATAAATATATAATAATTTAGAAATTTTTTTCATACTTCAGTATTTAGTATCTTCCTCCGGCGATAGTTTGTATTTCGAAAAAAGGCCTAACTTTAATGATTTATTTTGAGACAATGGAAAATATTAGATGATTTATATCCAGAGGGTTTATTGAACACATAATGAGGTACGCAAAAAAAATTTATCGTGAGTTTTAATCAAAATGGTAGCGAAAACGCCTGGGATCACTCAGGTACATTTGTATAAAAAAGGACAAAATTCAAGTTTAAACATGAATAAAATTTCAAAAAAAAAAATATTTTTTTATGTTATTGAAAATTACCTTAAAATTTGTGCAGATATTAAACATGAATATTAAAAAGATCACCCGGGCGGGTATAAGTAAAGCGAAGGTTAAATCCAATTTGAAGAATTTCAATGAAGATTTTGGCTTATCTTTTATGAAGCCGCCAAGTTTTGATTTACGGTGATCGCGGATTCAGTTGGCTAACACTTTGGTCATCATTTATGTTCTGACAATCGTTTTTAAATCTCTTGTACCACTTATGAACTCCACCACGGTATAAACAAAAATCACCATAAACTTGGTCCATCAATTTAAATGCTTCGGTTAAAGTTTAACAATTTTTAAAACAATAGTTAATATTGAATATTTGTTCGATGCATACATTTTTGTACGATGACACAAACATACTTCCACTTCAGATCCAATAACTTCGCTTTCAGTCCACCAAATTTCATGACATTTTTACTAAAAATCAGGGAACAAATTTAGTTTTTAATGCATTAAGTCACATAAGCCACAACAAAATTCCCTATTTGGAAAGTGCACTTTACTTTAAAAAAAAGTAGATAATACTAAACTGGCAAACAATTTTTTTTTAAAACCCCCCCCCCCCCCCCCCCATGACCAAGTTCTGGCTACGCCCCTGGTCTCGACTAAAGTGGTTTTTGTTGCACGGTGTTATAATTCCATACAATTCAGTGTGTAGTTTTAAGAAGATTGAAAAGACTGGAGCCATGTAGCGGTAGAATTTTTGATGTAATTTCGATAGTGTGGTGTAGAGTCTCAACTTTCCCCCAGGATTCCCATCCCACCTTCTGTTTTGTAGCTTTTCTTCACTTTAGGTATCTTTTCATTATAAAAAGTCTCCAGCTTGGCATCGATTGCCTACTGAAACACAAACATTTCGTTACATTATCGTTCATTCATTATTCATATAACTAAGTATTCCCTTCAAATAAATTTGATTTTTGCGCAAAGAATATCTTTTTTCCTCTGCTCATACAAGAACAGGAATGTTCAACGTTTCGATTTCCTGCTTATCTCCATATCTCCCGTTTTTCTACACACCTGGGTTAAGCAATTCACCACAAAGCATTTGTCTGCCAACACTCAACCGCTTTCCCACTTAATTCAAATATTTAGCACAACACACCCTCGAAGCATTAATTAATTTTGTTTTAAATGTTTAACTCATATTTACTTCGGCATGTGTAGCTTCCTCTCTGCACCGAAGTACCATTCAAATTTATTAAATGTTCCTCAAGTGCGCTCAACCGCTTTTGTGCTCTACAGTTCCACTTCTCGCTCTCCAACTCGGCCATGCAAAATTTCATAATTTTAAATGTTGTTGTTTTCTTGCATAAATTTCCTCTCGCATGAGTGTATTTCCTTGTTGTACGTATGTATGCGCGCTAATTTCGCATTGCTTAGCTGTTGGATTTAAGCCAAATTGAAAGCTTACAAAAACAACAATAAAAAGGTATAAAATGAATAAAATGGATTTCGCTGCAAAAATATAAAATTTCATTCACGTATGAAACGGCAGCCGCGGTTGCCGTGTCTGCATGTGCGTGAGAATGGGCGAGTTTTTGTTGCTGTGGTGCTCGCTGAGATTTCTGCGATTTGCTTTTAGTGCACGTAATAAGTCGAAGTGTGTAGAAGTGAAAAACAATTGAAATGGGCATGTGTGGGTGTGTGTGCGTTTTAAGTGCAAATGCCGTCTGCATCCTTGCGGCTTACACACACACACACACACACACCCACACATATGTATGTCCTGGCCGCATGATGAAGTGCGGATCTCGAGCGCTAAAACGAAAATATTGATTTCGCCGCAGAAAGGGCACATGGCGGAGAGCAAATTTCAAAATGTTTTTGTCACTTAGGTTTTCTTTAAAAGCTCGTTTGCTGATTGCATAAGATTGCGTAAGCAGGCGTTAATGCCGAATGCGAATGGAAGCGAAGGGCAATTTTTTATTGGCTTAGTGCAACGAGTTAGCTTTATTGGTTTTTTCTTTTGCCACATTTGAATTTGAAGATAGTGAAGTGAAGAAGTTAAGAATAGATTTTAGAGTAGAAATAGCATTGAAGAAACTGAACTGAGAATTGAAGAAAATGAAGTGAAGAAATTAAGAATAAATTTTAGAGTAGAAATAGAATTGAAGTCAAGAAAAGGTTCGAGAGGAGCCAAGGTATAGCTCGAAAAATAGTTTTGCTTTAATCAGATGGATATAGATACGTTTTTGCCAGATAGATTACACCGTGCGACAGCATTTTTCACACCGGAAAAAATCTATATGTGCGTGAAACTAGAGACCAAACATAGTAATACTGCGTACTCAGTTTTTCATTTCTACATCTTTTGTGCTTTTAAAAGGACTTCAAAGTTTTGAAGGGGATACAAATAAAAAAAATATAAAAAAATACTTAACCTCGTTAGAATAAAATTTTAGACGAAAGGCTCAAGAATTTAAATAAAATTGATTTTTATCTATTTGTAAAAAAAGGATATGAAAAACGTCCTTTGAAAATTTATCCTTTATATCCTTGAAAATTTATATAT
This sequence comes from Melieria crassipennis, assembly GCA_963668005.1. Lineage (NCBI taxonomy): Eukaryota > Metazoa > Arthropoda > Insecta > Diptera > Ulidiidae > Melieria > Melieria crassipennis. The sequence continues at coordinate 34,254,500 of OY764962.1, read as the reverse complement.
ATTTATATAATCTCCTTGATCACGTGTCAAAATTTCATTATTCTAACTTTATTGGTTGGAAAGTTATTAAAAACAAAGTTGGAAGCTGCAATTCTAATGAAGTACAAAAATTCTAATTTATTTGAGTATCAGTATTTTAAATAATAAAAAGATACAAAATCCATCAAGCGAGAATAATGTCAGTGATCAAAATTCTAACTAGATCAAAACATATTTTGGAAAAAGCAATAAAACTAATATTTTTTGAGGTTATATTTACTGTTGAGTTTCAATTACTTTTCTGGTAACGCGTCGAAGTGATGTCTACAATATGTCATTATCTCATCAAAATCTGACAACTATTTTAAAAGTTATTATTATTAGTTTTTGTTTATTATATTAAATCTCCCAGATCAGGAATTATTTATTAAGGACTAGAAATCGGGAAAATTATTAATTAATTATTTTTTATTTTAATTATATATTCAGTCAATGTTATAAATAATAACAAGAAAATTTAACAATTGAAATTGGCTAGGCGGCTCTCTTCCTTATGCGGCTATGGATTTCAAACGATCTGTAAATTACTCTAAATCTATAAATTAATCTATAAATAAATCTATTTTTTGCCAATAAATTACAAATTTTCATCTTCTTTTTCAAGCGTGCTCAGCTAATCTTAGTAGACTTTGCATATTTTTGGTATAGAAGGTATTTTTTTATATACATTTGAGAAGCGTACTTCAACTAATTGTAAAAGTTTCGTAACAAGCGTAAAAATATGCTTCCCAATCTTAAGTTAATTGACAAATTATAACTTTATTTTTACAGCGCTAATTACGGTTTTTGTGTTGTTTTTATGACGGCTAAAAAAAAAAGTAATTATATACAAATTTTTCAATTTGCCTTCTTTAGGTTTTGTGATCAATTGCCGATTCATATGCAGTGCAAGAAAAGTTAAAGAAAAATAATACAATAAAACTCAAAACATTTATAGAAAAAACAGTAAAACAGTATTGTTATTATGACGAAGGTTCAGAGACTATTTGAGTTTATAAGTTAAAGATTTAGATCTTTACAGAGTCTTTAAGTCCATTAGTCTTATCATACTTTTGCTGCTGCCTTTGTTATCCTTTAAGTTAACATGGATCAGTTTTTAGCATCTCATTTGCTTCTGGTTCTCACTTATAAATTATTTCCTGATAAGAGAAGAATTAATTTTATTTTCAAACACTCACAGATATTAAATGTTCCCGATTGAGCTCAAACATAAAAGTTTAAGCCCACCAACCAATGCGAGAAAAATGATTTCTGTTTTGCTTTAATATTTCAATTTCTCGAATCCAATGTGGCTGCTACATGATTTGTTCATTCATGTTGATCGGCTTTCGTGCATTTGTGATTTTTTTTCTGATTGTGCAAAGTCAAACGCTCAACGTGCCAGCTACAACACCGCAACTCAGACTTTTTCTTCAGAAATCCATTTACGTGCGTAAATAGTAAAATTTTTTCGTTCTAACTGAAAAACACACTACACCGCTCCCCGCCCCCTACAAAAATTCACATGTGACTATATATGCTTTTATACATACATGCATACATATGTACAACGTTACAAGCACATTAAGACCAACATGCGCACATAAAAGCCTGCTTTTCGTTTGCTCTTCGGCAGCGTCTGAGGTCCTTGCCTTCTCACAACACAACACAACACAACGCAACGCATTACATAAACATGCAAACATATGATATATGTTTGTGTGTTTGTGTCAATGTATTTTTGGGAGAAAATTCACGTGTTTTTGCGCCACTTTCTGTTTGCGTGTCCTTGTTGTTGTGATTGTAATATTTTTGTTGTCTTGCTACCTTGTTCCGATGTTCTGGTCACTTGAGCGCTGCTCGTTTGCGTTTTTCGCCTTCATTTGCCGTTTGTCCACGCTCATTTCGTCGACGACGACATAAATTTGGCGCAAAATTACACACACCGGCATTATTTATATTCATTTTAATGCATTCTTCCTTCGTTGCGTCGCGTTTACATCCATTTTCAGCTCGTTGTTTTACAACAACTCGTATCGGATCGGTGTGCGTCTGTGCCTGTTTGTGCTGGTATTTTTGTGCGCAAATTGTGGCTCTTTTTATTTTTTCTGTTGTTGCTGTGATTATTGCTGTGTCAGCTACATAAACAACAACAACATTTATGCACATAATAACCACAACAAAAATACTAACAAGGTGAGGTATAAATAAAAAAAGATATTTTTAGGCTGTGCACAACATTTGTGTGATTAGTAGACGTGAAAAATGTTTTTGTTTAAAAAAAAAAATCGGAAAAATTGTGAAAAGCTGTGAAAGGTGTTTTTATTATAGTATCTGAACAGTATTGAAAACTGTATTGAAAATTAAAAGTATTAGAAATCCTTTACCAGACATACATTCAGTTTGTGGAACCAATCAATTACTGATGCCAATTTTTAGTCTATAAAGCGAAGATTCGATCTGCTTTGTCTTCTCGATCCTATGGGCTGTGATTCAAAGATTTATTGTACAGATTGAAAAATAAATTTTTGTGTTAATCAGCATCAACAAAATTAAGTTTAATCAAAATCTATGAGGTCAATGTTTTTGTATCGATTCAGTATTGAAGAAAACCTTACAGCAGTCGGACATTAACATTTGGTGGCGTGTTATACATTTTTTAATTGATAAACTATCATGGCTGATATAAAACTTGTCTTATTTTGCAAAAAGTGAGAACCATAAAAGTTAGGTGAATGCTTTGATAAAACAAATGTAAACAAGTCCTATGCTTTCCTATACCAGACATGCATTCTTTAGGTGATTGAGACTGGTAACTGAGATATGAATGAACTTTTAAACGATCTTTGTTTAGATGAAAATCAATGAAACCCAATTTTTCATTGATAAAATTTATTAGATAATGCATTGAATTTTTTGTCTGAAAATTTGCGGAAATTGTTTTGCGAGTTTGCATTATGTCAGCTTTCAGGAAATTAACTGTTTCTGTTTTCTTTGAGTTCCATGTGTTAAAAGGTCATTGGTTACTAATGGGCAATATCAACCTTTCAGCTCATACTGATAACTTTTAGTTTTTACAACCATGTTCCAAAGTTTTCGAGTGCAGCAATTAAAATTTATTCCGACCTGCGAGCAACCTTTGTAAACTTTGCCTCTTAGTAGATGAACTCGTTTTTAGTGTTGTGTTGTTGTTGTAGTTGTTTTTGTACAGTACCAATCATACGTACAGCGGTACATAAGTATATATATACTTATGTATGTACAGTGATGCACACATAATTTCATTTGGTGGGAGAAGAGGGTTTGCGTACAACTTTTGAGCTCAATACCATTTTAAACCATATTTTTTACCAGAAATGTTTGTACTTGTACTACTTTAAACTCCAACCCCCTTTTAACCCCCCCTCCCAACCGTGTGCACCATTGTATGTATATATGTATGTTGTATATGATGGTGATGAACATTACGCCACTAAAAATTCTTAAAAATCCAGCGAAAGAAGGAAAGTGACGGATGTCGGGGGTTCTATTTTCATTTTTTCTTCAAAAAATTTAATTTTTCTTTTTCTTAAAGTTCCCAAAAATCCCGCGTTGCATAATTCTGGAGAATTATGGAGACTATTTGTAATTTGTTACTTTAAAAAAATAATTTTTGTTTTTCTAAAATTTTTTCAAAAATCCCGCTTTGCATAACGAGAATTTTGTAAAATGTTTCGAAAATCCCGCGTTGCATAACGAGAATTCGGGAATCAATTAGTATTTTGTTTTTTTTTTTTAAATATATTTTTTTTTAATTTCTCAAAAATCCCGCGTCGGATGACTAAAATACCGGAAACTATTTGTAATTTGTTTCTTTGAAAAATTTCATTTTCTTTGTAAACATTCTAAAAAAATTTAATTAAATCAAAACCTATTTGTAATTTGTTTCTTTAAAAAAATTAATTTTTCTTTCTCTAAAAATTCTCGAAAATCCTACGTCGGATGACTAAAATTCCGGAAACTATTTGTAATTTTTTTCTTTAAAAAATTTTATTTTCTTTGTAAACATTCTAAAAAAATTCAATTAAATTAAAATCTATTTGTAATTTGGTTCTTTGAAAAATTTCATTTTTCGTTTTCTTAAATTTCTGGAAAACCTCTCGTTGCGTATCGAGAATTCTGAAATCTTATTGTAATTTGTTTCATTACAAAATTTCCTTTTCTTTTATGAAATTTCTCAAAAATTTCATGTTGCATAATAGGAGTTCTGAAATTTATTTTTAATTTATTTCTTTGAAAATTTTCATTATTTCTTAAAATTAAAATTTCTTAATTTCTTAAATTGTGAGACAATTTTGGAATATATTTGTAATTTGTTTCTTTGAAAAATATTACGTTTATTTTTGTAATTTTAATGTTATTTTATTTGATTTTCCTCTCAATTTCATTACTATTTATTTTTGTTTTGAAATAAAAATTCCCAAAAAAGTCTTAAAAATGATTTTTTTTTAAACCATCTTTAACAAAATCACCAAAGATTTAAGAATTACACAATTCTCTTCTAACTAGAAGCAAATATTTGCTTTAGTGCTTTTTAAATGAAACTTTTAAATATAACACTAAAGCTTATGTATTTTTTCCAAAAGTTCCCTCTCATAAGAACCTAACAGCGAATGGCACCAAAATGCACATCTCTAGTAGTGCATTAAGTAAAGGGTTGGCATAATTTTATTATTGAATTATGTGGTGCGGTTGAAGCACTTTGCTCTCGCATTGATTTTGCCTCAGTGCAGAGCTTTTTAGGTCACTGCAGCCACAAAATTACTAACAATTAAAAAATATTGCTTTTCATTTACACGGAAAACTTGAACTGACCACTCAGTAGCATTTAGGGCTTTAAAGCGGCAATGATTGGCGTTTCTTATCGCTTATTGCATGCAATTAACCAAACCATTTGTCAATGGCAACGTCACACTTGGTGGTGCTGCTACTGCAATCATTCATCGACCGCATGCGATTGACTCTAAATCGCTTGTGGACGCACCGGAAATGACCATCTGACTGCATCCACACAAACACATGCAACAATATGCAACTCGTTTTTTCTCGTTGTTGTACAAATGCAAATTCGTGCGTGATTCCCTTGCAACGCACCACATGCACTGCGACCAGACCTTCAATTGGCATTCGCATTCGAAAATCTTTGCATACATCTTCTGCCATTTCCCAGTGCTGCATCGTCACACACACACACATACACGCACACATGCACCAACAGTGCAGCGTTCGTTTTTAATGGCCATATGAATGCGCAATTAAAATGCTTCCAGGCATGTTCGCTGGTTGTTACTGGCGTTGTTGTTGCTGTTGTTTTTGGCGATGGTGCTGCCGCTGCTATTCTGCATGTGCAATAAATAAATGGAAAGCGCTGGCACAAACATACACACACACACGCAGACACGGCCATTCACATATTACCTGAACAGTTATATAGGTACCTGCATGTATGTATAATACATTAGTTAGTAATGTGTGTGTATGTGTTTACTTGTTCGGTATATACGTAAGTGCAACTGTTGACGGCCATTTACCTGCATTGTAAGCGCACATTGATGGTTTTATAATGGCCGAATTATGTGGCAACGTAATGGTCGTTATTTTGTTTCAATAGCACCTGCAGTTGTGTGTGTGTGTGCTTAAAAAATCACTGCCAATGTGTACTTGTTAAGTATTGCTTAAGATTTAAATTGAAAATGTGATAAAATTTAATTAAATGTAGGTGCGATACATTTTTAAATATTCCCGTCTGCCTTCTGTGAACATGCAAAATTGTTTGGCATGAAAAAATTAAATAAATAAAAATTAAATAATAAAAATTAAATAATAAAACTGTAATAAATAAATAATAAAAATTAAACAGATTTAAAAATTCAATAAAATTAAATGAAAATATTAAAAATGAAATAAATGTCATTATTTATTGATATTAGTAATTCAAACACACATAAATATAGTTAAGTGATTTTCTGAGTGAGTTTTCGATTGACTCTGGTTTTTAAGTTCAGGTCAAGAAATTAGAATGAGAATGAAAAATAAACATCATTTCACTATCTCTGTAGCTGTCCATCCTTCAAGCGTTCGAAGTTGGGAATGCCGCTTTTCGCAAATTTAAATAAATAAAAATTAAATAATAAAATCTTAATAAATAAATAATTTTAAATTAAATAGAGTTAACAATAAAAAAAATTAATTTAAAATAATTAAAATTAAATATATGTCATTATATATTGATACTAAAAATTCAAGCACACATAAAAATAGTTGAGTGAATTATTTGAAAAGTTTAAAGAATCCGCATCTACGGTCCGTTTTTTCTCGATTGACTCTAGTTTACGGGTTTATGTCAAGAAATTAAAATTAGAATGAAAAAGTAACAGCATTCACTATCTCTGTAGCTGTCCTTTTTAAAGTTAACCAAGGTTAGGTTGGGTTAAAGCGGTAGTAAATGGCCCATATATCTTCTGCATACGTTTGACCCCTTTCTCATTTCTGGACCAATTCCATTGCTGAGGTTAACCAAGTTTTCTGTCAATTTTCTTTAGCGTATCTAGTCGTGTGCCCCTTTACCACTTTTACTAACTAACTCACTAATTAGTCTACGAGTTGAACATTTTTTGTCGAGACCATTTCATAGACACAGCAGAGAATGAAAAGTCCAGTAGAACTAAGTTGTTTGTATTGCAAAGACAAAAGTTCTGGCAATAATTTGTCTCCAAACTCTCCAGTTTGCTCTTGCAGTAGTAAGCTAAGGATGTGATATTAGCTGCATTGATCGCATTCATAAATAGTTCGGCCACACGTTGACGGTCAAACTAACCAGACAAGGCACTACCAAGGAGCTGTCCATATAATTTTTTGGCTCCAGTATTCCACTGAGTGCATGCAATTCGGCAATGAAGAAAGTGGTAATAAAAGTTGACAAGATTGATTGCGGTGCTTTAGTGACTAACGAAGGTGGCCTGAGAAGTATGCTACCTCAAAATGAAGACGGCAGCAATCATTAACAAAAGGTAGTGAATATGTTTGCGGTTTTTTTGAAAAGTACTCAACAAAATTTCAGCTCACCAAGTTCATCAAATGGTGTTAGACAAATGGTGTTAGATCGCAGAGGCCAAAGAACCTCTGTGTTTGTTAGATATTGAAAAGAGATGTAGGATTTCTGCGCGTTGTGTGAAGCGTTTGCTCAAGTTGGACCAAAAACGTGTTGGAATGAAGATTTCCAACGCTTCAATAGCACAATTTAGGCGCAATTACTCAGAGTAGGGAGAAGTGTATAGACTTACAAGAAGACTAACAATAATAAACTTGAACTGGGAAAATAATAATAATAAATAATAATTGACTGGCACGACAGCCCGCTTACGCGAGACTAAGGCCTAGCTTCCCACAACTACCCGTGTTGTCCGTGTGAATTTGTACGCGGGTTGAAGGGACCTACAGTTTAATGCCGGTTCCGAACGGCAGGTTGGGAGCTTTTTCATAAGCAATTTTTACTCTCAGAGGTTTGCCATTTCCAGCTGAGAGGACAGCCACCGAAAGAGAAAACGAGTTTTCCCGTTATTTTTTTTAGGTGTTATTACAGGCAGTATTTGAACCTGAGGTTGCTGCCTGCGACTCGCGGTCCAACGCACTAACCAACTGAGCCACGGCGGCTGCCGTATAATAAACTTGAAGAAAAAATTTCTTGTATGTTTGTAAAGTCGAAAACTTTTGAGACCAGCCTCGTAATTGCAAATCGGTCATCATGTTTTTGTCACGAAATCTTTGACACTGTCTTTTAATTTGTGTTAAATTTAGTTTAAATTGTTATCTTTGCTCAAAAACAAAGCCAGGCGTCTTAATTTCGTGCTAGAAGACTTTGTTTGGTTTGTTCACAAAACCATTTAAGCAAAAATGTTGAACGATCTTTTTAGCTGCATTTTCGAATACAAATCGACGTTCTATGACAAATGTTAAAAATTTTGACCCATTAAGTATTGAGTGGTGTAGTATGCTTAGGTAAAATGGTAACTATGACAAAATGAAAATGGCAAAAAATGACATCGCGGCCTTTGAAACTTCAGAGTAAAAAGCTTTCAAAAATCGGACGTCAATACTAAAAAACTCTTTAAAACACTTGAAAAGGATGTAATTATTTAAGTACAACAAGTAAATATATTCAAAACCATGGAAAATTCTAACCAATTTTGGTTAAAATCAACTTAAATGGCAGCGCTGCGCTTGAGTTCAAATATTTGCTGCAATCCATAGTGACATAGTGAGTGACCAGTCACTCATTATGCCGCTTACTAATTACAAATCCCTGTGCACAAATTTGATGTTGTTTGCCCAAAACAATTTCTCTGGGAAATTTGACTTTGGATTGTTCAGTTTCCATCACAAATTGTCGACTCACTATTTGCATTGAAATGACCATAACGTATACGTCCCAGTGTCCCGCCATGGGCGTCGCATTTATTATTCAGGCCAATGTAAAATCAACACACTTGTTATTCAAATTAATGTTGCAACGTGCACATGCAACGATGGCTGGTTGCTGGTGTCGTGTTGTACACGTCGATGCAAGCAAGTTGAATAACGACTGTAATAGCAATGCAAACTGCACGAGACTAATAAAAATGTTGTCCTTACTTGGCATGTTGAATTTTATAAAATAAACAAATGCATTGCTGATGCTGTTATTGTTGTTGGTATGGTTTTTGTTAAGTTAAATTCAATGAATATTCCATGAAAAGTGCTGAATTTGTTTTTATTTTGGTTGTTGCTGCCATTTATTATTGACATCTTCAGTGCGTTCCAACTGTCAGCACATAGTTACAGATATGTTAATATATATATATAGATGTACATATATAAATATATAAAATTAAGTATGCTATATATTTGTGTGTGTATGTGTGTGTTTATTGTTGTACTTATACATTTAACGATTGTTTCTGGCTTTACTGTTCCTGACTGGAAATCAAATCAGCATCACATCGTCAGCATTCACGTCGTCATCATCACTTGCAGACGCATGCAACGTTCGCAGGCGACGTTGCATGTATGCATTTGCGTCGCTTGCACGCGTGGCTGAGGAATGTGTGGCAATCAAAATCCTTTTGTTGGCCAGAGCCAACAGGGCTGTGCTCAGTCGCACAACCAGTCGTTTGCATGACTGCCGACGACGCCATGCTACATTTTTAATATGACAGCCACAGCAGCAGCGGCAGAAACCATAGCGTCAGCGTCAGCAATGCAACCCCATAGAAATTGTTGCAAACCTTACAGCAAACTCTGCCAGCAAAGCGACAAGCTACACACTCGCTTGTATTATTTTCGTTGGCCAACATCAGCACAAATCATGCGAATCGACTGCAAAGCATAAGAAATTTAATAAAAGTAGTTTTTTTCGTTTCGTTGCCGCGCTGTCAGCTGCATGCAACAAGCGTACAAAAGCGCACATCATTATTTGTGGCGGAGCGTGCAGGCCGGAATTGAGGGCACACAATCGCCGCAGTGTTGTTGGAAAAATTGCTGCCAGTTGATTTCTTGCGCCTTTGGCTTCAAGCAGCCAGAGCCCGAGTGCTGTGTCTGTGTGTGTGTTGTTCGTTGCAATGCCATAAATGTCGCTGCTGCTGTTGTGGTGATTGTTGTTGCTGTTGTTGCCGTAGATATTGCATGCGACAATGCGCGTCGAACGTGCATGGCCAATGAACACATTCAATAATACGGACGGGGCAATAACACACGCCATCGCTGTCATAGCAAAGTGGCAGCAACGTGTGTGTGAACGTTGTTGGCATTATTGAGGTTAAATCAACATTGCACCGGACAGCTGTTGCGCTGTTCTTGTGCGATGCCGAGTGCCCTTAACGGCATTACGAACGAATGGCGCGCTAATGGAAATGGATTCGACAAAGCGGCCGAAAGGCACTGATGAAGGGCGAGGTGGGGGCAGAAGGACATAGAGAGTGAGGCAGTGGGAAAGGGGAACAAAATGAGCTTATTTGAGAGGCTGAGGCGGCTGGCTGAATGTAAGTTCAGGGGCTGGGAAAGCAGCGGCTTTAGACTCAGTTGGTGTGTGAGCAGTGTGGAATTTATGAGGATACGAGGCTGTGCTAATAGTAATAAATTGGGGGTCTTAAGTTGTGTTTGAATAGCAGATTACGAATGAAACTTTGCACTGACATGCGTACACAGTGGCGCATACATGATTTCATTTTGGGGGGGCGCGAGGGGATTTGGGGTAAAACTTTTGAGCCGAATACCATTCGAAACCATATTTGGTACCAGCAATTTTTGTATTTGAGGGTTTGAACCCCAAAACCCCCATCTCCTCCCTGTGTCCGCAACTGTGCGTACATAGGTTTTGCTGTTGTTAATGCTAAGTTGAAGTGCTTTTCCTTCGGTTAGCATAGATTACGAGATGTAGTTCTGGCCAGGATACAGTATGCACTTAAATTTGGTTTGTAGTTGGCAACACTTAAAAACTTAAGTGGCTGTTTTGAAGAACTGTGCATTACGTAAGTTAGTAATGGTAGTAATGGACTGAACTGGTGCGTAGAGTTCGAAAAGAGCCTTTAATCTATTTGGCTCGTATAGTAAGCTGAAATGCTACTAATTTACTTACTTGGTCATCAAATCGGTATGCCGGAAAATTTTCCTTCCATGCTTTTCAGAAAAGGTTTTTATCAATGGTGTCTTTCTTCTAGGCCTTTCAGACATTTTTTTTAAACCTGATAGACCAAGTTTTGACTTGAGAACGGTTTTTTAACTTGAGAACTCCAATGTAAAAGTGGCCTTTGTCTTTTTTTGTCAGAACTTCAATGACCATTCAGGTGAAATAGTCAAGTCAAGTCAAGTCAAGTCAAGTCAAGTCAAGTCAAGTCAAGTCAAGTCAAGTCAAGTCAAGTCAAGTCAAGTCAAGTCAAGTCAAGTCAAGTCAAGTCAAGTCAAGTCAAGTCAAGTCAAGTCAAGTCAAGTCAAGTCAAGTCAAGTCAAGTCAAGTCAAGTCAAGTCAAGTCAAGTCAAGTCAAGTCAAGTCAAGTCAAGTCAAGTCAAGTCAAGTCAAGTCAAGTCAAGTCAAGTCAAGTCAAGTCAAGTCAAGTCAAGTCAAGTCAAGTCAAGTCAAGTCAAGTCAAGTCAAGTCAAGTCAAGTCAAGTCAAGTCAAGTCAAGTCAAGTCAAGTCAAGTCAAGTCAAGTCAAGTCAAGTCAAGTCAAGTCAAGTCAAGTCAAGTCAAGTCAAGTCAAGTCAAGTCAAGTCAAGTCAAGTCAAGTCAAGTCAAGTCAAGTCAAGTCAAGTCAAGTCAAGTCAAGTCAAGTCAAGTCAAGTCAAGTCAAGTCAAGTCAAGTCAAGTCAAGTCAAGTCAAGTCAAGTCAAGTCAAGTCAAGTCAAGTCAAGTCAAGTCAAGTCAAGTCAAGTCAAGTCAAGTCAAGTCAAGTCAAGTCAAGTCAAGTCAAGTCAAGTCAAGTCAAGTCAAGTCAAGTCAAGTCAAGTCAAGTCAAGTCAAGTCAAGTCAAGTCAAGTCAAGTCAAGTCAAGTCAAGTCAAGTCAAGTCAAGTCAAGTCAAGTCAAGTCAAGTCAAGTCAAGTCAAGTCAAGTCAAGTCAAGTCAAGTCAAGTCAAGTCAAGTCAAGTCAAGTCAAGTCAAGTCAAGTCAAGTCAAGTCAAGTCAAGTCAAGTCAAGTCAAGTCAAGTCAAGTCAAGTCAAGTCAAGTCAAGTCAAGTCAAGTCAAGTCAAGTCAAGTCAAGTCAAGTCAAGTCAAGTCAAGTCAAGTCAAGTCAAGTCAAGTCAAGTCAAGTCAAGTCAAGTCAAGTCAAGTCAAGTCAAGTCAAGTCAAGTCAAGTCAAGTCAAGTCAAGTCAAGTCAAGTCAAGTCAAGTCAAGTCAAGTCAAGTCAAGTCAAGTCAAGTCAAGTCAAGTCAAGTCAAGTCAAGTCAAGTCAAGTCAAGTCAAGTCAAGTCAAGTCAAGTCAAGTCAAGTCAAGTCAAGTCAAGTCAAGTCAAGTCAAGTCAAGTCAAGTCAAGTCAAGTCAAGTCAAGTCAAGTCAAGTCAAGTCAAGTCAAGTCAAGTCAAGTCAAGTCAAGTCAAGTCAAGTCAAGTCAAGTCAAGTCAAGTCAAGTCAAGTCAAGTCAAGTCAAGTCAAGTCAAGTCAAGTCAAGTCAAGTCAAGTCAAGTCAAGTCAAGTCAAGTCAAGTCAAGTCAAGTCAAGTCAAGTCAAGTCAAGTCAAGTCAAGTCAAGTCAAGTCAAGTCAAGTCAAGTCAAGTCAAGTCAAGTCAAGTCAAGTCAAGTCAAGTCAAGTCAAGTCAAGTCAAGTCAAGTCAAGTCAAGTCAAGTCAAGTCAAGTCAAGTCAAGTCAAGTCAAGTCAAGTCAAGTCAAGTCAAGTCAAGTCAAGTCAAGTCAAGTCAAGTCAAGTCAAGTCAAGTCAAGTCAAGTCAAGTCAAGTCAAGTCAAGTCAAGTCAAGTCAAGTCAAGTCAAGTCAAGTCAAGTCAAGTCAAGTCAAGTCAAGTCAAGTCAAGTCAAGTCAAGTCAAGTCAAGTCAAGTCAAGTCAAGTCAAGTCAAGTCAAGTCAAGTCAAGTCAAGTCAAGTCAAGTCAAGTCAAGTCAAGTCAAGTCAAGTCAAGTCAAGTCAAGTCAAGTCAAGTCAAGTCAAGTCAAGTCAAGTCAAGTCAAGTCAAGTCAAGTCAAGTCAAGTCAAGTCAAGTCAAGTCAAGTCAAGTCAAGTCAAGTCAAGTCAAGTCAAGTCAAGTCAAGTCAAGTCAAGTCAAGTCAAGTCAAGTCAAGTCAAGTCAAGTCAAGTCAAGTCAAGTCAAGTCAAGTCAAGTCAAGTCAAGTCAAGTCAAGTCAAGTCAAGTCAAGTCAAGTCAAGTCAAGTCAAGTCAAGTCAAGTCAAGTCAAGTCAAGTCAAGTCAAGTCAAGTCAAGTCAAGTCAAGTCAAGTCAAGTCAAGTCAAGTCAAGTCAAGTCAAGTCAAGTCAAGTCAAGTCAAGTCAAGTCAAGTCAAGTCAAGTCAAGTCAAGTCAAGTCAAGTCAAGTCAAGTCAAGTCAAGTCAAGTCAAGTCAAGTCAAGTCAAGTCAAGTCAAGTCAAGTCAAGTCAAGTCAAGTCAAGTCAAGTCAAGTCAAGTCAAGTCAAGTCAAGTCAAGTCAAGTCAAGTCAAGTCAAGTCAAGTCAAGTCAAGTCAAGTCAAGTCAAGTCAAGTCAAGTCAAGTCAAGTCAAGTCAAGTCAAGTCAAGTCAAGTCAAGTCAAGTCAAGTCAAGTCAAGTCAAGTCAAGTCAAGTCAAGTCAAGTCAAGTCAAGTCAAGTCAAGTCAAGTCAAGTCAAGTCAAGTCAAGTCAAGTCAAGTCAAGTCAAGTCAAGTCAAGTCAAGTCAAGTCAAGTCAAGTCAAGTCAAGTCAAGTCAAGTCAAGTCAAGTCAAGTCAAGTCAAGTCAAGTCAAGTCAAGTCAAGTCAAGTCAAGTCAAGTCAAGTCAAGTCAAGTCAAGTCAAGTCAAGTCAAGTCAAGTCAAGTCAAGTCAAGTCAAGTCAAGTCAAGTCAAGTCAAGTCAAGTCAAGTCAAGTCAAGTCAAGTCAAGTCAAGTCAAGTCAAGTCAAGTCAAGTCAAGTCAAGTCAAGTCAAGTCAAGTCAAGTCAAGTCAAGTCAAGTCAAGTCAAGTCAAGTCAAGTCAAGTCAAGTCAAGTCAAGTCAAGTCAAGTCAAGTCAAGTCAAGTCAAGTCAAGTCAAGTCAAGTCAAGTCAAGTCAAGTCAAGTCAAGTCAAGTCAAGTCAAGTCAAGTCAAGTCAAGTCAAGTCAAGTCAAGTCAAGTCAAGTCAAGTCAAGTCAAGTCAAGTCAAGTCAAGTCAAGTCAAGTCAAGTCAAGTCAAGTCAAGTCAAGTCAAGTCAAGTCAAGTCAAGTCAAGTCAAGTCAAGTCAAGTCAAGTCAAGTCAAGTCAAGTCAAGTCAAGTCAAGTCAAGTCAAGTCAAGTCAAGTCAAGTCAAGTCAAGTCAAGTCAAGTCAAGTCAAGTCAAGTCAAGTCAAGTCAAGTCAAGTCAAGTCAAGTCAAGTCAAGTCAAGTCAAGTCAAGTCAAGTCAAGTCAAGTCAAGTCAAGTCAAGTCAAGTCAAGTCAAGTCAAGTCAAGTCAAGTCAAGTCAAGTCAAGTCAAGTCAAGTCAAGTCAAGTCAAGTCAAGTCAAGTCAAGTCAAGTCAAGTCAAGTCAAGTCAAGTCAAGTCAAGTCAAGTCAAGTCAAGTCAAGTCAAGTCAAGTCAAGTCAAGTCAAGTCAAGTCAAGTCAAGTCAAGTCAAGTCAAGTCAAGTCAAGTCAAGTCAAGTCAAGTCAAGTCAAGTCAAGTCAAGTCAAGTCAAGTCAAGTCAAGTCAAGTCAAGTCAAGTCAAGTCAAGTCAAGTCAAGTCAAGTCAAGTCAAGTCAAGTCAAGTCAAGTCAAGTCAAGTCAAGTCAAGTCAAGTCAAGTCAAGTCAAGTCAAGTCAAGTCAAGTCAAGTCAAGTCAAGTCAAGTCAAGTCAAGTCAAGTCAAGTCAAGTCAAGTCAAGTCAAGTCAAGTCAAGTCAAGTCAAGTCAAGTCAAGTCAAGTCAAGTCAAGTCAAGTCAAGTCAAGTCAAGTCAAGTCAAGTCAAGTCAAGTCAAGTCAAGTCAAGTCAAGTCAAGTCAAGTCAAGTCAAGTCAAGTCAAGTCAAGTCAAGTCAAGTCAAGTCAAGTCAAGTCAAGTCAAGTCAAGTCAAGTCAAGTCAAGTCAAGTCAAGTCAAGTCAAGTCAAGTCAAGTCAAGTCAAGTCAAGTCAAGTCAAGTCAAGTCAAGTCAAGTCAAGTCAAGTCAAGTCAAGTCAAGTCAAGTCAAGTCAAGTCAAGTCAAGTCAAGTCAAGTCAAGTCAAGTCAAGTCAAGTCAAGTCAAGTCAAGTCAAGTCAAGTCAAGTCAAGTCAAGTCAAGTCAAGTCAAGTCAAGTCAAGTCAAGTCAAGTCAAGTCAAGTCAAGTCAAGTCAAGTCAAGTCAAGTCAAGTCAAGTCAAGTCAAGTCAAGTCAAGTCAAGTCAAGTCAAGTCAAGTCAAGTCAAGTCAAGTCAAGTCAAGTCAAGTCAAGTCAAGTCAAGTCAAGTCAAGTCAAGTCAAGTCAAGTCAAGTCAAGTCAAGTCAAGTCAAGTCAAGTCAAGTCAAGTCAAGTCAAGTCAAGTCAAGTCAAGTCAAGTCAAGTCAAGTCAAGTCAAGTCAAGTCAAGTCAAGTCAAGTCAAGTCAAGTCAAGTCAAGTCAAGTCAAGTCAAGTCAAGTCAAGTCAAGTCAAGTCAAGTCAAGTCAAGTCAAGTCAAGTCAAGTCAAGTCAAGTCAAGTCAAGTCAAGTCAAGTCAAGTCAAGTCAAGTCAAGTCAAGTCAAGTCAAGTCAAGTCAAGTCAAGTCAAGTCAAGTCAAGTCAAGTCAAGTCAAGTCAAGTCAAGTCAAGTCAAGTCAAGTCAAGTCAAGTCAAGTCAAGTCAAGTCAAGTCAAGTCAAGTCAAGTCAAGTCAAGTCAAGTCAAGTCAAGTCAAGTCAAGTCAAGTCAAGTCAAGTCAAGTCAAGTCAAGTCAAGTCAAGTCAAGTCAAGTCAAGTCAAGTCAAGTCAAGTCAAGTCAAGTCAAGTCAAGTCAAGTCAAGTCAAGTCAAGTCAAGTCAAGTCAAGTCAAGTCAAGTCAAGTCAAGTCAAGTCAAGTCAAGTCAAGTCAAGTCAAGTCAAGTCAAGTCAAGTCAAGTCAAGTCAAGTCAAGTCAAGTCAAGTCAAGTCAAGTCAAGTCAAGTCAAGTCAAGTCAAGTCAAGTCAAGTCAAGTCAAGTCAAGTCAAGTCAAGTCAAGTCAAGTCAAGTCAAGTCAAGTCAAGTCAAGTCAAGTCAAGTCAAGTCAAGTCAAGTCAAGTCAAGTCAAGTCAAGTCAAGTCAAGTCAAGTCAAGTCAAGTCAAGTCAAGTCAAGTCAAGTCAAGTCAAGTCAAGTCAAGTCAAGTCAAGTCAAGTCAAGTCAAGTCAAGTCAAGTCAAGTCAAGTCAAGTCAAGTCAAGTCAAGTCAAGTCAAGTCAAGTCAAGTCAAGTCAAGTCAAGTCAAGTCAAGTCAAGTCAAGTCAAGTCAAGTCAAGTCAAGTCAAGTCAAGTCAAGTCAAGTCAAGTCAAGTCAAGTCAAGTCAAGTCAAGTCAAGTCAAGTCAAGTCAAGTCAAGTCAAGTCAAGTCAAGTCAAGTCAAGTCAAGTCAAGTCAAGTCAAGTCAAGTCAAGTCAAGTCAAGTCAAGTCAAGTCAAGTCAAGTCAAGTCAAGTCAAGTCAAGTCAAGTCAAGTCAAGTCAAGTCAAGTCAAGTCAAGTCAAGTCAAGTCAAGTCAAGTCAAGTCAAGTCAAGTCAAGTCAAGTCAAGTCAAGTCAAGTCAAGTCAAGTCAAGTCAAGTCAAGTCAAGTCAAGTCAAGTCAAGTCAAGTCAAGTCAAGTCAAGTCAAGTCAAGTCAAGTCAAGTCAAGTCAAGTCAAGTCAAGTCAAGTCAAGTCAAGTCAAGTCAAGTCAGTCAGTCTTTATTTTTATTTATTTTATTATTTAAATTTATTTTCGCGAAGTTTGACCTGAACATATCTTTACAGTAATCCCTGAAATTCGTACTTTAAAGCCTAGTCTAACTTTATTAAGATGACAATTATTTTTCAAGTGGGAAGGGGAATGGGAATGGGGTTTCGCTAATACTTTTATATAAGAAATATTTTGGATTAGTTGTTTTGTACAAACCAAAAGTTGATAACTTCACAACTTTCTTTGCGTGAAAGACGCCCTCTGCTGGGAATTTTACTTAATTTTGTACATTTTAAATTGACTAACATTGTCTAATTTTGAATAAGTCCTTCAAATCGGGTTAGTGGTTTCCGAGTTACGATAACTTAACTTAACTACTAAATTTACAAGCCGAAAGCAAATTTCATAGAAAACAGTCAGTTTTATATGGAAGCTCCCTTAAAAGTTGGAGACAGAGTATAAGTTTATTTGGAAGAAACATTCGAAAATGGAAAAAATGGAGGTCAGCCTTAGATTTGAGGCATCTGGCGGTAACCTGGGAGCGGTGAGAGCCCATTTCATAAAAAGGATCATTTTGTATGAAAGCCTTATTAAGGTTTGGCATTAGGCGGTAAGTATGATTGGAAAAAATGTTTAGAAGAGAAAATAAGTGGGATCAGTCATAGACTTTAACCCTCTAAAAGCAATTTCCAAGTTGCTGTGGAGCAATTTTCTGAATTTCTTTAAATTTTTTTAAATTTTGACTTTGCTGCGATGCTGTATACTACCATAGTCCCCCAAATTTTTGGGTCATGCAATTCTCCATCACACATTATAAAATGAGAACTTCTTGAGTAACACAATCAGCAAATTGTGCTCTTAATCATGTCAAAAATTGACCTATACTTGAAAAAATCATACATTATTTGTATTATTTCACATATTAATTGAAATATTTTTCTCAATTTCAGTTACAGAAAAAGAAATCCGACAATGGTGAGTATGAAATTTTGACAAATATGAACTAAACAAATTTATAAAAATAACTAAAAAATAAATACGCAATAAATATCTTAAATTCTCACGCAACACAACCAAAAGGCACAAAGGATTTCTGAAAGACTGTCCAAATGGCTTACTCACAGAGCAAGTAAGTGTACGCCGCGTTGGCGCCAATCGTTGATCGCTAATTTGTCGCCAAACAAAAACTAACTTAATGTCTTTGCAAAATGCTCTTCTTTCACTTTTTCTTTCACGCTCACATTCCGGATGATGAATGACAAATACAACGCTGCTGTCAAACCGTCAAACTGTCAACCGTGATTGACAAACTTGCTGGCGTGCGCACACGATTTTTGGACAACATTTAAATGTATTTATTTATCAATGTGAAAAATCTGTGCAACTGCGGGCGAAACTTTAAATTGTGCGGCGTCGTGTGCACAAAACACAAATTGCACTGTCGTCGTGGTCTTTGTCGTCGTTGTCGTTGGCGACGTTGTTGTCGTATTCGACGGCAACATGTGTGGTGTTGTGCGGTGTTGCGGTGCTGTTGGCGCACATTCAACAACGACAACTTTTTGTGGCTGCCAACTCAAACACGCACACAAACACACTTTGATGCTGCTGCTGCTGTTACCAACAAAAACACCCAAAACAACAACCATCGCAAAACACCAACGACAACCGCTGGCAACAATGCGCGGAATTTGATCGAATGTGCGTGTACGTGCGTGTGTGTGTGTTGCTGGTGTCTGTCACTCTGCTGGCGCTGCTGGCACGCTATCACTGTGCTTGCGGTTCGCTGTAATGCGCACACACGTCCGCACCGCATCAACTCGCCCGCACACATTTGCGCGCACTGCAAATACGCGCCAACGCGCGGGCACACATGGCGTATGCGTAACGTGCAACACTTTAGGGTTTTATTAAAATCTACAAACAATTCTTCCCACAAGGCGATCCCAGCAAATTCGCTTCGCTCGTCTTTCGCGTCTTTGACGAGAATAATGTGAGTAACGAGCAAATAAACTTGAATGAAATAAGTTGAGCACAGCGCGGCTGCTGGTGGCGGCCAAATTCTAACTAACTAATTGAGTCTAACTGAATTGTGGTAGCATAAAGTGCTTTGGCGCGGCGTTGAGTGCGCTTGCAAGCTAAAACGATTTATGACCACATCAGGCACTTTACCATAAAACAATTCCCGAATGTTCATTGGTGCGCTTCTGCTCGGCGGCTGCTGGCTGAGTGGCTGACAGCGATTGCAGCACAGACACACTAAGCGACATTTCAATTTGCTCAACATACATTGTGCCAATCAAATGTCAGCGTGGCGCTTTAACTTTTCGCATCAAATATTTCCCATGACTGCGTCTAATTTGTCCCATTCTGCTTCGGTTGTGCGGAGCGGCGCGCCGATTAGGCAACAATTTAAGTAAGCAGCCACTCAGTCGCTGCGGCTTGATAACTTAATTAAGTAATTTCCTTGTAATTACGGGATTAATGCCGAAAACCGCAACGGTAATGGCAATCATAACAACAGCAACGCGCAGCGAGTTGTCGAAGCGCATAACTTAAAGCAGTCAAGCGACAACAACAACATACGCACTCATAAAAGCAGGAGCCATCAATAAGATGCGCGCACTCTCTGCTGTAACATAAAATTATTTATATGTTATTTCCGTTTCCGTTTTATGCGCGCCACATCGCATAGCCAAAAGACGAAGAAGAAGATGAGCCTAGACGCGCGTACCTTTTTGCGTTGGCGTCTAGTTCGGTGCATACGCTTTTGCTGTTTCTGCCTTCCACTCTTGGCTAATGGACTTTCCCGTTGCCATAGTTTATCATTCGTTTTGCACCGAGACGCCGACTGTCGCTGTGTCGGTGCTCGAGAGTTGTCTGTGCGCCCGCTTGACCACCTCTGCCGTCTGCTCGACTGTTGCCTGCATTGCGACGCGCTCGGCTGCTGATTTATGGATTAATTTTGGTTGCAACTAATTACATAACTTGGCGGTTGCCATTGGCGGTCGCTGCTCTCGACTCGCTTTCCCCCCCAGGCACTCGCCGCTGTGTACGACAACATTTTATTGTTTTATTTCTTTGCTTTCTCTTTTTCCGATTCTCTCCTTCTCGGCTGCACTTTTCGCAGGACGGTTCAATAGAGTTTGAGGAATTTATTCGCGCTCTGTCCGTTACATCGAAGGGCAACTTGGATGAAAAATTACAATGTAAGTTTCTTTGTTTGAGCTTTGATTTGTTTTCGTTGTTGTTGCTGCTATTGTGCCTAGTCGCCTCCGTTTGAGGACGTAGCTGAGTAATGGTTATGCGTGAGATACAATTTTTATGGCCGGCTTGTGTGTGTATGTGTGTGTGCTGGCTGTTATTGCTATTGTTTGTGCTTTGGTATTGGTTTTTGTATTTTCCTATAAGCAATAATATTTTTGTTTGGATTCTCTTGTAATTGCTTGTATATTGGAAATTTATTATTTTTCGCTTTGGCTTGAATGATTTATACGAACGTTGCATATCGTTTTTATTGCTGAGTTTGTGGGGAAACGATGGATTATGCTGTGTGCGCATTGCTGCCATATTTAAGGTGACTTATTGAGAGTACATTGGCGTTTGTTGTGAAGAGGTTCTATGCGAAAAAGCACATTCGATTCGGAAGGTGGTTTCACTTTTGCTTGCAAAGAAATATTTCACCGTGCGACAGCATTTTTCACACCGGGAAAAATCCATATGGCCGTGAAACTAGAGACCAAGTATAGTAATACTGCGTACTCAGTTTTTCATTTCTACATCCTTTGTGCTTTTAAAAGGACTTTAAAATTTTGAAGGGGATAAAAAATAAAAAAATATAAAAAATACTTAACCCTTTCCGACATGAAAATAAACCCGTTCTGTATAAATTGTATGGGCTGTAGTCCAATATATTGGACATTGTGACTGAAAGGGTTAACCTCGTTCGAATATGGCGATATGTATATGAAATGAAAGAGGAAAGGCTCAAGAATTTAAATAAGATTGATTTTTTATTTATTTGTAAAAAAAGGAAATGAGAAAGGTCATTTGAACATTTTAATCCTTTATATCCCTCTGATTTCACGCCCATATGAATTTTTTCCGGTGTGAAACATTTTTTTAATTTTTGTCGCACGGTGTTTTATGGTATTCGATATCCGTGCATTTTTGACAGCCGAAATGGCAAACATTATTTATTACAACTTTTAGAGAGCAATAAACCGGAAAGGGTCTATGTAATTTTATGGCTGTATTGAATGACAGTAAAAACAAGGCTGGATTGATTGTCATGTATGAACAGAAACAGGGAAAGATGAAGGAAATTAAATGAAGCATATAATAAGGAATTGCAATTGATTTAGCAACAACATACAAATAGCTTAGTTTTTTTGGAGATTTTATAGATTTTTGAAAATTTATTGGGCGTATGAAGTAAAAGATCCTGCAGGACAAATGGTAGGCATTGTAGTAGTAGTAGAAGTAATTGTTCTGTATTAATTGCACAAAAGTTAAGTGGTAAAGTGTTTTCTAGTTAATATCTAAGAAATATGTTTGGGTTAATTAAATAGATTAGATATAACAGTTGGGCTGAAAAGTTCGTATCGTTTTATAGAAAAACACATTTTTTTGGCAAAATTCTAATTTATTATTCAACATAGTTGCCATCGAGAGCGATACACCGATTATAGCGATCTTCCAACTTTTCAATACCATTTTTGTAGTACGATTTGTGTTTAGCCTCAAAATAGGCTTCTGTTTCGGCGATTACTTCCTCATCGGCTTTACATTTCTATCCAGCGAGCATTCTCTTGAGATCTAAGAACAGGAAATAGTCGCTGGGGGCCAAATCTGGAGAATACGGTGGATGCGGAAGCAATTCAAAGCCCAATTCATGCAATTTTACCATCGTTTTCCCCGATTTGTGACACGGCGCATTGTCTTGATGAAACAACACTTTCTTCTTCTTCAAATGGGGCCGTTTTTTCGCGATTTCGTCCTTCAAACGCTCCAATAACGCTATATAATAGTCGCTGTTGATGGTTTTTCCCTTTCCCAGATAGTCGATGAAAATTATTCCATGTGCATCCCAAAATACCGACGCCATAACCTTACCGGCCGACTGTTGAGTTTTTCCACGCTTTGGATTCGGTTCATCGCGTACAGACCACTCAGATGACTGCCGACTGGACTCCGGAGTGTGGTGGTGGATCCATGTTTCATCGATTGTCACATATCGAGGCAAAAATGCACTTCTATTGCGGTTGAACAGCTCCAAACATTGCTCTGAAGCATCGACACGTTCTTGTTTGATTGTGAGCTCGCGCGGCACCCACTTTGCACATAGCTTTCGCATACCCAAATATTCATGAACGATATGTCCAACACGTTCCTTTGATATCTTTAGAGTGTCAGCTATACAAATCAACCTCAATTTACAATCTTCCAAAATCATTTTGTGGATTTTTTGATGTTTTCGTCCGTAACAGCCTCTTTTGGACGTCTACTGCGTTCATCGCCTTCGGTGCTCATATGGCCTGTACGGAATTTAGCAAAACACTTACGAGTGGTTGCTTCATCAAGCCACTTTTTTATATCAGCAGCACTTTTTTTCATCAAAAAATAGTGTTTCATTAAAACACGAAATTCCTTTTTATCCATTTTTTTCAAAATAACAAAAGTTGCTTCACTCAAAATGCTGTATCTGGCAAACTAATAATCAGACAGCTGTCAAATGTACACACGTTTCTTTCGAAGGTTGGTACTACCTAAAAATGATACGGATTTTATTCCAGTGGTGCCATCTCATAGAAACGATACGAACTTTTCAGCCCAACTGTTATATTGAATAAATACACAAGTGAGAAAGGAAAGAAGGAAGAATTGCAGTTCAGTGGCCAGCGGTTGAGGTTCAAAGTAGCGGTGCAGGCTTTAGTGAGAAAAGTTGCGGATAGTTCGAGATTCACATTCTCATCATTGAATTTTCATATTCTATTTCCATAAAGTTTACAATTTTACATACCTATATTTCAAGTATATATTAGTATATGTTTTCAAATTTTTATTATATTTTCATATTTTTATTGATTAGTAAATTTATTAGTAGAGTTTGGTTATTTATTATTAGCTTTTAATTTACTAGTTATTAGATGTTCGGAATAATTGCAAGCAATTTAAAATTTTTTATATTTTGGTATTGGTTTTTTAATCTGCATATCATATAACGGTATATGTTAATCGTCCAGGGCATTGCGTGTAAACTGTACGCAGCGACTTATTTGGCCGCACACACTGGCTTAAAGTTGTGTGGCCGCACACACACACACACACACACATGTTTAATTGATAATAAAAAACATAAGCCATATGTATGCAAATGAAAAATGGCCAGCAAATGTCCGATATGCATAAAAAATTGCAAATAAATTCCCATAAACTGTTGTAATAAATTTTAAATAAGCGAAAATATTTGCATTTGTCTGCAACGTTCGCAGATGTTTTATTTCAGTTGCTGCCTTTGCTACATATTGCATGCGTATTGACATATGTATGCATGTATGTACGTATATATGTATGAAGGTGGTGGCAATTTATTGCATATGAATTTTATATCGAAATAAACGACATTCTAATCGGCTCAACGACAGTTGACATTAGCGACAATACAAAAAAAGTTATTTGGTTGCTTTTCTATTTATTTTGTTTTTTATTTCAAGTTTTGAAATTTTTATAGTCATTTTTATTTCGTTATTTTTGTTTTACATTTTCATGCAAATATGTATATAGAAATTTTTTTGGAAATATGTATGTTTGTTGATTTGGAAAAATTGCACGCATCAAAATAAATTTCGTGAGCGCTTTGTATGCAAATGACTTCACTACAACACGCCTTCGTTTTGGCAACTACTTTCAGGGGCTTTCCGTCTTTACGATGTGGACAACGATGGCTATATAACGCGCGAAGAAATGTACAACATTGTGGATGCAATTTATCAGATGGTGGTAAGTTTTTTTCTACATTCAATTTGCCAGGCCGCTGAACCGTTGGCTCGCCATGTAAATGAGTTTTGCTGGGTTGTTCACATTCGTTTCGTTTTTGTGTTTTTGTTTTCTCTTGTGACAGGGTCAACAACCGCAGTCGGAGGATGAGAATACGCCGCAGAAGCGCGTGGATAAGATATTCGATCAAATGGATAAGAATCATGATGGCAAATTAACGCTAGAAGAATTTCGTGAGGGTAGTAAAGCTGATCCACGTATAGTGCAGGCGTTAAGTTTAGGTGGTGGCTAAACGGGCAGACGGGGGTGAAGAGCATGCTTTATTCATACACGCACACATGCACTCATAGTTGTTAGCGAGAGAAGGTCGTTTGGCGATTTTAACTAGAAATGGTGAACATTTTCAAATTTAACTAATGAAGCACGGGGCGTATGATGAATATTTAATTTGAAATATTGAATTTTGTAGCGCGTTTTAAGGAAACTTGAGGGTGGAGGGATTCAAAACGAAATAAGGGGAGGGAAGTGAGAGAGGCAAGTATAGAGCAGTAAAGCGAGAAAGAGAAAGAGGGGGGCTTGTAGCAGATTAAAGCAGTGCAACAAATGAATGTTGAAAGTGATTTAAAATCGCGTTGAGCAATCGTAGTGGAGACAGATGTGTGTATGGTCAGTCAGAAAGGCTTTAAATACTTTAATATTTATGAAAAGTAGAGTTTTTTAATGCAAATATTCTGTAACATCCTAAAATACACACTTTTCCACAACACTAATTAAACAACTAATTAATACAAAAAAAACTTACTTATTTTGTAACACAATTCTTTCAAGTTGGAATTTTCACGCTAGATGGCAAACACCGATTTTTCCACTTGCCCACTCCTGAACTTTCAATTACGATCAAACTAAACAATTCTCACATTAAACTCAATGTATGGCAAATATGCGCTAATATTCTTAACGAATAATGATAATAATTTTTAGTAAAAAGAAAGTAAAACGTTTAACATTAGCGTACAACATGAGACAAAACACGTTCATAGTCATTAAAGTATAAATAATTAATAACAAAGTAAACGAAAACCACTAGCAATATGCAAATACACCAATTGGAAAATGTTGAACAAATATTAGAGATGACAACAAACAACAACAAACACAAAAAAACGAAATATAAAGCCTTCGATATTTAAAGTGAATAGAGGAAAACAGAGAGTTTTAATATTAGCATTAGCCTTATTACACATTAGACTAGCAGTGTGATTAGGGTGGCGAGCATTATGTAGTAAAAAAAAAATATTTTTCAATAGTAATTATTGCTATTTAATGAAGTGGTAAAAAGTGATAGTAAAGATGAAGCAGCCAAGCAGTGTTTGTGGGCTTTAAATGGCAGCAGCAAGGAAAAGCTGTCAGGTTGCCAAATGTAGATCAAAAATTTGTAAGCACATCCATCAATCTGAATTAACTTCTATTCTATATGCGGCTCAGCTTTATTATTTTATAACAAAAAAAATAAAAAAGAAAAGTAAACAGCAACAACAGCCCGAGCTGGTACAGTCAGCTGCTGCAACTACAACTCAAACTACAACAACCACAACTACAACTTTGACTTTATACATTTGAGCTACTTGGATTTTTGCCACTTTTGTACTTGTTGTGAACTTCAGCA
Source organism: Melieria crassipennis (assembly GCA_963668005.1). Lineage (NCBI taxonomy): Eukaryota > Metazoa > Arthropoda > Insecta > Diptera > Ulidiidae > Melieria > Melieria crassipennis. The sequence goes on along the minus strand of OY764962.1, from coordinate 34,229,294 downwards.
AGCGGATTAAAATCAAAAAATTACCACTTTCTAAGCCTCAACGAAATGGAGAAACAAACAAGTTTACTACCACAACTAAACCGAACTAAAAGAACATTTCTTTCATTCTGTATAGCAAAGCATTTTGCAAAGTTTGTTGTTGCTTTGCGCATAAAACCTCACCGAAATTCTTCAAAATCTTAAACAAATAAAATAAATAAACACAAAGTTCAACACATAGATGGCAGGAAATTTGTAAAACAACAACAAAAACCCCTGTTCAGAGAATAGAAAATGGCAGAGCCTGTAACAATTGAAACGCAGTTATGAACTGATGCAGAAATTCGCCTCAAATTGCAGCAAACACTGAAATTACCCAAACAAATGAAGCACAAATTGTTTAACAGTTAAATTATAATCACTTTTGTGTAAATAAATACATAGAGAAAAATATACGAAATGTCAATAAATTAATAAAAATCAATAGCAATTTTTACACATACTAAACATTTACATAGAAATTGAACAGTAAATATGCATAGAAATAAAACTAGGAAACTCAACACCAACACACCAAATTCAACAGACACGCTTTAAAATAGTCAGCGAAAAGATGTGTAAATTCAATTTGTATTTTCTATTTAACAAGAATCAACAACTAATATTTGCAACTCTACAGCAGCAACAACTGAAAACGAAATCATGTGGAAGGCGCCAATTTTGAAAGCGCTTGAAAAAGCGTATGTCGCATTCGTTTTCTTCAGCAAGCTAACGTCAATTCAAACGTTTATTATGCTCCAAACTTGTAATATTAACTTGTAATATTAACAAAATCGAGCATGTCACCTGACAACCACTAATAAACCAACCGAAAGCAAAGTCAACACTATGAAACATTTAATTACTTCCTTATACATGCAAAACATTTAAAAAGTAATAATTAAAAAATATACATACATACATACATACATATATATAATATTATTGAAGTAATATCTTTTCAAAGCAATATTTTAACAATTAAATAGAAACGAAAAAACAACAACAATTAATATTATGATTATATATGAGAAAGTGAAAGATGTAAAAGCAACAAAATTAAAATTATTTATAATTATTAAAAAAATAAACATTTAACAACAGAAAATATATAAACTACATACAAACTAAAACATAAATAAATGCAAAAGAAAAAGTATCATAATAACCAGTGAATATATTTATAAACAATAAATGCAAAAATATAAAATATTAAAATGAAAAAAATAATATAAATTATTAAAAATATAAATAATAAAAAATCAAATAAATAAATAAATAAATGCAGAAACACAATACCGATTTAAAAAAAACAATACAAATATATAAAAACGAACAAATAGCAAAATAACTATGAATAAATAAGTAATGAAATAAAAATCATAAACATAAAATGTTAAATACTTAATTAAAAAATTAATAAAAACAAAACACAAAATAAAAAAAAAAAAATGGGGAAATATTCATAACATAAAAGTACATAAAACAAAATTAATAAAAACAAAACACAAAATAAGAAAAATAAATGGGAAAATATTCATAACATAAAAGTACATAAAACAAACATAACATAAAAGTACATAAAACAAAAATTATAAAAATTAAACAATAATAATATTATTAGCGATAGTAAATTGTAAACTTAAAAATTAGTAAATAATATATAATAAAAAAAAATAAAACAAAAAAGTTGAACTAATGAAAATAAAATAAAAACATAAAACTGCATAATAGGAAAATGTGTAAAGTAATAAAATAATAAAAACACAATAACTATAAAAAGAACACATAAAACATAAAAACTAAAAAAAAATAATACAAAAATTGCATTAATAAAAACGTAATGAAAAAACTATACTAAAAAACTTCATTAAATCATAAAATAAAAATAAATTAATGCATATTAAACTAAAACAAAACAAGACACAAAAAATTGAAAAACAAATATGTATATAAAACTACATAATAACGAAATGATAAAAAACAATAAATTTTTTCAAAAATTGACTAATTAATTATTTAACTAATAAAATCAAAAATATTGAAAACATAATAACACAAAAAATAATAAAAAAACATTTAAAACATTTAAAACAATAATATAAAATTACTTGATACAAAACTGAGAAAAAAATAAATAATATCTATCAATAGTGAATTGAAAAGTTTATAAAAACATAACTAAAATAAATACACAAAAAATAAACAAGTGGAAAGATATTAAAAACATAAAGATGCATAATACAAAAATGATATAAAGTAAAAAAATTTATAAAATTTAATAATATAATTAATAATTTAATAATATAATTATAATTTAATAATATTATAAAATTAATTTATAAAATGTATGAATAATTTATAAAGTAATAAAAAATTGTACTAAGTTTGCAAAACGTTAAATATGCAAAACCGAAAAATCGGAGAAATAATTAATAATAAATAATTAGTAAATTAAATATGTAAAAACAATAAATAAATACAAAATTGTTAAATAATTTTGTAATAAAAAATAAAATGTTCTTATTTTTAATTTTTTAATATGAATGTTCGTAGCAAAAATAATGAATCCTAATTTTTTTTTTGATACGTATATTTTTTTTAATTAAAAAATTCCTCACAAAAAATAAACTTAGTTTTAACTTTTTGATAAAAGTTATTTTTAAATGAAAACTTTTCTAACAAAAAATAAAAAGTTCTTATTTATTATTTTTTGATATGAATTTTTTAAATTAACTCAAAACACATATTCAAATATTTTTCAACTCATAGCCAAAATTTAAATCAATACAAACAGAATTAAAAAAAAATTAAAAATAATACCGAACAAAATCAAAAATAGCACAAACACATAAACAAACAATAAAACCAAAAATAAACAGTAAATAAATAAATAATAAAGTAATGAAAAAGTTACAATAAACAAATAAGAAGAATGCATAAAATCGTCGGCATTGGCAACGCATTGTCTGCATTGATTACAAAACTCATTGAGGCAAATGATACAGCAGAAAAAAAAATTAAAAAAATTAAAAACAAAGAAATACAACATTTGAGCAAGCAAACAAATAATATTTAGTCACGGATTGATGTCAATAATGGAGGAAAAAAATTAATTATTTTTTGCACGCATTGTGACAAAGACATCAACACATTTTTGCAAAGCGTTTAAAGCGGCGCTGTTAAAGTAAACACAAATGGAAAATGATGACAAATATATTTAAAAAAACCATGTATATGAAACGAATGAAATTTGCAGCATAAATATTTTATTTTTCATTTTAGAGGTTTTTGTAATAATTATTTTTCTTGTTATAGGAAAATGTGCATCATGCAAATGTGCATTAATTCTAATAAAAATTTTAAGCAAAAAATAAAAAACAATAAACAAAATTGTGGAGATTTAATTGAAGTATAGTTCGTACATGTAAGTATGTTACATCGTCAGTGTTTGCAGTTTTTGGACGTTCCGGAACTCGTCTCGGTCTCTCAGTGTCTCCCAAACTGGTACGGACAAGTTTAGCTTCAGCTGTGCAGTTCGTCTTTAATTTGTGTGGGTGTATTGACTTTCAAAAACAAATATTTTATAACTCTTTTATACTCGAGTTTTCGACTAAAACACTCACATCGAATGACTCATACCATCGTCAACAAATGCTCATCCAAAGTAACTAAAATTTTTGGTGGGGACCTTTCAAAACAGGTTCTCTACCTTTAGTAGTCGAGTGCTGCCATCTTCATGCTGAGTTTGGAAACTATTCAGACTACTAAATCTGACTGACTAAATTGTGTCAACGCATTTTACTGTTGCACCATTGACGCTCCCAGAAAAAAATTGATGAGGTTTCATAGTTAAACATCTATTATCTCTATTGTGAATTTGACGAGCGTGACTTCAAACACTTTAGATACTTTGGTGAATTGATTTCATTCACCTCTTCTCCTTTATGACAACTTTTGCAGATATTACTAGTATTTAGCTATGAGACGTAGCACAGTGCCCAGTGATATTAAAGTTGTGTTAAACTCTAGCAGTACCTTTGTCTTCTTCCGTTTTGACCTTGGCCTAAATACCCTCGAGTGGAGCTCAGTCCCAGTCGCAATCTCGATCTTCTAGTCGCTATTGTAGACATTGTTACGATAATTGGTTCTGCTGGCCAACGCAGGCGGAGTTCGTATCACTGGAATGTGCTAAAATAAAACATACTGAATGTCTCCAACGAAGTTCCCACTTCAGTTATTTCAGTTTTCCATTTCATGTTGCAGAACTAATCTGATTCACCGCTTTTCAATAAGAAATACTGTCCAAAATGTGAACTGCTGTTCAAAAGAACAACCCAGCACTTTCAGTACTTTTGAGAAATCTTAGTTTGGATTTGTATGTTTTTATTGGTTAATAACAAAGCGAGAACGTTAAGCGAGTAACAAGAAAGCAAAGTATAGGAACTGCAAATGCGAAAACAGATTTAAAATAATAATTCGAAATAAAATAAAAATGGTAAAAACAAAATAAAGCATTGGCAAATAAAGCATTGTAAGCATTTCTCTTACTGCGCCATTTTGCTTTATTTCATTGCAAAAAAATTAATACCACAAATTCTTCGAATCCATCTTCTTTGATCTGTTTTCGATCTCGTTGAGAACTAACAATATTTAATTTTTTTTAATTAATTTTTAAATATTTTTTCAGGTTTGAAGATGTTGTTTTACAATGTTGCCAAGATACAAGGACTTCCTATATTAGAAAAAAAATAGTTACACATAATAATATAGAAAATATATTTTTGCTTAAAATACTGTCAAAGATCCATTATTTTCAGCTATGTGTATGTACTAGTGTCCGACCGAAACCACTTTTTTGGGCCGAAACCGAAACCGAAACCGAATATTCGGTTTTTTTTTAATATTCGGCCGAAACCGAAACCGAAACAGAAACTTTCTAGTTGAAATAAAAATCACCATATCAAGCACTTTTTTCAACAAACGAATTTTACATTAAGTAAATAAAGAACAAACAAACAAACATAACTAGCATAAATAAATAAATACTTATCAATATAAACAATTTATTCATTTTTTAAAAACGCAAACAAGAAGAAATCACCCTTTCGTACCTTACTCGATAATATTCAAAATTACATAATTTAATATTATATGCTAAAAAAAGAAGTTTATTTACATTGCTGGCATCTAAATTACTCCTCCTTTTACTATATACCTGTTACACAATAAAATGTAAAAAATATTGTAGAAAGTTTCGGTTTCGGCTATTCGGCCATTTTTTGGCCGAAACTGAAACCGAAACCGAAACCACTTATGTACTGTATGTGCTCTAAGTCTTAAACGGTTGGAGATCACGTTTTCATTTTTTTTGTGGAGAATGAGTACGTTTGAAGCTGTAATTTACGTTAAAATAATTTAAAAACAAGTGTCGAAGTTACTCAAATATCGATTTCAAATTTTCACTTCCGGTTTACTATACGTAAAAAAAATTAAAATTTAGAATTCGACAAAAACAAAAAAACAAAACCTTTTTTACTATCAGAAACAATACTTTTTAGTTTTTTTTACAAATTAATTGATACAGATAATAAGCATCCAAAAATTCATGACTTTATGTTTAGTCAATTTTTAGAAGCTCATATCTCAGCAAAAAAACATCATACGAAAAAAAATTGGGTGTACACATTCACGTCTACTAGAAGTATAACTGACCAGAATATCAACAAAATTCATTTTTTTGGGATGTCCGCTTGACGTGAGATGCCCCATATGCATTAAAATATAGCTTTTTTTGCGCAGGAACTGAAAATCTTTTTGGATAATGATGAATTCGTTTCGAATTTTGGGTCATTAACCTCGAAAACAGGGACTTAACTATGTATTATAAGTTTTTTAATACTGCCCTTCGATGGGCAGTAATAAGTTACTACACATTTGCACTTTGTCGTCTGGTCAGACGAAATCTGGGTGAGGCTTTTGACAAAGGCAAAGCGCAATGACAGATGAAGTTTATTATGTTTATATGGTAGGCAACGTATGTAAGTATATATATGTAAAAATTATCATATATATGTTACTTACTTAGTTACTCACAAATACACAGTAAAAAGGAGATAAATCTGTGATTTTCTTATTTTTTTGAACCATTTCGTCTGGCCAGACGACAAAGTCCATCCGAGGGTTAAGAAAATAATTGCAATGTAACTATAACAATGCAACATACATTTTATTTCTTGATTATAATTATTATTTGCGACAATTAATTTTTACGTTGCGTAATAACTGTTATGAGAAACATTTTTTTTTCGTTTCCAATAATTATTATTTTGGAATTTTTTTTGTTTACGTTGCTTCATAACTTTTATGACTTTTTTATTTACTTTACCGATAACTATTATTTGAAAGAAATTTTTTTTAACGTTGCCATATAACTTTTATGAAAGGAATTTTTTATACCTTGCCGTAACACATTTTGAGTATGAATTTATTTTTAATTGTTTAGTTGTTGGTGGAAATTTGTTTTCTGCAGCCAATTTGCGTTTGTCAATTTATAACAATTAAAAATCTATTCATATTCAAAATGTGGTAATTCAATGTACAAATTTTTTCTTCAAAATAAATGTTATCGGCAACGAAAATTAAAAAAATCATACATAAATAAAAGTTATGAAGCAACATAAAAAAAAATTCTCAAAATAATAGTTATCGGTAATGTAAACTAAAAAATTTGCGTGAGTCCCATTATTCATCTATTCAGATCTTTTGAATCAGCTACAATTGGGTTGAGTTGCTAAATAACAATGACAAAATAATGAAATGGTTAAAGTATCCATTGTGAATAAAAGTAGACAACAAAAGTAGCACATATACAAAAAATTGCTACGGAGATAATTGACTTGTTCAGGTTTTTGGTTGTCACACATTGATCTACACTCTACGATCTCTTTTACACAGAATATTTATCAAAACATAAAAAGAAAAATACACACACACACAGTTGAAGAAGTGGCAAATCAGCGAGCAAAACAGTCACCAAAATCTTTCATATTTGTATGCAAATGACTTTACCTGCACATGAGCGAACACATATTTACAAACATACGAGTACAAATAAACACACATACACACGCACTCACAAACACAAATACAAATACACAAACGCAAACACACATACACCAACACTCGAACAGCGCAGTTTGGCTGTTTGTAGCTGGCAACTTGGTTGTTAGTTGTTCGGTGTTTTTTGGTGCCTTTTGTGCAACAAACAATAGAAAGATTTTTCCAAAGAATAAATCGAAATGCAGTTTTTTTTTCAAATTTTTGCCACGTTTCAGCGACGTTGGTGTGGCTGCTGCCGTTGGCGTCGTTCGACGCCGCTCATGTAAAATGCATAGTTGAGCTAGAAAGTTTGTTGTTTTTTCTGTTGCCATGTGTTTGGTTTTTGTTGGTAGCTTTATGTGCCATTCTAGTGCAATGGCGCCGTTCACGTGTTGCAGATACACTGGCCGAGAACGCGCGTGTGTGTTGCGTTGCCGTTGCGTTCTAAAGTGTCATAAAAAATAGAAAACGAGTAAAAATGAAGTGTGACTGGTACGACGAGCACAGGTGATAGCTACAATTCTTGGCTTCATTTGTGTGTGTGTGTGTGTGTTTTTTGGTAATAATTTGGGTATCATAAAGACGTTATAACAGTTGGTTCTTGCAGCTGGTGTTGAAACATTGCTATAGATTAGAAACAAAATAAATTATAACAGCTTAAGCTAAGGGAAAATAGAAAACGAAAGAGTTTAATTGAAGCGGCGAAGAAAAGTATGAAATTTGCTAGTCATGTGAAGCAAGAAATATTTAAGGTTTAACAAGCAAAGATACATTGTAATTTCTTAACAAAAATTTACAAGAATTGTTTGCTTGAAATTGTGCCAAACATATTCCAAACGTTTAAATTGTTAATCTATTTTAGCAAAATTTCCGTAACTTGAAGAGCACAATTTTGTAATAGCACCAAAATTGAGTCTTTTAAGAGTTGAAAAAAATACGATCCCTGCCAATTAAAAACTTTTGTATGCTATCAGCAATAAAGTGTTTACCGAAGTGGCGATGCAGCGTAACTTTTTGCTTTGCCTCGCCCCACTCTTAAGGAAAAGATTGATACACTTGCCTGTAATTGATTGCATTCATACATAATTCACGCCGTTTGCTGGTTGCTTGTGCGCTGTCAGCGAAAAAGGGTTGCAACATCGCAATTAATAAAAGGCATGCAAAGAGGTGCGCACGCTGCACGCAAAACAGCAGGACAGGGCAGGCAGGCAGGCAGGCACGTCAAAGGGCAGCAATAGCGAAACGAAGCAAAATTTATGTGAGGGCAAAGTTTGAGCAATTTTTCAGACATTAAAATTAAAAACCTCAACGCTAGCACGACCCAATCATAAATATGCGGGCAGAATTGCAGTACGTGTGTGTCGTCCACCTCGTCACAACCACCGCCGCGAATGTGCCCAACACCAACGCTTGCGTTGCGATAACCAACAAAGTTCGTTTGTTGTGTGCTGTGCAACTTTGTCCACACGTTGCTGTGCTATCTTGGCCGATTTGTTGCTGCCTTGTAAAAAAGTTGCAAAAAGTTGTATGCCTGCGCTTGCACATACATACTCACTCACACACACACACACACTCACACATAAACATATACAGTAAAGATTAAAGCCCATCGGCGCGCAACAACACCGAAATTCATCGATCGCTCGCTCGTTGTGAGTGCAAAATGTATGGAAATCCGCGCGGGAATTGAAATGCCGTAAAGACAAAAACCATGCCGCAAGCCTTTTACTGCGGTGCGTATCTCACAAAAAACAATAACAACAACAACAACAAAATTACTGCTGAAAAGTACGTGTTAAATATGTCACATAACGTCGAATTGTTTCGCTCAGCAGTAAAATTGTAGAAAATATGAGCCAATTAATTCGGAGCAAAGTTTGCAAGGTTGTGCAATCAGATTTGTAGAACGTGGAGGTTGTGAGGCTATGGTTTGAGTTTATTGAGTAGTTGAAGCAAAAATGCTAAAGTTAAATTAAGTAAAGCCTGAAATAAGGAATAAATTACACAGTGCAACACTAAAAAAAGGGACAAGATCAAACACGTCTCATTCGATAAAGGACCTCAGTAGATGAAAAAGCGGCAAAGTATTTTTCCCGGGATGTTCCAGTTTTTCTTTAAATGCAGTTTAAAGATGGCGGCTTAGTGCCCCTTACTGAAACTTTAAAACATCTCTTGACTCAAATGTTAGAAAAAAAATAATTTCTACGTCAAATGAAAGCTATATGTATCGAAGTCGAAGAAACAATAACGTTTTTTGAAAAATTTATGAAATAGGATATGAAGGTCCTCAAATAAATTTTTCTCCTTCAATATCCAGGAAACCGTGAGAGCTAAATTTATATAAGTGACTTCTGGTAAAAAAGCATTCAAACATCTATACTGCATATAAATTTCATGTAAATCTTTTTTACAGTTAAGACTCTACAACGATTAAAAAAATGTGCTTTGCTACATTCGATGCTTTTAGTAAGCAGCTACGAGATATTCTGTACGTAAAAACATGAATGTTGCAGTGTAATTTTTGAAACGCTGTAGAGGCTTAACATTGAAAGTGATTGAAATGAAATTAATGCGCAGTATAGATCTTTGAATGCTTTTTTACCAGAAGTCCCTTATATAAATTTAGCTCTCACGGTTTCCAGGATATTCAAGGATACAAATTTAGTTGAAGTCCTTCATATCGTTTTGCATACAATTTTTCAAAAAAGGATATGGTTTCTGCGGCTTCATATCATTAGCTTTCATTTGACGTAAAAAGTTTTCCTTTCTGACATTTGAGTCAAGAGATATGATGTTTTAAACGTTTCAGTAAAAGGCACTAAGCCGCCATCTTTAAACTGCATTTTAAAAAAACTCGAACATCCCGGAAAAAATCCCTTGGCACTTTTTTACCTACTAAGGTCCTCTATCGAATGAGATATGTTTGAGTCCCTCGAATTTTTTTTTTAATTTGTTGCACTGTGTTATTAATGGTTTTGAATATTTGCTTCAAAATCTCCGAAAGGTATCTAAGCGGCACTAAGTTCCATATTGTTTGTTAGAAATTGCTTTGAAGCAAATTTATCGAATCTTCTCAATTTTATTTGATAGAGCACATGGCTTAACAGACAGGAACCTCTATTAGAAGGATATGCTAGCTCCAGTACTCACTGAAGGCACTCACAATGGGTAGTAATTCTTTCGAAGGGAAATATGGTTTTCTAACTAAACTATCATTCATTTAATACCTACTACAAATATATTTGAAGTAGAGAAAGTTTTGAAGTTTTGGATTTGTAGATACCCCAAAGTTGACAATTTTAAAATTTTTCTTATTCAGAAGTGCCATCTGGTGTTGAGTTTTCGAACTACTACTACAACTACTTAATTTTGTATTTTCTGCACTGTATAATGATTTTTAATGTTAACTAAATCGTTGCAATTGATTAAATGGTTTCTGAGATACCATGTTTTCTCACTAACCTAACTAACACATTTAAAATGGTAGCAAAATGCACATAAAAGAAACCGTTTTGTATGACAGCAATCTTAGAAGTTGGATATAGAGCATTGGGATATCTGGGCCGACGAACTATCGAGGACCGAAGCCTTCCAACCCATTGTCGGCCCAGAACCTTTTTGTGGTTTGGGAAAAGGAGCTTCTTCTATCTTAACGAAAAAGGACGAGATAACCAGAAGGAATATCAATACTTGGAAAAACAATCAGGCTTAGAGCATTCCAAGACGGTTATCGGGTCCTACAATAGGAAACGATTCGAGGAATGTATGACCCTATCAAAGAATAATCCCCCCTCAAAATATTTTTCTGAATCCGCCTTTGAGCCTGGAGCAAGAAAGCGAGAAAGTATCTGGTTGAATGTGCAAAAGAGAAAATAAGTGAGGGTCAGTCATAGATTTTGATCATCTAAAAGTAACTTCTGAAGAGCAATTTGTAAACTTTTGTAAACTTTGATCCACTTACGTTCACTTTAGATCTCGAAATTTTCGAGTAATTCATTTTATTATCAAATTTCGTGAAGTAAAATCTTTTGAAGTATCGAATTCTAATTATAAATGATCAAAAATAGCTTCTCGATACGACATACAAAACTATGTATCGGCATACACTTCAATGAACGCAAAAAAAAAATGATTGAATGGATAATTCGTAGTGTACTGTAATGTCCAGATTTAGCTCCCGACTTCTGTAGCTAAATATACAAAAATGGCTTAGCGGAAAGAGATTTTTATGAAATGAGAAAACTGAAAGGGAGATGACGCGTTTTTTAGTAAACATATCGTATTTTTTGGAAGGAATCAAAAATGCTGGAACATTGTTGATTTAAGTACATCGATCTAAAAGATATAATAAAATTAATAAATTTATAATAACATTTTTTCTGAAAATGTTATGTGTCTGGTTCTGGGCTCATTACTTTTTAAACAACTCTAAAACTGAAAACTAGACAGCCGATTGAGCTGAATTTTCGTCTTGACCATATATATACCGAATATGACAGGTGGGCGTGGCACTTTTCATACAACCTAAATTTTTAATATGGAATTTCTTTGGAATTATAGATCCGGGAGCATTAAAATTTGGTACAGGGTCAACGTTTAGGTGTGTCGTTTAAAATCTCATAAGCATTGGATAAGGGGTGTGGCACTTTTCAACTGACCCAAATGTTTTGAATAACTTTGGAACTATAGATCACACAACTTGTGCTGGTTACGTTAATGAGTTGAAATTCTTCCAGGGTGGACGATTACTCCGCTAGCATTCCTAGGCAATGTGGCTGTCGTCTTTAGTCCCCTAGGAGAGAAACTTTCGTATGATAAGACTTTTTTAACTTTTTGTTTTATTAAAGTTATATAAATGACCTCTGTTCATTCGTTGCTGTAAGGTAGGAAAAATTGACATCAGATGGTTGGTGTCTTTGATGAGTCTCTCTGTGTATTCGTTCCTGATAGGAAGATTAAATTTACATTATTCGTCAGAGAGCTGCGTCATTTTGGGTTACATGTACTGGCACTGTGTTGTTGTTGTGATTATATGAGGATTTGATGATTACAACTAATTGGAGTGTGAAGGATAGGAACTTGTTACAAAGTAATGGATTGAATTGGGTAATGGTGATGGGATGGAAAATAATAAAAAAAGTTGGAAATTTTTGGAAAAGTTCAGGGCCAATATTTAAGTGATAATCGAACCCACAATTCGAGACCATGTGTTAGTTTAAGTCTGCTTAGCTCAAAAGAGACTTCGTATCCTCTGATACTCATTCCTTTTTGGCCGTATTCAAGTGTGAAAATTATAAGACAAATCATCAAAAAATACTAACTTTCTTGCAATTTGAATCATTTGCCAGCTAAAACTTAGATTAGACAAAGTTAGGTTAGGTTGGCTGTGCTACGACGGTATTTTCGAACATATGTTCTGGGATGGACGACCATTGCACTTTCGTTTGTGTTATTAGAGCTTGATAACTAATTTTTTTTAAATATTTATTAAAAAAAACATTTTCAAATAATTTACTGTTTTTATTTTCGCATGAAACTTAAATTCGTGATTACTAGTCTAATATATTTTAATTGAACCTATCATTCCAAATGTTTCATTCCATGAAGCACAAATTTTTGTTGTAAGTTGTTGAATAGAGTAAGTTAAAGGTGTTTGATGAAGCTCCGGTAAAAAAGTTGCTCAACACGATAGGTGGAGGTTGATAACGAGGAGAGAGACCGTGTTTCCGGTGGAAGAACCAAGTTGAGGATGATCTATCATCACACAACAGAGGCGCTTGGACCAAACTGTACACCTGTGACGGATTTTTGTGGCCAAATATTTGATTAGCAATAAAATGAAATAAGTATAGAAAAGGAAGTCAGATGTCAGTAGGAACATTGTGTTAAGAAGTCCAGTTTGACTGACTGTAGCGCTCCCATGTGTTTTTAATAGCCATTTTGTCGATTGTGCAGCAATATTTCCCGAAGAAAGAACAACATTTTCCCATAATATCGATTGCCATTATATCGATTGTGCAACAATATTTTACAAAGAAAAAACAATATTTTTTCTCATCAGCATTTAACAATCGAATGTACAAACAAACAGCAATGATTGGTTTTTGTTTCTAGATTAGAAAAATTTGGAAATGGTTTTTTCCAATGAAAATATTTGCATTATTTTATATATTTAGCACCTCCTGCTTTGTGCCACGAAATCGTTTGTCCATTACCAAAAATACGCCAGGCGGCAGGTAAACAAACGGTCTGTGTACATCAACAAGCAGTGGGCGTGTTGTTTGTTGTTGTTTGCTGTGCAAAGATTTCAAATAAACAAACAAACATACATGCGAGGCGTGAAGGCGTATAATCGCCGGAAAATCAGCTGCTAGAAGCTGATGGATGTTTCCAATGAAATACTGTCGATTTGAACATTCGAGTGAGTAATAAAATGTTACGCGTAATTTTATTAACGTTGTGAAATTGCAGAAAAGTGTTTCGCATAAAAATTGTACTTTTGCAAGTGGGTGCGGAATATTTATGAGGTCCGATTTGGACTAAAATGATGTAAATGGCATTCAGAAGCGTTGCAATATTTATCGCTTAATTGCTGTTGGCTGAATTGAATGCTCAGTGCGAAGACTTGGCAGCCGCAAGCGGAAGAATGCGAAACACACACACACACAGACACACAGTCAGCTGCACAGACGGCGACATGAAAATGCAATTTGCAAAATTCACTGCAATTGTTGTGCTTTAAGAATTATAAATTTCGCGTCTTGTGGGCTTGCAGAATGTCTGTGCCCTGCCAGCAGCCCACCAACAACAACTCATGAACAAAGCACAGCGAAATGTTGCTGCCACACTGCACTGCACAGTTGGACGCGATAAGCCGCAAAATAGTTGAGGAAAAATTTAAAAAATTGAAAAGTAGCAAAAGAAACTAGAAAAAACGCACAAAAAACTGAATTGAATAAGTTTTTCCAATTATTCCAAAAAAAAAAAAAATTTGAAAAAACTTTAATAATAGTTTTGTTTTTTGTTTAATTTTATATTTCACGGCTGTGTGGCGCTCGAGCGCCTAACTGCCTGACTGCTTCTCTGGCTGACTGGTTGGCTGGCTGAAAATACGTTTTAATTGAAAATAAGGGGAAAGTTTTGCTGGCTGCAAATGCGATTCTTATTACTTATTTCTTTTGTTTATGTCGGCGCACGAATTCGCATCGATTCGTGCAACGTGCCGCAGCAGCAGCGCACAGTTAATGCCGCAGCTGTGGCGCGCTGCGGCGCATTGTGGGCAAGTTTTGCGGTATGCGAACTAGTTGCTTGTATTTTCGAACCAATTTTTTTGTTGTTGCATTCAAGTTTTTTTCTTGGTGTCCCGGCCACCGGTTTTGGCGCTGTTGCTTGTTTTGTTTAAACAAATCGCTTTGTTGCATTATTGTTGTTGTTGTTGTTGTTGTTCTAATAGTTGTGTCTGCACCTAGCGGCGGCCGGTGCTGTGTTGTTGTCTGCTGCCAACTGTGGGGTTTACAAACACACACATACACACATACATATGTATGTTCGATAACTCTTGCATTGAATCTACATGCGGCTCTATGTGTGTATTTGCGTGTGTGTGTGTGCCTGTGTGCGTGTGCCGCTCATGTCGGCTACTGCGGCCCAACGCTGTTGCCGCTGCTGTTGTCGACAGTTCAGCTGCGCCGCTCGTTGATGCGCCTGTGCCTGATTTGTTTGTCTACGTTTCAATTCGAATTCGGTTCGTGTAGCATTTTGTAAAACATTAACTTGAGGCAAAATTACAAAAGCAAAACAAAACAAACACGAAAAAACCAATTCATCCGTTTCGGTACGGCGGCCGCAATGTTGAAAAAGTGCAAACGAAAATATTTTGTGTGGCCACAGTCAGTCTTTCAATCAACCAGTCAGCCAGTCAGTCAGTTCGCGGCGAGTGTGAATTTCGAGTTGAACTGATGTGTGTCCGGGCATCCGAGCGCCCAAATTGTGATGGTTTGCAAAAAATTTAAGGCGTGCAATAAATAAAACGTGTGAATTTTATATAAATACTTCAATAATCCCCGGGAAAGCACAAATGCAAATTTTGACGGCATAACGCGCCACTGTTGTGTACGAATTATTGACATTGCATCAGTTAGTCGGTCTGTGTGTGTGTATGTGTGTCGTGGTTTTGTTATTGTTTTTTTTAGTAACTTTGTTTAATGTACAAACTAATTAAAGCATTTGGAAATATCTATGAATGTCTACAGGTGAGTTTTTTGTTTTGTGGATTTGCCAACGTCCAAAGGCATTCAAGGAAGATCACAATAAAATTGCTTTAATAACAACAAACAGTTCGTAAACAATTTTCAGCTCACTTTGTACACTTTTTACAATGTGCGAAATTCGTTTAAAGCATTAAAATTGTATAAACATTTAACACTTGTTTAGTTTAAATTTAGTTTTATAAATAGATTTTAATTACACAAATTGTGCTTTGATCTCTCTCTCTCTCTAATTTTTCTTTGGAAGCAAGAAACAACATTTTACTTGAATTATGTGTTTAAATAAGAAAACAAAATGATTTCGATACATTTTATATTCATTGCAATATTAGCTTTTATATGTTTCAAAAACTTTTGTATATAACATCTTCAAATGTTGTCATAGTCTACAGTTCGTTTGGAATAAGTCCAAAACCTTCCAGCCAAAATTTTAAATCTTTGTTTAGTTTCTGAAATTTAGAATTTGAAATGGTCTGTTTTGGCACTCAATAAAAATTATAAATTTATTGACCACATCCGAATTTTTATGAACTGCCAGCAATTCTTTAGTTAATTTTCAATGGTTTTGACGAAGTTGCCATGCACCTCGATCGACGAAAATGGGAATTATGAGGTCATGTATTAGTTTAAGTCTGCTTAACTCAAAAGAGACTTTGTATCCTCTGATACTCATTCCTTGTTGGCCGTATTCAAGTGTCCAGAATTGTAAGACAAATCATTTAAAAATACTAACTTTCTTGCAATTTGAATCATTTACCAGCCAAAACTAGGTTAAACAAAGTTAGATTAGGTATGCTGCAGCTGTATGAGACGTAAGGCCTATCTATGGCTCATTCTGACACCACAATTCCACGCATTTGAAATGTGTGTGCAACAGTGTTTCTTCAATGTATTTTATAAAAAAAAATTCAAACGGATAGCGGAAAAGGGGAGGGAAATCGAACGGTAGTAGAAGTATTTAGTCGAAGTATTTCTTTCACATTTGAAGGTTTTCCATTACTTGCCAAGATCGCATCTGTGTGTTTTTTTATTTTCAACTACTTTATGTGGATAGTATTAGAAGTAGATGAGTGTAGCTCGAGCTAGGAATCGAACCACTGCACAGTGATTCGTTCCATAGACAAAATTCAAAAAATTTATGGTCTCAGAATTTAACGATTTTGATGTAATTCGAAAGAAAAAACTCCAACTAAGAAAACCCCAAAAAATCTGTGCAAAAAATCAATTAGTGTCTGTGCAAAAGCGGCTCAAAGTTGAAACATTTTTCACAAAAAAATTGAAACTCATATTTTCTGTTTTTTAATCTATTGATTTTAAAATTATATGGTTACCAAGAAGTTGCTAAAACTTTCAATATAGATTAAGAAATGATGTGGCCATTTTCGGGTTTGATGTTTTCCCAAAATCTGCAAAGCGTAGGATTTTACTTCACTTTTAATTCAAAATATTTTTCTAAGTTAAAAATCTGAAAGTTGGCAAAACTAAGACGAAAATATCTAAAAAGTATGTAAAAGTATGTTCCTGAATTTTTTTTATTTTAGGAAGTTTTCTTTCTTTGTCGGATAATGTAATTATATCCTCCGATATCTTCCGATCTCAGAAAATAATTCAATTTGAAAAGTGGTCTAAACACGTATTTTTCGACAAAATTTATTTTATTTATGCCTAAAAGTATGCAATTAGCACGAAAAATTATAAAATCTGCAAAAATGCAAAACATACATCTATTATTATCATTTTTATTGCAAAGCCAGAGGGTCCTAAGACAATTTCTGTTACTCTTTGGAATAATCAATGTTGACGTTACCGATTAAATATAAAATCTTAAAAATCTAGCCAACACATTTGGTGCTAGAACTTTCCAAAAATGACGAAATTTGCAAAATTAAGCCTCAGGCATTGGCAATCTACAACAGTTTAAGAACAACTAAATGAAGATGGAGCAGACCATGATTAACTAGTATACCAAATTTTATGAAGAACGGACCACTCCTTCTAATTTTGTCCCGCGGTTGTATGGAGTCGAATCACTGTGCACTGCTATGAAAAGCCTACTACTTACTAAACTGTGACCGGCATCAGCCATTACTTGCTTCTTTTAACTTAACTTAGACATTTATCAACATTTGACACTAAACAAAAAACTTTCTATTCATGATTCTGTCGGTTAGTTAAACTAAAAATGAGACTATTACAGCATTGACAATTGACTGCTCAGTGCGACTTCTATCATTCTTGAAGATTTGAGGCCAAATGATGGCGCCTCTGCTCCAA
Source organism: Melieria crassipennis (assembly GCA_963668005.1). Lineage (NCBI taxonomy): Eukaryota > Metazoa > Arthropoda > Insecta > Diptera > Ulidiidae > Melieria > Melieria crassipennis. Next base: position 34,211,634 of record OY764962.1, on the reverse strand, counting down.
GTTGTCATTTGAATTTGAATATTTGGTGACTCTGACCTATCTGGTAATAAGTGTGGAAGGTGGGAGGATACTCTGGATCATATCCTCACTTGTCATAACCCGTAGGTGTCTCTGAGTTCATTGGACTGAAAGCGGTGTCAGTATTGGGCCTCAATCCACTACTAAGGTTTGCTAAAAGTTCTCCTATTTTAACGAATTATTACCATAGCTCATAAATGGATTTATGTCTGGTGCCACTAAGGACCCAGCAGAGTTATGAGCGTTGCCTCTCGATCAGCCAGTTATACCTATAATATATATATTATGCTTCCTTAGTGTTCTGTTTTCGAATCTTTTAAATATTTTACGCCTTACTTGTACATACGTGTACTGGATCTATAATGTATCAGTAAACTCAAGAACCATTAATACAGCGTCTCTAAAATGTAGATTAGAAGATATGTTCAGATAAAGCAAACTCAGTTCGAAAATTGAAACAAGAAAGAAGATGGCTTTTTTTGTTCTCGTTGTTCTGTGCCTGCCTGGCTCTGTCGAGAAAAACGAGGAAGACATTGTTTACCGATATTGAAGTCATAGCAAAACTAACGCTCAGCTCACTTCTTGCCTTCACTATCCTCTCAGAGTGGCTATCAGGAGCAGACCACATTGAAAAATAACCATCCATAACAATACTTACCGAAGGTAGTAGTACAAAAAGGCACACATACGCTCATTGGATACCGGGACTTCGCCTCCTCACTCTAACCCAGCAACAGTGGCGCAAACAGAATTTCGTTTTCAGGGGTTTCCGTACATAACTTTTGAGCTCAACATAAGTTGAAACCATATTTGCCACCTAAAATATTTTCAAGATGCAGATATATATGGGGGTTGAACTCCAATACCTTCTTGCGTGCTCCACTGCCAACCAACCTAACCAACCCAGCAAAATCATTCAGTAGGTAAACTTTTTAATTTAGAGTCAGAAATGCACTAATGGTGACTCAAACCTGGAACTAAATTTAGCAATTTGACGTCTGTACGAGAAATAAATAACCTCGAGATTCCAGGTTAGTAGGATTCGAAAAACTTAATCGGTGTGAAGACCAGAATGCCTTACTAGTCTTATCTTGTAATATCTGTTTTTTTAATTGAATTTAGCTTAAAAAATTTTACAAAAATGTGAAGAGAAAAAAAGTAGAAAAGACTTCAATGAAGTAATTTTAATTGCTTAATTAATTTATTAGATTAATGTTTACAAATTTTGAGGAATTAGGCAGTGAAGCCCAGTAATATATTTTTTTTTTATTGAATTTAGCTTTAAAAAATATTACAACAATGTGACCAGAAAAAATTATAAAAAACTTCAATGGAGTAATTTTAATTAATTAATTAATTAATTTGATTATTTTCAACTAATTTTAAAGAAATTATTAGGCAGTGAAGACAAGAAGATTTTTGTTCTTAATCAGCGAAATATAAAAGACTATAGTTATTAGTCTTGACTATAGTAATTAAGGGGCATCAAAACTTCAGGAGACACTTTAAGGGGGTGTTCCCGGGTAGAAGTTTGAAAAAAATCGATTTTTTTTGGCGTTTTATTGTACCTTATACTATATACTATCACCCCCCAAAGTCGTTTTTCAATCCGCAAACTCAGTACCCACTTTTTTGCATGTTAATTGAAGTAATCTCAGCTCTTTTTGCTCCGCTCATACATTCGTCGAAGCTTTAAACGCGTTTTTCTCGAAGCCACATTTTTTGTAATGGCCGATAACTTTTCTCAGCAACTATGAGAGGTATCGACTTGAAATTTTGGGAAAATGTTCTAGATAGTTTTCATTGGATGCTAAACCAAAGTTTTCATCAAAAAATTATTGTTAAATATATTTTCAAGCACTCTAAAGGTAAAAAAAGGTGGCAAAACTGGACAATTTTTTTTCATATGGCCGCCATTTTGTTTCTAATCAACATTTTGACTAAAACTGTGGTTTAGCATCCACGGAATTTATTGCAGATTAATAATTGCATACCCATTTCTGTTTTAGATTACTGGTTCCCGAAATTTGTTATCGGCCAGCAGTGAAAACAAGGTCACATTGACCACTGAAAATTTGTACTTAGAAAATAAAATTTTTTGACACAAATATGAGTTTCTGTTCTCCAAATAATAAGGAACAACAAGCAAAAAACCAGAATATTGCATGTTGCCTTGTAGCTCCAAAATAATTTTTTTTTTGAAAAACAGCCTAAAATCGGCATTCTAGACGGGAACACTCCCTTAACGTTGCCGAGGAAGTTGTAACAATGTGTCAGATGACTTTTCAAGAGACACTTTAATCTTGCGACAAAGTTGATAAAAACATATGTTGAATACTGTTTTCAACACTCCTTCCGAAAGGATAACAAAAGGTGATTTTAGCTGTTAAGAATCTGACACGTCAATGGACCCTGGTTTATCTGCACTTAACGTTAGATTTTTAGGTTTTTTACCAATTAATTTTAAATGCTTTTGGTCATCAAATCAATTGAACCATTCGTTGTTCAGTAGAATAACAAAAAACATGAGAATCACTAAGAATTAATTTCCAAATTAAATAATGCAATTTTCCTACCTCATTTCAATACTTTCAGTCATCATATTAAGGCAGGTTTCTACCTTGTGCGGCCGAGAAAATATGTTTTTTTTGAAAAATTTTTGATGGGAAGGTTTTTCAGTTGTAGGTATATGTTTATTGTACAAGTAAAAAAAGTTTCAAGATAAAATATGCAAAGGGAGGGAGGGGGCCATCGAGCAATGGCGGCAGGACTTCCTTACTCGCGGAAGTCCTGCCGCTGTTTGAGATGACTTGAAACACAAAAATGAAATTTTTTCTTATTCTGTATCCTTTTGTCTATGGCTGGAACTAGGATTTAAAAAAAAAAATGAAAAATGAAGGAAATATGCGATTTTGACTAAAAAACTCAATTTTTACCTACTTTTTTCAATACAAATTTCTATTTTTAATGAGAAAAAATTATTATTTCTTGAAGATCCTAGTTCGTGCCATAGCTAAGACCTTGATAAATGACTGTTTAAAATTTCGTAGCTATTGCTCAACTCGTGTGGCCTAAATCACTTCCGCAAGGTCAAAAAATGTAGTTTTGAGAAAAACGCGTTCAAAGTTTTGCTTCAGCGGCTCGGCGCCCTCGACACCGCTACCTGTTTCGATAAATTGCTTCCGTAATTCGAAAGATTTTAACTTCAAATTTTGGGAGCGTATTCTACAACCATGTATTAATCCAAAAATGCATGAAAAAAAAAATCGATTTTTTTCACCGCACAAGGTAGAAACCCCCCTTAATGCAACAATTCGTTGCTAAGTAGAATGACAAAAACCATAAGAATCTCTAAATATTGATTTAAAAATTATTTTCTGGATAGTTAATTTTGAAGAGCAGTATTTTTTTTTAACTTTTGTATTTATAGAATTTTTTTATTAAACATGTTTTAGTCTTCATTGCACTTCAAAACATTGTTTCGACTGAGAAGAGAAGAATTAATTTTCAAATTAAATTTTGTAAATTTCCTACCACAATCCAATACCTTAAGTCATCATATCAACTCAACCATTTGTTGTTTAGTAGTTAGAATGCCTAAAGCCATGAGAATACCTAATTATTAATTTTCAAATTATTTTATGGGTAGTTAACTATGAAGTGTAGTATTTTTCAAACTTTTGTATTCATGTCATTTTTTTATTTTATGGAATATTTTGGTTTTCATTGCACCTCAGAATATTGTTTCAACTGAGATGAAAAAAAGGAAGCCTTTCAAATTATGATTACGATTAAATTCAAATTATATAATCATCATCAATTAGTGTATTTGTCTTTTCCATATAAAGTCTGCCTTTGCATCATTAATTTTATATTAAAATAAATAGAAAATTCCACATGTGCAGTTGCATGCTCACTTTACAGGAAATAATATAATAATGCTATGCATTTGAATTAATTAATTAATTAATAATCTTCGAGCATACTACAGATTTATTTTTAATGTACGAGTGTGTCGTATGTGTTGAATTTCATATTAAGTGACTCGAGTGCAGTTGAGTTGACGGCCTTGAACAGAACTAACACATACTAAATTATGCATTGCTATATGAAAGTTTGCCTTATTGATCATAGAACCTACTGTGCGCAATTGATTTATCAAATTGAATGACAAAACTAATGAAGCAGTTATTTTATTGATAAAATTTTGTGCAACGTTTGCTTCTACTGCTGTGGGCAACTTTAATTGAGCAGTGTCTGCGGCAAATTTAGCCGATGAACTTAATCGAATGCCGATAGCTCGAGCATAGATTACAAGACTAATAAAAACTGTATGACCAACAAGCAAGCGGACAATCAAGTCAGTTGGCAGCACAAAAGCCCATACTTACCGCATCATCGAACTTTGTTGTTGGTTTATTGTTTGTTGCAGACGAGCAGAGCGACTCATTCATATGTTGGCTGCTAATGTTGTTAGTGTTGTCAGTTCAGTTCAGTTGTTGGTAGCATATTTACATGTATGCGCACATGTATGTATCGCATACATATGCATACATGTGTGCCGGGGCGTTTGACATCTTTGTGGGCAGCCAATAATGTCGACGATAACATTAATGTTGCCCGAAACTAGGCAAAGACAGCAAAGGCGGCGCGTGTGCGGCCCAGTGACAATAGTTGCGTAGTTTTCTTTGTCATTGCTTGTGCTACTTTGTTTTGTAGTTGTATGCGCCGTCTTTCTGGCCTTTCAATGATTTACAAGCTTTTTCAAGCGCGCGACGTGAAGCGAAGCGTCGCGCACAAAAGAAGACAATTCAGCAAAATCGCAAATAGTTTTGTTGCTGTCTGCTGCGCATTCAAAGTTGGGTACATTTTGTCGTTGTCAGCAGCAGCGGAAAATTCATTGGAGTCAGCGCAGATTCATTGCGTCGTTCGTCGAGCGCGTCGAACACTCCAACAGCCCAGCAGCCGCGTCAGGCATTTATGGAGATTTATGCGTTGTGCTTATTGTTTAATTAAAATGAAGTGGTGTGCATTTTGCCAAATAATTCGTGCGCCAGATAACGCCAAATTGGCGACTGTGTTTGTGTGCGTGTCGCATATTTTTAGGAAATTTCACGTTGATGAGATTTGTGTGGTTGTGTGGGTGTGAGCGTGCAAATTGTAATGCCAAATGTTAATAAGAAAAACCAACACAACGCAGCGAGCAGTTTCTGCCTCCTTCAACGACAGGTTGAACAGGTTGGTGCTCTAATATGCTGCGAAATTTATGAGGTAATCAGCTTTAAAAATGGCGTAATTTTCATGAATACAAATTCTTCCCACCCCCCGTCCATCCACCCTCAGGAGGCTTTTGTTTCGAACAAATTCTGCAGATTTCATTAATGTTTTATGTTTTGTTTTTTTTTTGTATATAATTTTTGGTTGTGGCCGCTTGCGCGCATTTAAAACAGCAGCGCCGCGTCGCTTAAACTTGGTCCGCAACTACGAACAGTGCGAATGAGGTCAATGATTGTTTACACTTTCGCCGCGTACTTTTGTGTTATTGGCGTCGTGCAAGAAGCATTCGTGCCACAATTACACAAGCGGCACAAAACAAAAATGCTCTTCTTTTTGTTTTTCTATTTCTTGTTTCTGGAAATCTATGCGATTGTGTGCGCATATTTTAAATGTTTAAACAATTAGGAATTCTTCCTTCAGTGGTTTGGTTAAATGCTAATTTTGCGGTGTGTCTGTCGGTGCGCTTTTGAATGTATTTTTAAGTAGCCAACACTTTCCAAGTGATTAATTTCGTTTTTGGCCGCAGGCTGTTTACATAAAAGACACACTCCATGGCAGCGGAAATTCGACGTAATTAAGTTTATATTTGCGCCAAAAGCAATTTGATTCAAGATTTAGAATGTGGGAATTGGTTAATTTTGTATTTGACATAGCGAAGTGTGCACTTGGCGCGGCCCTTAAGATTGGTCTATGTTTGTTAGTGGATGATGGCTTTAAGTGCTGTCGAGTGAAGTGGGGATTGTGTGGGTGAACAGAGGAACTGTATCATACTTAAGTAATATCATTTTGTACATATTTCCTTATTTTAATTTCAAGTTGAAGGAAATTAGGTTGGCTTGGTTTAAAAACAAGAATAAACTAAATTTTTATATGTAACAACGCTTAAATCTAAACTAAGTCAAATTAGGCTTATTGTGATCAGATAAGGGGGTTTTACACTAAAATCCTCTATCACTACCACTACGAAGTCTGCTGAGACATTTTTCACTACCACTTAATACATTTAGTGATAGCTGAATTTTTCCACTAATTACTGACTTTATTTAGTGGTGGTGCAATTTTTTCTACCAAAGACCTAAAACAATTATTATCCATATTTTTGGGAATGAAAAAATTGCCCTAATTTAAGAAATTTATATAATTATTGCTTTATAATAATTATTCCCAATAAGAAATTTTTTACGTCGCCTATAACTATTATCATGTAATAAATATTTTTGAGTTGCATATTAACTCTTATAAGTAACAAGTATATTTTTTTGTCCATAATTATTACTTTGGGATTTTGGTTTTTAGCATTGCGTCATAACTTTAATTTATGACTTTTTTAATTTACGTTAGCGATAACTGTTATCTTGAGAAATTTTTTTTACGTTGCTTCATAACTTTTATTTATGATTTTTTTCATTTACGTTGCCGATTAATACCTATTATTTTGAAAAAAATTCTTTACGTTAAATTACCATATTTTGGGTATGAATTGATTTTTAATTATTTCAAATTAACGAACGCAAATTAACTGCAGAAAACCAATTTCCACCAACAACTAAACAATTAAAAACCTATTCATACTCAAAATGTGTTAAGGGGAAAAGCCACTGTGACGGGTCAACAAATTAGTGATTTTAAACATTTTTTTTGACCGAGTAAATATAGGAATTTTTGGATCGGGTTTTTTTATTTTATTAAGCAGACATCTAATAATATTTCCACAAATTTTTATTAAAAAATATTAAATAGTTTAAACAATAGAGATGATCCCGTAGCGGTTGAAAAAAATCCCCCTCCATGGCGGCATCGATTTCTCAAAAACCCGTACTCAGAAAAAAAAATAAAATTTTATTGTAATCTGTATGAATGTCTATCTTTGTACGTAGCCGTTTTTTTTTTTTTTTGATTTTTCACAAAATGGCGACCGATTGAAAATATTTCCATGTTTTCGACCTTGTTTTTTTGGTTTTGAGACAGTTTAAAAAATAGTAAAAAACAAAATTTTCCAAATCGGCTACGCTTAACCTTAACCACTACTAAGACGAACAAAACATACAAAAAAATTAGAAATCGGTTCATAATTGTTCGAGTTATTGATGCCGCCAGTTCAAAAAAAGTCGTTTCGAGAAAAACGCTTTTAAAGTTTTGAGTCCATTTCTCTCGTAATGAAATAATGTATCTTTTAAAATTTTCATACCTATATTAAACTATCGAGTCCTGGACCATATGACTTGAAATTTTGTACACATATTTGTGATTATATAAGCTTTGATTTAAAACAACAAAAACAAAAATTTTTTTTTTTTACCCGTCACAGTGGCTTTCCCCCTTAAGGCAACGTAAAAAAAATGCTTTCATAAGGGTTATGAGGCAACGTAAAAAAAAATTTCTTTCAAATAATAGTTACCTCTTTCAATAATAGTTATAGTTAGTTAGTTATAATAGTAACGTAAATAAAAAAAAACATAAATAAAAGTTATGAAACAAACGTAAAAAAAATTGTCTCAAAATAATAGTAATCGGTAACGTTAACAAAAAAGTCATAAATAAAAATCATGATGCAACTTAAACAAAAAAAATCCCAAAATAATAATTATCCAGAATGAAAAAAATATTTATTTCTCATAACAGTTATTATGCAACGTAAAAATTAACTGTCGCATATAATAATTATAATCAACAAATAAAATTTATGTTGCATTGTAATAGTTACATTGCAATTAATTTCTTAAAAAACTTATAATAGTTAAGTCCCTGTTTTCTACTAAAATTTTTTTAATGGTACTTTTTACACCTGTCTAAATAAAGTTAGTGATAGTTGAAAATTCTTCAACTATCACTAATTTTGTTCCACTAAAGTTACATCACTAACGGTTATAACCAAATAATTTAACATTTTCGGTGTTGTTTATAAATTAAGTCTTTATAACATTTTTCCACCTGAAATATTACTCCAAAATGATGTACGAACAGAGCTGGAATATTATTTAGCAGATGCAGACACGACATGCGACTTGACACCCATCGATTATTTGCAAGCCAATCACTTTGGACCAACTCGAGGCCAACATTCCACACATAATGTGACACGAATGTAGCTTCAAAATACGAGTAAAGCTTTAATGTAGCTTCAATATTCTAGACGCCATTGCCAGAGTAACGTCGCCGAGTCATGAAAAATTTAATTCGAATTAAATTCATTCAAAATTCAATCAAAAATTCGTCTCACCATTTGAAGCACTGCCAGCAAAGACGAGGCGGCCATTTGAATTATGTGCTCTTTCATACATAATAAGATGAATGTAGCTTTAAAGTAGTTAAAGACAGAAGCAGTTTGATATCTCACTTTTGATATCAGAAAGTAAGATCCTAGAGCTCTGATAGTTGATAGACAGAACTATCAAAACTTACTCTTATATCGATCCATTCTAGCGCTGCTTCAATAGCAGAACTCTCTGTTTGGAACACTGCAGTGGCAAGGAATAATTTGTAGGGAGTATTAAAAAAACTCTTGCACTAGTCGCTGTGTTTAGTTTGGAACTGTAAATAAAAATTGAAATGAGATATGTAATAACTAATAATGGGAGATCGGTATAAGGCAAAAGGAAAGAGCTATGCTCTCGTAATCGACTCGGTTTAGAAGAACTTCATAGTATACATTTTATACATTTTATATTTTAAAATTATTACAGATGTATTCATAGGGAAGTGAGTCAGATTACTTTCCAAAATCCTCTCATCTTCTTAGAATTATTATAGATATCCGCATAAAGCAGTGAGTCAGAGTATATTCCAAAATCCTCTCATGTGTCCATTTTATTGAGTCATCGGTACAATTTTGATAGTAAACATTTAATTAGATTGATTTGTATGGTGTACTTTATTTATTGATGGATCAATTTAGTAAGAATAATAGATTCATTTAATAACAAATTAAAATTTTTTGTGGTGTGGATTGCTATACAGTTATGTCCTGTTGAGACAGTCAAATAAATTGAAGCAATTTATTTCTTGATTGAATTTAAAGCTGTTCACACATCTCAATTGAGCTGTTGTTGAAAATGCTATCGAACATGTTTTTGTTTTGACTTGAGAAACTGTTTTCTGTTTGTGTATAAAAAAGTTTTTAAAAACATTTATTGAACATTTAGAATAATTTATTCAATATCCCTATTCATGTACAGAATTTTTAAAAGAAATTTCAAAATAAACAAATGTTAACAGACGTCTTTCGCTGCTGTCAGTTTCTGAATTTCGTCTTAGTTCCATAAATTGTGAATAAATTTGTTTATCGATAACAGCACGACACAGGGTTGCATGGTGAATTGAACTCAATTAACCCTTTTGCTACAGGTTTTTACTGGGGAAAGTTAAAATTTTAAATTTTACGTCTAAGGCTTCTATGTGATTATATTAGCAACATTCCATAAGACATTTTTTAATTTTTATACTCGGACCCTGTATTTTAGAGTGTTTTTCTATGAGAGCAACCACATCGTTGTGGCTGTAATAATTACTTAAACATACAACTTTTTACGCATAACAAAAATTTGAATATTTCTTCTTTTACTTCAACCAAAATTATAAAAAAAAGTATCTGAATTGAAAGAAACGGTCAAATTTAAAAGTTCTCTATTTTTTTCTGCTTCTTCTTCCTTTACTATATCAAGATATACCATTACAAAGACGTGTATAGTTCTCTTCTTTAAGCTTAAATATTCACTTTATTAATTTCGTATTTTTCCTAACTATTCTAAAGACCAACAAAAAATATATTCTTGCAACCATAGAGGATGCAGACGTCCACAAAGTAGCTTGTTGCCATATGGCAACAAAATAGCGAAAGGGTTAATGGTCAATTTAGCATAAAATTGCTAAATAGTTAAATTGGGATTTTTTTATGACAAATTGAGTATAATTTAGAGCCAAGTTCAAGATAAATTGAATAAATGTCTTAATGGAGCAATAATTATTTATGATATAAAATTGAAATAAAATTAATGACTTCATATTTATTGTAAACATATTATGGTAAAAATCTCATATTCTGATTGCTATGACAAAACATGCCAAATAAGTTTGAGGTTATTATTACAAGTTTTAAAATAAATCCCCTATCGCTGCAAGCTCACTGAAATGTTTGTCTTTCGTGAACGTATTAATTCCTTCACATTTAGCTTAAGAAAATAAAAACATCTACATCTATTAATTCCTCCACATTTAGCTTATGCAAATAAAAACATCTATAATATATTTGTTTTGGCATTTTCATATTTTTCTATAATTTAAATCAGATTTTTATGGTATATTGAATCATCCAAGTATCAAAATAATCTTCACATATAAGCAAACACAAATACAAATACAAATACAAGCCGAGACGCTGCCACACGAGACACAGCATAATATTTCAATTTTATCACTCAGCGCGGCACAAATAAGCAGTTTCCAGATGCTTCATATATGGATATGTTTTTGCATGTGTGTGTGTGTGTGTGTGTGTGCGTTAACGCTGGAGTTTGTCAGTGTCGTTGGGCGAGTGGCTGTGCGGGTCGCTGCAAAGTTATTTGCAAAGTTCAAAGTTGTCATTTACCACCAAAAACTGCCAGTGATGACTATCTGCGGAAAAAAGGCAGACAGCGAGACAGTTGGACTCGTGGCGTAGTGCTGAAGTTGGGCGAAAGCACATGCGAGGTGGCGACACGCAACGGATGAGCGAGTTCGCTGGCTCCGTGCTGGGGCTCGCTGTGAGCTAATGGCAGTGGGCGTAGGCAAGGGGGTGACTGCCTGTCTGTCTGTCTGTCTGGTTGACTGGCTTGCTGGTTGATTAGATGGCAAGCCAAAGTTCAGCAGCCACTGACATTTTGCGATTGAGCCACTCGGGCAGGCAGCCAGACGGGTGAGCGGTTGATCGGCTGTGACGACGAGCTGCTGGTTGTTAGCACTCAAGAGCGCAAATTGTGTTAAATTCTTAAATGAAATTATGCATGAATTTGATTAAAAGCCATTTAAACTTGACACACACACACACACACACACACACAAGCAATTTTTGTGCATTTCTGTAATTTTCATAAATTATGGCTGAAGCGTATTGGCGCCTGTACGTGATCAATTATGCCACAACAACTGACGTGGGGAACGCGCTTGCGGTTTGCTTTTATTATCTCGCTTGGGTGTGTTCGTGTGTGCGGAATTAGCAATAAAAAAAATTCACTTAACATATTTGCACCTGTGTGCACATGAAACATTTTGTGCACTTTATGCTGGCAATAAATGTGGCAGCTTTTGTTGGTTGCACCTGCACGCAGCGTGCAGTGGCCGCCCGCATGTGCACGCCAAGCGATTTTGGAATTAACATTATGATGCCAACAGCGTATCGACGTTTATTGCCAGTTAATCGATAAAGTAATAAAGTAAATTGTGAAATTGGGGAAAAATATAAAAAATATTTAATTGCTTTTTTTCAGGGAATTTTAATTCTGTTGTAATTGCTTGATGGGCTTTTTAACTGAGCCTTAATTTATATGGCGAATAGCACGCAGCTGACAATGGTTTTTTTTTTAGGAATTTATTACTTCTTGTTGATTCGTATCACAATTTTGTTTCCAGATGCCAGTGGAAAATTTTTGATGGGTTGGGTTTGAAATTTGGCCAAGACTCTAAGCAGTCTCACAGATGCAGCTCTATCTGGTTGATGGATTGTGAGAAAGCACGTTCAGTGGCTTAGTGGCTAAGAGCATTGCAGATAACTGTTAACCTTCGACAGGGAAATTGTATATTAAAAAGCGGCTGTTAGGAATCGGTGTAGAATTGTGGAAACTATAGGCGCATCCAAGCCTTAGTCTCGCAACCTGTGAATGTATTTTTGTCAGGACCGTAAATAATTACACTGTGCAAGTCGAAAATTCAGACATGGGGGGGACCTACAGAGCGACTTTCTATAGGTATACTGAGTTGAGATCCACCAGCCGTTTCGCTGGATTGGCTTTAGTTTAAGAGAAATCCGACTTTGAAGTTTGCTCATTTTCGTCGAGTTCGTCGCTTAAGGGAGTGTTCCCGTCTAGAATGCCGATTTTAGGCTGTTTTTCAAAAAATTATTTTGGAGCTACAAGGCAACATGCAATATTCTGGTTCTTTGCTTGTTGTTCCTTATTATTTGGAGAACAGAAACTCATATTTGTGTCAAAAAATTTTATTTTCTAAGTACAAATTTTCAGTGGTCAATGTGACCTTGTCACGCTGATTTTCACTGCTGGCCGATAAGAAATTTCGGGAACCAGTAATCTGAAACAGAAATGGGTATGCAATTATTAATCTGCAATAAATTCCGCGGATGCTAAACCACAGTTTTAGTCAAAATGTTGATTATAAACAAAATGGCGGCCATATGAAAAAAAATTTTCCAGTTTTGCCACCTTTTTTTACCTTTAGAGTGCTTGAAAATATATTTAACAATAATTTTTTGATAAAAACTTTGGTTTAGCATCCAACGAAAACTATCTAGAACATTTTCCCAAAATTTCAAGTCGATACCTCTCATAGTTGCTGAGAAAAGTTATCGGCCAGTACAAAAAATGTGGTTTCGAGAAAAACGCGCTTTCAAGGTATGCGCAATGTATCAGCGGAGCAAAAAGAGCTGAGATTACTTCAATTAACATGCAAAAAAGTGGGTACTGAGTTTGCGGATTGATTGGGGGGTGATAGTATATAGTATAAGGTACAATAAAACGCAAAAAAAAAAATCGATTTTTTCAAACTTCTACCCGGGAACACTCCCTTAAGTCTTCGAACGTTTAAATGCTAATAGGTCCTAAATCGTTCCGAATATCGCTTTATTGTCTTCGGCAAGTTTGTAGATATTTTAACGACCAACAAATTTGCTTAAGACACCAATCCAAAAAAATACATTCAAACTGTGTTTTCGACAAAAATGTTCCAAAAAACCCACTTTCGTCGAGGCTTAAAAACAGTATAGCGAACCCTCGTGAAAAAAATAAATGAGTATGCTTTTATATAGAGGGTTGGCACCTGCATCTAACAAACTACAAATTTTGCCTGGGAAACGCCCATAGAAGGCGTGGCTAGGCGTCAAATTTCAAAGTTTTTATCAAAAAACTCAATTAATCTCCAACTGATTTACACGATATAGGTATCAAAGGAAAGGTATTTTTCATACCTTTCTTTTGATGTGCAACATTAGATACATAAGATGTACTAATAAAAAGTTTTAAGCGAAAAAAACATTTTTTTATAAAATTTTTTTTTAACGGATTTTTTTCTCGAAAAAATCCATTACTAGGGTACAATAAGTTTGCCACCATATTATAGCCTGTTAAATTCCCTTTACAACTAAATATAAAACATTTGATATTTTTGAATATATTTTTAACATTAAATTGATTGCGAAGGTGAATATGAAATGGATTTGGACCCAGTCAACTTAGAAAAAAATTTAAAAAATTATTATTAAAAAGTTATTATCGCAATATTTTTAATCAAATAAATCAAGATAAAGGAAGCATTGCAGATATATCATATAGTGTAATAAAGTGATTGTTTTTGGAAGCAGTTATCAAAAAAGCAATAAACCAAAACTTCTAGATTTTTATTTTCCGCTCACCAAATAAAAATTATTTGTTTACTTTTTTTTTTGATCAGAAAATAAAAATTATTTGTTGCGTTTTATTTTTGGGGGAAAAATGAAAATTATGTGGTGAGTTTTATTTTTCACTTGCAGAATGAGAATTTATTTTTCAGTTTTATTTTTGTTCACAAAATAAAAATTACGGGACGAGTTTTTGATTTCAAGAAATGATTTTTATTTTCTGATCAAAAAAAAAATCAACAAATAATTTTTATTCGATGAGCGCAAAGTAAAAATCGAAAAATAAGTTTTATATTTTGATTTTAATATTTAGCTTATTATTTCTACGGTCCATTTTTGTAGTTATTTGCCTTTTGTATTATTCTGCAGGCGTCAACTAATTCATTGCATAATTCCTGCTCAATGCTTTACAGCATTGCTTAAGCATTTATCTACAATTTTGCCCTGATTCACATTAATGTAAAACTCTTTAACAGTTAACGATCCGCTTGTTCAATTGTCTGTCCAAATGTTTCGGTTGTCACTGTCACTTTGACCACACTTTAAACACGCTTAAGTCGTCTTCAAAGTTTTGCCTTCAAATGTTCGCTTTTCCTCTGCCGCCTTACGAGTCTTTCGAAAATGTAAAAAGCTGCACGAAAAAACTTAGCCTACCGCCACCTTCACTTACTTATGCGCCGCATGCTAATTAGCTGCAGCGACCACGCTGCACGACAGTCGATTACCGCACTTGCCAATTAAAAAGCAAAATTCCGGTGCAAGCTGTGCGGGCGGCAGCAAAGGAAACGTCAGCAGCCGAAGGAGCTAAGATGGAGGTAATTGTTCAGTCAGTCGGACAGAAAAAGCCGCCGTCGCCATTTTGCTGCAGTTGCATGCACCGTTTCCGTCCTGCTCGACTTCCGACTGACGCTGCGTCGTTGCGGCTTACACATTTTTTTCGAGGTGTCTTGGTTTTGTTTTTTTGGTTGTTATGTGGGAGGATGGAGGAGAGTGATGCGGCTAGTTGGCGGTTTTAAATTGTTGTTAATTAGTGCGCGGACTTTTAGCGCATTCGCTGCGACTGCTGTGGCCACTGTGGTCTGTGGTAGGCGTTTTTGTTGGCAACATGCGCGCTGAATGTGTTGTCTGTCTGGGCGGATGGTTGCGCTGGCGTGTTGGTGGTCTGCGTCACAACAACTCTCAACTTTACTTTTTTGCTTTGCGTTTTAAAGTGAATGAGTTTGTAATTGTTGCAACATGCGCACCAATTAGGCGCAATTATTATTTGCTATCAAGAGGCTCGCAGACGGCGTAGGGTGGCGCCAGTACGATTTACGTTTTTATGATGTAATGCGGTTTCATTGTATAATTTCTATTTTTAGCCACACGCAGTCAAGGTATGTGCATTAGTGCGATTTTTCCTGCCTCGCGCACATTGAGTGCGCCCATAAATACAGTCACGCACTGAAAGTGTGCGTGTGTGTACGTGCAAGTGCGTGTGTGTTGGTGTGTTTGCCATTACTGCTACGTCTCAAAGTATTGCGTTGCTCCAATTTCCTTCTGTTGCTGGTTGCTGCGCGCACTGACGGCATTTGTTGGCGTCGGGTGCGTGATTTTTGCAAATAAAGCTCGCTTAAAAGAAATTAGAACACGTAAGCCCAGTTGACTGTCAGTGGGTGTTGGTCGTAAATTATTTGTTGAGAATTATCAGCTGATAAATAAAGCCTATAAGGCTTGCTATTTGCGGTAACTAGTGCTGCTGCTTGTTGTTTTTTTTTTGGTGAAAGTTTAACGTACCATGAAAAATATACATGGATTTGAAAGTAGTAATGGAACTATGGATTTGAGTGCTTTTAAGAGTTAAGTGCGACATGTTGGGCTGCCTTCGACAAGTACCATGGCATATGAGTTACTTAACAGGTTACGTCAGATCGCGACGTATGTCGGGATGTAGGGCTTGCTAGGCTGTTCCGACAAAGGAAACAAAACAGTTACGTAATTTGACCTAAATAACTTCACTTGAAACAAATGGGTTCACACTAGCTTCTAGTGATTTCTTTTGACTGTTCGTTGACAATTTTCAGCTATATTTATTGTCTGACAAAAGACTAATGAAAAGTATTTTCAGTTTATTTTTATTTTAATATTTCAGTTTATTTTTATTTTTTTTTTATTTTAATAAAATAATTTTATTTAAATTAACTAATTTTTAAAACAAATGCTAGATAGTATCATAAACTCGCATTACAACTTGAGGAAAAAGGATTATTTTAATTTGAGATATCAATATTCTGTGAAATTGCACGCAACATTTTATTTGCGCTAATTTTCTATTATTTAAAGTTGATAGCAGTTTGATGTGCTTAGAAATTCAAATAATTTATAATAACGTTAAGAATATTAGTGATATTGAATGGACTCTTTGCAATCGTTACTTGATTTTGCCATCAATTAAAAATATATAAAAAATAGTTATGGGTTCATGTCTTAATTTTATGAAGATACGTAAATGTTTTATTAGAAAATGACACCGTGTTGGTCAGTTTTGGATGTAAGTTCTTTGATTATTTATGGAAAAAATTAAATAGTAGTAAAATTTGATGATAAATTATGATAAACTACCTAAATTCGAAGTAACTTTATTGACAATTGTTTTAAAGTTAACTGGGCAAATGTCAGAATTACTACATTTACTCATGATTTATGAATGAATCAAAAATAATTTTAATATTAAAAAAAAAATCAAAAATAAAACATCAAAGCCATAAATTGCACTAATGAGATTTCTAGAGTTTCTAGAAGAAAAGTCATACAAATTTCTTACAGTGCCATGTTTATGCGAGAAAAGAAAATAATAAGAATAACAAGAAAACATTTGGAAATCAATGAAAGTGTGCTATGGGGTGCAGAATTTCCACTAGACCTCTGCTTGGAATGCGAGAAAACAGTTTTGTATAAAATTGAATATAAAAATAAATAAAAATTAAAGGAACTTACAGTTTTTTGTTGATACTGAATGGTGTATTGAGAACTTTGCATAGACAGTTTCAATATTTTCCACTGCAAAGTTTGTCATTGCCTATTCGACCCTTAGGTGAGTACTTAATAGCTGTCCATACTTTCACGTGGCTAAGCTGAGATTTTATCCCGCGACTGTTTGGTTTGAGCTTCAATAATATATGGAAATAATTTAAATTTATAAAGTCTTATAAAGCCTTGCATATGTTTAATTTTCACGGTTGTTTCTTCATGGTAAGTGAAACTAAATTATTTGTTTCTCATATGTACGTTTCGTATGGGTGGCGTATGCGTGTTTTTGTGTTCATTGCTTGTCAATGAGTTAAAATTGCTTCAGTTTGATTTAAAAAAATATATTTACTTCTCGTGTTTTAAGCGATTAGCTTAAATGTATGTTACTCATACGTCCCGTATGGGAAAAGAAGCAACTGAAGTTTTTCAATATTTATTGATTTATTAATACTTATAATCCTAAAAACCTGTTCACGAATGTACATATTTGCTTTTTTAAACGTTGGAGCTGATTTTGTCAACAGACAATGCGAAACATATTCTTCAAGGGTCATCGTATCACCGGTAAAGAAAAAAATATAGATTTTGACACCTGAAAAAAGCTGTTTCGTATTTAACACTCATTAACGCGCTTGAATTGAAAAATTATATTAGCTTAGTGTGTTCTATACGATCGGCAAAAGATAATTGCTTGTTACTGATACGCCTCCTATGGGAAAAGAAGCGACTACAGTCGCTTATCACCGGGAAAGATAGAGAATAGTTCTTGGTCTTGATAGCACTCATCAATGCATTAAAAGTGGTTTAGTGTGATTTTAAAAATTATATTAACTTGGTGTGCTTTACATGATCGCCAAAGCATAATTATTTGTTACTCATACGCCCCATATGGGGACAGAACCAACTCAAGTCGTTCAATACTAAATGTTGACGTATTACTTATACGCTTCATTACTGCAAATTAATTTGCAGATTTTTCATGTTAGGACGTTTGAGTAAAAATTTACCCACGGCGAAGGTGAGAAATATTTCTTCAAGGAGAAGTGTACTAAATATATCACCGGTAAAATAAGAATTTCTGGCTCTGATGTGCGTTTTTTGGGTTCATGGCTTATCAATGCGATAAGACTAAAATAAAACAAAATAAAATAAAATAAAATAAAATAAAATAAAATAAAATAAAATAAAATAAAATATTATAAAATAAAATAAATTAAAATAAAATTAAATAAAATAAAATAAATTAAAATAAAACAAAATTAAATTAAATTAATTTAAATAAAATAATATAAAATAAAATAAAATAAAATAAAATAAAATAAAATAAAATAAAATAAAATAAAATAAAATAAAATAAAATAAAATAAAATAAAATAAATTAAAATAAAATAAAATTAAATTAAACAAAATAAAATAAAATTAAATAAAATAAAATAAAAAAAATAAAATAAAATAAATTAAAATAAAATAAAATAAAGTAAATAAAATAATATAAAATAAAACAAAATAAAATAAAATGAAATAAAATATATTACATCATCAGGCGTTCCATTTCTTGGGGGCTGTGTAACAGTGCATATGATTGACATTTGCGTGCTTTGGAAATGCCAAGATTGCGCAAACTCATAACTTAATTTACAATATTTATTTGCTCCATAAGCGCAAGTAAAAGGCTTCTGTCGCCAAACAAGTACAAACGTTTTAAACCCCAAATTCGTTTGTTCAATTCAATTCAGTCAATTAATTATTGAATAAATCACGCATAAAAACCATTTAAACTGCGCTTGAAAAATTAATAGCCTTAAATATTCAGATAAACACAATTTGAGGCGGCAGAAGAATGAAAGTTTTTTCTAATATTTATAAAAAATGCAGTCATGTGATTTATGCTGGTGCGTGCGATACGAATCGTGAGCTGCTGGCAGCAAATTAGCAACAAATTACCATAGGAAACAAAAATATGGCTTGTCATTGCGGTCTATAATTCGTAAATGATAGCAGAGGCAAGGCGTTTCGGCTAAGTAAATACGCATAAATCACGGTTTCAGCGCGGCTCACGCTCTGAGTTGGCAGCACTGGCAGCAACTGGGCGTGGGCGTTTGGCATGCAAAAATGCCAATTAATGCTGGTAATATGGCGAAAGCAAATTCACTTTCAATTTAGAGTATGGCCCGTTGCACTTAGGTTGGGTGCGGGTGCGGATGTGTGGCTGTAGGCGTGTGGACGTTCAAAGCACCGTAAAATAGATGAAAGTAAATTAAAAAGCGGCAAATACTTAAATAGCAAATCCCAAGACACGAAGCCGACCAGGGGCCGCAAAAAAAGTTGTCTGTCATGAGCAAAAGGCTGACTTCCATAGTCAATTTTGCAATATATTTTCCAACTTTTCAGCGGTTTTGTGTTTTTGGGTTTTTGTTGTTTGTTTTCGGTGATTTTCTTGCAGATAAGTCCAAATGAATGCTGAGTAAAATGTGTCCCTTGCACAGTCCATTAAATTGCTTTTTAATTTAAGCAGACATTTTTTGGAACAATTTTGAAATAAAATTTCCTTTGCAGGTTTTTGCTGCTGGGATCGTTTTTCGGTACATAATGCGCTGCTTGTGCGGTCGGTAACCTTTTGGTGTTGTTGCGCCCTGCAGCACTTGCTCGCATATTTTTTGCAACACGCAGCTAAACTTATGAACAGAAGTTGCAGCCGTAATTTGCAATAAAATATTTCCAAATAAGATTTGCCAACATAGCTAATAGCCAAAGCGCACAGGGAGTTGCAGTAAAAGGCGCCGCTTAAGGTTGCTGGTGCGGGTAGGCGGCTTGGGTGAGGTGCAACAGCGAATATGTAATAGAAAAGCGCTTCAATTTCGACGCCGCTAAATGCCATCAGACCACCGGCTGAACATAAACAAACACGCAAATCCAAACAGAGCCAAACAAATGCACACTCACCAACACACACACACACACACATAGAGACAGCACAGCAAAGCGCACGCATTAGTATGCCGCATGTGACGTCGTACGCGTTTATTTCGCGTGTTGATGCGGCATTCGGTATGCACGGCACACGCCAATCCGCGCACGTTGCAAGCGTAACCGTTTCCGTTTGCGGCTCCTCGACACGCGGCCGCTTCCGAACACAACGACAAGCCAACAGTAAAATCACTTTGCCGTTGTTTTGCGTTTGAGAGTTGTCCTGAATATTTTTCACCTCGACTTGCAGTTTAATTCGAGACAATTTCCGGACTGAAGCTGAAAGTTGGCTCTTAGCTTGTGCAACGATCATCAATAAAAGCCCACATTTCTGCCATCTTCAGATAATTGAATTAACCTGTGCCGACGCTGGAGTGAACAACGTTTCCTTTCACTTTGTCTGACATGTTCATTAAAAACAATTTTATTAGCATTTTCCTATTGTCGGAGCTTCGATGGGTGCAGCAGCGAGGCAAATACAAATCGAGACAAAGGACAAGCAAAAGGCGCCAAATATGCGCTGAATGACAGGATGTGTCATATGGGCATTCAGCGCAACACCGAAGCGGTTCAAACGGTTGAAAGCTTCACGGGCAGCTTTGAAAGCCTCAGCGGCTGTGGTGAAGAGCGAAAGCTTTGAAGCAACCTGCATCGAGGTGCTTTGCCGCGTGCGAGGCGGTTTTCTAGTTTCGCTGGTGTGTTGCAGGGTTCAAAGGCGAACAGCCAAAGGACAATGTCAATGAATGCGCACTCAAACGGCTGCACAATTCATTAGAAATTTTGGCAAAAAATCGAAAAAGTGGCATTGAAATGAGACCTTTCAGTGACATGATTTGTATTTCTAAAAAAGAAAATAATGTTTTTTTTTGAAAAATTTTAGTGCCTGTTGGTTGCTCTATACTAATTCTTTTCGATTGAGTGTTAAATGCTCCCAAATAATAATTAAATTATATTATATAAGATATATCCCTTCAACGAGCCTGTAAATACATTTTACATATATATGTATGTTACATACATGTTCTACAAATATTCTGGCTCATTCTTTTCTGCGAAAATATAATTTTGAAAGTCAAATTTCAAATTGATGGCATGTTGATTATGAAATAGTCTGCTTTAATTTCTTGCTCAAATTTACGTAAGTCTTTGTTATTGTTATTGTTATTATTATTGTTGTTATGTGCTGTGCCGCATTGGACAAATTGATAAAGATTTGCATATAAAATGAACCAACAACTACCACCCACACAGTTACATTACACGTTTCAAGCGAACGAAATGTGCTTTGGCCGCTATAAGCTTTCCATTGCTTTCGTATTTTTTTGAAATTTGTTAATAAGTTGCACATGTGAAAAGCTCCCAAGGGAGCATTATTCGTCTCAGAGCGAATGTGTTCGTGTAAGTGATTTTCTCTTTTCACAGTGGTACAGTGAAACTATATAAATGCTAAGGTTTTGTATTGTTTTATAGTCAAGTTTTTTGGTTTTAAATTATGGGAATAATTTTCGTAATTTTTATAGAAGCAAAAAATAAATAAATTAGTAAAAAGAGAGAAAGAAAAGAAAAGGATTACAAGAGCCATAAATTACTTTAAGGAGGGGGTAAGGGTTAGAGCTAATTTTGTTTTTTAAATTTCTGTTTAATGGCTCGAAAGGAATGACTTTGAAAAACACGAAAATTATTCCTCAGATTTGAATTTTCCACATTTTGTTCGAATTTCTTGCAACTTCTTTGTGTTGTGAAAATATGTGAAATTTAAAATAATATAACATAGAACCCATTGAAAACCTCTAGAAGTGCTAGTTTAGGAGCTATTGGTCATTTGAATAATTTTGAAAAATTTGTTTTTCGAAAACATCTCTCAAGTTCGATTCCTTCAGATTTACCGTGAGTTTTTGTAGCTATGCGTATTTCTTGGCAAGTCTCAAAAAAGTACTGATAATTTAAAAATAATTATTTTTTATTAATTTTTTTATTTTTATTTATTTAAAAAGCCAATGAACATACACAACTTACTGACTATAGGAAAAAAAAGATCACACAAACGAGGAAAAGAGCTTCAACTTAACCTAATAATTTAATAATATAACCGTTTCTATGATTTTTAAAAACATTCATAAATTTTGATTTCAAAAGATTTGCAGGGAAACTTCGGCTAAATTTTAAAAAAGCTCCTGAGGAGTATAATGAGATTAGAAATAAATATAAATAAATAAATAAATACACAAATATTTTATACAAAAAAAAAGTATGTTATTTTTGAATCACTTTTACAAGTTCACTATGCCTTAGCCATGATTTAAAAAAAAATGTAGGAATGGAAGTTAAGAAAGTTTAAATTCGTCTTCTGTTTTTGTTCCTTCTTCTTTCTACTTTTCCTTCACTTATGACGAACACGGTTGGCCACTTTTGGTTCATTTGGACCTAAAGTGTGTATTTTTATTTCACTTGAACCTTTGGGCCGCTTTTGTGTAATTTGGTCTTTTTTTATACAAAAGTGTGTAAGAAACAAGAAAATAGACTTATTGTAGGGTAGGTCGCTGCTGGGCTGCTGATTTAGAAGTTACAAAAACGTTTGAATGATTTTGAAAAAGCTGTTTTTTTTTTAAAACATCATTGAAGTTGGATTTCCTAAGCATTGCGATGGAATTTTCACTGATTGGGGAATATTTTTAAACAATCAGAAATGCTGTGTTTTGTTTCAATGATTTTCAAAAGCTCTTTTTTAATTTTGATTTTTTTTCTTTATTTTGTGGCAGGATTCCGACTGCCCGCTGTTCAAAAGCTCGCAAATTATACGACAAGAAAAGATATATTTCATGTTCTTGAGCTATTGGCTTAGGCCTTACGAAACCGTTTGAAAAATTTTGATTCGTTAGCTCTGAATATATTTTTTATTCTTTGGCTGGTGGCTTAGGAACGACAACTGTTTTAAGTAATTTTTAAAAACCTCCCTTTACATCTTCCAACTTTAATTTTCTTAGAATTTAGATGAAATGTAAAAAGCCTTGAACACACATTTGAAAAGCTTGTAAGATTTATTACTTTTCACTCTCTTGGAGATGAAGTATAGTCTGCAAAGAGACAATTTTTGTTTTTGTGAGTAATTTTTCAACAAAGATTTTGTCGAGTCTCTCAAGCTCTTCTCTGATTCATTGAAGTCCACCCCATAAACTCGATCACCTCACAATTGCAGCTTCTCTGGTTGAATACTACAAAAATTTTCATGTAAGATGTACAATAATTTTCTGGAATTTTCTTGTTTAAAAGATTTGCTTTGAAAAAACACATAACTTCAAACGATTATATGTTAATTAGGGTATATTTTATTAGGCATTGATATCATAAACATAAAAAAATATTTTATACTAAAAAAGTATGTTATACGATTTGAATCACTTTTACAAGTTCACTATGCCTAAGCCATGATTTAAAAAAAAATGTGGAAATGGAAGTTTAAATTCGTCTTCTGTTTCTGTTCCTTCTTCTTTCTACCTTTCCTTCACTTATGACGAACATGGTTGACCAATTTTGGTCCATTTGGACCTAAAGTGTGTCTTTTTATTTCATTTGAGCCTTTGGGCCGCTTTTGTGTAATTTTGCCCTTTTTTTATACAAAAGTGTGTAAGCAACAAGAAGCTAACTTTCTGAGGGCAAAAATGTTAATATTAGCTAAGTGAAAGCTTGTGTGTTTAAAAACAATTTGTTCAAGATATAAAAATTCACAAAGTCCTTTCGTTACCTTTTTGGGATTTTTTAGGAAAGTTTTGGTACAAAAAAAATTAGTTTAGTGAACACCGAAATAGTATTAAAGAAGTATTCCAAAAACGTGTATACTTATTTGAACTTAAATATTCAGTTTTTTAATTTCGAAATACTCTTAAGACTTAAAGCTATTCGAAAGGTAAAAAAGATTATCAGTGAATCGAAGTATTTTTGATATTTTATGTATTTATTATTTCAAGTCATTCTCCACAAAAGTCCACAAAATCAAGAAAATGAAACTTAGATGAGAATAGTTTAGCTTCGATTTCGATCCTACTGCAGGATTGTGGCAATTTGTATTAATTGTTTTTTGGCGCTGAAGCTAATTTATAACTTTTTTTGCTATTTATTAAATTTAATTTAGGTCGATAATTATATTATTAATATTAATATATATTTCAAAATTTTTCAAAAGTTTTAGAAAATCCAATGTGATTGTTTCGATTACAGTTTTAGAGTTTTTCATTTAAATATTTATTTCACTTTATTTTCATATTCATTTAGTTCTCATTTATGATTCAGCGGGAAAAACGTGCAATAAAAATGATAAATGTAAAAAACAACGGAACGCATAAAATTCGCTCAGTAACTGTGAAACAATACAGCATTCAAAAATAAAGAAAAGCCCTGCGGCGCATAAGCTTCAGTCATAGCGGGATAAAAACATTTTTATAACGGTAATAATAAGAATAGTTGGCATAAGCGCGCGTATTAAGGGAAATTTGCTACTCTGTGCCATTCGGTGGCGCTGTCGCTCTCCGTTGAGGCCGCGAACGGCGGCGATAGCTTGAATGAGACAATAAAAGTTCATTGGCTGTGCTTGAGCAAGTCACTCAGCGGTGTTGAATAGCAAAAGAGAATGCCGACGTTGCGAACAACGGCGAAAACACGGCGCATGAAAACACAAACAAAAACAAATGCCGACATTAGGCAACAAGAAGACAACAACAATAGCAACAGTTATAGTCGACGTCGCAATCATAACAATAACAACTACGATTTCATGATAGCGGGTTTTGTGCGCGAGGCAATCACTCCCACAATGCGCCTGTGTGGCTGTCGTTTGGCTGTGTGCGTGTGTGCGTGTGCGCGTGTGAGTGTGCGACGTTGATAGCAACAAGGCGCACGGCAGGCACGGCGAAAAAGGATACGCCGAGACTGGCAAGGCGACTGTTGAATTCGAACGCGAAAGCTTTCAGTTGAATTTGTGAACGTGCAGCGAGCAGAACACGTTGACGCAGCCGCGCGCACGCTACCACACCGCACACACGGAGACCACAGAGGATTTCAGTGCACACACAAGGCACGCTTTTCATTGTCCAATTGAAAAATTAAACAAAAAGGATACGTCCGAAAAGAAGAAGGTGGAAAAATAGTGCAAACGAAAAACAAAGTGCAGAGCGCAAGTGGGTGTGCAAAGTGAAGTGCCCCGCCCGCGGCTGCCCTGTCAGCGTCGAGTTGGCTTACTTGAGTTTATCTTTTTCCTTTCGTATTATTGATAAAGCATAGAGCAATTGCGGCTTATAGCGCGCAACGCCACGCCACGCTGCACCGTTGTTGCTGGTGTTGCTGGTGTCAGCTGCCAGTGGCAGCAGTGGTTGCAGCACAGGCCAACGCGCTGCTGCAGCCGCAAATTGGTTTTGTTGCTTTTGATTTCTGTTGTTGTTCTTTTTCACGAGCTGCTGCTATTATTGTTCTTGTTGTAGTTGTTGTTACATTTGAGTGAAGGTTTACGCATTTGCCGCCGCTGGTAGTTTTTTCATGCCAATAAGTGAAGTGGATTTCGTTATTTATTTATGTGTGCGTGTGTGAGTGACTTTCAAGTGAAGTGACTGTGTTGTGAATTATTGAAAAAAACAAAAAACAACAACAAAAATTATAACAAGGAAATAGCAAAGCCCAAAGCAGCATTGCATACGTATGCATGTATGGATGTGTTTGACATGAATGTGAAATTTGGAAATTTTTAGCAGAAAACTCACATTACGACACCAAACATCAATGCAAAGGAGTAAATGTGCAAATGAATGGTAATTATCACTTTATTATGAGTACTTATTTTTCATATGGAACATAAAAAATTAAATGAAAAATTAATTTGGAAAATTAATAACTTTTAATTAAAAAAATTTGATAGAAGTTTCAATTTAGAAAATGCGATATATTTCAATATGGCTGAGAAAGTGTTATGTTGCATCACAAGTGCAGGCATGCAAGTGAAAATAAAGCACTTTTTCGGCCTCAGGCAGCAGTGGAACTTATAAAAGCTAATATTAGTTTTTAAAATTTTATGCAAAAATCTCAAAATAAGAGATATTTAAAAGGACAATTTTCTAATTATTTACTTCTTACTGACCCGATTTGGATCTGTTGGTTTTGAGTTGTTCCATGTGATGTTAACCGCAGCTAGTTTGCGTAGAACACAGTGCAACAAATTCAACAAAAATGTCGAGGGACAAGCTCAAACATATCTCATTCGATAGAGGACCTCAGTAGGTGAAAAAGTACCAAGGGATTTTTTCCGGGATGTTCGACTTTTTTTTTAAATGCATTTTAAAGATGGCGGCTTAGTGCCCTTTACTGCAACTTTTAAAACATCATATCTTTTGACTCAAATGTCATAAAGGAATAATTTTTACGTCAATGCTATTTTACCAGAAGTCACTTATATAAATTTAGCTCTCACGGTTTCCAGGATATTCAAGGATAACAATTTAATTGAGGTCCTTCATTTCCTTTTTCATAAAATTTTTGCAAAAAGGATATTGTGTCATCGACTTGATATCATTTGCTTTCATTTGACGTAAAAAATATTCCTTTATGACATTTGAGTCAAAAGATATGACGTTTTAAAAGTTTCAGTAAAGGACATTAAGCTGCCATCTTTAAACTGGATTTAAAAAAACTCGAACATCCCGGGAAAAATCCCTTGACACTTTTTCATCTACTGAGGTCCTCTATCGAATGAGACGGGTTTGACCTTGTCCCTTTTTTCAGTGTTGCACTGTGGAATTGATCTCCTCCATGTACTCAGTTGTCAGTGACTTCTGCTTCCTTGGAGGTTCCAGCCATGCGCCATTTTTGTGATCCATTGCCAATTTCTTTGCTTTATCTACTTAAAAAAGAATGCTTCGCTCTGTAGTTTCCAAAGCTTAGGAAGAACCCAGTAGTACTTAAATATTTACATCTAATTACACTTTTTGTGAGTTCTCGATCCACTGATGGTGTCACGCAGGTGGAAAAAAATGTGAAAACAAACAAAACAAATATATACAAAAAACTTGGTGATTGTACGAAAATTCTAAGTTGATAAAATTTTTTTTGTTTCTAAATAAAAAAATTTTTTGAGGTTATATTCATATTCATATTCATATTCATATTCATATTAATATTCATATTCACATTCATATTCATATTCATATTCATATTCATATTCATATTCATATTCATATTCATATTCATATTCATATTCATATTCATATTCATATTCATATTCATATTCATATTCATATTCATATTCATATTCATATTCATATTCATATTCATATTCATATTCATATTCATATTCATATTCATATTCATATTCATATTCATATTCATATTCATATTCATATTCATATTCATATTCATATTCATATTCATATTCATATTTGAGTTCCACCTATTGTTCTGGTAATGCGTCTTTTTCTGGTAATCTGTAATATGTCCCAATCTTATCTAAATCAGTTGACTACTTCGTAGGTTATTAATTTTTGCTTTTATTTACTATATTAATTTTGGCAGATCGAGAATTAACTATTACGGACTAAAACTCTGGGAAATGCTTAATTATCTCAACTGTAGTATTAAAAAATAGAATAATCAAAATTGGCCTGGGCGCACTTTGCCCTTCCTTATCAGGCTATGGCCTTTTTTTGTGGGTCATTAGAGTATTTTAAAGTTTAAGTAATAATATGAAATTAATAAACTGAATATTCAAGTTTAAAAAAGAGAAGTATACACGTTTTTTTTTTAATGTTATATCTTTGCATGGTAAAAAAAACAGTATACAAAAATGATAGAAATTTATAAATAGACTTTTTACTTTAATTCAGAAAAAATTATTTAAATAATTTTTAATATTTTATTTAATTTTTATTACCAGACCCTTTCTTTTTAGATTTTTTTTCATATAAGAGCAACCATATCGTTGTGGATGTAATTAATAGTTATACATAAAATTCGAATATTTTTTCATTTAAATTCAATTATTTAAATAATTTTATCTGATCTGGATAGTTAAAATATAAAATTTATCGATTTCAACATTCCATAATATTTTTTTAAAATTTTTATTACCAGACCCTTTCTTTTTCGATTTTTGTCACATAAGAGAAACCATATCATTTATTTCAGATGAAATTATTTAAATAATTGAATTTAAATGAAAAAATATTGGAATTTTATGTATAAATATTTATTACATCCACAACGATTTGGTTGCTCTTATGTGACAAAAATCTAAAAAGAAAGGGTCTGGTAATAAAAATTTAAAAAAAAAATATTATGGAATGTTGAAATCGATAAATTTAATATTTTAACTATCCCATGTAAAAACTTACAACACAAGATCTAAACTGGTCAACTGTTGGATTCCTCGGGTACCTTTCGATTACACTTTCGCGGTGTGAACGTGTACCGATGTTTTGTTTAGTTTGAATTTTTGATGGTTTTAGTGTCAGCTCGAGGCGTTAATAAAAGCCAGTAAGTTGTTGGTTTTATTGCCATAGATCTCCTTAATATGTTAGAAAAACTAAGCTTCCAGCATTAGCCATCTCCTTATGAATAAAGTTCGGCATGTGTTGAATCGTTTTATTTTCATTTGAATTACAACAGCAACTGGATTACCTCAGCTGGTGCTGTGAGAAATACCCATCTTTGCAGCTCGCTATCCTATGGGCCAATGAATAGAATCAGCTATCAGCTATCTAAGCTATTTGAAGGTCTGGCTTTAATCTGACTAATAAATTCAATTAAGTAAATTCGAACTAAGTTAATTTATCCAACAATGTTTAGGAATGATCCAAACAAATCTTGGATGAATTTATTGGCACGATAGTCTTTTACATCCCAGATTTTATTCTATCTCATCTCAATGATTTTTGCAGTGCATTCCAAAGCCCATTGCAATTTGAAATGCCAATATTTTTGTCTATCTATTAAGTTGCAATGTTTTGGAAACTTTTTTTAATTTAATGAAAGATATTTTCTTGAATGTTTTAACCCCTTAACTGCAGTTTTGCGAAGCATATATTTAGGATTTATATTTATATTTTTGTATTTAATTCAGTTTGGAAAATAAAAAAAAAATAATAGAAGTCATAATAAAAGTCATTTAGGAACTGATGCAATAAACCAATACCAATCAATACATAATTCTTTCTTTCTTTGGCATCCTCGCATTAAGCTTGATTGGTCCCATTGTGATGCTATAGAATGAAGCAGGAAGTATTGTACATTCTCCCTCTTTTTATGACTCAATTAAGGTATAGATCTGTCTTGCAGTAATGTTCTCTCCATTGCTATTTTTCTCATGTTCGTTATTCCGGTGGCGATGCTTTGCCAATGGCATTGATTCGTTTGGTTTTTTGCCATAATAAGAAAATGTAATCTTTGTACATTTAAGTTTTATAGATTTTTATAGATAAATTGCCTGTTAGTTTAGCTATGGAAATAGCTAAAATTAAATGACTAAATTTCAATTAAAAAATTACTAAAATATATTTTGATTCTCTCATATAAATCTGCATGCAAATAAATACAAATATAAATGCATCTAAATTTGTCTTAAATTATTTAAATTAAAAAATATTTAAACTCAAATAAATATCAATTTTAATACATAAATTTATCTGAATTGAAATAAATCGCAACTTATATAGGTATATATTAGTTTAAGATCTAATATAATGCAAATCAATGTCTCCATATCTCAATCTAAAATAACTATGCTGTAAGTGATGCAATATAAAAATTGAGACCTAATATTCTATTTGCCTATTGCCTATTATGCAAGTTTATAATCAACTAAAAACTGCAGCAAATATCAATCAAAAAAAGTGAAAAAAAATTTGCAAAATATTAGAGATACAACAGATCAAAGGCCACATTTGTATGCAGCCGAACTCGACCTTGTGGACCAGCCCACAGACAATCGCTCACCTTGTGCGCACAACAGTTCGCCTGCAAATTTCGGCCAAAGGGTGTGGAAAACATTTACAGCAGCCACTGTTGCACAATTATCCTTGAATGTGCATGA
Source organism: Melieria crassipennis (assembly GCA_963668005.1). Taxonomy (NCBI): domain Eukaryota; kingdom Metazoa; phylum Arthropoda; class Insecta; order Diptera; family Ulidiidae; genus Melieria; species Melieria crassipennis. The sequence goes on along the minus strand of OY764962.1, from coordinate 34,181,701 downwards.
CCAGCGCCAGTGCCAGTGCTCGCTATTGTCTGCTTTGGAGTGGCGCAGCTTTCCTGGCCAAACACTTGCGAATGCCAGCAAAAGGCAACAGTTGCAATTTGTTGTGGTTGTTGCCATTGGCATTGTTGTTGCTGTTGAAATAAACTGAAATTAAATGGCGGACGGGCAAAGTTACCGCCCATAGTTAAATATAGAAACATATACTGTATACACACACCACACGTGTATATGTGTAGTGGTGTCTGTGTGTGTACAGCTGAACAAATAAAAACGTGCCTAGATAGAACGGTGAGCGTTTCGTTGTGTGCGACACACACACAGACATAAACAAACGTCAACGCTTGGCGGCGTCAAGTGCACCTAATGTCAAGTGTGTTGGATGGCCTCTAAAGTGGTTGGCGTGTCTGCCTAACAATTAATGGACAACAAACAATAACGTGCGGCAACAACAATAACTTGACTGGCTAGCTGCGAGTGCGTGTGAAGCAAGTTTGTCGATATATAGTTTTTTTATATAAGGAATATAATTACAAGAAATTTTAAATACATTTTGAATTGTTTTTTCTTATTTATGCTATACTTAGGTTGTGACAATTTTATAATGAATGAAGTAAAATTTGTAAAATGTCGCTTTATATCATTGTTTCAAAAGTATCGAAAAGCAAATAAAAATGATATGAAATTTGTGGTTCCGATAATAAAAAACAATTCACCAAAAAAATAAAAATGTCACCAGCAGCATCTGTAGTTTCGAGCAATATATATTAGCAGCGCTACCCAACTGCGCGATAGTCTTTAGACAAAAGAGTTGCGTGTGGCTTTGCCGGCTGGCGCGTGGTACCACCACATTGTATGCCCCATCGCTTCCATTATTCTTTATTGTTTTGCCATTTTACGACCCAACGTTTTACGATCGATTTCTTTCCTCTTTTCTACACACACACACATACACGAAAAACTGCTCACAGGCAGACGCTTGTTTGCACACCTCTTTCGGCACGGCAGTTTGTATGCGCTTGCTAGCTACTGCTTTTTAATAGTTTCGCTCTTGTTTGCTTCCATTTTGTTCACGTGCCACTCTTCGTCCATCATTGCTTGCGCTGCTCTTATGCGAAATCAATTTGAAAGAAGTTACTTAACTGCTTCGCTTCTTTGTGCATTTGATTTGTTATGCAGTAAAATGCTTGTTAAATGGTGAAGGAAGAAGAAGCACTGGTGAATGCTGCTGGTGAAATACCTTAATGCATAGAACTTAATGTCAAATTAATTAGCGAGTTTCATTGCCTTTACTCATTCGGGTATAAATGATTTTGTATGCTGAGCGTGTTTGCGGGGGCGTATACGTAACATGTCCCATAATCTATGCAATTGTGCATACCTGGTTAATTAGCAGCTCAACACTGCTTTGACATAACACTCGAAAATTAATTCGCTGTCAGCACGGCATTGGGTTGAGTGTGTTTTACGGGGCGTATGAGTGATTTTTATAAAGTTAGATTATGCATAACACTTGAACGCTGCAAGCTAATTAGTGCATTGCAGGTAGTGTGCTGGTAAATATCAGTAATAAATAAGCATGTTACTAGAGGAAAAACAATGAAACAGTAAAATAAGAGCGCGTTGGTTCTAACAAATTCACCTAAAACAAAGAGCGCTGTAAAAATTCATGGAAAGATAGAAAGACTGATAGGTAGCCAAGTAAGCACTACTTTCTGTATACTCTCGGGTTGGCAGACAATTTTTCGGTTATGTAGTCTAATATAAAACTAGGTTTGTTTTTGCAACAAATGGATTTTAATCAATTATATGTTTTTCATTTTGTGCAATGGTGCGCTTCTAAATTTTAATGTCATAGATTTAATGTTCAGCAAAAAACTGAACCAAGTCCGATCTCAGGTCATCATCATTAAAAATGTACCATTCAAAGTGTTTTGCAAATTTTGGAATAAATTGTAAATGGTAAAATGATGCAGGGTGAGGGCTAACTGATGAAAGTGACATTAATTTTTTCCGGAGCTTCAAGAATTGTCTACAAGTCACCATAGATATGTGAAGCCTCGAACTAAGTATCGAGGGAAATACGATTTGCGAGTAGCCAATTCTGACCGTTTCTTTTTATTGCTTCCTCCAGGTTTCTTAGCTGCTGAATTAATGAATTGAATCAATGAATGAAATCTGAATTAATTGTTTGGCTCCGTGGATGCAGCTCAAAATACACAACATCTTAGTAATTCCACTAAATTAGCTGCATGATCTTGTTTTAAGGCAATTCAGGTTTCGATGTGGTTTATGGTATTCATCACGCTTGCACTTGATCTCTTTCGCTGGATGTCATTTAATGACCCATTTTCCATTATCAGTTAATCAACATTGCAAAAAAGGATGCGTTTAATCTTGTTGTATCTGTTTTACTTGTGAAAATACCGAGCTTCTTTACGAGTCCAAGATGGTTTAGGTGATTTGTACCGACTTTGTGTGTGATTAGTGGCGCGCAGAGAATTTAATTTTGGGGCGTTTTTGTCCATAACTTTTGAGCCCAATACCACTTGAAAGCATTTTTGGCAACTCAAATGTTTGCAAGATACAAATATTTGGGTTTGCATCCCCAACACCCCCTTGCGTGCGCCACTGTGATATATGGATGCATGAATTTCGAACGCAATTATGGTTTCGATTTGGTATTCCTATCCATCTTGAAGTGAAAGTCTGTAGCAGAGCTGTTAAAGAATGAAATCAAATGCGAATTAAATCAGTTGAAATCACAGTCAATGACTTCAATTTTTGATTGCAGTCTTTGACTAACTTTTTGACTAAAGACTAAAAATTTGAAGTCTGAAGTCATTTCTGTTATTCTGACTAATTAGTCATTTGGTGAAGTCACTTAATGACTTCATTTTTCAGTGAAGTTACTAAATTAAGATCAGCGCTTTTTGAAAAATATTTAATATATTAACAAAATTAAAATTAAAATAATTCATTCTAACAAAAGGTAGCAATCAAATGAACAGCTCTGAGCTGAAACCAGTGCGAAATTTGCTTCTAGGTCGACTAGAGGCACATATAGGTTAGTTTAGCCCGGTAGGATAGGTTTTCCGAATAGAAGAAAACAATAAGTTTTTACGTTTCTGGCAAAGTGCCGAGCAGATATAGAGGAGGTGAAGGATTGAATCCTCTTCTTTCTCATTTCGACAATTTCTACAGAAGTCGTTTGCTAGGTGGCCTAAACCTATTCGGTGATAACTCCGACCACCGCGCTGAGTTGCCCCTATTAAGACTGAGCAGACTTCTGGAGCGCCTCCATTTTGTACAGATTTGTTGGGCTGTTTTTCCCATCCTAGAAATGGCCCAGGCAGTGTTTGCCTTGTAAGACACCTTCTTCCATATAGATAGCTTTTGGCATAAGCGAAAAGTGTCGGAACAGATGTCTGATTATCGCTACTGGAAATAACCAACCAAGCTAAAAGTAACAGCTTTCAAATGCGGAAAGGCGAAAATCAAAACGTTGACAGAGTAGTCTTTCAAAACAAACCAAATTTAAAGAAAACCGCAACTACTCTCTACTCTGCTTTCCTGCTCACCTTTCAAAACACAAAATACTTCCAATTGAAACATGAACCTAAAAGCATTTCAATGCTATAATTTTTTTTAGTTTCTATTGTATGTAGAAATTACAAACAGAACCACATAGTTTATCGATCTTTAGTCTTTTGATTTTGATTTCATTACGTTCAGGCTACGCTTACTTTAATAAGTTTGGACTTTCAGCTGAAATCATCTATATTTTTTTAAGGTTTTCAAATCAAAGACAAATTTATGTTAACACTAAAAAACCACTGCGGTCATTTTGACGGTTTTAATTTTTTAATATTTTTAAATATTTTTAGATATTTTTAAATATCTCGTATTTTTTAGTATTTCTATGAACTTTTGCTTTGGTGACTTTTCAATTTTTTTATAGTGCAAAATTGTATTTTTTTTCTTAAACTTAGTTTGTGAAAAGTTAGCCAAATCCAATCTGTTCTTTTCAAGATATCAGCGAATTTGTTATGCAGTCTTTGTAGGTATGGAAAACTTTCCGTATTTCTAGTGTTAATAAGCTTAGGTCATCTTCCAGCTTTCTTGGGCACTATAGAGTTACTACAATTTTATTTGATTTATTTATTTTACGACTCATTTGAATTTATGTTTTCATATTCTGTCATAGTTCCTACACACTTTTTATGTGCCGCCACCGCCACACTACATTTTCTCACCAGCAGACAGACTTTAAGTCGAATCAACATTCATGTCAGGCATAACAAAAACTTTTTTCCGGACACAGCTGGTGCTGCATTTGTTAAAAGTCTTAGGATTTGCTGTGTTTTTACCCATAAAAATAAACATTTTATGTTCACATTCATAAAGACTGGAAAGTGTCTTACATCTGCGGTCCATTTGGGCTTTAATAAGAAATAAACAGTAAATAATAAAAAAATAAAATCGTAAAACACAGGAACTGAAAAGTAGAAAGAGACAGACAGAGAGGCAGCAAAGCATCTTTGCAGAAAAAAAAGCAAAGTAATTAAATGTGCAAACTTTGCTTGATAAAAATTTATGCATACAATTTTGCGCAAAATTCGCACACAAAGACACTTTGCGTGAGCTGACAACATAAAAACCAACATTAAGTTAATATTTGGTGCGATCCTTGTGCGAAATTTGTACAAACTTGAAATTTGTAAACTTTGCTAAATTTCATAATGCTAGGAATAAACCCAACTTGATTGTACAGGACCCCAAACTAACTTTAAATTTTCTACTAATTTCAAATCAAATCATTTCAATTCATTCAATACATATTGTTTCAATGGGCTTAGGTGCTTAACAAAAGCTTCTGAACAGCGCGCAGAAAGCCTAAAAGTAAATACAGAATTACAACAAAATGCGCTTACAAATTTAAGTACTTATCATAATGGTTTGGTACTTAAGTTTAATGGCTTATAAAATAATGCGGCTAAGATATAATAGCTGCAGCAATAACAACAACAAACACAACATCAATACTAACTAGGACAGCCACCACAAAATGAAACGGAAAGGCATTAGATAGAAAAAGCATTAATGAGCAAAACGATAATAAATGTTAATAGATCGGCAAGACGCAAAAATGCGTTCAATATAGTTAAATGTAGGCATCATAAGTTCAAATTGAGAGGGCAATACATGTGAAAAGCAATAAAAAATATATAAAAATGTTAAATCCTTGCCGTTTGTCTATGTCTGTGTGGCTAAGTTGTAGAGAATAGTGTGTGAGTCAGTGATTTCGTAATAAACGGAGTCTGAAAACAAGTACTGAACGGACATACTGAAGACATAAATACATCAAATGAATGCATGGCTTTACTTAGATGTCAAACCATTCAGAACTTGTAATGAGGGGTTAAAGTCATTGCTGCCGACATTTGAAATTTAAGTCTTCAGAGTAAAAGTATGCTAAGGCATCTAGTGGCATCTGTCGTGTGCAGAACATGGGTTGGGATTAATATTAATTAACAGTTGGGCCCAATTTCACAGTGGTTGGTTAACCATTTACCGATGGTTAAGTACTCTCTGGTTAACCAAATATAACACCGTGCGACAGCAGTTTTCACACCGGAAAAAATCCATATGTGCGTGAAACTAGAGAGCAAACATAGTATTACTGCGTTCTCAGTTTTCATTTCTACATCCTTTGTCCTTTTAAAAGGGCTTCAAAAATTTGAAGGGGATACAAATAAAAAAAATATAAAAAATACTTAACCTTGTTAGAATATGACGATATGTACATATCAAATGAAAGAAGAAAGGCTCAAGAATTTAAATAAAATTAATTTTGTATCTATTTGTAAAAAAAGGATAAGAAAAAGGTTTTATGAAAATTTTAATTTTTTAAATTTTTTTAAAAAGTAAGTATGTTAAAACCCCAAATCTTCCTGATCACGTGTAAAAATTTCATTACTCTAACTTTATTAGTTCGAAATTAATTAAAAAAAAGGCGGAAGCTGCAATTCTAATGAAGAACAAAACTTCTAATTTATTTGAGTATCAGTACTTTAACTAATAAAAGGATACAAAATCAATGAAGGGAGAATAGTGAAATTTTGACACGTGATCAAGCAGATTTGGGGTTTTCACATACTTACTTTTCAAGAAAATTCTATATAAATTTTCAAGGATATAAAGGATTAAAATTTTGAAAGGACATTTTTCATATCCGTTTTTTGAAAATAGATAAAAAATTAATTTTATTTAAATTCTTGAGCCTTTCCTCTTTCATTTGATATACATATCGCCATTTTTTAATGAGGTTAAGTATTTTTTATATTTTTTTTATTTTTTATCCCCTTCAAAACTTTGAAGTCCTTTTAAAAGGACAAAGGATGTAGAAATGAAAAACTGAGTACGCAGTATTACTATGGTTGGCCTTTAGTTTCACGCACATATGGATTTTTTCCGGTGTGAACAATTTTTTTAAATTTTTGTCGCACGGTGTAACCCAGCCAATGTTGAATGGTTAACTATTGGTTGACCCAGAAATAAATCAGCTTGATTTGACAGCGCTCACAATTTGTAAAATGTGAGAATATTTGAAACTACTATTATTTAATCACCATCGATTCTTGATTAGAGTTAACAATTAGCTAACCAAGTCCTGTGAAATCGGGCCTTAGCCAAATTTAAAAATGGTTGAGTGCTAATGTGGCGAGACCAAGTTTTAAGTGGTTTTTGAATTAGGTCACATGGTTTGAATTCGCGAATAAAAACTCCGACTTTACCAACTTTGAATAGAACAACATACAAATACAAAATACTAAAAATAAAACCGTTCCTTTAGAAAATGATTAGGTTGCATATAAAACGGTTTTAATGTTTTACTTGATGCACAAATTTGATAATAGATCTTATTACATTATACATATTTTTACGCCGTTGCTAGAATATTGTTACGAAAATGACCTTTCCAAGTTCGTATACTGGATTGTATTTGAAAATAAAACAACTTCATTCAATTGAACGCAAACGCAGTCAAACATCAACGATCACTTTATTTATAATTTTACACTTGCTACTACTTTACTACTACTATTGCATGTTTCCCCTTTGCTTGTTCAACACAGACTCCACTCCCTGCGCAGCACACTGCTGCTTTTATACCAGTTTTCTTATCGCGCCGAAGTTTCTTGCAACTTCCAATTGGAAAACGCTCGACCATTCTCGCACAGCCCATTCCTTCGCGAACCATCCTTGCCATATCGGACAATACCAAGTGAATTATACCAAATTTGCCGTACCTCAAAGTGCATGACTAAAAGTATGCTAGCACAGCACAGTGCCTCATCGCTACAATATGATAAATGTGTCTCAATGTGCTTAATTATTACCTAAAATATTAAAAAGAAGAAGAAGAATTAAACAAGCAATAATTTTGTATGGCGAGTTGCAATATTGCGGTCGGCACGTCGTGAAAGTGAAAAAATATATAAAAAAAAATCGAACATCAGTTTTCAAATAGCCGCAGTTTTAGAGATTACACTACTTCACAAAAAATGGGTCAATCGCGTGTATCGAAAAACAAAAGTATTTTCTGGACTACCTTTGGGCCACGGAATACGAAACTGAAAATCAAAAAATTTTCTTAAGAAGCGTTTTCGAAAAATCTTTGAAAAACACGTTTTTCGCTCTAATTTCAGTTATGAGCACATGTCTCGTAAACCAACCATCTAACTAACACAAGTAGCCCTTCGTTCAGAAGCTAATTACCAAACCTTTCCAACGATATATAGATTGTCTAAATCAGATCAGATTTGGGGAAGTTACTGACGGTGAAAATTGAAAAAACATTGAATTTGTTGATCGTTTTACCAAATTAAACATTTTCGAATGGTTTTTTATAGATACAAAAATTATCTCCTCCGGTTTTAAAATCTAAGATAAAAGATATATTATTTGAGCAAATATTAACACTAACACTAAACACTAACTTTACATTTATTACACCATGCGAAACAATTTTTTTTGCCGAGACCCATCCAAATGTTGATATAGACGTGAAACTAGAGGTAATTTATACTATCGTGGCATAGTCAGTTTTTCATTTTTTGACTCAAAGTCCTTTTTAAAGGATTTTAAAATTTTAAGGACATACACATTTAAAATATTTTTTTAAATATTTTGCGGTTGTGGAATAATGAAGATATGGATATCAAATGAAAGAGGAAAATTATCTCCTTTTAAATAAATTTTCTATTTTGAACTTTCAGTACCAAAATATGTCAGGTATTGAAAACATACATGTTGTGGATCTCAGTCTGTAGATTCATACATCTAAATTTTATTTTATGTGAAAATTCTGGAAATTCTGCGGAAGTTCAAAATAGAAAATTTATTTAAAAGAAGATCATTTTCCTCTTTCATTTGATATCCATATCTACATAACTAACAACTAATTTCTGGAAAGCTGGAAGCTTCTACGACGTACAGATTTTCTATTTAGGGTCACAGTCGTTCTTGGCTCAAGAACCAAAGCGGCAGACACCGCAAAGCTGGGAAATTAAAAAGTCGATAATGCCTGTAACTTTTAAACTATAAAAGATGGACGCTTAAAATTTATATTTTTAATAAGAAACGTTAGGTGCCTGAAGTACGGTGCAAATAATAAGTCTGCAGACATGCAGAATTGTGTAGAAAGTCTCCGATATTCCAACGAAATGCCTAGCAAATCGATGTCAAAGCTTGCCTCTTAGAAATTATAGAGCTTTGATTGCTTGTAACTTCAAACTTAGAAGAACTAGGAGTCTTAGCTATGCATATTTACTAGTAAAAGTAAAACAAGAAGTGCAAACTTGGTCTAAAGTCGGACAATCGTCAGTTAAATGTGTGTTAGTTAGATGTGTGTCAGTTAGATGTTTTTGTTGCTAGAATGAGAACAGCACTGGCTCTACTGTTACCATCGCCTTTGTTAACATTTACCTTTGGTTGTTTCAACTGCGCTAAGAAACTTGCAATCAACATTGAGATTAAGATTGAGCTGAGATGCGCTTCTTCTTTGGTATAACTAACTTTTTCAACTGGCTTCAATTAGCCTCAAGATGCCTTTAAATAGCTGAAATTACTCTATGCCGCAGCTAATAACTATTTTTATTTTTTTTTATAGCGTCTAGAGATCAAGTCAATGCAAGATATGGCATACTTTTAGGCTGTGGTATAATAAAACTGACTCAGCTGCTTGATAGAACCGAAATAATATTCTTGAATGTTAATTTCACAAAGCCTGGTCATAAAAATGTTGCCTTAGGCTGGCATTGAATTTCAACCTCTTTCTTTGTTTTAGAATATTTTATCATATTGAATTTGCACACTTTGCTGAAAGAACGGTTGATTCTCTGGCAGCAAAGTCAGCGATTATATAGACGACACTCAAATTGGGCAAATAGCAACCGCCATGCAAATGACACACTAAAATAGCAAAAGAAAAAACAACAATAAGGAGCCAAGTTGTGGTTGCGTAATGAAAATAGTAATTTTAACCCATTTCGTACCTTTCCTTTTAAAGCTGAGCGGGCATTGAAAAAAAATCTCATATATAGACTTTTTTTAGTTTTTTAAAAATACTAAAAATAACCAGATTTGTATAAAACCGACACAAAATGATTGAAAAAATGGGCACACTAAATTTTTATTAAATATAATAAAAATCGTATAGATCTGGTTGGCCATTTCGTATTTTTGATTCGTTAACGAACCATAAAATTAGTAATGTTTGCAGATTTTTTTATTACGATAAACTTATGTAATCTAAAGTTTATGTTTTTTGTATTATTTTTAGATCTATTAGTTTTCTAATAAAATATTTTTTTGCTATGTCATGTCTTCCCTATTAAAGCTGGGCGAGCATTGAAAAAAATGTCTTATAAAGACTTTTTTCTTAAATTCTTTAAAAATACTACAAATAACCAGATTTATATAAAACTGACATAAAATGATTGAAAAAGTGCCTTACTATATTTGTATTACAATACAAATTGTTAACAAAGATCTGTTTGCGCATTTCGTACATTTGATTCGTTAACGAATCATGGAAATTAGTAATGTTTGTGGATTTTTCTTATTATTACAAACTGTGCCAATCCAAATTTTATGTTTTTTGTATTTTACTTGGATCTAGTGGCTTTAACAAAAAATATTTGGTTGGCATACCACGCTTTCCTATTAAAGCTGGGCGAGCATTGAAAAAAATCTCATATGTAGACTTTTTCTTAAATTCTTTAAAAATACTAAAAACAACCAGATTTGTATAAAACTGACACAAAATGATTGAAAAAGTGCCTTACTATATTTGTATTATAATAAAAAATGTTAACAAAGATCTGTTTGCGCATTTCGTACATTTGATTCGTTAACGAATCATGGAAATTAGTAATGTTTGTGGATTTTTCTTATTATTACAAACTGTGCCAATCCAAATTTTATGGTTTTTGTATTTTACTTAGATCTAGTGGCTTTAACAAAAAATATTTGTTTGGCGTGCCACGCTTTCCTTATTAAAGATGGGCGGATATTGAAAAAACCTAATATTTATATTTTCTTAAATTTTTTTAAAGGTACTAAAAATTACTGGGCTTGTGCAAAACCCAAACACAACGAATGGAAAGACCAAGTTAATAATTTTGTATTACAATAAAATAAATGTAGATCTGTTCAAATGGGCCAAAGAGGGCGCGAAAGTGTTTAAATGTCAAACTTTTATCCACAATTACTGACAAACGACATCATTGATCTTGCTCAAACTAATTTTTTGTTGTTTATTCACTCTCTCCGTCCTCATCCACCCTCGCTCTCTTATTAAAAAAAAATTTTCAATAAAACCTTTCTCAAAATATCGACACAAAATGGGTTAAGAACATAATCAAGGTCAGCGTCTAGGCCGTTCATTACAGCAGCAACTGCACTGTCAGCGGCAGCGCTCATTTTCGCAGCGGCATGTGGTATGGTCATGTCGCCTGCTGTCTGTCTGCTGCAGTAAAACCGAACGCAACAACAGCTTTCGAGAACAGCGAAAAGATGGAAAGTGAGCGAAAAAAGTCGACGGTAGCCAACTAAAATGAAAATCATGTTTCATATCACAGCAACTGAGTCAATGTCTGCCGTCTGACGATTGCCTATTTTGGTGCAAAGTTGTTGCCGTTGCTGCGCCAAGTCAATCCTGAACACAGCGTATTCCACGATTTCACGATGGCACAGCCAACTGTCAACTGTTGGCAGTGTGAACTTTCGTCGCGCCACTGCGTCTTTGCATGCATACAAACATAAGTTTGAGTCGTGATTCTACTAATGCTGCTTGTTGCTGTTGCTGTTGCTGTTGTTTCTGTGCTCTTTGTTCAGCGCACATGAATATGTGCGCATTAAACAAACAAGCAAAAAAAAGAAAGAATGAAATGATTAAAATAAAGCAGCGAGCGGAAAAGTTGTTACTTTGCCTTTTCGTTGGCCGTGTCCCATTCGTTGCCGACTGCGACGCGCTGCGACTTGATGACATGAGGCCCTGATTTTGCTGATGCTGCTGATACCACATTATCCTGCTTGCTTAGTGCTCGGTCTTATCTCATCTGTCCTGTATCCGTTTTCGTGCCGGCACTGGCGCTGACAGTGGCGCTTTGGCTTTCCGCTTTTGTACAGCCGCTCGTATACGCAATCAGGCGCAAATGTTAGTTGCTTATACGCCCTCGCCATACGCGATAGTTTTTGATACTTTTCTCTGTTGTAGCTGTTGGATTTTTGTTGTTGTCATACTGAGCATAATCTGCATACGGCACTTTGAGCCGGCATATGTGCGAGATTGGGGTTTTCGTGACTTAGGCTTGGATCTTTTTAGTTGCAGACTTGCAAAATACCAAATGAGTAAGTTTGAGGTTCAATTAAATATCTTGGTTGGACTTTTGCTATAAGTTAAATCTAGGACAATGTTTTTCGATTGATTTTCATTTGATTTATTTAGAAAACCCCCAAATAAACCACTAGTCGCATTATCCAAACTCATTATGGACTAACACAAACACAAATTGCCTTCAACTATGTTTGTGTCCTAGTTGCAACTAAAACTAGTGGCTCAACTTGTTTCTTGTTGTTGCTGTTACTGTAACAACTTGAATTTCAATATTGTCATTGCCGGAATATTAATACAGCGCCGCATTCTTATTATTGCTTGCGCGCAGACGCTGAGACGCTGAGAAGCTCGTTGAATACACTGGCAATGTGACGCTTAGAGCAAATCTCAACCTTTTCCTATTACTGCCTGCTCACACTTCACTAACGCTTTGCCTCTACAGCCTCTACAGTCCGCATGCCAAAAGCAGTGAGTTACAATATCGGTTTTCCTTTTATGGCGCTGCCTAACTAATTTCGTTTCTCTGGACTTTCATTGGTTCGCTGCGCAAAGGCGCTGGCGGCGGCCGCCTCAATTGTAAAAATATGCTAATAGAGCAATGTGCGCTGTGCTTCGTGTAAAGCGCAAGATTCTTTGGTTTTGGAAATTTGCGAAATTGACGCTTGGCTGGCTGTAACGTTAGGCCCGCATGCTGTCAACGTGTCGTCCGAGTCAAAACTCGCAGCTAGCTCGCTTTCGTAGTTTGTTTTCCATGTACAGACGACATGGCCGTTGGTGTTTGTTGTGTATGTGTGTGTGTGTGTGTGTGTGTACATGCTTTTTTGCAAATGGCGCACAGTATGTCCAAAGATATGCTCAATTTATTATTTCATTTCGTTGGAATTTTTCTTGTTTCTCACATTGCTTTTACATATAATTTTGTATATGAAGTGAACATTTTCCGTGATAATAAAAAATTCGTATTTTTCGTTGGCCTTCATTAAAGCGGCTTGAGCATTTTAAATCAGTGCTGTAATTTGTTTTTATGTATAGTAGTTTAAAAGTTGTTGTATTTTTCTGATATTTTGAACATCTTTCGCATGTCAAGTTTTTGGAGGTAATTTTTTTTTTATTGCTGGTGTTTTATTTTTCGTATTCGAAGCTTTAAGTTTTTGTTGTTTGATATTAGAAAAGGTAGCGGCAAGATGAAGAAGTCTTTAAAAAATAAAAGCTTTGTTTTTTTTAAGCTTGTTATTTGTTTTATGTAAAATTATTGTTGACAAGGATTTTTTAGCTGAAATTGGTGAAAATTGAATGGACGGAATTATGTTCAGATGTCGTTGAAGTGGTGATTGGCAAAATTTCCAGTGCAATTGTTGAATTGTTTAGCAATTGTTTAAAAACTAGAAGCTTTTTAGTAGACGTAGTTTCTTTGTAATGAAAGCGCACAGAACCTCCTTATGGTCCTTTTTATCCTTGTCAGAACAGCCTAGCAAGCGCAGCGCTTACAAAGATATGTCCACTGTAGTTCGATGACTCTACTTCAATGTTTGCTGTTCATTTGCTTTAAATTTACCCCACTTCCGGAGTAATCTGAGCACATCCTGTGGTGCCAAGGAGCAAAGGTTGTCGCTTCTCAACACATCAGTGTCAAATATCTCAAACTTGCTTCGGACGTACACGGGGCAGATACACAAAAAGGGGTTCGCCGTCTCAATATTCTGCTCACAGGCAGAACTTGGCACTCTGTCAGTTATGTCCACCTTTGCCAAGTGGTTTGCTTATAGGAAATGGCCCGTCATTAGGCAATCCCTCCTGCAAATGGTTGCTTTCGTCCCTACTGCGAGCATTTGTCTGAGATGGCGGAAAGCATACAGTTTTTGTAACTGCAGTCGCTCTCAGCTTGTCATGCTCGCTCGTGTGTTGAAGCGATCCATTTGTTAAAAGTGGCTTTCATGGCCGCAGATGGGAGTGGCCGAACAGCCTGAGAGCTGATTGTAGCTAAATTTTGTTATCCTGCTCTTTGTACATAGAAAACTGCATAGAAACTTTGAGGTCCTGCTTCTCTTATATACCATATGCTTCTTCTTCTTCTTTTTACGTGCATAAGGTGTTACTGAGTAAAGTCCAGTTAATAGACTTACGAGGTTTCTAACTAAACATAAAATTAATTTCTGCTTAATTCTATTCTTCTGAGATTTGTTTACAAAAGAAAAGATTGATATAGGAATTATTTTTTTTTTTATATATCAGTAAAATAGGTTTTTCTTACCCAACTGCTTCTTCGCCTCGTACTTAAGTTTGTTTTAGTTTGGCATTCCCAATGTGTCTTGTTGCACAACGTTCACCGAAATATTCCCATCCATTTGATTTGGCACTCATGTACCTGCAAGAAGTATTACACTTTCAGGACATTAATGGCAGCACCTGCGCCAGCAGCGGCGGAGGCACAGACAACAGAAAAAATGTCCAAAGTCTTGTTAAACGAAATGACTAATAAAATGTTCACATGCTCAGCTCACCATTCGTCCACAGCAGGGCACCGCACTTCATAACATAGCGTCAGCATTTTATCGCTGAGCGACACACGTTCGAAGGCGAACTTTCATTTCACATATTTGTCATAATTGTCGCACACACCCACACGAGTACATGTCTACAGATGTTCTCTGTATTGGTACAATGGAAACGTTGCTTGTTTGCATCAGCAGTTAACCAAAAACTATCCTAAATGTCTGCGCGACCGACGACTGCTTCACATAACAATCTGGCAAACTTGAGCATTGTGGTGATAATTTTTTGATAAATTACGCCACAAAGTGACACAGCAAGATTTTGCTGATGACAGTTGATTGTGTGCTGTAATTATCAGCTTCACACTCACACACACACACTAACGTACTTGCTCACAACAATCTACAAATCGGAATGTATCTGGCATACTCGAGCGTCAAGGAAGTAAATGCGCTAGCGTTTTGTGGAGGCGTGGCACACTTGAGCTGCACGCAGCATAGTTAATTGGATACTCAGTTCAATTCGACAGCGTCTTTGTGTGTGTGCGTCTTTCATGTGTGGGAGACAGAAACGTGCGGTCATTCGCCAATGTAGCCACACTTGAAGCAAATTGCACATTTATTAAGGCGACACCTGCACGTACAACTGGGCGTATGAGTGTGAACGTCGGTAGGCAATAAAGTTTATTGGAATTTCTTTGAAATTTATTTGCTGTCGCTATTGATATGCTCGGCACATAAATTGTGCCTTTATGACAGCTACAACTGCTTACAAAACATTTATGTCGCATATGTGCACACAAATTTTATGTGTGCGTATGTGCGTGTGTGAGTGCAGCGGAAACGTTTTCTGCTGCTGTCAATTCCACATATCAATTCCGTTGCCAGGAATAAATGGCTCCGCTGCGCTTCGTTACGTTTCATTGCACTGCACTCTGTCGAGAATAAAATTACTTAAAAATTATAAAACATGCCATTGTGCGCTTTGTTGCACAAATTCATACAATAAAATAACTTTTCACATTTCAATACAAAAGGGTATTTGTTCAGCTATTTATACAATACGGCTTTGTCGCCAGAAGACGACACAGTCATGTCAAAGCTAAATGAATGCGTGGGCCTAATAGTTACTGCTTGCTTATTTATAACCAATGTCACATTTTTGCAGAAGGAGCATTTTGAATGTTAAGAGGTGACTAATCTGTCAATGTCATAGATTGAAAGCTGTTTTGTACATCTAGAGCACAAATGCTTTTTGAATATTTTATTTGCATTGAGGGAGTTAGAGAGGCTTCGCACGCACCAAATTTATGATTTCAATTTAATCATGTTTACTCATTTTAAGATATTGCCGAATGTTAAATTATGTTTCTTCACATAAACTTCTAACAATTTTTTAACCTCTTCTGAACCTTTTTACCTCGTTTTCAAACACCCAAAAATGTGCATTGAATTATTTCTGTTTTAAGTACTTTCTACACGTCCGAAGTCAATGGGCCCAATAAATTACATTTTTCTCAACCCTTTATTGACTTCTTATTTTGATGAAAACAATGAAAAAGACTTGTTAAATTAATCCTCAACAAATAGATTTTTAAAATTTTGTTTTCCCGTAAGATTTTGGTTTTAAAAAGAGTTAAAAACAGCGTTTGAATTATTTTTTATTTGATTCACTGTCACCAAGTTTTAAGGTCAACCAGTTCCATACAAATGTTTAACCAATGTTGAGTTCTTCAGAATGATTTTAAAAAGAGTGAGAAAATATTTGAAGACATATGTGAAATAATATTTTTTTAAACGCTTTTCAGTCAATAGGCTCCTTAGATCATATTATTCAATACAACCGTAAACCAATTGCTGAGCTAGTCAGATTTAGATTTGCAAAAAGTTGACAACACATATATGTAGAATTATTTCTCATTTAAAGCGCTTTCCTCAAGCTTAAAGTCAAAAGACCAATTAAATATTTTTTGCCCCATTTCTTCATTCTATGTAAATTTGTTCTATGTGGAACTTTGTAGGTCATAAACAAAAGTGATGCTGTCGAAAGATTTAGATAAAAATAACTACTCAGAGAGAACAGACATTATTGAAAAGTTCTGTCGGCGCCCACAATTTTTTTAAAACACCTGAGCATTGAATCAGATGTACACCGTAGGACTTTAGCAACATCACAAGAAGTTTAACCTTCATAAATACCGATAAACCACTGTCCATCTCTCGGTTCGGTTAGAGCAGCTGTGAAGGAACGGAATATTATCGAAATTATTCCCCTGGTCGTAGATGGTTTCATTGTAATCTTGAAAGAAAATATTTCTCTTTTCTGCCTGCATGTCTGTGGACAGCCAACTTAAGTCAACACAAACCAATTTTTCTTCTGGATGTGCCTTAACAAGTCTCTGACATTGTCTGATTGGAGTTCCTTGAAATCATTACAATAGAGAAATGGCAGAGTAGATGAATTGCGGATTCCTTCCTCTCTTCATTGCAGAAAATGCGGCAATTGTTTTGCTATATACTAAAGTTGATTTTATTTATCTCTACCTTACATACATACACTTAAACGCACATTAGTCTTTTGTACTTCTCCTACTCGTAATACTTTAAATACTCTAAGGTGAGTCTTTCTATTGACCCTTTCACTACAGGTTTTTAGTGGGTAAAGATAAAATTTAAAATTTATCGTATGATATTTTTTTTTTAATATTTGCAATTATTTGACATTTTCATATTTCGTAATTGAAGATGCATATTTGTCTATTTATCAGTAAAATGTGCTGAACATTTTATATAGGTAGTCAAAATTACTACTTTTGGGCATTTAAGGTAAATTTTGCAAAATTGGGGAAAACAATTTTTTAAAAATTTTTTAAACAGTTTTTTGTAATTTATTTATTCCATTAAGCTTTAGAAATTAATGAAAGTCCCGTAAGATATTTTTTTTAGAAAGCAATGCAATACAAGTTATTTACAATAAAAGACCTCAATGTAGTCAACCAAAATGTAGTCAAAACCTTGGGTATTCTAGTGTTAAAAAAATTTTTTTATTTCTTTATTTAATTCAGCTAAAATTATATAAAAAAGTGTATCTGAATTAGAGTAAAAAGTCAAATTAAGAATTCCTCTTATATTTTCTCCTTATTCTTCTTTTACTATAAAAAGATATAACATTAAAAACGTGTATACTTCCCTTCTTTGAACTTATATATCCAGTTTATTAATTTCGTATTATTCCCTAAGTTTTAAACCATTGTAAGGACAAAAAAACAAAAATTATTCTTAAAACCATAGAGAGTTCAGACGTCCACAAAGCAGAATGTTGCCATATGGCAAAAAATAGGGTAAGGGTTAATAATAAAGCAGACGTTAAACAAAAGCGTGAACACGTTGTTTAGAATCCTTGAAGTTCTAGCTGCTTAAGTCCAGTCATATGGCGTCGAAATAGACAATGTTTTATTTAAATAGCCGAAGTGATGTGTAAATAAGCTTTTTGCTAACACCGAAGACGTGTTTTAGTGCGTCTGGTACTAACATTAACTAGAATGCACAGCAAATTGAGTCTTCCTTATATGTCCATGTTACAAAATAGAGATAACGTGTTTTTAAAATAATTTTGTCAGCTGTTGTATTTAATTTGGCTTTATAAAATAGTAAAATGCACAAAAAATTTTCTTTCGATAGTGATGCAAATAAAAAATTTAAAAAAAAAAATAGTAGACTGAACCCTTTCTACAGTCATTTTGCTCCTTTAACCCTAATTCTCAGAATTTTAAAAGTAACGTAAACGCAGAAGTGAGACTGTCAAGCTTTTATGAGCTAAATTACTGAAAACATTTGTTTAAAAAGTACAAAAACTGTCTAAAATGTGAAATTTATTAATGCATTATATGTAATTCTAACATTCCATTAGAGGATAACACAAAAACAATGGAATCGGAAATTGTTTGGATGTAACACCATTTGAAATCTTGAATGCGACTGTGAGGCTCACTTCGGGGAATTAAGCTTAAGCATTCTAGTGTTAAATTTAACCTTTTGCAAGGAAGAAAGATGAAAATATGTTTACAGATAGCGAGGGGAATGCTTTATTTAATTGTGAGATAATGGTCTGATAGAATAGTAGCACATCTTGTAACTTAGTAGACAATTCGAAACACTTTTCCGGTAGATGTCTCGCCCTCTCGCATATTAGACTTTTTAGACGTCTTACTATTTTTATTTATGCAGAAATAATTTCTTTTGGAGCGGAGGGGAAAACTTTTGAGCCCAATTGAAATTGGCTTTGCCACCCAACATTTTTGTAACAAACAGATATTTTGGGAGGTTTGAATCCCCAAACTGTGCATCGCTGAATTTACTCTTTCTGCAAATTTCATTCAAATCTTAATTTGTCTAACTTTTGCTTTGATGTTTTTGCTCTCTCCAAAATGTAGTTTCCAAATAAAATTGTACTCAAGTTGTATTTAAAACTTGTTTATCTGTCAGCGCGCTGCTCAGACGTTACTTACAGCAGACTAATGATTTAATTTCGAAACAAAATGAAACAAAAGTGAATAACTTGCACAAATTGCTTATGCAAACTCTTGCTGCACGGTTCACCTTTCGCGGGCACTCGAGCATGGCATAATGTAAATTTTGCATTGCTCTGAAAGTAGAACAGTTACACGGCATGCAACACAGAGATGGATGTGAAAATTGTGCCATTAAACAGACTTAGGTCCAACTCAAAGGCGAAAAGTTGATGCGTTCGCAGTTGAGGTGGCGGCGAAATTATAAATTTCTATCGTTGTCAGCACCATGACGACGACGGAAGCTCGCCTGATCCTGCTGCTTGACGGCGAGCGCGAAAAGTGTTGTGCTTTATCGCAGAAGGACACATTGCAAGTGGCTGATGGCACAACAAACTAGACCGAACTGAGGCAACATAACGCGACTTGGCGTGCGGAGAATTACATTTCATCGACGAAACGTGACTTTTGGATAATTCTCACTCGCTCGACTGGCGCAACTCAGCGCAGCTCGATTTGACTTGACTCAACTCGACTTGCATCGGCGTGGCGACGACATAATTTGCTGCGCTTTGGTTGCTGGAAAAGCGCAGTTTATGGCGGCCGCAACACAGCGCCGAGCTTTGCCGAGCTGCTGAGCTGAATTATAACAACGCTGACGTTGGCAACGTTGCCGATGACGCTCATACATACATATTAACGTGGTTCGGCGGTGGTGCGACGCGACTCGAAGCCATTGCGTCGCGCATACAAATTGCATTAAATTTTCGTTGAAAGCGCGCATTGTTTTTCTCGCATTTTTGTCGACATTACTGCAGTTTAATGTGTGTGTGTGTGTGTGTGTTTGTGAGTTGGTGGCAGTGAAAGTACGACGATTTCGGTTGCGTCTGCTTTTTGGTTTGGAGTACGGCAGATTGCATTATATCTGTGTGTATGTGTTTGTGAGTGTGTGTGAGTTGAATGCTGCAGTGCTGTGCCATTGGGTTTTTATCAGCGTTTGTCGTAATCTGCATCTTGAAAATGTTGACTGGCGCGCATATTCGTGATCGTTTGCATGCAGTTATGCTGCATTGTCATGACTGATGTACGCATACCTTTAAATCTGTGTGTAATGTTTGTGATTATCTTTTAAATATTCTGTTGTAGCTGGTTTTGTTGAGTGTACGATTTCGGTCTGAAGTGATGTTATAGTTTTAAGCGATATTTTCAAATGAATAGTCTCTCAGAAAAAAAAAACAAAATACATTTTTTTTTGCTACAACTCTAAACTAGAGAATCTTTACGGTAGCTAAGGTAGTAATTGACTCAACAGATACACGAATACTTTCAATAACATTAAAATGTGTACACATTGATTTCGATTTTGATTAGCTGACTCGAAAAGTCATTTTGCCTATCACTTTGAAAGTTCAATTTAAAGTGAAAGTTGACTCAACAGAGGCCCTAATGCTTTCAATAACATTAAAATAGGTTTTGATTTTGATTAGCTGACTCGAAAAGTCATTTTGCCTATCACTTTGAAAGTTCAATTTAAAGTGATAGGTGGCTCAACAAATGCCAGAATGCTTTCAATAACATTAAAATATGTATTAATTTTCATTAGCTCACTCGAAAAGTTCAAATATTGAAGTTTAATTACTATTCCACCTTGTAAACTAATTACGCACATTTCTGCTTTGGCTTCAGCAGACTTTATGTACAACACTCATACGCCCCGTTGGCCAACAAACGTTTCAATAAGAATGCAAATTAATTTTAACTAGCTGTCTGTTACCACAAACGTAATTTAATTTATGCACTCACACGCACACAATGACGTGTTTGCATGTTTGCACATACACACTTGCAAACACAAACAAAAAAAAACGCAGACACGCCACCATTTGCACAATTTTCACACATGGCACATCGCACGTAGCCAACTATTAGGCATGCCGTGTAAATTTTTGCATATTAACGACACGAAAAAAACATTTTCCAGTTGCAATGTTATTTTGTATACGTGTAAATAATGGAGGATTTAATCGGCAGCAAGTGTGGCGAAAACAAACAACACACATCGGCTGCAGCGCTGTGCGAATCAGTGAAGTCGTTTCGTTCGCTCAGGTTTTTGTTTTGATAGCAGAACTTGGTGTTGGCTGCCAGGATATGGGTAATAAAATGCAAATTCCCGAGCGCAACGCAAACATGGCCACTGAAATGTGCAACATGTGCATATGCCATTAAATTTTAATGCCGATGGGGCACAGAGAGAACGATGCGTTCGCATGCGCTTGCCGCGTTTGCATTGGCATAGAAATTTGCAAAATTGCATTTTGTGAAATTTTATTCGATATTTCAATATTAGTTATGAATGCAATTTATGAAATATGAAAGATTCCATTTCACACGTGAACGAGTTGGAAATTATTGATCAGGCGTTTTTAGTTAGATTCGTTTGCGAATGAGGTGGACTAAATATGATTGTAATGAGCTTCAA